>CM022298.1:21607363-22207363 GCA_011799875.1 Thinopyrum elongatum
TCCCCCCCCCCCCCCCCCCCCCCCGCAACACCACACGCGCGTGCACAAACACTCCACTCACTCACTCAACCCTAAAAAAACTCACTCACTCTCATTCAGGCGTGTCCGTAATCGGGCGCGCGCCTCCCTTTCTTGGACATCCTCCCGGTCACTGCGCCTTTACCAGTACGTCCTCCCGACCATCGCCCCCCGCTGTCGGATGCAGCTCGCCGGTTTCAGTTCACTGTCGCCGTCCTCACCATCGCAACTATGCTGACCAGTTGTAGCATTTCCTGTTTTTGGTGGAAGCAACTCTTCACGCCGGTCGCAGCTCGACATCGCCGCTTGGCAGCCCTCGCCATAGAAGCACCACTCTTGTGCTTGTAACAACTCCTGTCTCCAGTCCAGCTCGACATGTCGTCAAAGGGTAGTGTTTGGCGTATGGTGGCCAAAGGGTACCGGCCAAAATCTTTCCTATTTGGTGGGAACACAAGCCGAATGCCATTACGGAGGTCTGCGTGCGTTCACTGTCGTGCTATTTTGGTGACAATACTCATCTGAGGTGTCGCGGGGATCAGAGATCCGGATGGTGCACACAGGGAGAGTCATACCTAGCTAGTTTCAAGTCCTTGGATCGAGATAATATCCTACTTCCTGCTTGTCTAGATTGATACCCTAGTCTCATACGAGAACTAGGTTTAGTGTCATACCAATTGTATGAGTTTTTGGTTGTCAGGTGTTGTAGTACATTCCTTGTCGGTTGGACATGCTAATATAGTGGCGGAGCCAGGAATTTGCTCCTGGGTATTCATGTAATGTTTTTTTTGCCTAAGCAATATAATAGAACAACAAATTGAACTAAGATGGTAACATCAATGACTCGATGACCATACATTGATAATAGTAGCAAAATATCATTGTGGCAATATCTGTAACAACAATATATAGGTATGAATCAATGACCATATCGATGCGACAAAAATATCATTGTGGCATATCAATGACTCGATGACCATACATCAATAATAATAGAAATTTTTTGGCCAAAGCAATATAATAAACAACAAATGTGGATGTAGAAGTTGTTTCCCTTGCCTTAATTTGAAGATCTATCCCACATTTCAAATATGCCAACATACTTCATCTTCATCTACATCACAAAAAAAGTAGAAATCAGTGGCAGTAGCAATGTGGCATGGACTGAATGGACAAACAATTACAATTTACATAGAGAAAGTAGCAATGGGTGGCAATATGGCATGGACTGATGGACAATTGGACAAACAATTACAATTTTATAAAGAACAAATCAACAAAGTAGCACTCAATCTGTGGCAGATCAGTGGCTTCTAGCAGTGGAAATTTACAAAGAAGCTTCATATTTGTTTGAAAAAATGAGGAAAATTACTTTGGTAATTTGTAATGGAGGCAGTATTGGATGGATTGGATGGCTTCTCTCTTCTAGCCTGGCGGCTGGCGGACTAACGTGGCGACAAGGCCGGAGGACCCTCACGGCGCAGCCCCGCACGACCACGACCACGAAGGCCGGAGGCGGAGGAGAGGGCCAGAGTAGGGGAGGGCCAGAGGGAGCGGAGGGTCAGAGGGCCCATCGTCCGCCGGACCTCGCTTGCTGGCAGCGTGTGCCGGAGCCGTCAACAAACAACAGTCAACTATGGTGTTTGGGAATTTGCATCGAGGGAGGGAGGAGAGACGAGACTTGCTCTATTGCCTGGTGCCATCCCGTGCGTGTGGCTGGATGGGCTGCTCGAGTGGGCTCCAGTGTATTACTGTATAGTTTTTTTTTTTAGCCAGATTCTTTGGTATTCCATGGAATGCCAGGAATAGCCCTGGCGCTGCCACTGGCTTATATAGTAGACAGTGGACTACTTGTGGAGTGCCACAAGCTGGCGATGCATTCTCCCGAGGACTCTGAGGAGCAGGCCTGGGGCACCCGTCGTTTATAGCCGTCTTAGCACGCATCTCCAGGGGAGACCGCGTGGATCTGACGGCCAAAGAGGACCTAATCAGAAAGCGCAGAAGCCCACCATTCGTGATCTAGGACAGTCGACGAACGTCTAACAGCGCCGTAAGCTAAAAAAAAAATACAGACCGAGATGCATGCAAGCTGTGACGGATATATCGTCGACTACGATTTGGAAAAAAAAAATAGCAACTAATTGGTACTCCCTCCGTCCGGAAATACTTGTCATCAAAATGGATAAAAAGAGATGGGAGTACGTTTCATAGTTTTGATGTACTTACTGTAGTGTCCATTGCGATGGGACGGTTCAACAAATTGGTATTTTTGGTAGCGATTTGCGGCAGTGACGCGAACCGAAGCGGGCCTCTGGTTGCCCTGTCTAGCTATCAGATCCTCTATTCCTGTCGCTCTTACCTGTACCTTAATCACATGGCCATGGCGTTGGGCCCACCCCTTTCAACGACGTGAACAAGGACGACAACCACACGATACCCTAAATTAGGGTACACGGTCATTATCTCCACATTGCCTCTTGCGTTGGTTGGAGTGTCATAGAGGGTCTCAACCATGCTGCAGTTCACTCACTTAGGATTCCGCAAAAATAACATTGAAAGAATATATGGGGCGAAATTGCTCAAAATATATTTATGAAGGTAGTACAATTAATTGCATACATATTTTTCAAATGAAAATTTAGAATTTTTAACTGCCTTGATTGTGTAAATGGTTTGAAAATTGTGACTGTTATTTTTATAGAGAAATTAGAATTGTCCGTTGGCAAAGCCTCATGTATGAAAAGTGTCCACTTCCGGACTTAAACGGCGAACACCCATAACTTCACCAAATCGTGCGCTGAGCTAGGCCGTGACTGACGTTGAAGGGGTATGCGGTGAGATTGTGTGTTCTGCAGTGGGAGGTGGGTATTCATAGCCAGTTCTTGTTCTTTTGTTGTTTGGGAATTTTCAGAAAATAATTTTTCAGGTAGAAACAAAATCGGAAAAAAATATGTCGGCAAGTTTCAACAACAGGATGTCATGCCCCTGGGTTATATAGGCAAAGAGGACATAAGAGTATCTACAGCCGGGCGCCTCATACCATCTCCCATACGCCCGCGGACGCGCCCGGTCCGTGACCTGACAAGAGAGAGTAGGAAAAACGTGACCCAACCGGACCCCTCATATCATCCCTATACGTCCCAGCTGTCCGCGAACCCTCATGTACATCCCAAATATGGGGAGGATATGAGGGCTCACAGACGTGCCCGGGCGCGCCCGGTCAGTCCACCACGTTGGACGCGGCCCCTCCCCGGACCACATTTTCTCTTTCTTTATTCATTCTTTTCTTTCTCTTTCTTCATCTCCACAAATCACATGCAAGTGACCGGACACATGAGGAAGAAAATAAGGAGTGTGGCTGCGCGGACAAACAAATAGGGGCTCAAAACGGACACGCACGGTTACCGCGGGCGTTTAAGGTGTCGTATTTGTATGTCTGGCTGTAGATGCGCTAAGACGGCTATAAACGACGGGGTGCCCCAGGCCTGCTCCTCAGAGTCCTCGGGAGAATGCATCGCCAGCTTGTGGCACTCCACAAGTAGTCCACTGTCTACTATATTAAGCCAGTGGCAGCGCCAGGGCTATTCCTGGCATTCCATGGAATACCAAAGAATCTGGCTAAAAAAAAAACTATACATGTAATACACTGGAGCCCACTCGAGCAGCCCATCCAGCCACACGCACGGGATGGCATCCAGGCAATAGAGCAAGTCTCCGTCTCTCACTCTCCCTCCCTCGATGCAAATTCCCAAACACCATAGTTGACTGTTGTTTGTTGACGGCTCCGGCACCGCTGCCAGCAAGCGAGGTCCGGCGGACGATGGGCCCTCTGACCCTCTCGCTCCCCTCTGGCCCTCCCCTCCACTCTGGCCCTCTCCTCCGCCTCCGGCCTTCGTGGTCGTGGTCCGTGCGGGGCTGCGCCGCTGAGGGCCTCCTCCGGCCTCTGTCGCCACGTTAGTCCGCCAGCCGCCAGGCTAGAAGGAGAAGCCATCCAATCCATCCAATACTGCATCCATCTACAAATTACCAAAGTAATTTCCTCATTTTTTCAAACAAATATGAAGCTTCTTTTGTAAATTTCCACTGCTAGAAGCCACTGATCTGCCACAGATTGAGTGCTACTTTGTTGATTTGTTCTTGTATAAATTGTAATTGTTTGTCCAATTGTCCATCAGTCCATGCCATATTGCCACCCATTGCTACTTTCTCTATGTAAATTGTAATTGTTTGTCCATTCAGTCCATGCCACATTGCTACTGCCACTGATTTCTACTTTTTTTGTGATGTAGATGAAGATGAAGTATGTTGGCATATTTGAAATGTGGGATAGATCTTCAAATTAAGGCAAGGGAAACAACTTCTACATCCACATTTGTTGTTTTATTATATTGCTTTGGCCAAAAAATTTCTATTATTATTGATGTATGGTCATCGAGTCATTGATATGCCACAATGATATTTTTGTCGCATCGATGTATGGTCATTGATTCATACCTATTATATTGTTGTTACAGATATTGCCACAATGATATTTTGCTACTATTATCAATGTATGGTCATCGAGTCATTGATGTTACCATCTTAGTTCAATTTTGTTGTTCTATTATATTGCTTAGGCAAAAAAACATTACATGAATACCCAGGAGCAAATTCCTGGCTCCGCCACTATATTAAGCATGTCCAAACCGACAAGGAATGTACTACAACACCTGACAACCAACAAACTCATACATATTGGTATGACACTAAACCTAGTTCTCGTATGAGACTAGGGTAATCAATCTAGACAAGCAGGAAGTAGGATATTATCTCGATCCAAGGACTTGAACCTAGCTAGGTATGACTCTCCTTGTGTGCACCATCCGGATCTCTGATCCCCGCGACACCTCAGATGAGTATTGTCACAAAAATAGCACGACAGTGAACGCACGCAGACCTCCGTAATGGCATTCGGCTTGTGTTCCCACCAAATAGGAAAGATTTTGGCCGGTACCCTTTGGCCACCATACGCCAAACACTACCCTTTGACGACATGTCGAGCTGCGACTGGAGACAGGAGTTGTTACAAGCACAAGAGTGTGCTTCTATGGCGAGGGCTGCCAAGCGGCGATGTCGAGCTGCGACCGGCGTGAAGAGTTGCTTCCACCAACAACAGGAAATGCTACAACTGGTCAGCATAGTTGCGATGGTGAGGACGGCGACAGTGAACTGAAACCGGCGAGCTGCATCCGACAGCGGGGGGCGATGGTCGGGAGGACGTACTGGTAAAGGCGCAGTGACCGGGAGGATGTCCAAGAAAAAAAAAGGGATGGGCGGCGCCCGATCTACGGACACGCTGAATGAGTGAGTGAGTGAGTTTTTTTTAGGGTTGAGTGAGTGAGTGAGTGTGGTGGTGCACGCGCGTGTGTTGTTTGGGGGGGGGGGGGGGGGGGGGGGGGGGGGGGGGAGACCGCGTGGATCTGACGGCCAAAGAGGACCTAATCAGAAAGCGCAGAAGCCCACCATTGTTGATCTAGGACAGTCGACGAACGTCTAACAGCGCCGTAAGCTAAAAAAAAAATACAGACCGAGATGCATGCAAGCTGTGACGGATATATCGTCGACTACGATTTGGAAAAAAAAAATAGCAACTAATTGGTACTCCCTCCGTCCGGAAATACTTGTCATCAAAATGGATAAAAAGAGATGGGAGTACGTTTCATAGTTTTGATGTACTTACTGTAGTGTCCATTGCGATGGGACGGTTCAACAAATTGGTATTTTTGGTAGCGATTTGCGGCAGTGACGCGAACCGAAGCGGGCCTCTGGTTGCCCTGTCTAGCTATCAGATCCTCTATTCCTGTCGCTCTTACCTGTACCTTAATCACATGGCCATGGCGTTGGGCCCACCCCTTTCAACGACGTGAACAAGGACGACAACCACACGATACCCTAAATTAGGGTACACGGTCATTATCTCCACATTGCCTCTTGCGTTGGTTGGAGTGTCATAGAGGGTCTCAACCATGCTGCAGTTCACTCACTTAGGATTCCGCAAAAATAACATTGAAAGAATATATGGGGCGAAATTGCTCAAAATATATTTATGAAGGTAGTACAATTAATTGCATACATATTTTTCAAATGAAAATTTAGAATTTTTAACTGCCTTGATTGTGTAAATGGTTTGAAAATTGTGACTGTTATTTTTATAGAGAAATTAGAATTGTCCGTTGGCAAAGCCTCATGTATGAAAAGTGTCCACTTCCGGACTTAAACGGCGAACACCCATAACTTCACCAAATCGTGCGCTGAGCTAGGCCGTGACTGACGTTGAAGGGGTATGCGGTGAGATTGTGTGTTCTGCAGTGGGAGGTGGGTATTCATAGCCAGTTCTTGTTCTTTTGTTGTTTGGGAATTTTCAGAAAATAATTTTTCAGGTAGAAACAAAATCAGGAAAAAAAAATGTCGGCAAGTTTCAACTGCAGGATGTCATGCCCCCGGGTTATATAGGCAAAGAGGACATAAGACGGCTATAAACGACGGGGTGCCCCAGGCCAGCTCCTCAGAGTCCTCGGGCGAATGCATCGCCAGCTTGTGGCACTCCACAAGTAGTCCACTGTCTACTATATTAGGCATGTCCAAACCGACAAGGAATGTACTACAGTACCTCACAACTAGCAAACCCATACCTTTCGGTATGACACTAAACCTAGTTCTCGTACGAGACTAGAGTAATCAATCTAGACAAGCAGAAAGTAGGATATTATCTCGATCCCAGGACCTGAACCTAGCTAGGTATGTCTCTCCTTGTGTGCATCATCCGGATCTCCAATCCCTGCGACACCTCAGATGAGTATTGTCACGAAAATAGCATTCGGCTTGTGTTCCCACCAAATAGGAACGTTTTTGGCCGGTACCCTTTGGCCACCATACGCCAAACACTATTCTTGTCAAACGGAAAGACAATTTTACTAAAGTACATTTAGATGTGCCCTAAGTATTGCACATCTAACTCCTATGTGATTGATTTTACATAGAGATTCGTGTAGACATTTTGTTTTGTTGTTGGTCTTTTCCTTTCTAATTTGATTGAGTCACTTGGATATGAAATAATTAGGGCACATCTAGACAAACCCAAAGAAAAAAAGTCTAGGCGCCTGTGTCATACTACAATGCGCAACAATAATCGAAAGAAAACATCCAACACCCAAAGGAAATAAATGTAAAGGTGTTTGGTTGCTGGCAGCAGGGATTCCACTATTCACAGGAGGTTGATATATTTTTACCGATGGTGAAAATGAGGATGGTTTCAATTTCTTCAAACACGTTTGACAGTTCGGTGATAACAACCACCTATACGGAAACGCCGAACAAACAATATATAAGTAAGACTATCCCCGCGTGGGCGACTCGGGCGGAGCCCAAAACCTAGCCGCCGCCACCGAGTACTCCCTCCTCCTCTTCCTCCGCCGTCGCCGGGGGACGCCGCCGGGCTAAGCCCGGGGGCCGACGGCGGTGGCGGGGGATCTCCTCTCTCACGCGTCTCCGGGGTGGCGGGGCCCCTAGGCATGTGGTGGCGCAGCCGATCTGGGTTCTGCGGCGCGGCGGGATGCGGCAGATGGCGGGTGGCCGGCCCGTCCTCGGACGGCGGCTGCTAGGCGCGGCGGGCGGCCAAGCCACGGACGGCGGTATGGGCTGCGGGCGCAGCGGCCGGCCTTTCGGTCGGCGGCGGCAGACAGCTAGGCTGCGGTGGCGTGCAATCCGCCTTCAGATCGGCGGCGGCGGCGTGGACGGTCTGGTGGTCTCGTCGGCAGCACCTCCGGTCAGGTCTGTTCTGACCGGTGCGGCTGGCGGTGGTGGTCATCTCTTCCGTCAGAGGTGGTCGTCCTGAGGCTGGGTGTTCGGATCTCCGGATCCGTCATCTAGTTCTGGCTACGAGTCAGGGAGACATAGTTGCCGGTGAAAACCGAGCCAGCGGCGGGCGATGGCGGTGTTATACGTCGTTACTTTGATGAAGGCATCGTCGTGTGACTAATGTCAACCCGCTCGTACTGCTCTGGGGTAAACCCTAGGATCTGGTCTTTCAGATCGGACGATGGCGGCACTGCGGTGTCGTTTCTCTCTTGGGAGCATCGTTTGTGGAGCAGCGCTGGAAGTCAGAGGCAGGAGGTGGAGCGGCTTCATCTTGCACGGAGCTTCGGTGGAGATGTCAAGTCATGCCTGGCCGACAGGTGCTATGCTTTGTCATGCCTGGTCGGCAGGTGCTACGCACGACAGATCTTCCAGAGACTTCAAGCTGTGTCAGCTGGTGGTACTTGGCGGCATGGTGTTGATGTGTATCGGTGTCGACCGCGACATGCTCAGCAGTTGGCGGCGACGGCCTCTGAGAGCGCGCCGGACCGGTGTGTGCCCCATACCCGGCAAGTGGCTTGGTTGGGGCTTCAGGTCTTAGATGTTAGGCTTGGCTGCGAGGTCTGTGTTATTAGGCTCGGACTATCAGCATCCCTTCATCAGGTGGATAGGAGTAGCGACAGTTGTCGCCTAGACAGTGGCTTCAGACTTACTGTTGTGTTTCTTTATAAGGTCTTTTATGAATAATTAATAAAAGGGTTGCATGCATCGCTCGATGTAGAGGCTAGGAGTAATCCTCCTCCTCTAAAAAAAATCCCAAACCTCTAATATAATAGAGCAGCCCCACGGACTAACACCTAGCTAGCTGCTTCTTCGACTCTGAAGGCAGTATTGTCAATGGCGTCCTTTGCAAAGATCGCCATGGAATGCCTACAAGATCCCCTGATCTGGCTATTTCTTGCGATTGCGTCAGTGGCCTTGGTCATCCTGCCACTGCCAAGACGGCGGCCGCTCCCTCCAGCTCCAGCTCCAGGCCCGAAGCCGCTGCCGGTGATCGGCAACATGATGATGGCGGACCAGTTGACTCACCGTGGCCTGGCGGCGCTGGGAAAGCAGTATGGCGGGTTGCTGCACCTCCGCCTAGGTAGCCTCCCTATCTTCGCGGTGACCACCCCGGAGTACGCGCGCGAGGTGCTCCAGGCGCAGGACAGCGACGACTTCTGGAAGCGTCCAGACTCCATCGCCATCCGCTACCTCACCTACGGCTGCTCCGACATGGCGTTCGCGCACGACGGGCGGTACTGGCGCGAGATGCGCAAGCTGTGCGTCACCAAGCTCTTCAGCCGCCAGCGCGCCGAGACCTGGCTCGCCGTGCGCGAAGGGTACGGGGAGCTCGCTCGGGCCATCGGCAGGTCCAGCGGCGAGGCCGTGAACCTCGGCGAGCTCATCTACAAGCACACCGTGAGCGTCATCCTGCGTGCCGCCTTCAGCGTCCGCGACGTCCAAGGGCAAGAGCTGGAGGAGTTCATCCCCAAGCTCAAGGATTACTCCAACCTCTTAGAAGTGTTTCACATCGGTGACTTCTTCCCATGGCTTAGCTGGATTGGCCGTCGGGGCTTCGACCGCCGCCTCCGCGCTGTGCGCGGCGCTCTCGGCAAGTTTGCGGACGAAATCATTGACGAGCACATGAGGAGGGGCAAGAACCCCGACGAAGCCGACGCTGACATGGTAGACGGCCTACTCGCGTTCCTCGCTGATGCCAGCGGGAAGGACCTCCGCTTCACCCGCGACAACGTTAAAGCCATGATCATGGTAAGTACTCCCTCTGTAAACTAATACTCCCTCCGTCCTAAAATAAGTGTCGTAGCTTTAGTTTAAATTTGAGGAAATATGAACTAGTCACCACACTTATTCCGGACGAAAGAAGTATATAAAACCTTTTAGATCACTATTTTAATTATCTAAAAGCTCTTACATTAGTTTACAAAGGGAGTAGTAACCAGGAGTACGATACGACATACACACCTGCCCACGAATCCAAAGTGTACAAATTCCAATCTTGCCATATATTTCGATCTAGTATTTGTAAAACTTTCTTATAGATTTATTACTTTTTTTCAGTCGACAAAGCACTCAATTAATTACAGAATATGTGGATGCTGAACGCAGGATATGTTGTTTGGTGGGCCGGACAATGTGGGCTTCACCATTGAGTGGGCAATGGCAGAGATGATTCGTTGCCCTCAGATTCTTCTGCAGCTGCAACGGGAGCTCACTGACATTGTGGGGCTTGACCGGATGGTCGACGAATCGGATCTTGGCAAGCTACCCTTCCTTAAGTGTGTCATCAAGGAGACGCTCCGGATGCACCCTCCAATCCCGGTTGTCCTCCGCGGGACCATCAAAGATTGTGTCCTCGGTGGCTACGCAGTGCCTAGGGGCTCTCATATTTTCATCAACGCATGGGCAATAAACCGTGATTGCGAGGCGTGGAATGACCCTGACACATTCCGGCCATCGAGGTTCATGCCCAATGGGGAGGCCATCGGGCTCGATCTTCAGGGCGGTTCCTACGAGTTCTTGTCATTTGGTTTTGGAAGGCGCTCATGCCCAGGGCAGGGGCTTAGCCAGCATACGGTGGAGTTTGCTATAGCACAGCTCGTGCACGGGTTCAACTGGAAGCTACCCGATGACATGAAACCGATGGAGCTCGACATGACCGAAACGATCGGCGCCACTGTGTCGCGCGCCACACGGCTTTGGGCGGTGCCCACACCCCGCCTCACCTGTCCTTTGTAATATTTCACCATCGACCTCTCGCTGTGATGCACTATAGGTGGAACTACCAATCATGAGACTATGTTTCAGACTTCAGATGCAAACAAGTAAAACACCAACTATAGACCCCCAGAATATTGGGATTGCCCTTATTGATGTTATCTCCCTCGCTTTTCTCATCATCTCATTTAGTACCAAGTGTTTGAACGCCCACCACCAGCTATACACGTGAATGTAGTAACCTTGTTTTTGGCAACCATGTCAACGTTTAGACCCTTTGAAGGTAGCACCCATTCAGGGCGCCTATGTGTTTGTTTGACTATTTACGTGTGTATGTCGTAAGAGAAAATTCCTCCGAAAAAAACAGTTACAGGTAATGTGCACATACCTTAATTGTACATGTGCTCTTGTTTGCATTCGTATTGATCTAGCTATACACGTGAATGTAGTAACCCTGTTTGTGGCACACTGTACAGATCACTACACATCTGAATAGTATTACAGAAAAGGCTATCAAACAAGCCTGCAAATGTCTACACGAGAGTCTGCTGGACAGTCTATGTTTGCCCCCTCAGCCTCCACAACAGTCTGATGGCAACGTCACGGGTGCAAGGTGCTCGGTGTACCTTTACCTAGCAATAGCCATCATGGCTGCCTTCGGGGTGGCGGTGCTTTCTCCCATCGGTCTGTTTACCGACGAGAGCAATAGGCGAGCGAGCGAGAGAGGAAGGTAGCTAGGTATGTGTATGGGGAAGGGGACGGGTTGGAAGAAGTCTCCATAATATCGCCCCACTTTACATTATGGCCGTTCCCCAATCTCCTTGTCGCTAGTTTGTGAGCTCAAGTGAACAGTAAATTTCAGAAAAAAAATAAGTAAAAACTTTTAAAAATATGTAGGACAAATAGCACTAAACATTTAGTTTTAATTTAGTCGGTGGATGTACAAGAAGTCATGGCAATGCTAGATTTCTTTTTTACAACAAAGATATAATGTTTACTTATTTTTCATTTTCTACTGAATCATGCATGAGTCAACAAACAAGGCGAATTTACCGCACATGTTAGGCATAACAGAAAGCTCCTTTCGGACCATACGCAAGGCCTATTACTCACCTACTGCAAGAGCTATGGTAGCCTCGCGCTAGTAGGCCGGTCCAGTACTATAGCTGCCTTTGTCCCAAGTTTTTCTTTTCTCTCTATCAGTTTTTTCCCTATTAATTTTACTGTTTACATAGTTTGAATGCATGATGAATGTTCTTAAAATTTAAGAACAAATAATTTTAACTTTAGAAATATAAGTAAAAGTAATTAAACAATAAGTGTGCGTTGAAGAGCAGCGCTCCTCCATGCTGGGCCGGCCCATTTAGAGGATGGCTGAGGCGAGCACGGCGACTTATAGCGAGACGGAAGAAGCTCTCGCTTTAAATGTCTACAATAACAGGCTGCCCCAATAGAGCACCTTTAAAAGAAATAGAGAAGAATAATGGGAGATTCCAGGATTCAACCCCAGATCTCCTCGGTGATGGTTAACGCTGCTAGCCATTGAGTAAGCTTGGGGTTACAGATGAATACTAGGGTGTGGCCTACTTGAAGGGAAAAGAGCAGGTTTTCCATTTGTTTTTTGGGTTTTTTTTCTTTGTTTTCACTGGTTTTTCTTTATTTCTTTCTCATTTTCACTTTTTTTTTGTCTTCTTTTCTTTCTTTCTTGTTTCTTTTTCTTTGCTTTTCTTTATTTCTTTTTTCGGTTCTCATTTTTTTTTCTTTGTTTTAGTTCAGTCTTTTTTGTCTCTTTCTCGTTTTTCATCGATTTTTCTTGTGCTCTCTCTAGTTTCACTAGCTTTCCATACACATTTTTGGTATATATTTAATACACTTTCTAGTACATGTTAAAAATTTTAAATGTTGATTAATATTTATTAATACAAGATTAAAAAAATTTAGTACATGGTCAACATTTTTTATATACACATTTAATATTTTCTTCAAATGCTTGTTTAACATTTTTCAAATACAAGTTTAACATCTTTGAATGCATAGTCAACATTTTTCTATACACATTTAAAAAAAAATACAAGTTTAACATTTTTTAATACATGGTCAACATTTTTTCATACACATTTAACATTTTTCAAATACAAGTTTAACTTTTTTGAATACATGGTCAACTTTTTTTCTATAAACACTTAATATTTTTCAAATACAAGTTTAACATTTTTTGAATATATGGTCAACATTTTTTTATAGATATGTAACATTTTTCAAATGCTTTATTAACATTTTCTAAATACTTGTTTAACATTTTTTAGATGTTTGGATTAATATTTTTTAAATACATGATCAACTTCTTTCACACACACTGTATATTTTATGTATACATTTTTCATATACATGAGAAAAGTATTGTCATATTTAACATTTCAAGGTTTTATGTAAAGTGTTTTTGTAATATATTTACATAAAATATTTGGAATTATAAACAAAAATAAAAGATAATGAAAAAAAAAACAAGGTTGTAGTCTCCTACGTGGCTAGGCCAACCCATGTCGCTCTCGCCTTCTGCAAGGCTTCCCTACATCTCGCTATAAGAGAGACGTAGGGGCACCCATCCACGCTACAAGCGAGATATAGCCCATTTCCTGGCAATACGGTACAATGGGAGGAGGGGTCAACCAAAACAAAACAAAAAAGACAAGCGGAGGGAGGAATACTTGCTATCGCCACGTCATGTCAGTGCTATGCAGATCACTACGTCCCACCAGCTACGATCGACGAGGACAAGATAGGCGGCCGACCAACCGGGCCCACCGGAGAGCAACACAAGCTTATACCAGGGATTGGGCCTTCTCCCCCTATCCCCCTAAAAGACTAGCCTGATAGGATGAGACACTCTCACCCTTAGAAGTCGTGATCTGCCTCCTCCCACAATCGATGTAGGACTAAACCCAACACGTTTGATGGATAGGGTTGGATGGTCGGCTCATGTTTCACTGTCCGTGGACGCAACTGCATGCAGATACTATGTATGTTTAGGGGATAGCGTTGAAGATGCCCTAAGGTAGGTTATCAAACCATTGCTTCATCATGGAACTGCTGACAGAAAGACCATGACCATAGCCCAAAAAGTCTCACACCAATAGCATCCCCAATGCGGCCGCGAAGGCCTCGCGAGAACAAAGACAGTATCCAGGAGACGATAATAGACCATCCCATTGAGTATCGTTTTTTGTTTGGAGTTGAGGATCAAAACCCAAAACCAACTCAGCCAGCATGAAGTGCGGTTTTTCCGTTCTCGTTGAAGCTGAGCCGCGAGCACCGATGCTGTCAATAAAACCATGGATGGGTAATTTGGGCCGGCAAACAACGTTCACCTGACTGAAGTCCATCACCACACCAACTCAACAATAGCCCACACAACCTACCTAACCAAAGTCAACCACGGAAAACCCTATATGGCGCATTCTGTGTCAAAGGAACAACTTTTTGCACAAGAAACCGAGCTAGCGAGACAAAGATATAGGCCGGCCATTTTAACAGTAATGTGTTCCCGATTTTAGGAACCTTCTAGAAGTTCTTGTCTACGTTTTTTTGGTTTTTGGCATCTTCTATAATATTCGCGAAGAGGTTTTTTATTTTTCACATGTTTTCTTCAGTGGGTTTTCTAGTTTTTTTTTATCTTTTTTTACTTCTCTTTTTTTTCTTCCAATAATTACAAAATTTTGAAAATGTTCACAATTTCAAAAAAAGAATAAATTTGACAAAATGTTCGTGTTTTTAGTACACGTTCAAATTTTGAAAATTATTTGTGAGTTTGAAAAAAGTAGGTTTTCCAAAATGTTCACAAATTTGGAAAAAAATTAAAAATTACAAAAATGCCAATTTTTTCAAGGAAAACTTAAAATTTCAAAAATTTATTCGCGTCTCCACAATGTTTGAAATTTCGTAATTCTTCACAGTTTATAAGGAAAGGTTCTCGGTTTCAGAAAATGTTCACAAATTTTCAAAAATGATCTAACCTTTAAAAAGGTTCAGGTTTCAAATATTGTTTGCTTTTTCAAAACTTTGTGTTATATACCCAACACTACAGTTTCGTGTGCTACAGTGAATAATTGATACAGTACTACGTGCTACGTAGAATCGCCCTACAGTGAACGACACACTGCAGCAAACCGCACACTATTATCCGCCATTAGGACGGCCCCGTCTGCCCTTGTGCATCGTGCAGCACACTATTATCGTGCAAGTTGCGCCCAAACGCACACTCCCCTGCTTCCTCCGCGCGTGCTTTTACGCAAACCCATGTGTGGGGCGGAGGGCACATGTTTTTTTCTACATTTTTCCTTTAGGTTTTTTTACAGCAATTAATTGAGCAGCGCTCGTTCGGAGCCTCCCCAAGGACACTTGGGGTGGGCTGAGAGCGCGCTCTCAGCTGCCGCCACATGTGTGCTCTCAGCCCACCCCAAGTGTCGCACTTTGGACGCTTTCTCTAGATTTTGGGCGCTCCTTTTTAGATGGTTTTTTCTGGATTTTTTCGGCTTTTCGGTTTTGCGCCGGTCTTTCTTAGCTTTTGAACAAAAAATTGGAAAAACAAATTGCGTAAAAAACACGTTTTATTTTGTCCCCCCTTTTGCGAGAGGCGCGGTTTTACTTTCGTGAGAGGCACGGATTTGATTCCGCGAGAAGCACATTTTTGCTTTCGTGAGAGGCACGGCCGTGCCTCCTGGAAACGAAAAAAAATGCTTTTATTTTTTTTCGTTCAGTGAGAGACATGGTTTTGTTTCCGCGAGAGGCATGATTTTGCTTCCGCGAGAGGTCAGAAACGAAAAAAATGCGTTTTCATTTATTTTTCTTCCGCAAAAAGGCTTGGCCGTGCCTCTCGGAAATGAAAAAAAAAAACGTCTTTTCTTTTTTTCTTCTCCTTCCGCGACAGGCACCGTTTTCCAGTTTTTTTTATAAAAAGAAAGTTCGTCAAAACCTATCGACATGGGACATAGTTTTGAAAATCACGATGCAGGGAATTCAACGGTGAAAACGATTCGAGATTTGGACGCACGGTTTAATAGATAAAACGTTTTAAATAAACGAATCTAAAAAAAATGAGAAAGCTCCCCGGTTGAGGCGCGCCCCCTATTCGCGTCGCTCGAGCTACCTGCCCGTGCTCCCGCCGTTCGAGCTGCCGGCGTGCCCTGCTCCCGTCGTCCACGCGCTTGCCCGACGCAGCGGTTCCTGATCAGCTTCCCGTGCCACCCCGTGGGCTCGCAATGAGCGCCCCTGACCCGGCAGCCGCCGGATCTCGAGCCCCCATGCGAGGTGAGGGGCCGTTGACTTCCTCCTTGCAGCCCCATCTTCCACCTGAACCATGGCATGGCAACCTTGCATGCAATCTGTGAGTGCCCGACGCTCCTTTCTTTCCGTTCCGGGCGGGAGGGGGCAGGGGATTGAATTACATGGTGAAGCTGCTCATGCATCCAAGTTTAACCAGAATTTTTAATTCACGTCACAGACATATCTAGCAGCAGGGATGAACAGATCTGCGTGCCTCGATAGTGCTTCCGATTAGTGCCATACAAGCTACTCCCTCGGTCCACAAATACAAGATGTTCTAACTTTTTCCTGAATTGGATGTACATAGACACGTTTTAGTGTGTTTCTTCACTCAATTCAGTCCGTATTTAGTCCATATTGATGATATATCCAAAACATCTTACATTGTGAATGGAGGGAGTAGAAGATTCCAACCATAAATTAACATTCATGTTTGAGTTGCCAGCAACTTGAACAAAACCACAAAGCTCTTTCAAACAACCACAGCCTGAATCGATCCATCACAACACCATAACAATGTTGGTGTTCTCGACTTTAGCCTTCTTCAAAGCCTCATAATAATGTTCTTCATGGGTTAAGACATCACCATGTGCACCAGGCACTCATTGTCAATGTTATAATCATTGATGGTGGAGCATGTATCAGGATATTCACTACTCCTGATAAGTAAGAGTTCATACCCCGTGACACCAAGGAAATACGTGGATTAATTTCTTTGAAAGGTTCTGCTTATTTCACTTTTCAACAGTGGTTGGAGAGTCCTAAATTATTTTGCCTAGTGATTTGCCACCAGCAAGATGCAATAAAGGTTAAATTAACATTTTGCAGATGGTCATCCTGGAGATCTTGAGAGAAATATGCAACTAGGACACCGACCAGCAGTGAGACAGTAGCAACTGTCCTAGAAAGGAATGGCTGAAATTGTGCTTCTTCTAGTAATTAAAAAGATCGGACCCGCCTTGGCAAATGGTGCAGCACATCAGGCCAGCGCTCAGTTTTCCAAGTATGCGTATTTCTCTCAATTCACGTCATTATATCTTATTCCTTCGTGGAATAAGATATTGGATCCTCGAGTGATCTCTTTTTCTTGTTGCTTCATAAGAGTGAATTGAATAGATTCAATTCGGGTTATAAGAGTAAAAATTCCGCGGGTCCTTTCCGCTCTAATCAGATAAAGGGGGGTAAGGACCCGCTAAGCTCCTACTTTTTCATGTTTACAATCTGGTCCCTCCGATTACTATAGAGATGAACCCAATCCAGAATATGAACCATAAAAGAAAACACCTACTAAACTAATCATAGCAATACCAGCTACAGTACCTATCAGCCAAAGAGGAATTCTTCCAGTAGTATCGGCCATTTCCCCTACTTTCCTCCACATTCTATCAATTGGTCATGCTAGAGACAAAAACAGTCATGGGTAGTTATAAGGATGGTATCCTTCCAAATGGGATAAGAGAATTCTTATTAGTCTGTTTCTTTCTCTCAATTGAAGAAGTAATTGGAAAATAAAACAACAAGTACAAAAAAGAGTAATAAACCCCGGTATAGACTGGTACAATTCAATTCTCTTATCCCATTTGGAATGTCCATGCAGTTGATTGTGGCGGTTTCGAATGTCCATTTGACACAGAACATCATGCATTATGCGAAGCTCCTTAACAGAGAGCTGGTTGGATGAGGTGCGGAAGGTAGCACATGCCATGGAGGATATGGTGGATGAGTACATGTATCAAGTTGGTCAGGAACATGATATTGGGTGTTGCTTTTACCCGAAGAAAGGGCTTGGAAAAACAAGATCTCTTCTTTCCTTGAATTAGATATCTTCTAAAGTGAAGCCAATAGAGAAAGAACTTACACACCTGTCAGAGATGAAAAACTGTTGGGTTTCCATGATAAATAATGGAGATACTAGTAGCTTGAATTACATTATCGATAAGTCCCAAGATCTGGCAAACATTTCACATTCCCTTGATGAGGAAGATCTAAACATGAGCAGTGGTTGGGAGGTGATGACGGGGGCTTCTCCCCGGTAACTCTAATAGGAATGGGAGGACTTGGCAAAACAGCTTTAGCTGCCAATGTCTTTAGGAAACAAAGAGAGAAATTTCAGTGCCATGCATGGGTCTCCTTCTCTTAGACTTATAAATAAATAAATATATAAATATATATACATACACTATAACTAAAGCGGGAGCGTTTCGAATTTTCTGGTTTTTTTGAATTTTTTTCGGCGCATACTATTCGTATTTACACTGCAACGTCGCAGTAATTCCTAATGAATAGTAACATTGCAGAAACAGTAAATTTATGAACAGTACTTCTGATGAATAGTTCCCGCAGCCGGTGTTTTCTTTCTCTGAAAAAAATCCCCTGAAGAAAAAATATGCAATTTAAAAAAATAAAAAAATTAATATATTTTACACATCATTTCTCTCCCCTTCCTCCACCCTCATGTCCTTATATAGAGAGTTAGAATTTAGAATTTTCTATATATCATTTCTCGACACCGACATACCGATGCACAACACCGCCGTACTAGTACACAACCGCCTCAATCATCTCCTAATTCTTTCCGATGATAGTGTTAACAGAGCACAAAAACAGTAGGCCGGAATTGTATATTTGCACCAACAGTAATCCGTGAAAAATAAAATTCTGGACCAATTGCTGCCCAGTTTTACAACACAACAATAATTAAAAATACACTAACAAATACCCAAACAATATCCGGACATTTTCCGAATGAATTCACGACTACTAACCGAAATAGTAGCCCAAATAAACCGAAATAACAACTCTGAATAACCCGGAGCAATAAAACCAGCGAAATGGAATAACACTCGAATAAACCGAAAACATTAACCCACACTGATCATAAAACTGAAACAGTAACCGAATTTTAAAACAAAAACAATACACCCGAAGAAACCAAAACAACTAAAAAAAATACTACACATTCACATGAACAGAAATCCATAAGAAATATATTAAAAAAAAATGGAACTCCTCCCCAGATCCGAAACAGTAAAACCAGTGAAACGGACCAATACCGGAATAAACCAAAAACATTATTCCTCACGAATCATAAACAGAAACAGTATCTACTAACAAATACCCAAACAAAAACCGGACATTATCGGAATGAACTCAGGACTACTAACCGAAACAATAGCCTTTCTGGTTTTTTGAATTTTTTTGGCATCTACCTTACACTTTACGGCAACGCCAACATCAGCAACCATAAAAGTGAACAGTAAGAAGACGGTACCAGCGAACAGTAAATAGACATGAGAATGAACAAGTAAAACGGGAAGAGTTTTTTTTTTTTTTTGAAAGGTGCTGTTGAAATATGCATCTCTGATGAAAAGTACCGATAAACAGTTACCATACTTTAGCAAAAAAAAAGACTTCTTTTTTACGTACTGAATATCATCATAGGTATTTATGTTTCAAAAAAATATTTTTCATTTTATTTTTCTTTAGGTCTGTTTTTACGCACTGGTACCCCATAATTTTATTTTCATCTAATGGTTTAAATGAAATACGTATGATTTTTTAGAACAATAACCTGAATAAACCAGAAAAACAAATCCGAATAAGCCGAAACACTATTCCTGAAACAATAATTTAGTACGCAACAGTGTTTACGTGACCGGTGTTTCCATACCCGCCGAATAAACCAAAATACATACCTATACCCACCCCGAAAAAAGAGAACATAACTTTGAATGAACAGTGGTAAAATGGTAAAGGATTGTTTTTCCTCTTTTAAAGATTTTTTATATTACCCACTGTTGAAAAATTATGTAGGGTGATTACACTTGTTGTATGTCAGTTTACCTCAGAAATTTCTCAATCCGAGTCCTACCACTCACCGCTTATCTCACTCACTAGCCACTCTTTGCGAGACATCATCGACCACTTTCTTCTACTAAAACAATTCTTTTCGACTCCCCTTCTCTCTCCTGCCCTACCTCTCTCTCGATTCCTAATGTGTTTCGTTTCTCTGGAGGGTAAATCTGCAATAAATCCCACAACGTTTCTATCTTTTTTCCCCAAAAAATTATTTTAACATACATGATACGTCATCTTGCTTTGTTAAAAAATTCCTGTTGATTTGTCCTTTATCTATTTTGTAATTGCAGCACCACAACATAGAGATTGGATTTTGATACCATTTAATGGGATGCCCTATTAAAAATTCTAAAGAGTCAATAAAAAATTATTTTGTATTATGTATTTCTTTCCTACGTACAATCGAGAGAAGAGTAATATTTTACCTATCCAATGTAAAATTTATCTCCCTTAGTGAGCATATTCTATAGATAAAGACAAAGCAAAACTTGATTTTGTATATATTCTATTTTCAGACAATTGATCTGATCAAAATGGTGTATTGTATATCTTCTTCTGACATAAACTATTTAATTATATTTTACTTCAAAGTTGACAAGACAATAATCTTATTATAACAAAATTGGTGAGAAGACTTACCACCTAAATTCTCATTTATTCGATCACGAGTTCCTTATGAGTAAGAATTAAATGTCTATAACAAAAAAGGTTTCCTACTAAATGAGGTTCATTTCCATGGCTTTGTAAGAGAACGGTGGGTCAAAACATAAGATAGCAAAGTTGATCCATAATATAGATAGGAACAAAGAGTTACTATAATTTTGTCCAAACATTCCATAGAATATAACCAAATATAGATGAAGATATAGCATATAAGGTGTCATTGCCACTCGATAATTCAAAGTGTGAAGCACCTAAACATTATCTTCAAAGTCAACTATTGAATAAGCCCTCTTAATAGTTTACGCAAAATAAACCATTTCTTGCTTTTTTTGATAGAAATATACTAATAATAGATTAATTGCTGAAAATGATGTACTACATGTTCAATCGAAAGAAACTACCCAAGGACCTACATCAAACTATTCGTCGTAAAAAAAGTCACTCAACCAACCTCTTCGCTTCACTTTCTATTCCTTTTCTTTAACCAAATGAGCAACAAAAATTCAGACGGGCTCTCTTACGGGCGCGGCGTGACGCCGTGCTTTTTTCGGCGCTAGTTCTAGAGAAGATGTCTTGAGGAATACCTCTAAAAGAGAAAGGAACTATTCAAAAATAAAGTCAATGGTCCATCAAACATTGCAGTGATGAATATCACCAGCCTTGAAGAGATATCTAGAGTAAATGAAGTATTCGATCATATTAGATGATGTTTGGACTCCCGATGCATTTGACGACTTGTCTAGCACACTTGTTTGTAATGGAAAGGGCAGTAGATTGATAACAACACGGCAAGGAGATGTTGCTGCAGTTGCTTGTGAAGGACATTTATTAAGACTTGAACCTTTACCAGAAGATAAGGCTTGGGATCTCTTTTGTAAGAATTGTTTCGAAGAGGAATGTGCTTTATTGTACTGAAAGACACCTCACATGCATTCCCGTGCTTGACCCAAATATATACTCTTGTAGGTCGTCTTTATTACTTGAGTGAATTCCGGTTTTTATCCTCTATTTTAATTCTTTTGACACTAATTACCCCATTTAGCATGATTTCTTCCGTTTTACCCCATTTAGCGAAATTGTTGCCACAGTTTACCCTGTTTAATTTTCTGTATGTTCTGACTAGCGGATCCCAATTATCTGGTCTAGCTGGCATGTCACATTAATGGTTTTGTACGTGTTGAACTAGTCCTCGTAGCTTCTCCCGACCGGCCCAGCCTGACATGAGCGCACTAGATCAGGTCGCTCACGTCCAACACACAACGCCTGAGTTGAGCCACACCACGCTAGTCTCCATTATTCACGTCACACATCACTCACATTCCTTCCAAGCACACGCACGATCCTGCCCCAAACCACTGCCTCCTTCGCTAGGATGGGGTAGGATGACGTAGCCGACGAGCGGCAGGCAAGAGGCGTAGCCATTGGCAATCGTTGGAGCGGGCGGCAGCCGGTACGACAATCTTCTCCACTCCCATATGCATGACCGCATTCCCTATTTCTCACCCCTGGTAGTTGGCTAGATTTTCTCTCAGTCTGGGGTGCATATTAGATGGCTTTAGGCTACTCGTTTCAGGTTTGAACAAGTATTCTGATGAGATGACTGAACTTGATTAGCATGGCATGTTACCATTGAATAAATTGTAGAAGAAATTGTTACCGATATAATCTGAAATCATGTATGTTTTTCTTCAGTATTATTATATGCGACCTTAAGTATGCATGATTCTGTGGATCAGATTAAAGTGATGTAAATATACTGATATAATCTGAAATAATGTACGTTCGAGCGAGCCTGGCGGGAGCGTGCGGCGGAAGCCTGGATGGGCGATGCATCGATTGGGGGCGAGCAACGCAAGCGAGAAGCGACTGGAGGTGAGCGTGGCGAGCGGCCGACTCGTGCGTTGTGTGTTGGACGCGACGCGAGCAGCTTCCATCCGGTCGAGCAAGTTGGGAGAAGCTGCGCGGCCCGGTTCAGCAGTGAGAAAAATAGTCAGGAAAAACCACCGACGTGGCATGCCAGCTGGACCAGACAATTATGACCCACAAGTTAGAACACTCATAAAATTTTAAACGGGGTAAATTATAGCAACACTTTTGCTAAATGGGGTAAAATGGATGAAAACTCACTAAATTAGGTAATTAGTGTCAAAAATGTCAAAATAAGGGGTAAAAATCAGAATTCACTCTTATTACTTTAACACCAACTTGCCGGCCGGTAGGTACGCCATGTTTGTTGAAACCACTCCAAGGTTAACAATTGAAACTCAATTATTGGCCTAGTGGTTGGGAGAAAAGAAGCCAAAGCAATGCTGCGTACGTACGCTGGCTGAAGTAAACAATCGATTGCGGCCATAGACATATTCTCTTCTCAGAAGCAAGAAGCCAAGAGCTTGCTTGGGGATCCGATCGTCGCATCAAAAACAGGTAGTACGTGCGTTCATTCGCATCGACGGTAGATTCAGTTTCATCCAGTGGCCTACCCTCTGTTGCTTGCTGAAATTGAGTGATCAGTACTTCAGTATCAGCTAGGGGAAAGCTACAAGCCTCTGTTTATCTCTGAGAAATCCGAGGAGACTGCAGGGTGTGTCCAGCGTGTAGTCCACTGCAAGGTCGACTTTACCATAGCCTCACATGTCCTTCGCCTCCTGGCCGGCGGCATCCCACAAGGGTTCGCCGCGCCGCCGCCAGATCACATATCTTGACTTCTTCACTTTTCTAATCTCCGGCGAGAAGCTGCTACGCCTCACCAGAGCCAGAAGAGGAGGTAGTAAGATCTTGTGTTCTTGTCTTTTTTGAAAGGAGGATATAGATATACACTCTAGTTGAAATCTCAAATTTGAAGGTTGATTCCGTATGTTGTTGGACGATACTAGCAACTCGAATTTAATTACAACAAACACATTATTTAACAAATTAACACAGAGTTTCTAGATTGGGAAGCAATATAAGTAGGGCTCTTTTTTTCTCAAAAAGGGATATGTAGGTCCCTTTTGCACTTGAGAAGCCAACCGAGTTCCTTTGAAATACACTGATTAAACTTCTTTCAACAGTTAAATTAATGCAGCACTTCATTCATTTTGCAGTTGGTCATCCTAGCGATAGCGAGGAAAGTATGCACCTAGGCCACCAACCAACTGTGAGGCATTAGCAACTCTCCGAAAAAATAATGGCTGAAATTGTGCTTCTTCTAGTCATTGAAAAGATCGGGGTCGCCTTTGCAAATGGAGCAGCAAATCAGGCAAGCGCTTACTTTTCCAAGTATGCAACACAACTGATTGAGCTAAAGGGCAGCATGGGCCGTGTTGTGCGGGAGCTTCATCTAATCCATGATGTTCTCTGTCAAATGGATATTCGGAACCACAACAATCAAGTATATGAGGGCTGGTTGGATGAGGTCCGGAAGGTAGCGCATGCAATGGAGGATATACTGGATGAGTACCTATATCAAATTAGTTGGGAACATGGTATAGGGTGCTGCTTTTACCTGAAGAAAGGGTTCAGGAAACCAAGATCTCCGCTTTCCTTGAAGCAGATAACTTGCAATGTCATAGAAATAGAGAAAGACCTTACACACCTATCCGAGATGAAGCACCGTTGGGTTCCCCTGATAAACAGTGGAGATGCCTGCAGCTCGAATTACATTGTCAAGAGGTCCCAAGATCTAGCAAATATTTCACGTTCCCTTGATGAAGAAGAGCTGGTTGGGGTGGATAAAAACAGAGAAAAACTTCAGAAATGGATGAGTGATGATGATGTGAAACGCCCTGTAATAGCTCTACTTGGAATGGGAGGGCTTGGTAAAACAACTTTAGCTGCAGACAGAGGCGGAGGTCGAAAAAAAATTAAGGTGTGGCAAACTGTCAACTAGACAAAATTGATGCCCCCTAGCTCAAAAAAAATTGATGTAAAAACATAATAGTCAATTCACGCTGCACTGCACTGAAGCTTTTAATGACGTCTAGAAGACGCATGCAGTGGCAGGGATAGGCCGCGGGGTCGCAGCGGAGTTAGGGATGGACGGACGGGTGGCGGCGGCGTTTTCGGGCACAAATCGCCGGCGGCGGAGGCGGGCAGTCATCAGCGTAGCAAACTCAAATCGGCGGGTCGGCGGCGGCTACGACTGCACGGCCGTCGGCGGGGTCGAGGATGGGCCGACAGGCGACGGCGGCGCGTTTCAGGGCAAAAATCGCCGGCTGGCGGGCTGGTGGAAGTGAAATGAAGGCAGTTGGGCGGTTAGCGCGCTGCCGTCAGTTTTACATCTCCCAGAGATGGAGATGCAAATTTGCACCGTGAGGTGTTGTAGTGTACATCTCCGAGAGGCGGAAATGTTTTTTTTTTTTTTTTGCATCTACACCATCTGTTGGGGAGGTGTTTTGGGGCCTCAGAGATGCAAAAGATAGTTATTTTTACATATACATCTTCTCTTGAAGATGCTCATAATACTGGGTCGCGTCGTGGTGGTAGTCAATCATGTACTCTTATATATGTCATAAGAAAACAAAAAAAAATACAAGTTGCACATCAATCAAGCTGCCTGCTTGTGTGCTTCCGATCTAACTTATGTGCTTCATCTAGCTTTGTTTAGGTGAATCGATCTAGTGTGGTCTAAAACTAACAAGTAGTATATGTTTAGGTATTTCCATGAAAAAAAATGCTTATATATAAAAAAATTGATGCCAAATCAAGGTGTGGCGGCTGCCACACCTTGCCCACTGGGCTCCTCCGCCAGTGGCTGCAGATGTTTACAGGAAGGAGAAAGAGAAATTTCAGTGCCACGCTTGGGTCTCCATCTCTCAAACTTATTCTAGAGATGTCTTGAGGAATATAGTCAAGGAACTATTCAAAGATAAATCTGTGGTCCCATCTAACACTACCACCATGGATATCACATGTCTTGAAGAGACACTTAAGACATTTCTGGAGCAAAAGAAATACTTGATCATATTAGATGATGTTTGGACCCCGGAAGCATTTGAAGAGTTGTCTAGGTCACTTGCTTGTAATGACAAAGGCAGTGGATTGATAATCACAACACGTGAAGGCGATGTTGCTGCACTTGCTTCTCAAGGACATATATTAACGCTAGAAGCTTTACCAGAAGACAAGGCATGGGATCTCTTTTGTAAGAAATCATTTCCATGAGAAAAAAACCATAAATTTCCTGAAGAGTTGAAGCATTTGTCCAAGGAAATAGTTAGCAAGTGCAAAGGCTTGCCTCTTGCTATTGTATCAGTTGCTACCCTCTTGCACATGCGTGAGAAAACTGTAGAAGAATGGAGAAGAATAAATGACCAACTGAACTGGGAGATAGTTAATAATGCAAGGTTGGACCACCTAAGGAATGTTTTGCATCTGAGCTTCATCTACCTTCCAACACACTTGAAAAGTTGTTTCCTGTACTGCAGCTTATTTCCAGAAGACTATCTTTTCTCCAGAAAAAAGCTTGTACGACTATGGATGGCGGAGGGGTTCATCGTGGAGAAGGGTGCCAGCACATTAGAAGAAGTGGCAGAAAGCTATGTTAAGGAGTTGGTCAATAGAAACATGCTTCAACTTGTTGGAAGGAACTCATTTGGTAGGATGAACAGATTCAGAATGCACGATATCATACGTGAACTAGCTGTTGATTTGTGCCAGAAGGATCATTTTGGTGTTATATATGAGGAGGATAAATGTGGGGGATCTCTTCAGAGAGATGGTCGTCGATTGGTAGTGCACAAACTAAAGAAGGATATTCAACAACCATTTTCAAGTATAAACAGACTTCGAACTCTCATTACACTGGAGAAAAGCATGCCAACATTCCCTCCACTATCTCTACTATCTGAGAAGTCAAGATATATGACAGTGCTAGAGTTAAGTGGTCTACCTATTGAAAAGATTCCCGATAATATTGGAGATCTTTTTAATCTCCGCCATTTGAGTTTGTGGAGTTCAAAAGTGAAGCTTCTCCCGAAATCGATTGAGAAGCTTTCAAATTTGTTGACACTGGACCTTTGTGGATCTGACATACATGAGCTGCCTGCAAGGATTGGCAAGCTAAATAAGCTTAGGCACCTATTTGCTGAGAAAAACATTATATCAGGACGAATACAAAATATTCGATATGCTAGAGGTGTATGCTTCCCTATTGGGCTTGGGAACCTAACAAACCTGCAGACTCTGCAAGCGTTGGAAGTGCAGGATGGATCCATTAGACAACTAGGGGAGCTAAGGCAACTAAGAAGCTTGAGGATATGGGGCGTGAAGGGAATCTACTGTGAACACCTCTGCAAGTCTCTAGTTCAGATGCAATTCTTGGCCAACCTAGTTGTGAATGCGAGTGATGAGAATGAGGTTCTGTTATTGAACACCCTCCCGACTAACCTGCAAAAGCTAAGTTTGAGCGGAAGATTAGCAGAAGGGGCATTGTTGCCGGAGTCTCCTCTCTTTCAAGCCATGGAGCAGCACTTGTGTTCACTACATCTATCCTGGTCGCAGCTGAGAGAAGACCCATTGCCATCCCTTTCCCGGTTGGCAAATTTGACGGATCTATATCTCGACAAAGCTTACAATGGAGAGAAGCTGGAGTTCCTCACCGGGTGGTTTCCCAAGCTGAAGAGCCTCTATTTGTGGGACATGCCCGGCCTGACGAGGCTAGAGATACATCAAGGTGCCATGACAGCTCTAGAAACACTAGTGCTAGGCAACCTAGAAAGCATGGTGGATGTCCCGCCTGGCCTTGAGTTCCTCATGCCCCTCCAGCTTCTAAGTTTCTGAGAAATCACCCGTGACTTCCTGACGTTGTTGCGCGAAAGTCCTCAACTTGTTGGTACGCAGTGGCAGCACACTCTCCGTGACGACGACCAGTGATCCCTGAATGTGTATGTAAGTCGATCGCTCTCAACTCCCAGTCACCACTACTTGCACCACTCTCAAGATTTACTAACACCTTGCTGGCTATGCAGGTCGCCGCATGCAGTGGATCTGCCCAAGACACGTGTGTTCATGTACCGCGATATTCAGACTGCAAACACTATTTCATTTTATGGCTTTCGAATAACAAGGCACTTGCTCCTGTCGTAAGATTGAATTGCTCTATGACTTTACGCGTTAATGCTTTCAAATATTGTTTGTATTCTATTCGTGTGAGCTTGTAAACTATAATCGATACTGTCTATTCCTGGTCTCATAACTCAACCATTTGTGTGCAAGAATTTTTCCCGGTGTATGGCATTTATATATATAGTTCTATTCATCTACAAATCTCAGTCTCAGCAATGGATGCCCTATGCATAGAGTATAACTGATACTAGCAGTGATGACAATGAGGAGGAATAGACGTCCATTATTGCAATTTTCATGTGAGAAAAGCTTTCAGCCTAGCTATTCAAATGAGTAGAGTAGCAATCAACTAGTAATAGTTTGCAATGATGAACTTGGCTACATCCGTTGCGGATATCCCTGAATGAAACGGCGAGCGACGGCAGCAAATTTCAGTTGTTGTCAAGATTGCAGAATCCTGATGAGCCATGTGTTTGAGCATTATTGCAGCAGCTTCTGCTCATACGTGCTAGTATTTAGTTGCAGGACATTGGCAGGGGACAAATATTTACCAAAGACAGCCTCATCTTTTTTTTTGGACAAATATTTACCCAAAAAAGGAAATGAATTTTGAAATGCACTACACTGTATTTCTCTGTTGGATATGCTATAAGGGACAAATAGCTACCCAAGATAGCCTCATCCTTTTTCCATCTTGCTAACATTACAAGATACATGTATATTCTTGTAAGCGCAAACGAAAAGATGACATGCAAATATCACCCTCAAGGTCACGACATATATATGGAGTGTACTTTTCCTCATTAACTTTATGGTCACATAATTAGATCAAAAAAAAAAAACTTTATGGTCACATAAGAAATACCACTGTTTCCATTTCCATTTTTGATCTCTCTCAATACAACAGATTGGTCAGGGCAAGCCACCTCAATGCATCTCTAATAATATACTGTGCCCAGCCCTTCCAAGAAAAAATATCAGCCGAACGTTTGTACAATTTGTGCATTTCAAAATTCATTTCCTTCTTTTTTTTCCTGTAAATGGACTCTCGATGACAAATCGGTATATAGCTTCCGGTGAAAAGGTGGATCTCTGGCATTCTCAGAATGGCAAGGTCCCTGTCAGCCGGATATGCTCAAGGGTGCGCTTCAGGCCGTACTGCTGAACAACCCGGTTCCCAGCTCTGAAACCGTCCCCGTAGGCAACGGAGGTGTCCGACTCGATTTGGTGCTTGAAGAAGTCGCCGAGCTTCCGCTCGAACTGAGACCTCCCGCCCTTTTTTGACGATGTGGATGACGAAGAGGATGAGGATGTTGATGCAGCATTGCTGCCTGACCCTGCCATGATCTCTGACTCGATCCACAGGTGGGCGAGGACCTGGCATATGCCCTCTTCTATATCTGGAGTGAGCGTGCGGTATCCTGTGAATGCACGTACTCATTAGCATGGAATGTCCATCTTCATTGCCCCATTAGACAGTAGATAATTCAATGATATAATAAGCTGATGCAAACTTTTCTTGGTAGATAAACCAGTATTGATTGTCTTGTCATTGCCAATATACTTATGGTTGTTGACCTCTCGAATGGAGATTAACATTAATTGATTAAAAGTCTCGTAGCAAGATAACACGACTTCAAGCCCAATAAATCTAAAAGTAGTTCAGTAATCTCAGTTGCTAATTCTTGGTTCTAGAGGTACATGAATGTAATACTGCGTACAAGATTTTGGCCCTGACTTGTAAAAGCCTTCTAAGCTAGAGAATCACGGCTTCTGGTAATTGAACCAACCCTGACATTTAGGCCTAGTTTGGCAACAACGTTTTTTCAAAACCATGGTATTCCAAAACCTAAGTATTTCAACACATGGGCAATAAATACTTCAGTTTCTAAAAATCATAGTTTTTCTCAGTTTTGATAAAACTGCCGAGGTGTTTGGCAAGTGGCAGTTTTTCTCAGTTTTCTTTGGTTTGCATCGACTGTTACGTTGTTGCATGCATATTCAGCTACACTCAGGGATCAGCTTGTACTAATAGCCTCCGTATGCATTCAGCCTTGCACGAGCATGTTCTCCTAGATGCTAGGATCTGTAGTAGAGTTATCTCTTGCAATCAATCAAAGACCAAGGTAGTTAACACATGCACTGAAGGTCGACGTTTGCAGCTCGTGTACGTGTACGTCCGCCTCTATCCAGACGTATCGATGGGCTAGCTATCGATTTATGCATCACAGGCGTTGATGGCCAGAAGTTGGACACAAGAGAGACCAAGCAGCCAGCGCTTTCTCGGTTTTAAAAAAAGAGGTCAGGGCCTCTTTTTATATACAACAAAAATACCACAGTTTTAGAGATACCACGGTTTGTTGAACTGCAGTATTTTTTTCATCCAAACGACTCAAAGTATTGAATACCAAAGTTTTTTCAGAAACCACAGTATTCCTAAAAAACCACAAAAATACTTTGGCTTCCAAACGCACCCTTAGTCTTTACTGTAAGCAAAGCACTAGCAGTTTCATTACTAAATATACCTTTACATGCTAAAATAGAAACCATGTACCAAAGAGAGCATAACCAGCAAAAAGGTGCATAATAATTCCACTGATGTAAGACCGGTTGTCCATTGATTCAGGCTGGGACTCTCTTCCCCCATTTTGATTACATTTAGTGAGAACAAAGACGTGGTATTTAGTAGGTTATATTCTGAACTCCGGCTTCCAGTGTACTATCAGTCAGTATTTTATTTTATTAGTAAAAACACAATAACTAAATACCACAAGAATTAAAGACAACCTTTAAGACGCAACCACGCATGCATCATCTCATGAGCTAATATTGAACCTGTCAACAATCTGCAAGAACAAGAACTCATTAGAGAATCGCAAAGTCATATCAACACATTCAGAGTTCATCAGGTTCAAACAATAAAAGATGCAGATGATGAGACAGTGATTCTTTAAGTAACAGGAGAAGATCCACTGATGAAGCACAACATTTATGTTTTTGCTCATTAGCTCCCTTCAGTAAGTTTTGTAACCCAGAATATCTTCAAATAACCCATGCAATTCATATCTTTTTGACAACACAAAAGGAAGAGTATACTGAATCAGTTGAAACAGAACTATTTTTAAGCTGGAAGCTGCTGATTATGACATTGTTATTTCTTTACAGAGACAATTCTGACATTATGAAGCAGAGAATTAATGCTTCACCTTGGGAGACCATATAGAATGAGAATTGCAGTCACTTCACATCGCCGTGTCAACCTATATGGCTCTGTTATCATTTCCATAATTTTGTTTCCGGTCATTCTTGGTCTCCTCAATATCTGAAAGTAACATTATTACATCGTCATAACCCAACCGATCAAATGATGAAAGAACCAGTTATCTCGTGTTTGGAACAGTTCTCACCGTGCTGACAGTCTGCTCTTCCGATAAGCACAAACCTCTGGTTTCAGGAAGGTGGTGGTGTCCCTGGTTTCCACAGAAAACAAATTAACTACAACTAATAGGATAGTAAAAGCAGAAGAATTCATGGTAGTTCGGTTCAACAGACATACAGTTTTCTCTCCTTCCATGGCTTCATTTAAAGCCTGTCTTTCTACAAGAAGCAGAGGAACCTGTTGTTCCACTTTCATATTGAGACCTTCATAAAATTCCTGTATTTCGAGATAAAGAGGCTGGCACTCATTTGTATCCATCACTGCAGAGTCAAGGCACTCCAGGCAGAGTTTACGACCATCATCAAGCAGTACATATCTTGATTCCCTTGGCTGATAAGTAAATGAACCATATTGGAATGAAGTGAACCAAGATTTGGAGACAGCAACTTATCTAACCAAATATGCTCAAGATCAAAACTCTAGAAGCAAACAAGATAGCTGAACATACCTCCATTCTTTCACAACTACAGCATCTTGGAGTACCATCCACCTCATGTGATGGACAGTATTTTTGTAACCAAAAAGGATGTGCCCTATATTCGATAAGGCCGTTCATATTTGTAGGAATCTGAACAAGAAGGAACCACAAGATGGTGCATAAAAATCAAAATTCAAAGTCGGTAAGCAAAAACTTTCACAAGATATCTAGAATTTTGTCACTGTATGCTTCCAGGCTCACATAATTGCAATAAATGATGACAGATGAAGCATTGCAACCACAAAGGAAAAAAATCACTTCGTTCAATAAACACATTATTTTTGGAAGGAAATTTGGTACTACTTATTAGATAATTTTTTTTTTGCAAAGGTTGCCATATAAAATGCAGAACAAAGTGAATCGTCTTATGCAAACAGATAAGAAAAGATAATGAAGTGATTCTTACAAATTGCTTGCAGACATCACATTTTGGATGAAAGCGCTCCTTGTAACAAGTTTTATGGTATGGATGGTTTCCCGACATGGAGAACTGCATGTTTTTCTTGGTAAAGTCAGTATACCAATGCAACTGCTTAATTAGTACTACACAAAACAACAAAGAGCTACCTCATAGTCATATATTGGCTGATTACAAGCATGGCAGCAAAAGCACTCTGGATGCCAAACAGCTCCCATGCAACTAAGAAAACGTCCATGGCCAATCTCATTGTGACATCCAGCGCATGTCCTGAGAAAAGAAATGTACATAACATCAAATGTAGTCACAGAGTACAGATAACTCCCATAATTGCTTGCAATCACAGTGCTCTGGACCAACACAACACTCTTCAGGCGTGCTTTAAGAAACAAATTATACACTCTTATTTTGTTTACCAGGTATCTTGTTCTTTTCTTTTGACAGCATCGGCAGATTTCACCCAGGGCACTTCATGTGAAGGTATAATTCACAGTATCGCACCCTATGGTGTCTTTCCGCGCTTCAATAATCATATGAAATGGTTTATCGAATAAAGACAGTGGCAAATCAAGTCTGACGAGTTTTTTCTTTCACGTCTATGCTGGAGCTCCACGTTTCAAACCACAGTTTGATTTTTTTCTAAAGGATATTTTGAATCTGTGCATGAAGGACCGAAAAATTGCACAAGTTAAACGCATAAATTTCAAAATTCAGATAAAAACTGCTCGGCTGCACTTCTTTTTTCAGAAAATATTGTTGGGGGTTGGGGGGTAACCTTTTAATTTCCTAGCGGATATGCAAACTCAAATTATAAGTTCTCACCCAATACACATTATCACTAAGATGATCATGTGAAACTCTTAAACAAAATACGATATTCAGGGAATGAATTACCAACGTCAACATGACATGTTCACCATTGTTTTTAAGGCGGTAAGGCGAGGCGAGGCGCTGGGGGGGCGCCTCACTGCCTAAGCGTTAAGGCATAAGGCGAGGCGACGCCTTAGAGAGTTCTATGCAACAGAATTAAGTAGAATTTGGTAGGCATTAGGCAACTAGGCATACAGCCATACACAGCTTGCTGCTGCCTGCTGTCTTGGAGAGGCGCTGCTTGCTTGCTGTCCTGGAGGAGGGAGAAGCTGCAGGAGAGGAGGGGGAGGAGGTACTGCAGGAGAGGAGGGGGAGGAGGAACTGCAGGAGAGGAGGGGGAGGGGGATCTGCCGGAGAGGAGGGGGGAAGCTGCCGGAGAGGAGGGGGGAAGCTGCTGTAGAGGAGGGGGAGAAGCTCAGATCCAGCCTGAGGTGGGGGTGGGGGGAAACTGAAACTGGTTACAGCTCTCTCTCTCTCCCTGCTAGTAACTGTTGGCGCCAAAATAGACTTTCCCGCCCTTTTCTTCCCTCCCAGATCTCTGTTTCCCGCCTGAACCTCCCAGCCCTGTCTAAGGCGTCCTCATTTGCCTAAGGCAGGCAGAGTGGCGCCTAGGCGGACGCCTTGGACGCCTTATGGACTAAGGCGGACGCCTTAGACACACAGGTAAGGCAAGGCCGACGCCTTGGCTCCTGGGGGCGCCCTGACGCCTAGGCGTCGCCTAAGCGACGCCTTAGGGACGCCTTAAAAACAATGATGTTCACATCATGTCAACATCAATACGTCTAGCAGACAGCTTCTATGGATCTGGATTTTACTTATAATACTTTCTTTCTGGTTAATTTTCATAGCAGTTCAAATGTGTGGCACTTCACATCAATCAACTCAAACAGAACATACAAATAAAATCTTAGCATGCTAAAGTAATACACTAATACAAACCTGAATCCAGACGAAAACATAAATGGTAACTGTTGATATGAATTGCCACCGTTGACGCTGCCATTTTCCCGAGCACGAGGGTGTGCGCTATTTTCACGAGCACGAGGGGGCGAGGTATTTTCATGAGCACGAGGGGGTGATTCAACATTCAAACTTTCCTGAATAGCTCTTGCCAGTTGTTCATCCTCATCTAAATGCAGATCCTTTCCTAAAAGGAAAAACAAATAAAAAAGAAAGTATGACAGACTAAATATCATTTCAAATGTACGGTCATAAGGCAATGGAAAACTGAAGAATACACTGAGCTTGAATAGCTTGATACGAACAACCAAACAACACATCATTTTTATTTCTGACTATGGTGTCATGTCTCAGTGATCTAACTCACAGCCCAAAACAACAGTAACGAATATATGCAAATGTTTATCCCAGGAATTTTGATTGCTACATCTAGAGCAATAGAATTTGCACCACAATTTTCTCCAAATTATATGAGAAATAAACGACTTATATCGATCAAGTAGTTGCCAGAAGAAAAAACATTAGCCACGTGTCTTATTACAATATGGAACTATTTATGCTCTGTTGGATTTTACTTACATCCACAGTCCAAGGACATCTACAAGAAAGTTTGTCCATTAAAAACTAGGTAAGTCTGACTGCGTTCTTATTCAAACATGCAAATTGGTAAAGATCAACCAAGCTCTGAAACAACAAATGCCAAGAATAATCTGCAATAAACTAGCCCAAAAAACTTTTGTAGTAGTAGTAGTACAACCTCAGCAGAAATCAAGGCATAAGAAAAATATAAGAGGATAAACACCAATGACAAAGCACGCTTCTGGGCAATGAGCATTTCAGCAGCACGTGTAATAGATACAATACTAACCTGTTTCCTTTGGTTTTCTGTGTTCCTCTTCTAATAGAGAAAGTGCTATAGCACGGTCAATATCCTCATTATCAAATTCCGAAAGGGGATCCTACATCGAGTGCGGAAACTGGATCAGCTACATAGTCAAAGAAATGGTTTTTATTTCCTTTTAACCTTAAATTTTAAATACCAACATAACAGTATATAAGCTTGGTATATATTCCAAATTAATTAGCACTCAAACGAGAATTTAGAGGAATAGTCACACAGAAATTAGCTGGTTCATAAATTTATGGAGACATCTCAGTCAAAGTACAATTACCAACGGCGGATGGAAAATAATTAATACACCCTCTGTCCACTAATGTAAGGCGTTTTGGCAGTTCAATTTAAACTGCCAAAACATCTTACATTAGTGAACAGAGGTAGCATCATTTAGTAAGACAGATAAACGACAAATAAGGTGACCTTCCTTTGATGGTAATGATGTGTTTTATAACAAGGGGCAATTGCATCTATGCTCGTCCAAAGTACTAGAACTACATATATAAACCTGCAGACCCCTTAAAGATGCTCAAGAAATTGGCTGGTTCATATTTTTATGGATGCATGTCAGTCAAAGTACGTTCACCAATGGCAGATGGAAAATAATTAATATCATTTAGTGAGACAGATAAACGACAAAAAAGGTGGCCTTCCTTTGATGGTAATGATGTGTTGTACAACAAGGAGCAATTGCATCTATGCACCTCCAAAGTACTAGAACTAAATATATAATGAACCTGCAGACCCCTTAAAAACACTAAATCCCGCAGATGGTGAGCATCAGAGGTGTACAAGAATTGTTATCGTCGGCAGCGCACAAGGAGTGGGCCTGATGGGGTCCACTGCCTCTATTGCATATTGCACACCACATCTCGGGGATATCTGGTTTGTCGAGACCAGCAGCCATCAATGGCTATGCCAGCAAGTCAAACAACACCTGTGCGGCACTTGTGAATACACCACCACTTGCAATCACCAGTTCCGTCAAAGGCATAGTGCTGCAATCTAAGTTGCACAGGCTAGCACGCGATTAAAGGTGAGGCATCTACTGCTGTTGATGAAGGATAGATTTGTATCTCCCTTGATACGTGCTCCTTGCATCAGTAACAAGGTTGAACACTCATTAAGCTGTGATGGAAGTGCTGTAAGTCTTGTTGTTATATAAGGATAATACGGTAGTTGCAGTTTTGTGGGAGATTATCTGTAATTTCGGAACTTTTTCCATAGACATACCGGCCGCTATAAAAAAATGAGTGGTCAAGACTTCATATAAATATATAGATGTGGCATATTTGGGAAACGGTAATTATACATTTTCCACAGTGGCATATAACTTATAAACAGAGTGCCCAGCAAAGTGAAATATCCTTTTACTATATACATGGGTGCAATTTGAGCTTCCGTAAAGCTCATTTCATACGTGTCTCCTTTGCCCATTCAGTTAAATAAAATGGCAAGGGTAGTGCATCGCGCATTGGAACACCGTTGAACCCTCTTTGCTGAGAGGGTAGTGTATCACACTTAAGTACTTACAATCACAACAGTGGAAGTGGAGGGTTCATTCCATCTTGTCTCTTCTGCAGGCTTGCTTTGTTCTCGCCCTTCGGAGATGTTGTGGGTTGAACCTCTAAAAAATTTGGTCAACCAACCCATATTTCCCCAAATGGCAATGAACGAACACCGTTATCTGCAATCAACCGATCATGTTAGGACACACAGATATGGTAGCTACAAATTGTGGGAGACAGAATCGATGCTTAAGGATGGCAAACAATCATCAAAGGTAGTCAACTTACTAGATCGCTTATCTTGTAAAATGTACAACCGTTTCACCCAGCTAGCCAATAAATAACCATCTAGGTCACAGAAATAGCTAGCATGATGGATAGCGATCAAGCAAGGATCCCCACAGTGCCCATCCAACTTATCAAAAGGTAGTCTTAAAGCTTAAGTTTTCTATCACTAGCAGCCCCCTGTCAGAACTTAAAGCTTAGTTAGGTGACACCTTGTAGAATAGGACTTAAGGATGTGCTGCTATTATACATGATTCAATTCAACATTTTGCCACCAAGAGAAATGTTTAATCAGGATTCAGCAGTTCTCCATCTAAGCGATTTCATCCCTTCTCTGGGACTTCCATTTTCCCCACCAGAAAATCGCAGCGTTTCCCTAGATCACCTGCACCCCAGCTTTCTACTCTGGCTACTGATCATCGAGCAGCAGAGCTGTACAAAGAGGCAGTAAGAGACCGCTGCTTAATAAATATACAAGGAGCAGCAAGGCGACCAATCGCTAACGGCTACCGATTAACAGAAAACTAGTGCGGTGCGAGTATGGAAACTAATGTTCCCCTTTTTGGAGCAAACCAGCATGGGCGGTTCCACTTATTCCCTGCATGTTCACAGATTACAGGGAGGGTCCTTGTGCATTTGGATCACGAGCTGCGGAAGCTAATGACCACTGCACAGGTTAAAGATTTCTTATTGTCTCCACAGCACAACTACACAGCTAACAAAAACAGAGAGAGGTAAAGAACAAGTAGTGAACGCAGGCAGGCAGGCAGGCAGATACAGCGGTCCGACAGTTAAACTACGCGAGCACAAGGAAAACGAAAGGTACCGACCGAGATCGACCTCGCGCGACGGGGCCCGCGGCCGTGGGCGGGAGGAGGGGCCGGCGGGGCGATCCGGGGTGGAGCGGGCAGCCGGCGTCGGCGCGGGGAACGGCGACGGCGGGACGCGTCGGGCGGCGCCGGGTGCTATGCGGGGGGAGACGGATGGATACAGATCGGGGCCTCCGCCGGGTGCCGCGCCCGGGGAAGAAACGGTGTGAACTGGACCCGCGAGGGAGGGGGAGGAGGGCCCCGATTTCGGTCACCGCGAGCGCGGCCCGCGGGGTCGGTCGGCGGGGCGGTGGATCGCTCCGGGCGGCGGCGGGCGGCGGGCGGCGGGATTGGGCGAGCGGCGAACGGCGAGCCCCCGCCCCTCCGCCTCTCCTCCTCTGTACCGGCAGCGCAAGGAGAGAAGAAACCGACGGGAAAGAAGGGGGGGGCGGGGCTGCCTGTATCGTATCGTAGACGTCGTCGTATCCTATGTGTACACGCACAGAATAGCCCACCAACGACGACCGTCTCGCTCAGACCGAGCGCCCGTTACATCTGTCAACGCGTTTGACCCCTTCCCTCCCCGCACGCACGCCGTGGTCCCCCCTCCTCCTCCTCCTCTCCGTTCGACGACGCCGGCCTCGGGCGTCGCCGTCGCCGGTGCACATCACCGTCGTTCGACATCGGGTTGCTAGCCGCGGGCCGTCGATGTCGCGGCCGAGCACAACGCCGCCTTTCTCTCCTCGCCCTCCTACTCGACGACATGGGCGCCGCTGCTCGCCACCGCGTCGGCGGGCAATAAGCAACGATAATGCTATTCGGGTAATGTTTCACTGGGAGGGACGACAATTGAGAACATACTCCCTCTGTTCCTATTTGTAGTGCGCCTTGTGGAGTGGCTCTTATACCAAGACATGTGCTGGTGTTTTTTTTTTTTACGAGAATTGCCCCTATATCTGCTAGGTCTGTCAAGCACATGGGTCCTGCTGCTGCACTCATGTGACTAGCCAAGGGATATTTTCGTCCAAAATAGTCTATACGCACTACAATTCGGAATCTAAGGCAAAAACCTATGTGCACTATAATAAGGAATGGTGGGAGTATTTGCTGGCGATTTATATTGTGGCGAGAACGGTAATTTTAGTTTTCAAGCACGGAAGTTTTCAGACGAACAAAAGGAAACTGAAGTGGATTGCCATGATCGCTAGCTAAACTTGCCATCCTCCTCGAACACAGATTGCCATTAAATTTATTCGAAATTGTCATCTCACATCAAAAGTTTGCTGGTTATGAGGAGCCGTCGTAAACAATGGTGAAACGCGACGTCGTCTCCCCTATCCCCTCTTCTATCCGCCGTTGCCGAGGCCGAAAACGTGTATCTATCTGCGCGCGCGTTAATTAGTGTAACTGCAATCCAAACAATAAATATATAAATATATACTCCATAAACAATGGTGAGTACTCCCTAAATGAGCATAGTCAACGAGTGTAACCGCAATCCAAACAAGGCATGCCATCAAATCGGCACCCTCCCTTAGCACTAGCCGCTGAAACCACCTGCACCGTCGATCCCCGGATCTCCCCGATCCGACGGCCATCGCCGCCCCACAGTTTTCCGTTGGATTCCCTGCCCGCGGATCAACATCACCATTCACCACCGCATCTGCTTCTCTCTCTCTTTCACCCGACGCCAATCTCTCCCTCGAATCCTCCACCCCTCTCCCCGCCGATCAGCCCGCGCGCCCGCCTCCTCCGCCGCACCTCGCCGCGGGCATCCCACCGCGGCTTCCCTCCGGCCACCCACCATCACTTGCGCGCGTCTCCATCCAGTACGCGCCCGGGCAACGGCTCTTCCCAGCGGCGCAACCGGCACCGGCACCGCCGATCTCGGGTGAGTCCTCCTCCCGCGGCCCTGCGCCTACGTCCCGCCTTCCCATCGCCCCCGCATTCGGAATCCCGCCGGCGCGCGCGCGATCGATCTTCCCGCGATTCCGTTGGTAGGGGTTGGGCCGTTGGGGTTGACAGTTAGTAGAGATTGCGTCCGCCCATTTCGAGGGGAAGCGGCGGAATCTCCGCGTTGGTTGGCACGAATGGATGATCCCCGGGGAGCTCTCCCCTCCGGCGGGCCGACGGGCTAGCAGCACCGTCCATTTCCTCTGCTTCTGTTGGATAGCAAAGCATGCAATCGGATGGACAGCAATTGCTCTGCTTTTGGTTAGGTTTTGTTCAGTGCGCGCACACACTGTGGGTACTCCAAGTGCCAGTTGACATTACTGCCGGGCTTCATTGTATTTTATTTACTGTTGTTGCTTATAACCAAATCCTTGATGGTGGTAGTGTATGGAAGTAAGTAAATGTGGGGAGGCAGGCATGCTGTGTTAATTCCAGATTCAATCCCCTCCGAACTAGGAAGGGGTTTGTTAAAGCACCGTGTGATCCATGCCAGTGTCCATTCAGCAATTCAGTCGTGACTTAATTGCTGGTGTTTCCGCCCTCTGATCGGCCGAGTTAATTGTTTTTGAATGTGAATGAGATGCCATTTTAGGTGGTAGCTGCCATAAGGGATGTGGGATGAGATATTGTATAAGTTTAGTTTTAGGTGGTGTTTCCCGCCTCTCTCAGTTTTAATATCCAGCCATATAGTGTAATAATCTGCATCAGTGTGGTTCCCCCTTTGTTTATCTGTCTCGATTGATTGTGAATGTGTATGTATGCTATTTTGGGTAGCAGCTGCCGTATGTCATTAAGAAAAATAAAGATGGGGATTTGCCGCTTATAACGCCACTTGATCGTAGTAGATGTAATTAATTTGCATAAAGAATTTATGTTTTGACAACAGTTATTTAGTGTTTTGCTTAGTTAAATGATGCCATGAAATTACCTTAAATCCAAGAAAAAGATCATGAGAAGACTGAAGGCCTCAAATTTTGCAGTACTAGTACTGCATTTGGTCCTTTGCAGCTTTTGCTGTCACTAGGAGATAAAGGATAGCTTCGCTCGTGGTAAAAAATTGCTGAAGTTATGATTCCCATAATTGCTTGTGAATGTGAACGAGATGCCATTTTAGGTGATAGCTGCCATAAGGGATATGGCATCAGATATTGTAAGTTTAGTTTCAAACAGACGAGATTTCCCATTTTATTGTCCAACAATTATACTGTAATAATCTGCGTTGGTATGGTTTCCCCTTTGATTATCTGACTTAATTGTTTGTGCATGTGGACAGATGCTATTTTAGGTAGCAGCTGCCATAGGTCATTAAGAAAAATAAAGATGGGGATTTTCTGCTTATAGCGCCACTTGATCATAGTACATGTATTAATTATGCATAAAGAATTTATGTTTCTGTTTCACTTAGTTCGGGATATCATGAAAAGATCTTCCTGATATCAATGTAAAAATTGCTGAAGTTACTATTCTCTCGTGCTGGCTTATAAGTTGCTATGATTCATACTTGAAAATCATACAAGATGCCATTTCAACATAAACAAAATGAGACAAAAAGACTTAATATTTATTGTGAATAAATTCATTGTCATTAATTTTTCATGGTTTACTGCAGTCTGCACTAGATATATAAATATGGTTGTTCATTTTGACTAGATCTAATACTTGTTACATTGTTTATTTTGATGAGAGTACTTAGCTAGATCTTGCTGGCTTTGCTTTTACTTACCAGAAGTCTATCTTCTCAAGTTCCTTGTGCTAAAGAGATTGCTCTTTTATGCTGTTTGAATCAAAACAATTTTTATGCATAGAAGTTATCTAATAGGACATGTGAATTAGATTCTATCTGGATATATCTGCGTTCCTTTTGTCTTTTGGTTACTGTCTAAACAATGTGATTGCAGTATGATTGTGCATTCATTCAGTAATGTCCTACTCCCTAAAGTAGTGATCTGAAACGTCTTATATTGATCACTAAAGTAGTGATCTGAAATGTCTTGCATTTTTTTTTTACAGAGGGGGTATTTGATTGTACTCTCTCTGTTGATTTCTGCCACCTGCGGGTTCCAAAATCTTATTAATGTTTGTCCAGTAACAAGTCCAATAGCATATGTGTTTTACGACACTAAGGTGGTTTCATACTACAATACCCTATTTGAAAGTTCTTTGTGTGAGCATGATTTCTAGCTACTTGCACTAAAAAGTAACAAAGTATGATAAAAAAGTTAACCGTCAAAGTTCTATTTTTATTGTAACATCTTACTGAAACTTCATAATATGAAAGATACTTCATCATTATATGTGGAATAACTAATGAGCCGTCATTTCAAAAGCTAATCCAAGTGGGATATGCATGCATTGCCTTTTCAGTTAACACGTTCTCCGTTATCACTTTGGAAATGTTAGTCATCTTTAAATGAACAGATAAGTGAATTTACACCAAGCATTAAAAGATGAAGGTCCAGAAGGTTTGTAGTTCGAGGCGATGTCTTAATTCAAGAAGAGTTAATACCTGATGCTGGTTAGAGTTTTCATGTTAGCAAGATACTTAGATTCTTAATGTTTTTTCTCCTGGCCCCTGAACTGCTAATTCACTGAATATGTCATTGCCCCACATTTTTAGCTTTACTGTAGGACCCGAAGCATTTCCTTGATTATATTATTGTTGGCCAACTCTGATGCACAATGTCTAGAAATTATTATTCTTGCACTAATAATTGTTGCCACTAGTACCTACGGCCTCATCAAATATCCTGGAAATTATCAAGCATGCACATCTACATTAGAAGCATTGATGCATTGTAGTACTTGGTTAATTTGTGGACATTGGAGTACTTGGTTAATTTGTTAATGGTTAGGGTTGCTACAACTCCTAATTCACTATCTTATCGGGTATTGATGCATTGTATTAGTGCATCTGATTATGTGTCCGGCATTCAGTTAGTCAGTTATTCATGTCTCAAATGGTTGAGTGTTTCATGGCTTTAAAAGACATAATGTTCTAGAAGGTAATGTGCATGCATTTAGCTACTTAAATGCTTTCATTTGGGCTTAGGCCATTCTACTATATTTCACTTGCCAATTTTAAGTTAATGATGTATTTTGCAAAATCATGGGCATTGGTTACTTGATGATGATGTATTTTGATAAGGCATGCTTTCTTTTCCATATAATTTTATCCTTTGTTTCACCATTATATCAATCATTTTGGTTGCCATTTGATTTTTTTAATACAATACATTGTCTTTCATAATTCCATGAAATGCACCATTATTCAGTAAATCAGTACATTGTTGTTTGAAAATTTTAAGCCATTGAAAAAGCGGTGCATCAGGGTAGGTTTAGCTCTAGATCTGCCCCTGCCCATGATTTCATGTTCGTATAGTTGCATTTTTGCATATGGATATTATTAGATGTGGATCTAGCTTTTCTGTGTTACCAATATTATATGTTTATTGTCACGGTAGTATTGCCTGTGAGTTTAGTCTCCATTCTAAACCATGGATTATTCAGTCTGGTTTTGATTTGAAAGTTAGTCTTATATGATGGTTTGTTGTTTTTTTTAGTTCACTACATAGTTCAAACATCTCAATATTTTTCTTCTTTCAACAGTAGAGAATTAAGTCAGGGTTTATACAAGTTATGCTAGTTTGCAACAAAAATATCTACTCACGCTGTTCACAAAAATAAGATGTTTTGAATATTTCAATATGGACTACATACGGACTGAAATGAATGAACAAACACACTATAAAGTGTCTATATACATCCGATTCAGAAAAATGATAGAACATCTTATATTTGTGAACAGAGGGAGTAATTCTTTATATTTCTTTTCTTAAACAGCAAACTTTCCCCATAGTTCTCTCTTGAGGAAAATGGCTAAATCAGGGTAGCATGTGCTAAAGCTAGGGTTCTGCTAGAGGGCAGGTTCTTACTTTGGCTTGCTCTCGAGCATCGCTGCTGGGCAGCTGATAGGTTTGAGCACCACAGCCTCCCTAGCCATTTTACCTTTCCTCTTTTCTCACAAGCGCTGGAGTGAGCTGGGCATCTATTCATGAGCTGCCCATGGGTCTTGGCAGCTCTGGCTGCTTGTCCTACAGTGGTCTGGGCCACGTTTGCAGCATTGCATTGACGGACCACTCCCTAGTGGACTGTCACCTGGTTGATAGAAAGGCACAAGCGAATCCCAGAGAAAAGCCAGGAGTTTAACTACCACTGGTGCTACATGTATGGTCAATGTCGGAAGCAGGGTCTAGCGAGAAACAGCAGGTTGTTCCAAGATGAGAGCCATGGTATTCTAACTATATAGGGGATGGCATCAAAATAGAGGTGGAGCGGTGGAGACAGGGTTACGACCCCAGGTTGTACGAGCTGAACCTCCATGAGGAGTGGGCTTTAGTAATGTGTTATGTGTTGCTCCTTTTTGCGTGCTGACACCGTGGTCACTTGTTGCCCTGTTTCTCTTGTGCCTATTGTGTTTCTTAATGAAAAGGTTTGTAAAGGCTTTTTGTGCGTTCTTCACTACAATGACCTTGTCTGGAATTTGGAAAAACTAAACCATGCAATTGGTGTATTAGATGCTATGTTAGTCTATCACTTTTTAATGCTTAAATATTTGCTGCATACTGTTGCAATGTATATGTTCCTCTCGAACAATTATTAAAATGTTGTTCTATGTAGCCATCCAGCATTGTCACTTTTAAAAAAAATTAAAGCCCCAATCAAAGTGCCTTCAGTTTTATGAACCCACAACAAACTAGAGACAAAAGGCTGAATTCTGAACCACGAACGCTACATCACTGAACTGTCACCTTGAAGTGTTATTCTTTCCTGCCATTATTTGAACAGTTGGTTTTTTCTCCCAATTATCTTTTGTGGTTCATGTTCATCTTATTGACCGAAAGCATTTCATGTGTTGCAGGTTTCATCAACATTGATAACTGATAAGTATAATGTAGAAAAGTATTGGAGGAGTCATGCCATCTAGCGACAAGCAATTAGCATTCTCGGTGAAAACAGCAGCATCTCGTGAGCTGCTAAACAAAGGTACAAACATCATAAATATGTCTCAAGGCATTTCTCAGCCGCCAAAGGATAAAGGTGCTGCTGAAGAACCTTTAAAGGCTGTGGGCACAAAACGGCTGCATACTGATGCTCCTTCAAGCCCCGTTTATCATAATGTTTATGTACGGCGAAAGGTGGAAACAGAGCATAATAAAGTGAACTCATCTCCGGAGATGAAGGTTATCGGCAAGGACAAAACAAAGCAGCAGGAGGAACGACGAAATGTGGAAACTGAACATAGTAAAGTGAGTTGCTCTCAAGAGTTGAAGGGTAGTGGAAGTGAGATAACAAAAGAGCAGGAGATACAGAGAATGGAAACTGAACATAGTAAAGTGAACCCTTCTCAAGAGTTGAAGGGTAGTGGAAGTGAGAAAACAAAAGGGCAGGAGATACAGAAAATGGAAACTGAGCATAGTAGAGTGAACCCTTCTCAAGAGTTGAAGGGTAGTGGATGCGAGAAAACAGAGGAGCTGGAGGAACAGAAAGTGAAAACTGAACATAGTAAAGTGAGCTCTTCTCAAGAGTTGAAGGGCAATGGAGGAGAAAAAATAGAAGAGCTAGAGGATCAGCAAATGGTGCAACGTGATCAAGTCAGTAAGCCAGAAGTGGCACCTCCTATTGCTGAATCTGGAATAAAAGAGCAGGATGAACAGCAAACGGTGCAAGTGAATAAGCCAGAAGTGGCACCTCTTATTTCTGAATCTGGAATAAAAGAGCAGGATGAACAGAATACTGTGCAACATGATCAGGTGAATAGGCCAGAATTGGCACCTCCTATTGCTAAATCTGGAATAAAACGGCTGGATGAACAGCAAACGGTGCAACATGATCAGGTCAATAAGTCAGAAATGGCACCTATTCCTGAATCTGGAATAAAAGATCAGGGTGAACTGCAAATGGTGCAACATGATCAGATCGATAAGCCAGAAATGGCACCTCCTATTGCTGAAACTGGAATAAAAGAGCCGGAGGAACAGCAAACTGTACAACATGATCAGATCAATAAGCCAGAAGTGGCACCTCCTATCTCTGAATCTTGCATAGAAGAGCAGGAGAAACGGCAAATGGTACAACCAGATCAGGTCAATAAGCCAGAAGTGGCACCTCCTGTTGCTGAACCTAGGATAACAGAGCAGGAGGAGCCGCAAATGGTACAACATGATCAGGTCAATAAGCCAGAAGTGGCACCTACTATTGCTGAACCTATGATAACAGAGCAGGAGGAACCGCAAATGGTACAACATGATCAGGTCAATAAGCCAGAAGTGGCACCTACTATTGCTGAACCTATGATAACAGACCAGGAGGATCCGCAAATGGTACAACATGATCAGGTCAATAAGCCAGAAGTGGCACCTACTATTGCTGAATCTGCAGGTCTAGTCTCATCTGAAATGTCTGAATCTGGAGGGCTAGAGCCATCTAAATCTCCTGAAGAAACACATGCAGAAACGGTGCCAAAGATAAATGAGCTGCCGATTGCTTCTGCTAACGAGCCACCGGTCGCTCCTAGTACCACCGCTCAAGGTGATGTCCATAGATCAGGCAACCAAAACTCTTACTGGAGTGAGAGATACGATCGATTACAGACATATTTGGAGAACTGTGATCGGTCACCCCAGGAGGGTTATATGCGAAGTAAGAAATTTTGGGTAGCAACAATAATTCTTTATAAATTGATTTTTTTCACGGGGTATTGACTTCTTCCTCCTAATTACAGTGCTTAGGTCACTCTCAGCAGCCGGTCGAAGCATGCATGCCATTGAGCTGGAGAAAAGGGCAATACATCTCCTAGTGGAGGAAGGTGATCACTTGCCTTATTTTGCTTTCTTATCATTCTTGAAGCTTATATTTCAGCCGTCATATTGGACTTGTCTTTTCATGTTGCATATTTATGCTGCAAAATCTCAGTAGCTTGATATTGTGATAACCTTGTTGGTATGGGTAGCATCTGATGCACAGTATCTCTATTTGAGTGCAATGTGGACACTATTGCATGACGGCTGGAACACCTCATCATGGACTGTACTATGCACGAAATAAAACAACTCCGAAGTTGCAGTGTTAGTGTGTCAGACATATATGGTGTTAGCATTCCAAGCAAGTAGGCATTTCAGATCCATAATTGGAACACCGAGCTGATGACCCAATCACTCTGCCTGAATATGCTTCAACATCTATAAACATATGTTTTAATGTAGTTTCCTGCAATCTCAATGCTACAAGTCCTGAGTGATATTAATTGTTTGAATCTGTGTGTCGTGCATTTGCCATCTAAATCACATTTTTCATTATGGCCCAATTCGTCAAGTACTTATCAGTTCTTGTAGTTCTTGTATGTTTGTTTTAAGAACTTACATCCTGCGTGCACTAACACTATATCGCGCAGGTAAAGAGCTGCAACGGATGAAGGCTTTGAATGTTTTGGGGAAAGTTTCTCCGAACGGCCCTTCGAAGCAGGATCCCTTGCAGCGGCCGTGCCCGAAATGAGATGGTTGAAGATATCTCTGTAGAGCCAAAAATATATGCATCATGTATACAGTACATTGCAGAAAGGACATGTTCTGCTTAGCACTTTTTCTTTTCAGGGTTTTCCTTTTCCTTTTGTATTTACCTATACTCAGCGCTGTGCCGTGGGTATGTTGTTATATGGTGTAATTAAAAGAGCAACTTGTTTGGATAAACCTGCCAGGCTTAATGGCCAAGCCTAGTAACTGTTTATACCCATGCGTGCCATTTTATTTACTCTACCTTCTTCTTTGAGCTGGAATTTGATATTCATTTCTTTTAGCAATTTGACTTATTCTTTTGTTAAGCTGTACTTGTGCAGATAGTTTTGTTAAAAAACACAATCTGTTGAGGTGACAGTTTAGTCTGGTTGACTATGTCATTTCCATTTCTTGTTAAAATTCTTAGCATTAGCATATGCCTCGGGTGGTGACATGTGCCGCAATATCACTAGTATTTTGACTGGATTTGGTTCTGCCTGCATTTTTTTTTTCAATATTCACATTTTAAATTGAAACTACTTTTGGACCGAGTGTTCAAATTATTAGCCATAGTCACAGTTGTGTTCCCTGTGCCGTTGGCTTTGAAACTAGATCAACACATTGACATGTTTCTGCCAACATTTTTTTTTTTGCGTGAGTTGTACTTTGCATCGCAATTTGCTTTGTAAATATGGTGGTAATATACGCAATTCACATCATACTTATGGTGGTAATATCCACGCACTTCCCATATTAGTGTGTTTGATGGGGGTACACAACAAAGCACAGTAACAACCCATGTAGAGGGGCATCAGTCTGGCGCCAAAAACCTTTTTCCGAGCTTCAAACATATACTTACTCTGTCTTATAATATAATATGTTATTACAATTATCTTACTCATATATTGATTGTAATAACATTTTATGGGACGGAGGGAGTACCAATTAAAGAGCCTAAACATTACATGAACTGTAATACATACTCTATTTAGCAAGTGGCCCATGAGAAGTCTCGATCAGCTGAAACAGTCTCCCTTTTTTTTTTTTTGCCTCACGGAAGTGTAAACGGAAAATCCTAGGATGCGTCTATATCTCGCCTCCAGCGAGTCCAACTTCCTACTCACTGAAGGGGGAGCGATATGGGCCGGCCCACGTGCGCGGCAGGTAACGGCCTCTCTTTTTTTCGGTTCTCCTTATTTGCTTTATTCTTGTACTTATCTATATACTTTAAAATATTCTACATTTATATTAAAAACAATTGTACAAAACACATTTGAAAAATATTGAACAATTATTTGAAAAATATTGAACAATTATTTGAAAAATATTGAACAAGCATTCGGAAAAATATTGAATGTGTATAAAAAAATTATTGGTCATGTATTATAAAATGATGAATTTTTTTAATCGTGTACATAAAAATGTGAATGAAGGATTTTGAAAAACAATGTTGAACAAGTATTTGAAAAATGTTAATCAAGCTTTTGAGAAATGTTAAATGTCTATAGATAAAATGTTGACCATGTATTAAAAATGATGAAAAAATTTGTTAATGTATATAAATTTTTTAATAAAGAATTTGAAAAAATGTTGAACAAGTATTTGAAAAATGTTAATCAAGCATTTGAAAAATGTTAAATATGTACAGAAAAAATGTTGACAATGTATTAAAAAAATGATGAATAAAATTGATCATGTATATAAACCTGTTACTCAAATATTTAGAAAAGTGTTGAACAAGTCTTCGAAATGTTTTAATCAAGCTTTTCAAAAAGGTTGAATGTGTAAAGAAAGAAGGTTGACCATGTATTAAGAAGATGTTAATATTTTTATTTGAAAACTGTTAATCAAGCATGTAAAAAAAAGTAAAAATGTATAGAAAAAATGTTGACCATGTATTCACAAAATGTTAATCTTATGTTCGAAAAATGTAAAAAATGTGTATAGAAAAATGTTGAGCATGTAATACAAAAATGTTTAATTTGTATTGAAAAAATGTTAGACATGTATTACAAAAATGTTGTTGGCAATGTACAAAAAATGTAAAATTATAACCAAAAGAACAACAAAGAAAACAAATAAAAAGTAAATAAAAATAAAACACAAAAATGAAACAAAATGCATGAAATAGCGGAAAAGCTGGGCGGGGTGGCTAGCAGCACCCACTCGAATCCTGCAGGACGCTCACTGCATGGTAATATCGACGCTTCGCATATGGATATGCGATCGAGCAATGAAGTGGGCTGGCCCATGAGAGCGGCCATCCTGGACGCAGCGGCAGCTGGACGCAGATATCCAGCTGCCCGCTGCGCCAAGGTGATGCGCGCACAGAATAGGTGGGAAAATCACAAACGATGCATACATAGCGGACGCGGTGTTTTGGCTCCTAGGTGCATATGCATCCATTGTCTAAATACACATTTTGAAAAGTTAAAAATTTCGGAACAAAAATCCCGCGGGTATATCCGGACATTCTATGTGCATGCACAAAGTTTTGGTGAAAAACGACGTTTTTTGTGGCTAGTGTAAAAAAGATAAAGAAATGCAAAATGAATAGTTGTAATGAAGCATCAGAAATTGTCTTTTTTACACAAGCCACAAAAAACCTCGTTTTCCACCGAAAACTTTGTGCACGCACATAGAATGTCCGGATATACACGCGGGATTTTTGTTCGGAATTTTTCAACTTTTCAAAATGTGTATTTAGACAATGAGTGCATATGCACCTAGGAGCCATTGCCAATTTCCAATACATAGCCATATATACAACCAATACCAGTGGCCACGCTGACACAAGGACCAGCACCGCAGGGCGCGGTGGCCCTTTTTTACCATGTGGGACCTGGCTTTGCTGCGTTCTGCCCCTGTTTCATCTACGGCGTCGTTGGGGCTCGCTGCAATCAATTGTGTGTACGGCTGCACCGGTGGGGGTATGGCTATGCCACGTGGGGGTGTGGGGCAGCCTTCTGACGTGGGGTCGGCCTCCTTTTTTGACCGGGCGGCCGCTGGCGTGCACGGCAGCGCGCAGCTCTCTCTCTCTCTCTCTCTCTCTCTCTCTGCATGTGTCGGGGGTTCATGCATGCGCGCCTTCACTTAGTTTCCACGAGCGCCGCCACAGCCATGGTGAGTGCCATGAGGAGCAGCCCGGCGGCCATCCGCAGCAGCTGCGACGGCTCGCTGTAGCCGCTCGAGGAGAAGCTCCTCAGCGCCGGCACGATCACCTTGTTGTAGATTGTAGAGGAGCACCCATGTCAGGACGTAGATCACCTTGAAGGAGGCTAGCGACGCCGCGGGCACCGGCACCGACAGGATGGTCATGTCCATGGCGTTGCCCTGTTGCACGAACGTGGTGTTCATCTGCGAGAAGGCCGATGACACAATGATGTTGGTGATCCAGACGGGCAGCAGGCGGAGCAGGATCTTGAGCTCCTCCACTTGAGTCACGGTGCAAAGCTTCCACGAGGTCGTCGCCTCCGGCCTCTCCTCCATGTCCGACTCCATGACGATGGCCGCCTTGTCGAGGAACTTGAAGTCGCTGGTGTGCGCGATCCTGGGCCGGGGCGAGTCGATCTTGTCACCGACCTCGTAGAGGTGTCCGGCTTCGGCGTCGGCGGGCACCTTGACGCAGATCTTCTTGCACGCGACAGCGACGACCTGGCAGAGGCTCTTGAGCGGCGTGTCGGCGGGCATGCGACGCTTGCAGGGACGGAGACAAGGGGGGACGAGGGGGGGCTAGACCCCCCCCCAACGAAGTTGTCCTCCTCAATAGCGATTAGTTAGATCCGTTTATTAGCCGGCCTTTTGACTTGATTCGCCCCCCCTGTCCACTTGTCTCGTGTAACACCGTGAAACCCCTCGGGCAGCCCATGTACAACAAACAACAGATCACAACCCAGCAAAAGAAAGGGCCCACCATCGAGGTCAAAGAGAACATAGTCCACCGGTCAAGGGCTTGCGACCAGGAGCACCAACGCAGTCTGCTACAATCCTGGCGATCGACACGATTTTATATCGCTGCAACTGAACGCACGCAGATTGCGGCTCGTGCGATCTTCCCATCTGCCGTCGCCTCCAATCTCCGCCTACCCGCAAGATTAGCTTCAGTCTCCAAGCGAAGATCATAGGGGGGTTGATCGAGATCCGCCACGGCTGATTACCTGCACGGTTAGTCCCTTACTTCATCTCCTGATCTTTAATCTGCTCTAATTTGTGTGGTTGTTCCATAAAAAACCTACGAACATGAGAAGTTAATTACAGTAGGAAATATAGGCTGTTGTGTGTAGATACGAAGAGGAAGAGAAGAATGGAAAACGTTTCCTAGGGCACTTGCTTCCAACCGTTCAAGCCTAGAAATCCCAATTGATCATTTCCTCAGCCACTATAAAGGATATTAGGAGAAACACCACCACCATGAGCGACCACAGAGGAGATGATGCACGGAATCTGACATCCTCTTTGCGTGTATGGTACGTCCACTCTCATAATTTAATTAACATCAGCTTCAAATATCTGATTTTTGTGGGTTAAAATGAATGATTGTTAATTGATCAACATGAAAACTGAATTTGGAATCAATAGATAGATATTGTATTGTCTACCAAATTCGTAATGCAATCAATTTGGAAACTAAATTTTTCTTGCCAAAAATGCACATTTTAATAGTTTTTTGTAGTGTTCACACTAATGAAAACACTAGTTCAGGCTTAGGTTTTTGCAAGCACAAACTTTTTTTATGGTTAACCGATGCCCAACTGCCTATAAGAGCTCAAGTCTGCAACTCGCCCCCCCTATACAAAATTCCTGGCTCCGTCCCTGGACGCTTGTACATGGGTGTGGCGAGCATGAAGGAGGCGAAGGCAAGCTCGATGCAGGCTGTGGCGATGCCGAAGCCGGGGCCCAGCTGACGTTCTGCTGGATCCAGACGAGGAACAGGCCGGAGATGATGGGGCCGAAGCTCACGCAGAGGTAGAACCAACAGAAGAACAAGCCGGGAAAGTGTTTACATTATACAGTGTGATGTCTACTACGCAACCTTCTTCTTGTAGACTCGTATTGGGCCTCCAAGCGCAGAGTTTTGTAGTACAGTAGCAAATTTCCCTCAAGTGGATGACCTAAGATTTATCAATCCGTGGGAGGCGTAGGATAAAGATGGTCTCTCTCAAACAACCCTGCAACCAAATAACAAAGAGTCTCTTGTGTCCTCAACACACCCAATACAATGATAAATTGTATAGGTGCACTAGTTCGGCGAAGGGATGGTGATACAAGTGTAATATGGATGGTAGATATAGGTTTTTGTAATCTGAAAATATAAAAACAGTAAGGTAACTAGTAACAAAAGTGAGCAAAAACGGTATTGCAATGCTTGAAAACAAGGCCTAGGGTTCATACTTTCACTAGTGCAAATTCTCTCAACAATGGTAACATATTTGGATCACATAACAATCCCTCAACGTGCAACAAAGAATCACTCCAAAATTTCTATCGGAAAACGTAGGACGAAAACGTGCATCAACCCCTATGCATAGATTACCCCAATGTCACCTCGGGAATCCACGAATTGAGTGCCAAAACATACATCAAGTGAATCAATAGAACATCCCATTGTCACCACAGATATCCCATCACAAAACATACATCAAGTGTTCTCAAATCCAATACTCAATCCAACATAACGAAATCTCAAAGAGTAAGACTCAATTCATCACAAGAATGTAGAGGGGGAAGAACACCATATGATCCAACTATAATAACAAAGCTCGCGATACATCAAGATCGTGCCAAATCAAGAACACGAGAGAAAGAGAGATCAAACACATAGCTACTGGTACATACCCTCAGCCCGAGGGTGAACTACTCCCTCCTCGTCATGAAGACCGCCGGGATGATGAAGATGGCCTCCGGTGATGGTTTCCCCCTCCGGTAGGGTGCCGGAACGGGCTCCCGATTAGTTTTTCGTGGCTACAGAGGCTTGCGGCGGCGGAACTTCCGATCTAGGGTTCATTTCAGAGGTTTCTATATTTATAAGATTTTTTGGCGTCGGAAACAAGTCAAGGAGGTGCCCGAGGGGCCCTCAAGGCGCTTGTGCCTTTTTTTGTAAAATGTGAGAGTTGTCCCAAATATTGCAATGCAATATTACCCTTCATCAAAAATTGGTTTGGACAGATTTGGAATCCATTTGATTTAGAAATGATTTTAATTGGATTTAAATATTCTGTTTTGATGCTGTTTCAAATAGTTTGAGTCATGTAACTAACTTCAACAATATTGGTTATGATTTTATAAATGTTCCTGGATTATTTGCCATTTAATGAACATTTTTCCAACAATGTTTGATCAACTTTATTTTGCACTTTTGAATTTGAGTTGATTTTCAGAATTGAATTTGAATTGTTTTGGTTAACCACTATGATTAGGCACTGCAAATGATATGACTTGGCAAGATTAGCAGATGATCAAGGTGGCTATTACACAGGGGTGTTACAAGTTCTCCTCCTCTAAAAGAAATTCTCGTCCCGAGAATTTAGGAGGTAGAAGGAAAGAGTCCGGGATATTCTTCCCGAAGATGATCCTCGCATTCCCAAGTGGCTTCATCTTCAGTGTGATTCGACCACTGCACTTTCAGGAACTTGGTCGTCTTCTGACGAGTTCGACGTTCAGCTTCATCAAGGATGCGGATCGGATGCTCCTTATATGAAAGATCGTCTTGCAGCTCGAGCATCTCGTGATCCACTGCGCGATGCGGAGATTCCTTGAAGCACTTGCGAAGTTGCGATACGTGGAAGACATCGTGAATATGAGAGAATTGTGGCGGCAACTCCAATTTATATGCCACCTGCCCACGTCTGGCAACTATGCGGAAAGGACCAATATAGCGAGGAGCTAGCTTGCCCTTGATTCCGAAACGACGGGTGCCCTTCATCGGAGTGACACGAAGATAAGCTTGATCACCTGGTTGATAAGTCAGACCCCATTGTTTGTGATCATAATTGCTCTTCTGACGGTCCTGAGCCGCCTTGAGATTTTCTCGGACAATTCTGACTTGTTCTTCAGCATGTCGAATAATATCCGGTCCAACGAGTGGTCGTTCCCCAGTTTCTGACCAGTTCAGAGGGGTTCGACACTTACGGCCGTATAACACTTCGAATGGAGCCATCTTCAAGCTATAAGATGGTGCGGTGGCATCTTGTAAGGACGCTTCGCAATAGGAGTGGTGCCAGGCTTCAAGTCGATGACAAACTCGACAGCTCTAGCAGGGGGTATTCCTGGAAGTTCTTCTGGAAAAACATCCGGGAAGTCACAGACAACTGGGATGTTCTCGATCCCCTCTAAAGGTGAAGCGTTCAACGCATTCAAGGCATAAATTTGAGCCTCAGCGTTCTGGGTGAGATGAGCTTGGTAGTTCACTATCTCATTTGATGGGTGCAAAAGGTGTACAACTTTAGTGGCGCAATTGATTGAGGCGTAATGAGCCTTCAACCAATCCATTCCCAGGATAAGATCAACATCGGAAGAGTTGAGAATAATGGGAGTCGCACGGAACTCCAACCCTTCGATATTAATCACGACATCGGGGCTAACCAAGGAGGTTTGACAGTGTCCCGCGGGAGTATTTACTCGAATCTTTTGAGGTAGCATATCACACTTAACTTCATGCATGAGTGCAAATTTATCTGACATGAATGAATGCGATGCTCCTGAATCAAATAAAACAGATGCTGGTACTGAATTAACGAGAAGTGTACCCATCACGGTATCTGGTTGATTCGGAGCTTCAGACATATTGACGTGGTAGTACTGTCCACGGCCATAAGAAGGTCTGGCATTATAGTTGCGCTGTTGAGGAATACCACGACCAATACCACGGCCAGCAGAAGGAAGAGCCAGTTGATTCTGATTCTGAGAACAATCTCTAGCACGGTGACCTGGCTGGCCACACTTGAAGCATAGTCCACTGTCAGGACGAGGTGCAGGGGCTCGAGGTGCTGGAGCTCGCAGAAGCTGCCTCGGTGGTGGAGGAGGCAGACGAGGTGCAGCATAAGAGGGCCTGTTCACAGGAGCTGCTGGACGGTACATGCTCTGAGGAATCCAGATGCGGCGCTTCTGGGAGGACGAGCCCGAAGATGAGCCCGCCTCACGGGTGCATCTGGTTGCTTCCTTGTGCTTTTTCAGACCAGTTTCAACCAATATGGCTTTATTCACCAAAGTGGCGAAATCAGGATAGTCTTGGACAAGCAGAGCTAACTGAATATCATGATGTAGCCCTTCACGGAATTTCTCCTGCCTTCGTTCATCAGTGGGGACGTCCTCTTCAGCATAGCAAGATAAGTCAAGGAACTCGCGCTGATAAACTTCCACAGACTTGTTGCACTGAACGAGGTTACGGAACTCGGCCTTCTTCCGAGCTATGACAGCTTGAGGAATGTAGTGGGCACGGAAAGCAATCTTGAATTCTGCCCAAGTGACGACGGTACCAGGTGGTAGGGTCTGTCGGTGAGTGGTCCACCATTGTGATGCGGGACCCTTCAGAAGGTATGTCGCAAAGGTGACATAATTGGCCGGGGCGACATCAGCAGACTCCATCTCATAGGAGATGTCACGCAACCAGTCATCGGCATCCAGCGGGTTGACTGTGTTGCGGAAGAACGACGGGTTGAGTCGCATAAACTCTGGCAAAGTGATGGAAGGTGGCGGCTGGTCGGCATTGGGACGGGGGAATTGTTGCATATTCCCCGTCATGAACTGACGGTTAAGTTCAAACTGTTGCATCATTGCTGCCATATAGTCAGGCGGTGGTGGCGGAGGTGGATTGTTATCAGCCATCCTGCTAAATCAACAGGGGTAGTTTAGCAGTAGCCACGGCAGGTGTTTAGTAACAACTATGATGTAACACGACAGAATTTAATTAGTACAGCAGATGCTTAATAGTAGTCATTAAGTCATATAGATCCATACATAGTCGGATACATTCGGGCAGCATAACGGCGCAAATTGAAAAGCTAGACATGCTAGGCGGCGCGCAGGCTCGCGGTAAGGAAGTACACAACGAGACATAGCAAAGGCTACATCAACGTCGGAGAAAACCACTTAAACGGGGTAGCTGCAAGTGCGGACGATGAACGTTCGTCGCAGAAGGATCCTGCGCTCCATGTGCACTCTGATGCAGAACCCGGTCTCGAACTGAAAGAAGAGGTCCACGTGCAGGCGTGTGACCTCCCACAGCAGGCCAAACAATCCCTGATGGCATCTCGGTCCTGCTCGGGTAAAGAATGTGCTCCGGATGTATCCCTGCACGAACAGCTGGCAGCAACTGTGTCATAGCCTCGTAGAGTCGTGCTCGAGTGGCGAACAACTCGACAGCAAGAGCGCGAACGGTGCGATCCAGAGCCTGAGTATAGTGGATCAGAACTCGCTGATCGTAACGACGAGGCTCGTACGGGGCACAAACAGCTGTGTAGTATCCGGTAGCATCCCCAGCAGGGGCATACGGAATGTACCGATACTCAAAAGCATCCAAGTCAGCACTGAACTGTCCTCGAAGACGTGAAACAGCAGAGTATGCAGCATCATGGATTGCCATCTCAATCGTCACGCCGATACCGTGAAAACGGTGCAGCTCAGTGTCAGGGTCATCCTGCTGATCGTAGATGCGAACATCAGCGTAGTACTGCTCCTGGTTGAACTCACGATAAACCTCGTAGACCATGTACTCGGGGCACCAGCGGTATCCCAGCCTGATCAAGAGAGCGATCAGAACAGCTGGAAACCCAGGGACGTCTCGAGCCCAGGTGCGAAGCACAAGCTGCGTCGTAGGACGAGGGGGAAATAGACGATCCATCTGAAACAGAGAAGATTCAGGATTGTTCAATGATGACGAGAAATATAACAGATCTCGAATGGAAAGGTTAAACAAAACAATGGAAAGTAAAATGATTATCAGACTAATCAGATCAATGACAGGGAAATCGCACTGAATCCAGCTCTCCGGATGGATGGAATTAACGAGAACCTAAGTGTCGGCGTTAGTAATTTTATTAAACCCGAATAGAAGACAGGTTAGAGTCCCAGAGCAAAGATCGAGGAATAAAAGATTCTATTACCACCCAGTTGGCGACATGGGCCCGTAAGCCACACAGCCAAGTTAGTAAAACAGTTTTCGACCACTAGACTCAACTTCGGCCAAGGAATTGGAAAGGGGGATTCCTAGAGGCAGTCGGCTCTGATACCAACCTATGACGACCCCGGCTTAATCATGCACTAACCATACACGCAAATGCACATGATTAAGCCTAAGGACTCACTTGAAGATATCACAACACAACTCTAAAACATAAATAAAGTCATACAAGCTTAATAGTACAAGCCAGGGCCTCGAGGGCTCGAATACATAGCTCGATGGCATACAAGCGTCAGCGGAAGCATCAGATATCTGGGTACAGATATATTACAGAGAGAAAGATAGGCCTTCACAGAGGCGGGGGAAAATAAAATACTACGATCGAAAGGCGTAGGCCTCCTGCCCTGGACCCTCCGATCCTACTCCTGGTCGTCAGTCGGCTCCTCGTAGTAGTAGTACTCGCCGGGCGGGTAGTAGTACTGGTCGTCGACGGGGGCATCTGGCTCAGGGGCTCCGTCGTCTGGTGGCATCAAATGGAAATGGGGGAAAAAGAAAATAAAGCAAACGTGAGTACTCATCCGAAGTACTCAGCAAGCAAGGATCTACACTACATATGCAACATTTTCAAAAGGAGGCTGTATATGTGGATTGGGCTACAGAAATGCCAGAATAGAAGGGGAAAGCCTAGTCCTATCGAAGACTAGCATCTTCAGCATCTTCATCGGTCTCGCAGCATTAGAAGAGTGCAGATTACATAATGTAAAGTAGTAACAGTAGCATCATCAACCTCGACCTGAGATCCTTTCTCGACTCCCTACGAGAAAGCAATCCCAGAGCCGTGCTATCCAGTTCTCATCTCAAGTTCTAGTTGTACCGATCGGGATACAACTCCGAGTGTCCGTTACCGTAGGACAGGCTATCGATAGAAGTTTCTTCCCTGCAGGGGTGCACCAAGTTACCCACCACGCTCGCTTAACTCCGGCCGGACACACTTTCTGGGTCATGCCCGCCCTCGGCCAAACGATACGCCGCAACCCGACCGAATACTTAACAGAGAGGTCAGCACGCCGGACTAACCTATGCCCCCAGGGGTCTTGGGCCATCGCCCCGGGAACTCCTGCATGTTACGTGCACCGCCGGTGAGCAGACCTAGCAACCCCTTATACAAGTGCGGTTGCGTTCCCAGTCCAACTCAACGTGTGCCGCTCAGTCGCTGACATCTATTAAGCTCCGGCTGAAGTATACGACGCAGAACGCCCATACTATGCCCACGTGATGGTTAGTGCTATCGGGCCAGAGGCCCCTCGGATCAAATATCCAAACCGTTAGTGGTTTAGGATCGCGCGGAAACGAGCAGAGACTCACGATCGATGTGACCCCGTCGCCCCGTCTCGAGGAGTTGCGGCAAGGGCTAGGAATGCCCGGCCACGCCTCGTGTTCAAGTCTCGGGTACCCTTCAGGTACACCCGATCACACATCACCTCGCATAAAGCTCGCGCGGGTACCCCTCAGGGCCGACCCGTCTTTTGTATCATGTTTTAGTGTCAAGTCATAATATCCAAAGTATCTGTGTGTCCGACACCAAGGGGAACCCTGAGGAATCACCCTCGACGGAATCCCACTCGATGTTATCATCAAGGTGAACGAAGGAGGAATCACCCTCGAGGTCCACGCTTGAAGTGATGCATGACAGTGTCAGTATCGGGGTGGTGTAGGAGGAATCACCCTCGCTTACCACGATCGGATAACTAACCTACAAGGTTATCATCAGAAGTGCTGACGAGGTATCACCCTCGGCACTCGATGGTAACCCAGTAGTGTCGAGCACTTAAGGGGAAAGTGACGTGCGGTGTCAGGGTCTGATCTTCGATCCCGATGATCGGGTCTTCTGATATCCAGCGGGGCAGTCGGGATCAAGTGGGGTCTCTGTCAGGCTCTACCCAGCCTATTCTAAACAGTCTAGGATAACCAGCAAGGTAGCAAGGCAGGATACAATAAACAGGCTATGCAGCAGATATAGGAAACAGTAGCAGTAGCAGTTCTAATGCAAGCATAAGAGAGAAGAGAGGAGGCGATTTAGGCATGCTCAAAATGGGGGTGCTTGCCTGTTTGCTCTGCGGCAAGGGCAAGGTCTTCAGGGGTGTCGTCGGGGACGTAGTCGTACTCCGGAGCTGCGTCTGCCTCGGGAGCTATGTCATCGTCGGGGTCTACCGAGAGAGAAGAGGGGGAAAAAACAGGTAAACATGATGCAAACAGATGCAACACGGTGCGTGCTATGCTATGATGCAGTGCAGGGTTGCCTGAATATGCATCTAAGTCTTTTTGGTTACTCTTAGGATTATCGCGGAATTTAATAAACGGTGTGCGTGCACTATTCATCTACCGGTCTCGGGCCCGGAGTTACGAGTTCTTCTACGTAGGGGGTTCCGACAATGAAACAGACGGCACGATCAAACTCGTCTCGTCGTTCTGAGCAAGTTTTATGTTTTAAGTTTTTCAATCCGAGCTACGGTCTAAAAGATATGAATTTTTAAAGATTAAATGATTTTCTGGAATTTATTTATTTTAACAGAAAAGGGAATTATGACATCAGCATGATTCAGAGATGACGTCAGCAGTCAACAGAGACGCTGACCTGGTCAAACCTGACATGTGGGTCCAGTGGGACCCACATGTCAGTCTCTGTAACCTTAACAGCGAATTAAACTAATTACCAGAGTTAATTAGGGATGTGGGCCCCATATGTCAGTGAGTGATTAGTATAACTAATTGATTTTAATTATTAAAACATTTTATTTAAACTAATTACTAGCGGGACCCACATGTCAGAGAGAGGGGGTGAACAGTGTCGCGTTGACCGTGGTCAACACGGTCAAACGTGCGGCGGGGGCCCACTGGCAGTGACCGCGGGCGGGCCCCACGCCTTGCCACGCTGGTGGGGCCGCCGGAATCGCTCCGGAGAGCTCTCCGCGGCGGCGCGCTCGCCGGAGGTCGTCGGGAATCCGCTGTGGTGCGTCGTTTCGCGCGTTTTCGGTTGCGTTCGAGCGCAGGGACAGAGCCGCATCCAACTGGGCTGGTGTGGCGACTCGGTGATGGCCGGAGATGCGCCGGCGATGAGCCGTGGCGGAGGTCGAACCCCGGCGATCTCGCGTTCGTTCAAACAAGGGCCAATTCACACGGCGACCTACCCCTACAGCATCTACACGGCGTCGCAAACGCAACGGGCACAAGCCCAAGACCAAATGGTCGTCGGGGACTCGCTGGCGACGAGTTCAAGCGGAGGCGCGTTCGGGCGTTGTGGGGGAAACAGATAGTGAATGTGCGAGGCTAACGGCGAGATGGGGGGAGGTAGACTGGCTCACCGCGCGGCTAAGAAAAGCCCGTGACGGCTTAGTAGCAGCAGATGGCGCCGGAGACGGAAGGGGATCGCCGGCGACCGAGGAAGAAGACGCGGTCGATGCGCTCGGTGCAGGCGATCCGGGCTCCTCCAAGTGGCACCAGTCGACACGGTAGACGACGATGGGGACGAAGGACACGACGGAGCGTCGAGCGGGGCTCAGTGGCCGCGAAGACGAGCGCGGAACGGCGGCGATGGCGTTCGGTGGCGACGAGATTTGGGGGAAGAAGGCGAGGGGAGGAAGGAGGAGTGGTCGAGGAGGGCAGGGGGAGGTACTGGCCTCGGCCTTATCCTCCCCGTCGAGCCGTGGGTGTCGGTGGAGTCGGCGTGTCGGCGCGCGGCCGGCGCGCGCGCGCTCGGCCACAGCGGCGACGACACGCACGGAGAGAGAAGGGGTAACGGGCCAGGTGGGCTGGATGGGCTGGCTCCAGGCACTGTGCACTTAGGCTAGTGCACAGTGGCCCATCTTTCCTTTTTCCTTTTTCTGTTTTCTTTTTCTTTATTTCATTTCTGTTTTATAATAGTTAAGCCACTTGTGCCTTTTTTTGTAAAATGTGAGAGTTGTCCCAAATATTGCAATGCAATATTACCCTTCATCAAAAACTAGTTTGGACAGATTTGGAATACATTTGATTTAGAAATGATTTTAATTGGATTTAAATATTCTGTTTTGATGCTGTTTCAAATAGTTTGAGTCATGTAACTAACTTCAACAATATTGGTTATGATTTTATAAATGTTCCTGGATTATTTGCCATTTAATGAACATTTTTCCAACAATGTTTGATCAACTTTATTCTGCACTTTTGAATTTGAGTTGATTTTCAGAATTGAATTTGAATTGTTTTGGTTAACCACTATGATTAGGCACTGCAAATGATATGACTTGGCAAGATTAGCAGATGATCAAGGTGGCTATTACACAGGGGTGTTACAGAATGCTACCTAACATATTTATCAATGTAATCTTCTTTATTGTGGCATGAATATTCAGATCCATATGATTCAAAACAAAAGTTTAATATTGACACAAAAACAATAATACTTCAAGCATACTAATAAAGTAATCATGTCTTCTCAAAATATCATGGCCAAAGAAAATTATCCCTACAAAATCATATAGTCTGGCTATGCTATATCTTCATCACACAAAATATTTCATCATGCACAACCCCGATGACAAGCCAAGCAATTGTTTCATACTTTTGATGTTCTCAAGCTTTTTCAACTTTCATGCAATACATGAGCGTGAGCCATGGATATAGCACTATAGGTGGAATAGAATATGGTGGTTGTGGAGAAGACAAAAAGAAGGAGAAAATTTCACATCAACTAGGCGTATTAACGGGCTATGAAGATGCCCATCAATAGATATCAATGTGAGTGAGTAGGGATTGCCATGCAACGGATGCACTAGAGCTATAAGTGTATGAAAACTCAAAAAGAAACTAAGTGGGTCACTACTAGGAAAAAGCTTATACATAGACTTATCAGTAGCGCTTATTAAAACAAAGCGCTACTGCTACTTAACAGTAGCACGGGACGAAGCAGCACGCTACTGCTACACAAATAGCAGTAGCGCGTCCCTCATAAAACGCGCTGTTACTATGACTGTTCTAACCGTTGCTACCAGGCTTGGTATAGTAGTAGAGCCCTTCTAGAAACAGCGCTACTGCTAACAAAATAGTAGCAACGCGTTTTAAGGCGACAGTGCTGCAACTAACAAAAGAAAAAGAAAAGGAAAAAAGAAAAGGAAAATTAAAGAAAAAGAAAAAAATGAAAGCAATAGCAGCAGCGCGTTTTCATGAAAGCGCTATAGCTACTTTAGCTATAGCGCGTTTTCACCAACAAGCGCTATAGCTAACTTATCTATAGCACCAACGCGTTCCTTCAAAAAGCGCTATAGATAAGTAGCTATAGCACTTGTTGGGTAAAAGCGCTACTACTAAGTTTGACTTGCCCCTGCGTGGGCGTCCATCCTTCCCCCAATTCCCCATTCTTCTCGCGTCTCCCCAACCTCTCCCTTGCCGCCCCTGCTCCCTCGTCGCCCCTGCCTCCGTCGCCGTCACCGGAGCCACCACCGGAGCCGCGCGCCATCGCCACACCGGAGCCGCGCGCCATCGCCGCCACCGGAGCCGCGTGCCCCCGGAGCCACCCTCGTCCGCTCCTCGCCGCCCTTGCCTCCCTCGACGCCCCTGCCTCCCTCGCCGTCACCAGAGCCACCGTAGACGCCACCGGAGCCACCCTCGACGCCCTCCGCGCCACCGTCTCCCCTGAGCACCTCCCCGCAACCGTTCCCCCGAGCCACCCTCAACGCCGTCCTCTCTGTAAGCCCCACCCCCCCTCTCTAGGTTAATTAACTTAGGTGAATTTAGTTATGAACCCTAGGAATTAGCTAGGTTAAGTAGGTTAAGTAACTAAGTGAACTAGCTAGGTTAATTTGGTTAACTAACTAGGTTAACTAGCTAGGTTAATTTGGTTAACTAACTAGGTTAATTAGGTTCATTAGGTTAACTAGCTAGGTAAACTAGGTTGGCTAGGTTAGCGAATTTTTTTAGTTTAGAGCAAATATTTAGTTAGGGCAGTAGGATTTAACTAGGGCAGTAGGGTTTAGAGCAAAATTTTAGTTAGGGCAGTAGGGTTTAATTATGGTTTTTGTTTTCATAGTTGTTTTTTTAGAAGAACAAAATGAAGAAAATGTTGCAGCAGTGTTGCTAGTAGTATATATAGTGGTACTAGTAGATGTTAATTAGGTTAGGGCAGTAGTGGTACTAGTAGATGTTAATTAGATGTTTGCTCATGTTTGAAGTGGTCATGTTATATGCAAATTACTCAATAGTGTTTGCTCATGTTTATCTATTGTTGTAGTTGCTCATGTACATGTTCTTAAGTGGTCCTGTTATATGCAACATTGAAGTGGTTCGATTGTGCCCAAGTGGTCTTTTGTTGTTTCCAGGGAATGAAGCTGAGTGGCCTATGTTTTGCCGGAATGTTGATTCATTTCCATTCCGGCAAATTTCAGGTGCTCGATTTGTCCACTTTTTAGCAAAGATCATGCCGAAATATTCCGTGAATTTCGGCATGACTTATGCTACAAACTAGGACATATCGAGTGCCCGGATTTGCCGCACCGGGAATGAATGAACGTTCCTGCAAAACATAGGCCTTTTTTTATGTCATTATTCATTTTATTAGGTCTAGAATTAATTGACTAGATTTAATCGTAGGAAACATGGCTAGCAACGATGAAGGACGGGGTTCTGGTGATTGCAACGTCTACGAAGCGGCAGATGCTTATTTGAACCTTCTCGACGAGCAACGGTTGTTGCAGGGCCCACCTGTCACATCCGAGACTGAGACCGACATCGAGACTGGCGCTGAGACCCAGACCAGCACCGATACCGGCACCGAGACTGGCGAAGCCGGTATAGAACCGAAACCGAAGAGGATACGACGCCCAAACCAGCTCATCACTACTAGACGGGTGGTCACGGAGGTGGACTCTGGCAATTTTGAGCCAAAATTGCCTGCGGAAGCACGCGCGTGCTACGGCAATCAAATAGGCTGCATCGTCTGGAGGCGGCCGGGAGCACACCCACGACCAAGCAGCCTCAGCAAGGTATGAACACCAACACCCCACCTACCCAATTAGCGTCGCCTGTCGTGCCAGGTGAGGAAGAGGCTCCATTAGTGGCTGATGACGTCGCCGCCGTCGAAGAAGCAATGCATGATGCCATCGACGAGGATGACGATGGCCCTCTACAGTATCTCAATACCGGTGCCTCTGATGACGGAGGATTGATGGCTCAGCAGTATGAGTACTCAGGGTTTGAGCGTGATGAGTTGGTGCCTGAATGGCCGGAGGATGAACGTATTATAGGCTCACTTCCAGTAGCAAATTAAGAAGCATAGGAAGAGACCGAGGAAAGGCAAAAAAGCTGCTTCTATGATCCAGCCGCCTCAGCAGCCTCGGGTTCAAGACCGTATACCTATCCCCGGTGCGGCAAAATGTCATATCCCCGGTGATCCGATCCTACCTAAGGCAGCGGTAGAGGCCATATACGGCGATCTAAGGAGACTTCATGACGATGTGCTGCGGAGAGAGAAAAACCTGATCGCCTCGAAAAATGCAGGATACCCGCTCTACATGGTTAACGTGCCGCAGCAAAGGTTGTACGTCGACACATTCCCCGCGGAAAAGTTCTTCCTTCGATTCGATTACATCTTCGACATGTTTCACTTGAAAAAGCTGGATTTTACGTTTGTCCGCCTTTTTGCCTTGCACATGAACCACATCATCATGATTGAGCAGATACCTTATATCTGTGTCGCTGACCCGTACTTCATGCACGAGGGCTTCTTGGCAGTCTGCCCAAAGCACCGTGAATACGCGAGTAACTACATCGCCGATTTCATGGTCGGCAATAAGGACAAGGAGACGATTCTCGTGCCTTATCATCCCATGTAAGTCATCCGCAGATATCTTTCCTTCGATTTCAATCATTCATTTGCATGCGTGGAGGCTAATTTGAGGTGTACTTATTTTGCGCAGCGACGGGTGCACCGTCCTCATCATCCTTTACCCCCGATTCTCCCACGCTTTTTACTTGGACTCGTCAAAGAACATGAAGAAAAAGGATTACACCCACATCAAGTCTGTTCTCGATAGTGCTATCTTTAGCTACAGCCTACGGGGTGGAGAGATCAAGACCAGGAAGACAAGGAACCGCGCGCCCGCCTTCGGCCATAAGACCGACTTCTGCTGCATCCAGCAACCGAGTGGTACTCTTAGTGAAGGATTATATGTCATCCACCACATGCTGGAGTACAAACGGGATCAACAGAACCTTCGCATGTCACCTAGATCCGGCGATGCCCATATTCTACAATGGGCAAAGAACCTAGGAGATATCCCGGATCATCGACTTCGAGCTGAGTTCTATCACATCCAGCGTGAACTTGTCCAAATCATCATGAAGGAGGTCGTAAAAAAAACAGGGATGTTCTACGAAGAAGGGCAAATGTCGCGGGAAGACGTCCGAACACGCGTATCGGCTCAACGTCTCGACCTGAAGCCTTTCACTGCGCTCGGGGACTATCTCCCTGACTTGGATGGATGGCACGACATGTTGGAGTGATTGACGATATATGACAAAGTGTCCGTTTAGTCCATACTTTATGACGAAACTTTGAGTTATGCACGACGAAACTTTATTTGTGATGTAATTAAACCGTCCTCCTCAACGAGTGAAGATCACTCTAGTTAGGGCATTTTGGGTACGATGAACTTTGTTATTTATGCTTATGAGATGTTGCTTCTATTTTTGCCAAGTCCGTCTCTTTCTGTTGCTCAACTATATATGTTGCATATTATCGACTCATGTGACGATGCAGGTACATAGATCATCGATGGCGAAGAAGTGCTACGCCAGGAGTATACGACTAGTGGCCAGAGTGTCAGGCCCAGGTGTACTGGTTTCCGAGCGACAACTAGAGAGGGTTAGATAGCAGTGCCGAAGCAGAAAGTAGTTAGTTTAGGTTCACGCTAGTGCGAGAGAGGGATACGAACCGGTGCCTCAAGAAGTACTACATTATGTATGATGAGACATGCCATGTAACTTGTATAGCTATATCATGATTATGATGTGACGACATGATTTGTGTTGGATGATATGATGATACTATTATGTGTATGATATGATGAGCATATTGCCAGTTTATGATATGATTAGAATACTGTATAAAATCTGTACAAAAACATCGCAAATACATAGCAAAAAAAAAAGATATGTGAAAATATAGTAGTAGCGCTGAACTGGAAAACACTACTGCTAAGCCATTTAGCAGTAACGCTGGTATGGACAGCGCTACTGCTAAGTAGCTATAGCAGTAGCGTGGGCAGAAGCGTGCTACTGCTAAATGTTAGTTGTAGCGTCGTATCAGTAGCGCGGTGCCCCACGCTATTGATAGCCCTTAGACCCGCGCTACTGATAGGCTTTTCCCTAGTAGTGGGTGTGCATCCAACTCGCTTACTCACGAAGACCTAGGGCAATTTGAGGAAGCCCATCATTGGAATATACAAGCCAAGTTCTATAATAAAAAATTCCCACTAGTATATGAAAGTGATAAAATAGGAGACTCTCTATCATGAAGAACATGGTGCTACTTTGAAGCACAAGTGTGGAAAAAGGATAGTAACATTGTCCCTTCTCTCTTTTTCTCTTATTTTTTTGTTTTTTTGTTTGGGCTCTTTGGCCTCTTTTTTTTTATTTTGGGCTCTTTGGCCTCTTTTTTTTTAAGTCCGGAGTCTCATCCCAACTTGTGAGAGAATCATTGCTTCCATCATCTTTTCCTCACATGGGACAATGCTCTAATAATGATGATCATCACACTTTTATTTACTTACAACTCAAGAATTACAACTCGATACTAGAACAAAATATGACTCTATATGAATGCCTCCGGCGGTGTACCGGGATGTGCAATGATCAAGAGTGACATGTATAAAAAATATGAACTGTGACTTTGCCACAAATACTATGCCAACTACATGATCATGCAAAGCAATATGACAATGATGGTATGTGTCATAATAAACGGAACGGTGAAAGTTGCATTGCAATATATCTCGGAATGGCTATGAAAATGCCATAATAGGTAGGTATGATGGCTGTTTTGAGGAAGGGTATATGGTGGGTTTAATGCACCGGCGAAAGTTGCGCAGTACTAGAGAAACTAGCAATGGTGGAAGGGTGAGAGTACGTATAATCCATGGACTCAACATTAGTCATAAAGAACTCACATATTTATTGCAAAAGTCTATTAGCTATCGAAACAAAGTACTACACGCATGCTCCTAGGGAGGTAGATTGATAGGAAAAGACCATCGCTCGTCCCCGACCGCCACTCATAAGGAAGACAATCAAAAAATAAGTCATGCTCCGACTTCATCACATAACGGTTCACCATACGTCCATGCTTCGGGAATCACAAACTTTAACACACGTATTTCTACCAATCCACAATTACTCACTAGCATGAGTCTAATATCACCATCTTTATATCTCCAAACAAATTCAAGGAATCAAACTTCTCATCTATTCAATGCTCTTTATATTAAAGTTTTTATTATATCCCTCTTGAATGCCCATCATATTAGGACTAAATTCATAACCTAAGTAAATTGCCATACTATTTATAAGACTCTCAAAATAATATAAGTGAAGCATGAGAGTTCATCAATTTCTTCAAAATAAAACCACTGCCGTGCTCTAAAAAGATATAAGTGAAGCACTAGAGCAACTGACAAACTACTCCTAAAAAGATATAAGTGAAGATCAATGAGTAGTCAAATAATTAAGTAGCTATGTGAAGATTCTCTCTCATTTAAGAATTTCAGGTCTTAAGTATTTTATCCAAACAGCAAGCAAAACAAAATAAAATGACATTCTAAAAATAGCACACATCATGTGAAGAAGCAAAAACTTAGGCTCAACCGATACTAACCGATAATTCTTGATGAAGAAAGGTGTGATGCCTACCGAGGCATCCCCAAGCTTAGATGCTTGAGACTTCTTGAAATATTATATTGGGATGCCTTAGGCATCCCCAAGCTTGAGCTTTTGTGTCTCATTAATTCCTTTTATATCATGGTTTCCCTAAATCTTAAAAACTTCATCCACACAAAACTCAACAAGAAGTCGTGAGAAAAGTTAGTATAAATCAAAAGCAAAACCTTATCATTCTCTACTGTAGCAAATCACTAAAATTATTATTTAACATTGCATACTAAATTCCTCTGCATATTTAATACTCCTATCCTCAAATAGAATCATTAAACAAGTACATATGCAAACATAACAGTAATCTGTCTACACAGGACAGTCTGTAAAGAGTGCAATTATACTCATACTTCCCTAACTCCAAAAATTCTGAAAAATTACCACAATGTAAAAAATTTATTGTAGCTCAAGCTGTAAAAATTTCAAGATTTTATCATGTTCTTACTATTCATAAGAATTCACGCACTAGCGTGCAACTTTCTGTTTTCAAACAGCCACATATAGACTTGCAAAATAAGCATGGTAAAGGCTATACTTGACATTTTTATTGAACTAAAAGATGAAAAATATTACTATAAATAACAGAATGAAAATACTAATAAAATAAAATGATGCTCCAAGCAAAACTCATATCATGTGACGAATAAAAATATAGCTCAAAGTGAGTTTATCGATAATGTTGAAGACGAAAGAGGGGATGCTTTCCGGGGCATCCTCAAGCTTAGTTGCTTGTATCTTCCTTGAATTTTATCTTGGGGTGCCTTGGGAATTCCCAAGCTTAGGGTCTTACCACTCCTTATTCTCCTCATGTCGATATCTCACCCAAAACTTGAAAACTTCAATCACATAAAACTTAACGGAACTTCGTGAGATGGGTTAGTATGATAAAACAAATCTCCACTTTTAGGTACTGTAAAGACAAGATTCAAAAAATTTCTCACCCTACTTTTAGGCACTTCGTGAGATGCCTACTTTACCCTATCATTTCTACAATTTATATTGAGCAATATAATCCACACTCATACTTCTGTTACTTCAAAAATTCTGAAAAAATATGAAAACGTAGAAAATTTGTATATAAATTCTCTGTAAAAATGTCAAAGTTTTTTCACATTCCAGTGAATCTTAACAATTCTGTTACTGGACACAAAAGTTTCTGTTTTTGCACAGAATCAAACCAACTATCAATCACACTATCCGAAAGGCTTTACTTGGTACTTTATTCAAATAAAAGCTATAAAACATGATTACTAAAGTAGCTTAATCATGTTAACACACAAAAACAGTAGGGGTAAATGTTGGGTTGTCTCCCAACAAACGCTTTTCTTTAACGCCTTTTTAGCTAGGCATTATTTCAATGGTGCTCACATAAAAGATAAGAATTGAAACACAAAGAGAGCATCATGAAGCATATGACTAGCACATTTAAGCCTAACCCACTTCCTATGCATAGGGATTTTGTGAGAAAACAACTTATGGGAACAAGAATCAACTTGCATAGGAAGGCAAAACAAGCAAAACTTCAAGATTTTCAATACATAGAGAGGAAACTTGATATTATTGCAATATGTAAAAGCATATGTTCCTCTCTCATAATAATTTTCAGTAGCATCATGAATGAATTAAAAAATATAGCTATCACGTAAAGCATTCTTTTCATGATCCACAAGCATAGAAATTTTATTACTCTCCACATAAGCAAATTTATTCTCATGAATAGTAGTGGGAGCAAACTCAACAAAATAACTATCATGTGAGGCATAATCCAATTGAAAATTTAAATCATGATGACAAGTTTCATGATTATCATTATTCTTTATAGCATACATGTCATCACAATAATCATCATAGATAGCAACTTTGTTCTCATAATCAATTGGAACCTCTTCCAAAATAGTGGATTCAACACTAAATAAATTCATGACCTCTCCAAATCTACTTTTATCAATATTGTAACAAGATTCAACACCCTCCAAAATAGTGGGATCATTAACTAGAGTTGACACTCTTCTAAACCCACTTCCACCAACATAATCATCATAAATATGAGGCATGCTATCATCATAATAATTTTGCTCATCAAAACTTGGGTGACAAAAAATATCATCTTCATCAAACATAGCATCCCCAAGCTTATGGCTTTGCATATCATTAGCATCATGGATATTCAAACAATTCATACTAGCAACATTGCAATCATGCTCATCATTCAAAATTTTTATGCCAAACATTTTATTTAATTCTTCTTCTAACACTTGAGCATAATTTTCCTTTCCATTATTTTCACGAAACACATTATAAAGATGAATAATATGAGGCAACATCAATTCCATTTTTTTTGTAGTTTTATTTTATAGACTAAACTAGTGATAAACAAGAAACTAAAAGATTCAATTGCAAGATCTAAAAATATACCTTAAAGCACTCACCTCCCCGGCAATGGCGCCAGAAAAATAGCTTGATGTCTACTACGCAACCTTCTTCTTGTAGACTCGTGTTGGGTCTCCAAGCGCAGAGTTTTGTAGGACAGTAGCAAATTTCCCTCAAGTGGATGACCTAAGATTTATCAATCCGTGGGAGGCGTAGGATGAAGATGGTCTCTCTCAAACAACCCTGCAACCAAATAACAAAGAGTCTCTTGTGTCTCCAACACACCCAATACAATGGTAAATTGTATAGGTGCACTAGTTCGGCGAAGAGATGGTGATACAAGTGTAATATGGATGGTAGATATAGGTTTTTGTAATATGAAAATATAAAAGCAGCAAGGTAACTAGTAACAAAAGTGAGCAAAACTGGTATTGCAATGCTTGAAAACAAGGCGTAGGGTTCATACTTTCACTAGTGCAAATTCTCTCAACAATGATAACAAATTTGGATCACATAACAATCTCTCAACGTGCAATAAAGAATTACTCCAAAGTTTCTATCGGAGAACGTAGGACGAAAACGTGCATCAATCCCTATGCATAGATTACCCCAATGTCACCTCAGGAATCCGCGAGTTGAGTGCCAAAACATACATCAAGTGAATCAATAGAACATCCCATTGTCACCACAGATATCCCATCGCAAGACATACATCAAGTGTTCTCAAATCCAATACTCAATCCAACATAACGAAACATCAAAGAGCAAGAATCAATTCATCACAAGAAGGTAGAGGAGAAAGAACACCATATGATCCAACTATAATAACAAAGCTCGCGATACATCAAGATCGTGCCAAATCAAGAACACGAGAGAGAGAGATCAAACACATAGCTACTGGTACATACCCTCAGCCCGGAGGGTGAACTACTCCATCCTTGTCATGGAGACCGCCGGGATGATGAAGATGGCCTCCGGTGATGGTTTCCCCCTCCGGCAGGGTGCCGGAACGGGCTCCGGATTGTTTTTTCGTGGCTACAGAGGCTTGCGGCGACGGAACTTCCGATTTAGGGTTCTTTTCGGAGGTTTCTATATTTATAAGAATTTTTGGCATCGGAAACAAGTCAAAGGAGGTGCCCGAGGGGCCCACAAGCCCTCAAGGCGCGCCCGGGGGGGGGGGGGGGGGGGGTACGGCGCGCCCCCTAGCTTGTGGACTCCTGGGGACTCTTCTGGTCCAGGTCCGGTGTTTCGGGGGTCTTTTTTGGTCCATAAAAAATCACCGTAAATTTTCAGACCATTCCGAGGACTTTTATTTCTGCACGAAAAACGACACCACGGTAGTTCTGCTGAAAAGAGCGTCAGTCCGGGTTAGTTCTAATAAAATCATACCAAAATTATATAAAATTGTTACAAACATAGCATGAATACTTCATAAATTATAGATATGTTGGAGACGTATCACAGTGCTCAATGCAACGGTAGTATTTCGTCCTCTAGCCTGCACACGTACAGTGCTCTGCAAGCCTGAAGCGGTGTGTCAGTTCGTCTGTCAGTGCGTGGTACTTCAAATACACCAATACGCAACATATCGCTCGCCAGCAGGCCTCTATACTCCAAGTAGCACATTTGGCTGCTACTAATCGCGACGTTGTGCGAGCCATCGATGCGCTGCGTGCAGCGATGCACTTCTCGCTGGCCCATTATCTAGTGTTCGTATTTGTTTTGTACATTTTTTTCTTCTGGTTTTGCTGACCTTCTAGACGGTTCATGTACTGTTCTTTTGTCCTTGTTTTATCACTTTTTTTGTTTTCATTTTTGTCTCCTTGTTTTCTTTAATTTTTCCTTTTTCCTGTTTCTTTCCTCCTGTTTTTTTCTTCTTTTTTCCTTAAAATAAAAAATACATAAATTGTTCCAAATTTAAAAATTTGGTAAAAAAATAATCACTTTTTACAAATTTGTTAACTTTTCTAAAATGTTCAAAATATTCATAACTTTCACAAAAATTGGGGATTTCTATAAATATTTCCATTTAAAAAATGTTCATGTTTCCCAATTTGTTTGCGGGATTCAAAAAATGTCCTGTTTTAAAAAATTATTCCTAAATTTCAAAAAATGTTTATGTTTTAAAATATTCTTCAGGAGTTTCAAACAATGTTCCCGTTTTAATAATAATTCAGAAATTTCAAAAAATGTTCGTATTTTCAAATTATGTTTCAGATTTTGAAAAAAAATCTAGTTTTCAAAAAATGTTCGCGTTCCAAATTTTGGTTTGGAATTTCAAAGAAATGTTCCCATTTTGAGAAAAATGTTTGTATTTTCAAATTTTGTTCCAGAAGGTCAAACAATGTCCGTGTTCCAAATTTTGTGAAAAATGTGTTTAACAAAAAAATTCATTATTTTTGAAAAGTTGCTGTTTTTTTGAAAATGTTTGAGTTTGAATATCTTTCCACAAATTTGGATTGTGTTTGCGTTCCATAAAATTCATGTTTTTCTCAAAAAAAAAAGTTTAGCGCTCGAAATTTCATTAAAAAACATATTTGCGCTGGTTTTGGTTCTTAATTATTTTGCGCAACACAATATTCAATAACGTACGCTAGCTCAACTGGTAATAACACCTCTTCAGCAACAGGAGATCCTAGTTTCGACTCTTATAAAGCCTCAAATTATGTTTAGGTCTATTGCTGTTCCCTAGCTTGGGCCGGCCCAATCGAGGCGCCCCCTGTGCGTCGGCGCGCCATTGGACGGAACACACAACGTAGACATAATTGGCCCGGCCCAAATTCCCCTAGGGTTTCTCTAGGGTACCCGATCTCCTCTGGCAACTTGCGCTAGAGTCCACCAAAAAACCTCGCCGGCGGCCGAGATCTCTTGGTCCTCGGTGAGTTCTACCTTTGTGCTGAGGCTGCGGGCGTCTGCCATGGCGGACGTGGTTTCTGATGGGATGAAGGCGAAGGGAGGAGATGGGACGAGAGGTAGGGAGGGCGAGACCAACACAGTTGAGGCCGATCTGGGGAGACAGGAGGTTCAGGAGGGCAATGGAGTAGAGGTGGAGGAGGATGCGGAGGCAGAGGAGGCAGGTAACGCTAGGGTTCATGAACAGAATCTGGAGGAGGAAGACTATGATTACTTCGATGGACCTGAGCCAAAACTTGCTGACCGGTTTGCGGGATTGAAACTCCATGGCGAAGAGGAGGAGGACCTCAATTTTTCGGAAGAAGTAGAGGAGCTAATCAAGGATGTTCGCTGGCTGGGCTTGTTCCGTGTTCATACTACACGGCCTTTCAGTCACTCGGCGCTTCTTAATCAGATGTGTAATGCGTGGTCTGCCTCGCAGGGAGTAACTTTCAGTATCAAGGGTCCGAACTTGTTTTTGGTGCAATGTCATTGCCTGGGAGACTGGAGAAGAATTATGGATGGGGGGCCTTGGCTGTTTCGTAGAGCACCAGTGGTAATCCAGGAGTATGATGGTTATTCCGATGTTACAAGCTATAAGTTGAACAAAATCCCAGTCTGGGCAAGGATCAAGGGCCTCCCAGATGGTCTAATGAGGAAGAAGCAATTGGCGGAGAGAGTTGCAGCAAAAGTGGGTGAACCGCCTTTTACAGTGGTGGTCAACGAGGGGCGCATTAACCCGGTGAGTACCTTGCGTGCACGGGTTTTCTTGGATGTTGATAAGCCCCTTGTTTGGTTTGTACCTATTACTCTAAAAGAGAGCATCAGGTATGGAGTGTTTTATGAAAAGCTACCGGATTTCTGCTTTGTGTGTGGCTTGATGGGTCATCTAGCTGACGAATATGGCGATGGTGTGCACGACCCCAAGACCTTTGAGTGGGGAGATTGGCTGCTTTGGGTCCCAGAACCAGTTAATGATAGCTCAATGGGCAGCCGTGGAATGAATGGAGGGGATCGAGGAAGAAGGGGAGGAAGGGGAGAACGAGGAGGCATAACTGGGAGGGGTGGAGCAGATGGGAGAGCAAGGGGAGCGTCGAGCTTCAATAGGTCTGGCCATGTTGAGGGAGGCCCTTCGGCAATGGATTATACTCAGGGTCAGAAGGTACAAAAAGGCAATAACGTCCGGAAGAGATTGGTTTCGGCAGATGGTTCTTTGAACATCAGGGGGAAGCCCGTCCCTAATCTGGCGGGTAAGGTAGCGGATACTGTTCTAGTGATAGAGAGAGGTATACCAGCCCCAGGGGTAGACCTCGCTACCAGTACCCCGGGAAAGTTTCAGCTTATCAAGAGGAGGAGGCAGGATGGCAGCGAGGTGGAAGTGATGGGTGGAGATGATCAGACAGATCCTTTGTTAGAGGCGGCCTCCAGTTTGGAGGACCGCCGGTCCCAATGAATTCCTTCTGTTGGAACTGTAGCGGTTTGGGTAATCCCGCGACAGTCCGAGAGGTGCGTGAGTTCACCACCAAATTTACCCCGGCCGTGTTGTGCTTAGTTGAAACACAATTACCAAGAGCACGTGCCGAGATATTAGCTCAATCTTTTGGTTTCAATAATGCCTTTGCAGTTGGGAGTTCGGGTAGGAGTGGAGGTCTTGTAATTTTCTGGAATGATGAAATAAAGCTTGATATTGTTGGTTACTCTAAGTATCACATAGACTGCACTATTCTTGAGATGGGGCCATCACCATGGCAATTGACTTGCATCTATGGCGAAGCCCAAGTTGTGGAATGCTATAAAACTTGGGATACTCTATGTTCCATTGTGGGGGTATCTAACCTACCGTGGATGGTCTTTGGCGATTTTAATGAAGTTCTTGTGCAAGCCGAGCATGATGGAGTCAACCCGAGAGCGCATGGTCAGATGCAAGGTTTTAGGGATGCACTCGATGTTTGTGGGTTGATAGACTTGGGCTTTAAAGGAAGAATGTGGACTTTCGAGAAAAGAGTCGCTGGAGGTTCCTATACCAGGGTCCGATTGGATCGAGCAGTGGCAGATGCGGCATGGAACGCCCTTTTCCCATCAGCGGAGCTCGAAAATCTGTCTTTTGTAGATGCAGGCAAAACTCAAGTCACTTGGAGAAAATTTACATAGCTGGGATCGGCACACTTTTGGTCACGTCAGGAGCGAGATAAAACAGCTAAAGAGGCAACTTGAGGCTCTAAAGAACACTCCTGGGAGGACGGGGCCGAGTAGATTGGAAATAAAAATAACCGACCGTCTTGTAGAGCTGTATCAGAGACAGGAGATCTTGGAGAAACAGAGGTCGAGGGTGGACTGGCTGTCTTTTGGAGATAAAAACACACGCTACTTCCAGATGAGGGCGTCCATGCGGCGTCGCAAAAATCGTATCAAGGTGCTGGCTAGGCCGGACGGGCAGCTGACAGAAGATGTGCCAGAGATGGAAGGGATGGCGACGGAATTCTTTAAACAGCTTTATACATCGGAGGGCTGCAATAACATGCAGGAAGTTTTGAACGTTGTCCCTAGAAAGATCACGAATGACATGAAGGCCCTCCTTGATGCTACATACACAGATGGTGAAGTGAAAACAGTGTTGTACCAAATGTTCCCGACCAAAGCGCCGGGTCCGGATGGTTTTCCTGCCCATTTTTTTCAGAAGCATTGGGGTGTGTGTGGACCCGAGGTGACAGTGGCTGTGTTAAAAATAATAGAAGGCCAGGAGAGCGCTGAAGGAATAAATTAGACTTATTTGGTGTTGATCCCTAAAGTGAAAGATCCAACATTGTTGTCACAGTTTCGCCCAATCAGCTTATGCAACGTATTGTATAAAATTGCATCAAAAGTGGCTGCAAATCGCTTGAAGATGGTGCTTCCAGATATCATATCAGCTGAGCAGTCCGCTTTTGTGCCTGGTAGACTGATCACGGACAACATCATAGTTGCTCATGAGTGTTTACACTTTATGAAGAGAAACAGAGCTATAAAACACTGTCATTGTGCCTTGAAGCTTGATATGATGAAGGCATATGATAGAGTCGAGTGGGACTATTTACGTGCAATCATGTCAAAGCTGGGTTTCTCGGAGAGGTGGGTTAATAATGTGATGAACTTAGTTACTTCGGTATCTTATTCAGTTCTTTTCAATGGTAAGAAACTGGATGATTTTAGACCTAGCAGAGGTCTTCGGCAGGGAGATCCGATTTCCCCTTACTTGTTTTTGTTGGCAGCGGAGGGCCTTTCGTACCTCTTAAAAAGTTTAGACCAGTCGTCTCAGATCGGTGGGATATAGGTGGCACCGTCGGCACCACCAGTTAATCACCTTTTGTTTGCAGATGATAGCCTGTTGTTTTTCAAAGCCAATGGAAGTGGGGCAATGGAGGTATAAAACCTACTGGAGAGATATTGTCAGGCTTCAGGACAGAGAATTAATGCAAGCAAGTCATCAATCTTCTTTAGCAAGGGCTGTCCTGCTAGTGTGAAAGATGAGATTAAAGGTATTCTGAATGTGCCGAATGAGACACTAAATGAAAAGTATCTTGGAATGCCTTCTGATATTGCTGTCTCAAAATTTGGTGCTTTTAAGTATTTGAAGGATAGACTATGGAACAAGGTAAAGGGATGGATTGAGAAGACTATTTCTTTTCAAGGAAAAGAGGTGCTAGTTAAATCTGTTGCCCAGGCAGTGCCAGTTTTTTCCATGTCTTGCTTCAAGTTACCAAGGGGGTTATGTGAACAGTTGAACAAGCTTATCAGACAATTTTGGTGGGGGAGCAAGGAGGGGAAACGTAAACCACATTGGGTCTCGTGGAAGATAATGACCCAACCAAAATTCATGGGAGGTTTGGGTTTTCGAGATTTTGAACTGTTCAATTTGGCTCTTCTTGCAAAACAGTCATGGCGCCTGCTTCAAAACCCACAGTCACTCTGCGCTAACATTCTCAAAGCTATCTATTATCCCAACTGGACTATCCTTTCTGCTGAGCTGGGAACAAAACCTTCACAGGTGTGGCGCGCTATAATGGAGGGCAGAGATGTGCTCAACCAGGGTCTCATAAGGAGGATCGGGAATGGAAATACAACACTCATATGGGAGCACAATTGGTTATCCAATGAGGTGATGATGAGGCCGATTGCATGTCTAACAAATGACCCGCCAGTTTCAGTAGGCGAACTGATAGATCATACCAGCGCCGCTTGGAGGGACAACCTGTTACAACAAGTTTTTTTGGCACCGGACATTAACACAATTCGGAGCATCCCCCTGTGTTCTAGGAATATGGATGATACCTGGGCATGGAATTATGAGAAGCATGGTCGATTCACTGTCAGGTCGGCTTATCGCATGTTGGTAGATACTAAGAGGAGGAGGGAGGACTGGCTAGACAATATTGCAGGAAGATCAAACTATGTAGAGGAGGCGAAGGCGTGGACTTCGCTTTGGTCAGTTCAAGTTCCCGGAAAGGTCCGCAACTTTCTCTAGAGATTAGCAAGATGTTCTATTCCAACTGAGGATGTTCGGCACGACAGAAAGATGTCAGACGATGATAAGTGCCAACTTTGCGGGGCACAGGATTCATGGAGGCACTCCTTGTTGGAGTGCTCAATGTCGAGGTGTGTCTGGGCTCTAGCTGACAGAGAGGTGGTTGATCACATTTAGACTACTAGAGAGCCAAACGCAAAGAGCTGGATTCTATCCATGATCGAGACATTATCACACAAACACCTCACGGAGATGGTTGTCACACTCTGGTCGATTTGGTCAGCTCGTCGGAAGGCAATCCATGAAGGTATATTACAGAGCCCGCATGCTATCCATTCATTCGTGACGAGCTTTATTGCGGAGCTAGAGGCGTTGAGAAGGCCGGCTACAATCAGTTCAGCACCAAGTATGCCGGCTGCAAACTCACGACAACCTTGGAAGGCGCCTTCGGTTGGGTTTGTAAAGATTCATGTAGATGGGGGTTTCTCCAGAACAGGTGAGAGAGGTGCTGCAGCAGCTGTTTGCAGAGATAGCAGTGGAGTTTTTTTGGGCTCCTCGGCACTTGTTGTCTCCGGAATTACTGATCCGGCTATCCTCGAAGCGATGGCATGCCGGGACGGACTTTCACTTGCACTTGATCTCGGGGTAGACAAAGTGGTGATTGCGTGCGATTCTAAGGCAGTGGTCTCGGACATCAGGTTGGGAACTGAAGGGAGGCTCTCGGTTATTGTGAAGGAGATTGTATCGCGGGCAAGAGAGTTTGCTACATGTGATATCACTTTTGAAGGGCGAGCATCGAATTGGGAAGCCCATAGTCTTGCTAAATTTTCTAGTTCTTTAGTTTCTGGTCGCCATGTGTGGCTGAGGATTCCCCACGATCCCCTCATTATTCCTGTAAACCTTGCTACTATCTAATAAAGTGTTGGTTTACCGCTCAAAAAAAAAAAAAGGACGGAACACACGTCCAATGTGAGCTCCTAGTGTAAACGGCTCTATTTCCCACAAAGGAGAAATTTGAGCGTTGTAAACATGCCTCGTTGTGGAGCGGAATCATGGTGATTACATCGTTGGGCCGAGGATCGTTTGGCTCGATTTTGTGATCCCCGTTACACACGCGCATGGGCGTGCATGCTAGCACGGTTATTACAAGCTGCTTGAGAAGCAAAATATCCCCAAATGACCTTATGCACACAACAATTTAGCAGCGCGCTAGCCGGTGTTTCGACATAAGAGGCTGCCACCAAGCAGGACGGAATGGAGCGGACGCGTCGCTCAACCCTACCTATGGCGGATAATATCAATCCATCGGAAATACTAGTTGGTGTGTGGAAAGTTTTTTTGTTTTGTTACGTCTAAATTGCTCCTTCAACTTAAAAAAAAATGCTACTCCATCCGTTTCAATATAAGAGATATTATTAACAGTTTTGCTAAAACATATCTAGATGTGTCATAAATATTGCACATCTAAGTCCTATGTCAATAATCTTACGAGGACATTTGTGTGAGTATTTTCTTCTTTCTTTTCCTTTCCTTTTTTATGCTTGATTAATTCAGTTAGATATGCAATAATTAGAGCACATCTAGATGTGTGCCTCAGACAGATCCTATAACGTTAAACTAATTTATGTTTGGCCAAGTATATAAGGAAAACATGATATTTTCTTCTGTGAACTTGGTCAAAATAGAAAAGCTTGACTTTTGGAAAGAAAAAGATTAACGCACCTTACATTCTAAAATGGAGAAATCACTTATTTGGTCGCCTAGTGTTGATCAATCTGGACCATCGGATCTACGTACTTGTTGGACGTACTAACCGCTAATGTCAATCTGTGAACTGTAGGTGCACGAAGATCCAGTCACTGGGTCACACACGTCAGGTGAACTTCACCCTAGCTAGCTACCAGCAAGCCAGCGCACTGACAGAATATTTTCCGGCGAGAAGGATGATAGACCCACTAGATCATATGGGTGTGTAGTTTCCGGTAGTGGTGAGAAGGGGATGGAGCTTTACCTTCTCCCTGGCTTGAGGTGCCGCCGGTGGCCATGGTTGAGCGACGGCTGCGGCGGAGACAGAGAGGTGTGGAGGTGGCGGCGACGGTGGTGCTTCCCGTCACTAACAGCGCAAGACCTAGATCGGGTCGGGTGTTTCGGTGGGGAGCCTGGCGACGCGGTGAACCTCGTACTGCGTGCCGCCGGCCCCCACCTCTTTATATAGCGCTGCGTGGCAGGGGCCCACCAACCATAATGGGTTGGGCGCCCCCGATCAGGGCGCGGATCAGGGGTCCGGTGGGCCGTTGGGCCCACATGGGAGAGATCAACCTAACATTCTCCCCCTTGATCTCAACTTTTACTTTTAACCTTATACTTTCTAGTTTATTTGTTTCATCACATATTGGTACACAGAGCATGTTTCATCGTCACAGCTTAATTGCCGATAGAATCATACAGCTACAACATACGTTTTGTTCAGAAACAAATTTTGTTCCTTTTGGGCCTATCCAGGAATCATAAGGCTTTCTCTTAAACCCATGCCGGCTAAGTGTTCCTTGAACACATTGGGTGGTAAGCCTTTCGTTATCGGATCCGCAAGCATATCCTTTGTCTTTATATGCTCGAGACTTATAGTTTGATCCTGGATTTTATCTTTCACAACATAATACCTTATCTCTATTGTTTTGGCAGCATTACTCGACTTGTTGTTGTGAGCGTAAAATACTGCGGGCTGGTTGTCACAGTACATCTTTAGTGATTTGTGAATACAATCTACCACTTTCAAGTCGGGTATAAATTTCTTTAGCCATATCGCCTGCCCCGTGGCCTCGAAGCATGCTATAAACTCTGCATACATCATGGATGATGCAACTATCGACTGCTTGGAGCTTTTCCACGAAATAGCTCCCCCAGCGAGAGTGAATACGTATCCTGACGTGGATTTTCTATCATCTCTGTCCCCCGCAAAATCTGCGTCTGAATACCCTTTTATCTCTAGGGAATCACTTCTCCTGTATATTAGCATGTAGTCCTTCGTGCCTTGCGCATAACGCAATGCTTTCTTTACCATCTTCCAGTGCTCTATGCCTGGATTCTCTTGATATCTACCGAGTACCCCGGTGATAAAAGCTAAGTCAGGGCGAGTGCACACTTGTGCATACTGTAAGCTGCCAACAGCCGAAGCATATGGTACTGCTTTCATTTGATCGATCTCGTACTGGTTCTTGGGACATTGGAATTTCCCAAAACTATCGCCCTTGACTATAGGAGCAGGTGTGGCTTTACTCGCATGCATATTATACTTTTTAAGAACCTTTTCTAAATATGCTTTCTGCGATAGTCCTAAGACTTCATTGTTCCTATCTCGGTGAATTTCTATGCCCAAAACATATGATGCTTCACCAAGATCTGTTATGTCAAAATTTGAGGATAAAAACTTCTTTGTTTCTTGTAGTAGACTAACATCACTGCTAGCAAGCAGAATATCATCCACATACAAGATTAGGAAAATATATTTCCCATTTTTAAACTTTGCATAAATGCAGTTATCCTCAATATTTTCTTTAAATCCAAAACTTTTAATCATTTGATTAAACTTTAAATACCACTGTCTAGAGGCTTGCTTTAATCCGTAAATGGATTTCTTCAGGCGGCATCCCATATTTTCTTTGCCTTCCATGATAAAACCCTTGGGTTGTTTCATGTAGACATTTTCTTTCAAATCCCCGTTGAGAAATGCCGTCTTTACATCCATTTGATGTAACTCTAAATCAAAATGAGCAACTAATGCCATTATGATTCTGAAGGAATCCTTACATGAGACTGGAGAAAATGTCTCATTATAATCTATCCCTTCTCTTTGTGTAAATCCTTTTGCCACGAGTCGTGCTTTGTACTTTTCTACATTCCCTTTAGAGTCATACTTAATTTTGTAGACCCATTTACAGCCTACTGTTTTGGCTCCTTTAGGAATTTCCTCTAAGTCCCAAACATCTTTGGAACTCATCGATTTCATCTCGTCTTCCATTGCCTTCATCCACATCGATGAATGAGGGCTTCTCATGGCTTCTTCATAAGAGGTGGGATCTTTTTCTGTATGAACTATTTCCGTGTTATAAACTTTATAATCAGTAGAAATAGCTGACTTTTTGTGTCTTGTAGACCTTCTAAGGGCCTCAGTTTCTGGCACATTCTGTGCCTCAACTTATGGCACTTCTTCTAAAATTTGCTGTTGCATCTCCCTTTCATGCTCAACAACGGGTTCAGTCGGCTCCTGATGGACAGGTTCCGGGTCTACCCCCATAGTTGTCATGGGTGGAGTTGCAACTGGTAGTGAGAAAAATGGCTCCTGAATCATCGAATTAGGTGCATGCACCCTCTTCTCCTCAAGATCAATTTTCCGAGCTACCATGCTCCCCCTCATCATTTCCTCCTCTAGGAAGACTGCATGTCTTGTTTCTACAAACTTTGTATATCTGTCTGGACAGTAGAAACGAAAACCCTTTGATCTGTCTGGATAGCCAATGAAGTGGCAACTCACTGTTTTGGGATCTAACTTTGCAATGTTTGGATTAAACATTTTGGCTTCAGCAGGGCACCCCCACACCCTGAAGTGTTGTAGGGAGGGCACTCTTCCTGTCCATAGCTCGTACGGTGTTTTGGGCACCGACTTGCTTGGCACTCTGTTGAGAATGTGAATGGCGGTTTTAAGCGCCTCCATCCATAATCCCAATGGCAAGGTGGAGTAACTCATCATGCTGCGCACCATATCCATAAGTGTACGGTTGCGCCTTTCAGCTACTCCATTTTGCTGAGGCTCGCCCGGCATTGAATACTGGGCTACTATACCAGTCTCCTGCAAGAACTTCGCAAAAGGTCCAGGGACTTGGCCATATGGAGTGTGCCGACCGTAGTACTCTCCCCCACGGTCGGACCTTATTATCTTTATTCTTTTATCATGCTGATTTTCAACTTCAGCTTTGAATATTTTAAATTTATCCAACGCTTCCGATCTTTCTTTGATTGGATAAATATAACCATAGCGAGAGTAATCATCTGTGAATGTTATGAACGAGTCATATCCATCCACACTTTTCACCGGAAATGGTCCACAAATGTCAGTGTGGATGATTTCTAGTGTGCCTGTGCTATGGATTGCACCTTTTTTGATTTGTTTTATATACTTTCCTTTAATGCAATCTATGCATTGTTCTAAGTCTGAGAATTCTAACGGAGGAAGAATTTCACTTTTGACTAATCTTTCTATTCTCCCCTTGGAAATATGGCCCAAGCGACAGTGCCATAATTTCAATGAGTCGAATGTTCTCTTTCTTTTCTTTTGTTCTTTATTCGACGCGGAAACATGTTCTTTCACATTGCATACAGGATAAACTTTTTCACGAAGTGATAACAAATAAAGCTCATCGTGTAGTAAAGCATCACCCACATAAGCATTATTTAACCATATGGCACACTTGCCATGTCCAAAAAAACATTCATAATTATCTTTGTCCAAACAAGAAACACTAATTAAGTTTCTATGACATGATGGAACAAATAAAACATCTCTAAGTAGAAGATTGAATCCATCAGCTAACTCCAAGGAGATGTCACCGACAGCTTCAACTTCTGCTTCAACTCCGTTTGCCACTTCAATGCGTCTTTCGCTTCTTTGCGTAGTCGCGTCGAATGGAATCGCTCTTTTTGCCATGATTGACTTCAGCCAATCAGGGCAGTCTTTCTTGTAATGCCCGGTCTTCTTACAGTGGAGACAAGTGTCTTTGTCCACTGGGAAAGGCTTCTGCTGATGCTGATAGGGAGCTTTACCATGTGGCTTTGAGGGAGAACCTTTGCTGTTTTGATTGTAATTCTTTTTCTTGTTCTCCTTCACATAGTTGAGTGAACCACCATGTGAGGCTTTGAGTCTGTCCTCTTCTTGGACACACATTGCTATTGTCTTTTCAATGTCCCATGTTCCAGGTGACATATTGTAGTTTACAACAAAGGTTTCAAACTCCTTTGGCAGTGAAGCCATGACCAGGTGGACCAGGAGCTTTGATTTGATCTCCAGATCCTCATCCATGGGTTTTAGCTTTGCTGCCATATTGCTCATCCTGAGGATGTGCTCTCTTATTCCATGACTACCACCTGTGTAGTGTTCTGTCACCAGTTGTTTTAACACCTGGGTGGCATATATCTTTGAAGAGCCAGTGAACTGGCTCTTTATCTTTGTAAGCAACTCCCCTGCGGAAGTGCACTCTGCAATCGAGCCCACAATGGTGTTCTCAATTGTATTCTTTATAAATGCCATGCACTTTTTGTTTGCATTAACCCACTTTTGGTTTTCGATGGAATATAACATCTCCACTGGAGCATGATCTTTTTTCTTTTTCTCCCATGCATCATCATCATCAGTGGCCTCTCTGACTGGCTCTGTAGGTCTGACCGGCTGTGGTTCATCCACCACCCAGTCCACCTCAGCACAGACAAATGCCAGGTCTACTTTCTTCCTCCACTCAGCGTAGTTGTCACCTCTGAGTGTCGGAACATCTTTTAGGCAACTCATCAAGTGGAAGTCTCCTGAAATCACAATTTGGGTGAGATCAGTATAACAATCATATGCATTAATCTAACGTTGGTCAAATTAAACATACAATTATCTATGCAATTAAATCTATATTACCGTTGGGCAAAATATTAGAAATAAATGCACCTTTAATTTCAATAATAAAACATGATCATGTTATTAACAACGTTGGTCATAAAAATAACATAATCACATTCATTTTAATAATCACTTTAACATGCTCTTAAAACTTAATTCTATCTAAACTTTTATTTTCTTTATAAAAAGAGCACTATTAATTATTTACGCAGCGGAAAACATGAATAAAATTCATGAACTTTTTATTATTTACAGAAACTTTTCTTTGACGAAATAAAAATTCATGAACTTTATTACTTTCTTTGTAAAATTCATGAACTTTCTTTTTCTAAAAATTTTCTATTTTTTATTTCCAGAAACTTTTCTATTATTCTTTGCAGAAAACATTTGCTATGTCTTTTCTATTTTCTAAACAAAATTTTCGTTGGAAAAATTAATGCATAGAAAAAGAAATTTAAAACTGTTTAAATCTGCCCAAAAAACTGGATAGAAAACCGTTCGCACTCTTTGGGCCAAAAGCCGGCCCATCCGCGCTCCAGCCGGCCCGCGGCCTGGCTGTTTCGGCCCGAGGCCTGCCAGGCGCTAGGGTTAGCATCCCCGCCGTCCATTGGATCGGACGGTCGGGCGTCCGATGCGGGCGACCAAAACCGGCCGAGCGACAGGCGCGAGGGAAACCCTACCCATTTCTCCCCCTGCCCGCAGCTTCTCGACCTTGCTCCTCTCGCTCTCTGCGTGTCCGACGGCGGGCCACCGGTGCGGCCGCCGGCGACGGGGTCTGAGACCTCCGCGCCGCGCGCGCCTCTCCTTTCTCCCCCTGTCCCCCCTTGCTTTTCTTTCTCCTACCACCACCAGCGCCCTGTGAGCAGAGGCAGCGGCCGGACGGCGGCGCCCCCTTGCCCCCTTGTTTTCTGTGGTCGTCAGCGTCGGAGCAACCGGTGGTGTCGCCGTTGCCATTCCCTTCGCCGGCTGCGCGTTCCCCTCTGTGGTGAGCGCGCCACCGTCGAACGGATCGGCCGCGGTACACTTTGCCCCTGTCAGGGGTTGGTTCTTCGTCCAGATGCCTCACTCGGTGATGCACATCTGGGTCGAGAGGAACAGCGCGGCACAGCGGCGGCACACTTTGCCGGTGAGCACTTTGCCGGTTTCTTTGCCCCTGTTCTAGGGTTCGGGGATAGGGGATTTCTTTCTCTGTTGCTTTCTTTCTACCGAAAATACAACGAGAACCCAGTGGCATCTGATACCATTGATAGACCCACTAGATCATATGGGTGTGTAGTTTCCGGTAGTGGTGAGAAGGGGATGGAGCTTTACCTTCTCCCTGGTTTGAGGTGCCGCCGGTGGCCATGGTTGAGCGACGGCTGCGGCGGAGATAGAGAGGTGTGGAGGTGGCGGCGACGGTGGTGCTTCCCGTCACTAACAGCGCAAGACCTAGATCGGGTCGGGTGTTTCGGTGGGGAGCCTGGCGACGCGGTGAACCTCGTACTGCGTGCCGCCGGCCCCCACCTCTTTATATAGCGCTGCGTGGCAGGGGCCCACCAACCATAATGGGTTGGGCGCCCCCGATCAGGACGCGGATCAGGGGTCCGGTGGGCCGTTGGGCCCACATGGGAGAGATCAACCTAACAAAGGAGACATCGACGGCGGCGACTCCGCACTACATAGTGCGTGGGGTCACCTCAGGTAAAGCCATGGCTACTCGGGAGGCGACAGCGCGTGCACCCTAGGACGTTAGCCCGTGACAGCCGACCTGTGTGTGGCCGCGCGTGGGAAACGGGCTGGAGTAGCCCGGCTCCGGCCGGCCTTAAATACCGCGCACACGCCGCTCACAGGGCACACAAGTCTCCGGCGAGCATCTTTGTGATAGTGCTACGCCTGTGACCGCATCGTCTCGACTGCAGCGCAGGCGCGGAGGCTACCTTTGGCCCCGACGTCCGCATGGCCGGCCCCCGGAACAAGGTCTCCTGGTCCTCCGGCCTCTGCAGCTGCTTCGACGACCTCGGCGGCTGTAAGCTTAGTTTGATCTCTCCGGTTCATTAATTCAGAGCCACGCTGGTATATACCTGGCATGTATATATACGACATAATAGTACTCCCTTCGTAATGAAATATAAGAGTAGGGGGTACTTATCAAAGAAAATACACTCATACTAGAAGCAATTCTACCATGCACCGAATATTTCATGCATGGATCCACCGTCCACCGCGTGATTTGATACTCGTGCTATATTTTTTCAGGTTTGGTCGCTTCGTAGTTTCTATCAAAATGTTTTAGTGAGGTACCGTTGTGCACTAGTAAAATCTAAAACAATTGCACTCTTATTTATTGGTACAGGACGAAATCTTAAGGCACACTTCAGGAAAAGATCTTCTCTTTTTTTGCAACGGAAACATCATGTAGCACTTTGAAACAAGACAAATATTGGCCTAAAGCAAAACAAAAGCATAAATCTCAAAGCAGCGCTGGACGGTAGACCGATGCATGGGATATCCCTCGCTTGATTGATATGTTGAAAATGCCTCCTTATGCAAAATATATGAAAGATATTGTTACAAACAAAAGAAAAATTCCTGAGGCAGAAATTTCCACTATGCTTGCTAATTATTCTTTTGAGGATGGTGTTCCTAAGAAATTGGGAGACCCAGGTATACCTACTATACCTTGTTCCATTAAGGGAAATTATGTTAGAACTGCTCTATGTGATTTGGGAGCTGGAGTTAGTATTATGCCTTTCTCTTTATATAAAAGACTTGATTTGAACAAACTCACTCCTACTGAGATTTCTTTGCAGATGGCTGACAAGTCAATAGCCATTCCTATTGGTATTTGTAAGGATGTGCCCATTGTGGCTGCAAATGTTACTATCTTAACCGACTTTGTTATACCTGATATGCCTGAAGATGATAACTTGTCAATTATTTTTGGAAGACCTTTCTTGAACACTTCAGGGGCTGTTATTGATTGCAACAAAAGCAAAGTCACTTTTCATGTTAATGCTAATGAACACACGGTGCATTTTCCGAGAAAACAACTTCAAGTGAATGGTATTAATGTTATCGAAAAATCTCCCACTATCACTATTGTAAGTTTTCAACTACCTATTCCTACTGTCAAAAGGAAATATGAAATAATTATGGTAGGGGACATGCCTGTCCCCATTGAGGTAACATAGTGTTTTCGCGAAAGTTCTTCGGTTTCATGTTGATTGAAAGGGGTTATTAATAAGACTTGATCAACCTTATTAATGAATTCTTTTCGAGAGATATGAAGTTGATGAATTTAGGAAGCACAACTTTCTGTACCCAACTTATTTTCTCTGTTCTTTATTAGTTAAACATAATAAATGCCATGCTTTTCCTATTTTCTGAATCCTCCGTGCAATAAAAAAATGTCCAGAAATGAAAGTGCTCAGAATGTCTTGAAATTTTTATTGAATATATTAGAATTTCTGGCATAAAAACTAGTGTGAGAGGGCAACCTAGGTGGCCACACAGCACCAGGGTGCGCCCCAGTGTTGTGTGGGCCCCTCAGGGGCCCCCTCACTTATCCCTTCCAGCCAACCTCTTCCTCTACCTCAGAAAAAAATCGTGCCCAGTTCTTGCCCGTGTTCAAGCTCTCTTTGCTGTGATTTTCGATCTCTTTGCTCGGAACTCCGTTTCCGAAGCTATTTTGGGGAATTGCTCCTTGGTATGTAACTCCTCCAATGCTCCAATTAGTTTTTGTTTTAGTGGTTTATATTTTGCATATTTATCTACTCTTGGTGCTACAGCAAATGAGCTTGCATGTTGAATTCTTTGAGTGCTAAGTTGTTTTGATGCTTGATATGACCTCTAGGCACTTGTATGAGTAGTTGCTATCAATATTGTGAAGTTTTGTTGACATCTTTTTGTGGACTAAATTTTTTCAGAAAATTGTTCAAAAGAAAAAAGGAAAAGATGAACTTTTTGAGAAGGAGTTCCTCTAGGAAGAAATCTTAGGGGGCACCATCGAGCTCAAGCTCCGCACGTCCATTATATGAAGAGCCCCGAGCAAGTTCGGTGAGAGGTGCAGAAACAAAAGGATGTCGATGGCCGTGTCAAGACTTTATGATGGGGGCAGGGATTAAGGAGGAATTTGATGAATATATTAGTAACTCTGACCTCACCGCATACATGGCAGACCAGCCTGATTAATACCTTCATCTTACTCACTCCTTTACGCAGCATTTTTCGTATAATATTCGCACTTCTAGAGTTTCGTTTCGCATTTATGAAGATCTCCACAGTCTATCTCTAGAAGAATTTTGCTTTGCCTGCAAACTTCCATGTTGGGGGTCGCTGGTTGAACCCCTAGCGGAAGAGTATTCTCAGTTTTTGAGAAGCCTCTGCTTTGGTGAGGATAGGGGTGTTACACAGGCTAGAATAAAAAGTATTCAATTTCCCGCCATTCGCTACTTTGCACTTTTCAATGAGAAGTGTATCGCGGGCAAGCAGGACTGTAGTGCACTCTGTGCTCCTGATTTGAGTACAATTCACACTGCTTTGACGGGCGAGAAGCGCTATAACTTGGGCGCTATTGTGGCACATAGATTGCAACGTAATGCAAATAATGGTGATTTATATGGAGGGATTTATGCTTCACGCGTAGCTTCACACTTGAGGATTCCTCCTAGGCCCAATGATACCTTTTTGCCTTACAAGTACTTGCATTTTTCTGCTATGCATGCACATAGGTTTCTAAAGTCAAACGCAAGCACTTATGAATATAATTTGGTTTTTAACAAGTATGACCCCGTATATGTGCTTTTGCCTGCACCTGCCCTCTTTGATTTTCAGGCTAAGGGAAGATATACTCTGTCAAAACGCGGGGCGGAAGAGTACAACACAGAAATTGAGGCTGCCCGTCAGGCTGAGGAGGCTGCTCAGCGCGCTTCTTCTTCGAGCTACCACGTCGATTATTTTCTAGGACAGGGTTGGCAGTAGACCAAGCTAGGCTAAAAGCCTAAGCTTGGGGGAGTATGTATTTCCCACCGACATTTTATTCACGCTTATGTATTTCACTCTAGTTGTCGGTGCTCATACTTTTTCATTGTATTATCCATACTAGTTTTATTTTCTCACTTTCTTCTTGTATGTTTGAAAAACTTTAAGAAAATTCAAAAAAATAAATTAGTTAGCTTCTTTTTGGTTTTTGCTTTCTAGTTTATTTAGTGGTAGCCTTTAAAAATCAAAACCCAAAAAGATTTCTATATTCTTCTTTTGCTTGTTGGGAGCTTTCCCGTGTAAATAGTTTTTCTCGTTTTTGTTTTTCTCTCTTTGAATTGCCTTCTTCAAGAAAAACCAAAAACTCCAAAAATATTTCAGTGTGTTTCTCTGAATTTCTTTTCTTTTGGTTGAGTTCTTATAAGGGGAAGACCACGATGACATTGTTGAGTGGCTCTTAGACGCATTATTGATTATCTATCAGAGAGCCCATTTTACCTTGTCTTCTCCTTTGAATAAATTGTTGCAGATTCCAGCTTAGTCCATGGTACCTTTGCACTATTATTATATTCATACCATTCGGTTGTGCAAGTGAAAGGCAATAATGGCAATGATTTGGTGGAGTGACCGTGGTGAAGAAAATCGGGTATGAACTCAACCTGTTCTTGTCTTTATGAATGTGTTTAGATCGGTGTCCATGATTCAGCATATTATGATCAAGCATGTATGTGATGACAATTAGAGACTATAGTTGTTCATGCCATGCTTAAGTAGCTAGGGGGTTGATAATGATTTACCTTGGTTGTCAACATGCCGTTAAAATGGTTGTGATGTGGTATGATGGTATGGTATCCTCCTCTGAATGTTTCAAGTGGCTTGACTTGGCACATGTTTATGCATGTAGTTGAATCAAAACCAACATAGCCTCTATGATATTTATGTTCATGGTGCTCATATCCTACGCATGCTAGTACTCAATGTTGATTATGCATACTGTATGTTCATGACCATATTCGCTCTCTGGCTGGTCGCTTCCCAACCTTATTGCTAACCTTCACCTGTACTAAGTAGGAATTCTGCTTGTGCATCAAAATCCTTGAGCCTAAGTTGTTCCAGATGAGTCCACCATATCTACCTATATGCGGTATTATCCTGCCGTCCCAAGTAAATTTGCATGTGCCATCTCTAAAAACCTTCAAATGAACATCTGTTTTGTGTGCCTGGACCGCTCATGGAGCGACAGGGGGAAATCGATATCTTCTATGCTAAGTGAGTTATTCTCAAATGGGTGTTTATTCACTTGTCATTTGCACGAGAAAAGGGCGGTAATCGGGATTCCCAGTCCCAAATAAACTTGCAATTATTCAAACAAACTCTTATGAACCGTAAGTGGAATGAAGGGCAAACAATTTCCAAATCTGCCTCGGACTACGATAAGGTGAAGAGAAAGCAAACTTTACTTTTATCGCTTGGGAACCACTACTAATTTGTTTAGCATGGAAGATATTGAAAGATCTCGGTTGTAACGTTGACAGAAAGGGCATGCCACCCAAAATTAAACTTTATCTCTATTTTAAAACTTTGAGCTCTGGCACCTCTGCAAATCCATGCTTCCCTCTACGAAGGGCCTATCTGTTTACTTTTATTGTTGAGTCATCACCTTCTAAAATAAGCACCAGACTGGAGAGCACTATTGTCGTTCTCATGCATTGTGTGTGGTTAATCGTTGAGTGCATCATGACTGGATCTTTGTTGCCATGAATTACAATGTTTAGCCGCTGCTTGAACTTTGGAGGTGCTCTGCATTTATGTTTTGCGGTCTCAGAAAGGGCTAGCGAGATACCATCACTGTCATATTGCATCATGATTGTTTTGACAAAGTGTTGGCATTTGATATACTTTATTATTGCTTGCTAGTTGATTATGCCATGTATATGAATGAATATGATTTCTAAGAGTTATCATGAATGTGGTTAGTTATAATCTTTGCTGAAAACTTGGATGCTATTTGAATGCAATCATAAGCACAAGAACAAAAAGAGTTTGTAAAAGTTTTTCTTTGTCACTGTCAGTTTGCCAACTGAATTGCTTGAGGACAAGCAATGAGTTAAGCTTGGGGGAGTTGATACGTCTCCGTCGTATCTACTTTTCCAAACACTTTTGCTCTTGTTTTGGACTCTAATTTGCATGATTTGAATGGAACTAACCCCGACTGACGCTATTTTCAGCAGAATTGCCATGGTGTTGTTTTTGTGCAGAAATCAAAGTTCTCCAAATGAGCTGAAACTTTTCAGGGAATTTTTATGGAATTAATAAGGAATTATGGAGCAAAGAACAACCGAAGAGGGGCACCAGGGTGCACACACAGCACCTGGGTGCGCCCCCCCTGGGGCGCGCCCTGGTGTTGTGTGGGGCCCTGGTGGCCCATATGACCCTAATTCCAATCGTATAAATTCACATCCGCGGAGAAAAAAATTAGAGAGGAAGAATTATCATGTTTCACGAGACGGAGCCACCGCCACCTCCTATTCTTCATCGGGAGGCCAGATCTGGAGTCCGTTTGGGGCTCTGGAGAGGGGAATCTTCGATCTTCGTCATCACCAACCTCTCATCATCACCTATTCCATGATGCTCCTCACCGGGAGTGAGTAATTCCTTCGTAGGCTTGCTGGTCGGTGTAGGGGTTGGATGAGATTGATCATGTAATCGAGTTAGTTTTGTTAGGGCTTGATCCCTAGTATCCACTATGTTCTGAGATTGATGTTGCTATGACTTTGCTATGCTTAATGCTTGTCACTAGGGCCCGAGTGCCATGATTTCAGATCTGAACCGTTTATGTTTTCACCAATATATTTGTGTTTTAGATCCAATCTTGCAAGTTGTATGCACCTGCTATGTGTTATGATCCGCATACCCCAGGGTGACAATAACTGGGATTCTTTCCGGTGATTACCGTAGTTTGAGGAGTTCATGTATTCATTATGTGTTAATGCTTTGTTCCGATTCTCTATTAAAAGGAGGCCTTAATATCCCTTAGTTTCCTTATGGACCCCGCTGCCACGGGAGGGTAGGACAAAACATGTCATGCAAGTTCTTGTCCATAAGCACGTATGACTATTTACGGAATACATGCCTACATTGTATTGATGAACTAGAGCTAGTTCTGTGTCGCCCTATGTTATAACTGATATATGATCGATATCATCCAACACATACCCAACATCACCGATCCAGTGCCTACGAGTTTCCACACACTGTTACTTGTAAGTTACTATTGCTGCTGTTACCGTTACACTTGCTTCAAATCTGCTACTGTTACCGTTACTGTTACTACTGTTACTTTGGTTACTTGCTATCAAATTATCATATTACCTTGCTACTGATTACGTGCTACAGATATTTAGTCTCCAGGTGTGGTTGAATTGACAACTCAACTGCTAATACTTCCAAGTACTGTTTGGCTCCCCTTGTGTCGAATCAATAAATTTGGGTTGAATACTCTACCCGCCAAAATTGTTGTGATCCCCTATACTTGTGGGTTATCAAAGTCCCATGTCACTGCAGGCATGCACCACGGCACTTGGGGGCTAATGTGATGTCATTTTCATGTTGAGGGATTATATGAAGACCCGGCCCATCACATACTGATGAGCCAGCCCTTGGGGGCTACACATTGCTCCTAACGTCTACATAATCAGGATTACAAAAGTCACTGCTCATTATTGCATAATGACCCGCCCATGGGGGCTATAGTTGCATACTGCAGAAAGACGGGTCAAGGATCTCAACCCGGAATTCCACAAGTGAAAAGTATTTCACAAGTGAAAGTCCCGAGTCACCACAAGCAATCGGCCCGGCACTTGGGGGCTACATTGGCTGAAGTTTTATGAGCATAAGACAATTACAAGTCGCAGGTTGTTGCAGGCAAGACAACCCTGCACTTGGGGGCTATAGCCTTCAGTTGTTTAACCAGATCATAAGGTCCAAATTGAAGACCCGGCCCATCACATACTGATGAGACGGCCCTTGGGGGCTACACATGTGAAATGCAAAACATTCAGTTTATGACTGGCGACTCAGATGAACAAACCGGATTTCTCCAAAGTTGCAACATTTATACTTAAGCAAGTCTTAAGCTATCACTACGTACGTTCTACTCTTAAGACTTGGGGGCTACAGGTAATATGGATATAAGGGGGAACACCTTCAAGTTCTCAAGTTTGAGCCAGCCGGGTTACATATTCCTAGTGCAGAGATTTGCAAAGTTTATCTCGTTCAAGATATTCATAGAAAGGCCCGGAAAGCCGACTCAATAACAGATGGGTGTTTTATTTACCAATATTTTTTCGCAAGGAACCAGCATGGGCAAGATGATTATGAAGCAGGCTTATTGATATGACAGAAACTTCTAGGAGTCCAATTCCATGACCCGGCAGCTTCAAACCTCCATGACCCGGCAGCCTCTACACTCATAGCTTCACAAGCTCTACATCCACAAGCTGGCAATTATTTACTACGACAAACAACCCGCCAAGCACTCTGTCTCTGGAAGACATCCACAAGCCGAAGCATTTGATTTGGCGGCTCAATAGCGGATGGGTTATTATTCCCAGTATTTTCCTGCAAAGGATATGCACCAACAAGTTGATTGTGAAGTGGGCTCTTGATTTGAAGAAGAAACCCGGATTTTTCAGAAGATGGTTCATTGAATAAAAGCGGCCTTTTTTAGCAAGCCATTTTCTCTTAACATGTTAAGTATTCTTGTTTCCAGGAGCTTACCATGAATAAATTCAAGCTAACCTGGGGGCTATTGTTGGGGATATATCCCACGGTTTAACCCGGCAAAGAGGTATGACCCGGCCCATCACTTGGCGGCTCGTGGGTCACCCCGCTTACCGGGTCGACCTGGACGACAAGGCCTAAGGACCGTGTGCAACCCGGCAATGTAGGCCGGTTCACGGTGGATCCTGGTGGGCCGACTCTCGGTGAGGCCCAGAAGGAGAAGACCCGGCCAGGAACAGAAGACCCAGCCTATGAGGACGGATCAACCATGAGTACTACGACTGCCGGCTCATAGAGAAGGTCTAAGAAGAAGCAAGACCTGGCAAGGAAAGCAAAACTTGGACTAGCATCTGACTTGTAATAGAAAAGAATAGTTGTAGTCCTACTAGGACTCTACATGTAAGCCGCCCCTTCAACTATAAGGAGGGGCAGAGCACCCCAAGAGGGGAAGTTAAGTCAAGATAGACAGATCAATATCTCTCGAGACTAGAGGTAGCCAAGTCACCACCCTTGTAATCGAGATCATCATCATCAATATAGCAAAGCAGGACATAGGCTTTTACCTCCACCGTGAGGGGCCAAACCTCGGTAAAACTTGCGTCTTCTCGTTCCCGATTAACCCCGTTCAAGCTACTACCTAGTTGCGATGGCCTCATGACTAAGTCCTTTCATGAGGACATCTGCCGTGACGAAACCACGACACTACTCATTCTATATAAACATGTTTGGATTTCAATATTGAGACATACCACTCGATCATGCATAGGGGCATATTCGAGGTGCCCTCGAATGGTGTCCCTGATAGAGGTGTTGAATGCACCATCGGTAGCATCACTTGGCATTAGGTCCAAGCAATTGGCCTGAGTCCAAGCACCCTTGTGGATAAGACGATACTCCCGGCGAAGCGACTCCAAATGCCTCAAGTACGCCTGCTCGTCGTGGTCAGGTGTGTGATCCGTTTCAACTCGATCTTTTCTCTGCACATTGCACATGTCCACCCACATCATGTGGTGGTCCTCCCAATTCGTGTCGTTCTTGTTGTTTTGCCGACTCGTCCTACAAATCATGAGAGGAATAAATGAGTTACATTTTGTGTATTTACCATGAATCCACATGTGCTAGAAAGTTTTCTCACGTATGAAGCTTCACACTTGTCTCCACGTGGTTTGGTTGCGTTTGCTGTTGTACTCCAAATTGCTTTGCCGCGCGATGTGCGAGATTCAACTCAACTGCAAAAAAGCATATCATGGGGCACCACACACGCCAAAGGTGCCGGTCATGTAGGCACATGGTGTTTAAAGGAAACTGCCTCATGACCATGTATGGCCTCCAGTTGACCTACATCACAACATGTCACTCACACACAAAACAATTTCAGCATTAAGGGCAATTATTCATGATGAATTACCTGATCATAAGTCAACATATCGAGCTCGCTGATGTATGCCTTGTATCGCCCCATAAAGGCCACACTCGACATTTTGACGTTAGCTCATGTGTGCGCAATAGTGGGATAGCGCTCCTCAGCCCCGTTGAAAGGCCACTGCCAAGGTTGATGTGGAGCAATGGTGATTGAACGGCCAATAGGGATACGCTCCCACATCCAAATCTGCAGGGCACACACAAAACCACCAAGACAGGATCTCGGCTTACTACTCCTACATGCTCCGTCCAGCTGCACATTCATAAACATCTTAAATAGTCAGATGCAAACATTAAGTTCATACAATGAAAAAGGATCCTACTAAGCATTACCTGACGGTACAAGAAAGCTAGTGCCACTGAGCCGCAACTCCACTTAACCTTCCAGTCACGTAGGGGGTCCAAGAACATCCAGGAGGCGGTGTCCCCTGTGCAATCTGGAAACACCACTTGGGTCAAGAGGTTCCACAAATAAGCTCTGGCGTACTTCTCCACAAGCGCCAAACTGGCATTCTTCGGGCACTCATAAATATATTCTCGTATCCACGAGAACAACACACCGAATGGCCTAGGATCTTCTGTGTTTCATGAGTCCACGGTTCAGGTTCAGCACCAACCAAACCTGCCACCCGTTGTCGCCACCCCTGAGACTTCACCTTCCCAGTAAGAGCCCTGCCCTCGATTGGAAGGGTGGTGACCATCGCAATATCCTCCAAAGTGATTGTCATCTCACCAAGGGGCAGGTGGAAAGAGTGTGTCTCCGGCCTCCAACGGTCCACAAGGGCGGTAATGGCCGTGGAGTTCATCCATGGAGGTGTGCCTTGAAAGTTGAGCACGAACGGGAGAAGATCCATTCTTCTGTAATAGGGCTCATAGCGACGGTCATATTTCAGGGCTTCACTAGCATTGTGGCCCCTCAAACGAAGTAGTGGAGGAACCTACAAAAAGCAAACAAACAACTTGTTACTTCTTTCAACTTATAAACAATACCAAGAATCCACCAATATAGATAGTTACTTGCCCTCTTTCTACGAGCACTGCATGGTGCTTCGCTTTGTAGAAATCATCAAGGCCATGATATTTATCTGGCTCAAACATCCTACATAATACATTATAGACTAGTTAATACCAATGCTTAAAACTTTGACCACATTCTAAAATACTCTCTAAATCCACTTGCATTTTACACAATGTTTAAAACCTTTCACCAGATTCACATACATACATACACAATAGTGGTCAAAGTACACACTGGCAATATACATTTGAAATTCTATCTAAAGTCACAACCATTTGAATAATTAAATCTAAAGTCACAAGCATGTTTGACCAAAAAAAACACTTCCATACACAATGGTAAATATTTAATCTCTAAATCAACTACACAATACCAACTACATTACCAACACAAATGATCTCAACCAAACTTCCAAACAATCTATTCAAACATAATAGAACATATAAACTAAGGATTCATCCTAATATAAAAAAAATTTATCTCTAAATCCAATACTACACAATAGCAATTACTCCAACACAACAAGTATATGTTCCTTCTCAACGAAATCTAGCCAAAACAATCTTCAAACAAATTACAAAAAGCTAATCTTAGGGTTCCACCATGTTTCAAAAAATGCATCTAAAATATCTAGTTTTGACTGATTTTTTTTGGAGGAATAGGAGGAGAATACCTCAAGCAACTTGGGGATGATCCGATCTATGAGTTTTGATGGCCAAAATCAAAGATTTGGGAGGGGTTTGGTGGAGAAGGAGAGTCATTGTGGAACTCTACAGTGTGCAGCGCCGAGATCCTCAAGGTCACATACTCATACAACAGGTATTGTATCAATCAAAGGAATAATTAGTATCAGTTATCAAATCAAACGCATCATCCATCTTAGTATTAATTGCCCTGGTTTAAGTAATGTAGTTGTGATGGTCTTGCAGTTTGATGCTCTCTATAACATCCGGGTTAATAGGATTGATAGACTTCTCATATCAGCAAGGAATTCCTTCTTTTCTGGAAACCCAGTCGCAAAGAACCTCAATGTTAAGCATGCTTGGCTTGCGAACCCCAATGTTAAGCGTGCTTGGCTTGGAGCAATTTGATGATGGGTGACCGATCGGGGAGTTGATCCCGGGTGCGCACGAGTGAGGAGAAAGTGCACATGAAAGACTAGTGTTGGCCTATGGGGCCAGTCTAGATCCCAGGTGGTAGCCAGGCATAGCGGCCTTATACCCGGTAGCTAGTCCAGGGGTGCTACATCCTCGTCCTGAGATGCTAACCGTGTGGCGCACCGCCGGCGCAGAGAACTTAGTGGAGGAGGAGGATGACAAGTCAGCGGTGGCGGAGTTACAAATGGAAGAGGCCCGTCTACATAGGGCGAAGATGATCAAGGAGGCGAGAGCCATGGCAGACAACAACATGCTGCTCAATGCCCAGCACAAGCTAGTGGAGGCCTAGAACATGCTGGTGGAGCCGTCAAACCCGCTGCTCAGGACAAAGCTATAGGAGCTCTTCGAGTTCTTAGAAACCCCAGAAACCTATGAGAAGCAGGGCCGTCCCTCTGCGTTGTCGTCAGAGTCTTCGCACAGCTGGCAACATTTCACGGCTAGGGGTAGCGACATTGAGAACATGTGGCTCTTTGCCACTCCATGCATGGACAAGTACCTGGCGCACGCCAATAAGTTCCTCAATGAACCAACACCCCCGCTGCCATCGCCACACCAGCGGCGCTCCCCGTCACCCTTGTCGTCCCTCCTCGCCTCCCTCCCTGACCCCTTGTCGGACCACCCCGCTGCCCTCGCCACACCAGTGTTACTCCCCATCGCCTCGCCGTCCCTCCTTGGTGCCTCCACAATGCCCTCGCCGGCGCACTCCTCGTCGGTCCCATGATGCCCTCACCGGCATGCTTCTCTCCTCCCTTCCCTCCCCCCGGCAGACCACAAGCGCGTGCAGTGGGGCGGCATCAACTTCACTCGCTGGTATATTCTCTTCTCCATCTTTCTTCCTTCCCATTAACTGGGAGCATTATTGTCGGTTTCATGCACCAGTTTTCATGTGGGTTTCATGCTCCAGTTTTGTCGGGGCCGGATTTCTGGGACATAAAATCCCAGGAATAACACCTCGTGCCACCACCAGCCCCAGGATTACTGTTATTGGTGGACATGTTCTTGTTACAGATTACCAAGCAATTACACGAATTGGGTACAAGACCATAAAGGTCTAATGATACAATAATGATTTCTAGTGACGGGTGATGGAAGCAACTCGTGGTTCTCCAATGCCGGTGGGGCTCCATTCCCGAAGGAACAGCTGACCCAGATAATTTCCTATCCCGCGTGGCTGCAATCCTAGGCTCCGCATGGACGTCATGGTAATATTCCTTGTCGAAATCCTGACCTGGCCAATTAAATAACCAGGGACAAGCCAGTGAGTACGTTTGAATGTACTCGCAAACATTATGAACAAAAGATATACCGAATGCATATGCTCATGCTGAACTAAATGTTATGCATATGCTGACCAAAATTTAATCATGGCATGATAAATATTAATACGGTGCGGAAGAATAAATATAAAATTTTAGTGACCAACAAAGAAAGTTAAATGGAACATCGGGCGTTGGACCGCCCAAAAATCCAAAACGAAATACAAAAGTGGAGAATCGGGCGAGATAGGACCGCCCGCGGATCCAAAAGAAATGCCAAACGGGTGTGTGAAAGCGACGCCACGAGAGGAATTGAAAAGAAATGCCAAACAGGTGTCTAAAAGTGACGCCACGAGAGGTCTTGAAGTGAAATACCAAACGGGTGTCTAAAAGCGACACCACGAGAGGTCTTGTAGAGAAATGCCAAATGGGTGTCTAAAAGCAACGCCACGAGAGGTCTTGAAAAGAAATGCTAAACGGGTGTCTAAAAGCGACGCCACGAGAGGTCTTGAAGAGAAATGCGAAACGGGTGTCTAAAAGCGACGCCACGAGAGGTCTTGAAGAGAAATGCCAAACGGGTGTCTAAAAGCGATGCCACGAGAGGTCTTGAAAATAATGAATATCCCGGGTAGTCTAGCCAGCCTATGAGATACTCAGAAAAGAAAATAAAGTGAGTGTCCGGGATAGTCTAGTCAGCCCCTGAGACACTCAGAAAAGAAAATAAAATAAGTGTCTGGGGTAGTCTAGCCAGCCCCTGAGACACTCAGAAAATAAAATAAAATGAGTGTCCTGGGTAGTCTAGCCAGCCCCTGAGACACTCAGAATGAAAAATAAAATGAGTGTCCGTGGTAGTCTAGCCAGCCCATGAGATACTCAGAACATAAAATAAAATGAGTGTCCGAAGTAGTCTAGCATGCCCTTGAGACACTCAGAAAATAAAATAAAATAAGTGTCTGGGGTAGTCTAGCCAGCCCCTGAGACACTCAGAAAAGAAAATAAAATGAGTGTCCTGGGTAGTCTAGCCAGCCCCTAAGACACTCATAAAGAAAAATAAAATGAGTGTCTGGGGTAGTCTAGCCAGCCCATGAGATACTCAGAAAATAAAATAAAATGAGTGTCCGGGGTAGTCTAGCCAGCCCCTGAGACACTCAGAAAATAAAATAAAATGAGTGTCAGGGGTATTCTAGCCAGCCCCTGAGACACTCAGAAAATAAAATAAAATGAGTGTCCAGGGTAGTCTAGCCAGCCCCTGAGACACTCAGAAAATAAAATAAAATGAGTGTCTAGGGTAGTCTAGCCAGCCATTGAGACACTCAGAAATAAAAATAAAATGAGTGTCCGGGGTAGTCTAGCCAGCCCCTGAGACACTCAGAAAGAAAAATAAAATGAGTGTCCGAGGTAGTCTAGCCAGCCCCTGAGACACGCAGAAAGGAAAATAAAATGAATATCTCTGAAAGAAAAATAAAACTAGGTATCCAGGTGGTCTAGCCATCCCAAGTGATACTCAGGGTTAGCACACAAAAGAAAGAGTTAGTCCACAATAATATGCATGCCAACAATTATAATCATGATATCACATTATTCATGGTGGCATCAGTAACAATAGTTATCCTGCAAAATAAATCATGTTCAATTTAATTATTTCCTAAAAAGACCGACACTTAACCAACCCAGACTGTAGTCCTTAACCGCGGACACGACTATTCGAATAGATATAACTCTGCAGAGGGTGTACTCTTTACCCACAAGTAAAGGATTTCTTTAGCCAGCACCGAGAAGCTGACTAATTCCGATTACGGTCTTTGGGTTGAAAATACACCTGACCAGCAGACACCAGATTAACTTTCCTGATGCCAGGAATCACCCAAAGCATCATTCAAGAAAAACTCCAAGGCGGGGAGACTACAATCTCGAATAGCATGGGATCACAATCTCATATATAATGTGCGCAAAGATCAGGGGCGCTACCCCTCTCGGCTACAACCGAATACACCCATGCCCCCTGACCAAGTGACATGCCTACCAGTGATCAATGGTATCTTTCACTATGGCCTCTCTGTACGGTGTGTGCGGGAAAGGGGTTAACAACTTATTGAACTGTACCATACCTTCGGCAGGGACATGTGGTAGCACGGGTCAAGTTTGGGGGTTTCCGGAACAAGACTCAATCTACGGTCGACTCAGGAGGCTTCCGTATTTCCTGCAGTGGTTAGCATAATAAAGTGTTCTTTCAAATGTAACACCAAAATAGGGCCACAGCCCTTGCATGTCCCAACATGCATAACCAACAAGGCTTGATCATGCTCCAATGTGATCACCCTTCTACCAGTAACGGCATTTCTCTTATACCTGCTCCTGCAAGTTAGTCACAACAAGCACATGTTGCACGGTACGAGGAAACATGCCAGCACTACATGCATGCAAATTTTATTTGAATTCAACATATGCATGATACAATTATTCTTGCAAACATTTAACCATGCAATCACCATATCAAGTGTTCAAGATGCTTGCCTTGAGTATGCAGAAAGATTGGGTGCACTCCAAAAATTTGAAAACTTTATCTTCCCTCCATTTCCTATTTTCAAAAATATTGCAGTTACCACATATAGCCAAAATAGTACTAAAAAGTTGTTTGGAAATTTTTGCAATAAATACTAAAATAAGCTAGAGACAAAATAAGGAATATCAGAAAAAGAATCAAATCATTTGGAGATCATATGATTTTCCTACGGATTTTCTAAGCTGGAATAAATGACTAAATGGACTATTTAATTGATCCAGTAGAGACAAAGCTTAGGAAAAATGTTCACCCTAGCTAGAATAATAGAGTATGATTTTAGGAGTATGCAGAAATTTGAATACTCAAATTTAAATTTGGAATGAGTGCTGTGGAAATATTTGAATATTGATGGAAAAGGAAAAGAGGAATGGCAGAAGCGCGCCCTGAGCGCTACTTAGCCATGCGGTGCCACTGGGCCAGGCCAGCCATTCGGCCGCATGAGAGGGCTGATGACATCGCTGGCGTATTCACTGTAATACGCTTTCGTCGTGTGAAGGCGGCTTTCAGGGAAACCCGCCTCCACTTGGCCGACGCGGCGCGACTTCCAGTCACTGACGGTGGGTCCCGCGGGCCCACCACTCAGGTTTGACTGGTCTTCATCATCCACCGCATGGGAACACGGGAGGAAGCAGCTATCGGCAGTGATTGCCGGTGAACGACGGCGACCCACGGCAAGCTGAGCCCACCGTTGTGTCCAGGAGGCCGAGGCGTTCCCGTGGGTACCCTCCTTGGTCGCCGGAGTGGACGGAGTCACCAACGGCGAGCCTCCCGGCGGAGGGCAACATCGGGTAGGATGGGGCCTTTGCCCACGGTGGTTCTCGAGCAAAATTGAGAGCGGGGATGGATTCGCGGGACTGTGGGGAGGCTCCTGGTGCAGAGAGTGGAGAGGGGAAGGCACTAGAGAGGTGGTAGGCTTCGTGGAAATGGCGGCGGCAGTGGCTACTGGAGACGGAGAAGATGACCCTGTCCGGGCCTCTTGGGCTCTCTGCGGGGTTCGTAGGCGAGGGGGAGGTGATGGTGATCAGCGGAGTGAGCTTAGGTGGCCTTATATAGGCGAGAGACGTCGGTGCCCGTCGTCTCCTGAAGGTCATGGCGGCGGGTGCCATTGATGGTGCTGCTAAGGTGGTTGAGGCCGTTGTGATTGGTGGCAGGGTAGCTGAGGTCGGTGGAGGGGGCGGTGATCAGCAGTTAAGAAGACGGCCAGCTGGCGGCTTCGGTTGGCTCTGGTGGTGGCGTGACAGAGAAGGCGGCATCGGGCGGCGGTGATAGCGATGGCTGGCCAGTGCTAGAGGCCAGGATGGGGTGTCGGCGAGGTGTAGGGATGACCAGGTGATCCAGGCGAAGATCAGGACAAGCATGGGTAGTAGCAGGAGCGAAGCAGTGGCTCGATGCCAGTGGTGCAATCCGGGCGCTCTGCTCACGCGCTGGGCATGCACATGAGTTACTCGACAAAATGCCTGGGTGGGCCACAGTGATCTAATCAAGCTACTTCTTGGTAGGGTGATGCTCTTGGAGGTTCCAGAAATGATGGACATGCTGGTTTGCTTAGAAATGCAAGTGCCCAATGCGGTTTAGAGGGAGGCAAGATTTCTGCCATGCACACAGTGTGCTTGATGAAATGCTATAGGTAGCTAGGGAATTTTGTTGGGTGCAAAAATTGACAGGATGGTGTCTCCTTAGATGATAGAGATGATGGTGCGGTTGGCTTGGCAAAAAGAAGAATTTGTTAGTGCAGGTTTTACCAGTATTCAGTTCTTGACAGAAACTTGGAGGATTTATTTGGTGGACCTAAATGAGGCAATTGGAGCTATTCTTTTGGACTTAAGGGTTTGGTTGGAAAGACTATAGGTGGGAATTTTTTTAGAATTATTGGAGCAAGGAAAATTGAGGTTGCAGTTCAAACTCAAGAATGGAACAGATTTGAGAAGAGGATGTTTCACTCAAAATTTCCAAAAGACCAAGTTGGGTTTTTCCATAAAAGTGATTTATAGGCATCACATGAGCCCTCATTTTTTTTTGGAATTTTTAAAGAATTATTAAAGTAGTTGTAGTGCAACAGAAGCATTTTAAGTATTGAAAATGCTATAAAAATGATTATCTTGGGCAAAATTTTATTATGAAAATATTTCCTACTGTTATTAAAATATAAATTAATTGATTTAAGAAAACTTCCAAAGCCCACAATATTTTACAAAAATTCCTATATGGTGGGAAAAATTTTGGAAGACAGAAAACAGAAGATTCTGAAATTAATAAAAGACCTAGTATAATTCAAAAAAAAAATTCTGGCCAAATTTTACTTAATAAAAATATTATTAATTTTTTGGGGGTGTTACAAACTCTTCCCCCCTTAAGAAAATCTCATCCTCGAGATTTGTTAAGGGCAGAAGAATTAAATGCATATCATAACAAACAATCATATGCAGAATGCAATAATAATAATGCACTTATGACTTACGCCCTAAAATACAATACAAAGATTGCATTATGTAAACTAGTGCTAGATACTGCAACAAACATACTTATGGTCGTCTACGACATAAAGGTGGGATCTACCGGGCAACAGGGTTACAAGGGACTCGACAACTATTCTGGTAGACTAAGACAACTTCATTGACATCTGGCCGAGCGCGTCTTGTAGATGTCGAGGCCTCTCCGTGTGCCTCAATGTCAGAGCTGACCGGGGTCGGATGGGGAGCTACAAGGCTGGGGTAGCGGTGGTGCCCTTCGCGGGGTGTCGAGGTCACCGTCCCGTTGGAGTAGGTCTCCAAGAGACGATGGACTTCCCTGGGGGAGGCGAGGGCATTGCCCGGATAGATAACCGGGGCAGATCTTGGGGGCTCAACTGGCCTCCCAAGCAGCATTATCGGGGCGTCGGTGGTGGTGCAGCTTCACTTCTCACCGGGGTTAGGAGAGTGAGCATCCTGCGGGTAGCGAGCAGATCAAGGGTGACCTGATCGAATAGTGCCTCTTGCGCTCTCAGATAGTGCACCAGATGCACCTGGGCAGGATCCGTCTCATGGTCTCCGTTGGCGACCTGAGTTGGGCTACCATAGACGGCACAGCTAGGGTAGTAGTAGAAAGGGCGGATGTTAACCCTCGACGACCGATGCCGAAGATTAACTACAGCCTCTCGGGCTGCAAGTTGGATGGCTTGGGGCTCATCAGAGGTCGTCCTCCGGATGAACCGGTAGGGGCATTCTGATGGGGTGCCCCTCCCGTAGATGTGCACCATGGCCCAGAAGTGGTGGATGGCATCACTCATGTGCTCTTGGTACACGACATACTCCGAGGGCTCTTCTATGCCAAAAGCACGCCGGGTGAGATTGGCAAGGATGACTACAAAGTCTCCCAGCTTGGCTGTGGTGGTATCATTGCGAACAATGGGGCCAGGCATCTTGGTGGTTGGATATCGAACTGAGAGTGAGGCTCTGATGTGCTGAGTTGGGGCAAGGCTTCCCTTATAAGCCAGCAGAGTCTTCCATCGCACCCTTGTGGATGGGACAACTCAGGTGTCGGCCACAGGCACACGGTCTATGGACCGGCTGCTAGGTTGGGCACCGACTGTCAAAAGATGTCGGCTGGCCACTGTGTAGGTGTATCGGATGGAACGGGCTTCGCTATGGACAGAAAGGATTTGGACGGTGTGGAAACCTAAGGATAATGACCAGGCTAAGATAGGATTAGCCAGTGGTCAGCCTGGCTCTGATATCAAGGCTGCCGGGGCTGGATTTCCGGGACATAAAATCCCAGGAATAACCCCTCGTGTCACCACCAGCCCCAGGATTACTGTTACTAGTGGACACGTCCTTGTTACAGATTACCAAGCAATTACACGAATTGGGTACAAGACCATAAAGGTCCAATGATACAACAATGATTTCTAGTGACGGGTGACGGAAGCAACTCGTGGTTCTCCAATGCTGGTGGGGCTTCATTCCCATATTAATAGCTGACCCGGATAATTTCCTATCCCGCGTGAATGCTATCCTAGGCTCCGCATGGACGTCGTGGTAATATTCCTTATCGAAATCCTGACCTGGCCAATTATATAACCAGGGACAAGCCAGTGAGTACGTTTGAATGTACTCGCAAACATTATGAACAAAAGATATACCGAATGCATATGCTCATGCTGAATTAAATGTTATGCATATGCTGACCAAAATTTAATCATGGCATGATAAATATTAATACGGTGCGGAAGAATAAATATACAATTTTAGTGACCAACAAAGAAAGTTAAATGGAACATCGGATGTTGGACCGCCCGAAAATCCAAAAGGAAATACAAAAGTGGAGAATCGGGCGAGACAGGACCGCTTGAGAATCCAAAAGAAATGCCAAATGGGTGTCTGAAAGCGACGCCATGAGAGGTCATAAAGAGAAATGCCAAACGGGAGTCTAAAAGCGACGCCATGAGAGGTCTTGAAGAGAAATGCCAAACGGGTGTCTAAAAGCGACGCCACGAGAGGTCTTGAAGAGAAATGCCAAACGGTTGTCTAAAAGCGACACCACGAGAGGTCTTGAAGAGAAATGCCAAACGGGTGTCTAAACGTGATGTCACAAGAGGTCTTGAAGAGAAATGCCAAACGGGTGTCTAAAAGCGAAGCCACCAGAGGCCTTGAAAATAATGAATATCCCGGGCACTCTAGCCAGCCCATGAGATACTCAGAAAAGAAAATAAAATGAGTGTCCAGGGTAGTCTAGCCAGCCTCTGAGACACTCAGAAAAGAAAAGAAAATGAGTGTCCGGGGTAGTCTAGCCAGCCCATGAGACACTCAGAAAATAAAATAAAATGAGTGTCCGGGGTAGTCTAGCCAGCCCCTGAGACACTCAGAAAGAAAAGGAAAATGAGTGTCCGAGGTAGTCTAGCCAGCCCATGAGATACTCAGAAAAGAAAATAAAATGAGTGTCCGGGGTAGTCGAGCCAGCCCCTGAGATACTCAGAAAATAAAATAAAATGAGCGTCCATGGTAGTCTAGCCAGCCGCAGATCCACTCAGGAAAGAAAATAAAATGAGTGTCCGGGGTAGTCTAGCCAGCCCCTGAGACACACAGAAAAGAAAATAAAATGAGTGTCCGAGGTAGTCTAGCCAGCCCGTGAGACACTCAGAAAGGAAAATAAAATGAATATCTCAGAAAGAAAAATAAAACTGGGTATCCAGGTGGTCTAGCCATCCCAAGTGATACTCAGGGTTAGCACATAAAAGAAAGAGTTCGTCCACAATAATATGCATGTCAACAATAATGTTCATGATATCACAGTATTCGTGGTGGCATCAGCAGTAACAATAATTATCCTTCAAAATAATCATGTTCAATTTAATTATTTCCTCCAAAGACCGACACTAAGACCGACACTTGACCAACCCAGACTGTAGTCCTTAACCGCGAACACAGCTATTCAAATAGATATAACTCTATAGAGGGTGTACTCTTTACCCACAAGTAAAGGATTTCTTTAGCCAGCACCGAGACGCTGACTAATTCCCATTACGGTCTTTGGGTTGAGAACACACCTGACCAACACACACCAGATTAACTTTCCTGATGCCAGGAATCACCCAAAGCATCGTTCAAGAAAAACTCCAAGGCGGGGAGACTACAATCTCGAATAGCATGGGAGCACAATCTCATATATAAGGTGCGCAAAGATCAGGGTCGCTACCCCTCTCGGCTACAACCGAATACACCCATGCCCCCTGACCAAGTGACATGCATACTAGTGATCAATGGTATCTTTCACTATGGTCTCTCTGTACGGTGTGTGCGGGAAAGGGGTTAACAAATTACTGAACCATACCCTACCTGTGGTAGGGACATGTGGTAGCACGGGTCAAGTTTGGGAGTTACCGGAACAAGACTCGATCTATGGTCGACTCAGGAGTCTTATGTATTTCCTGCAATGGTTAGCACAATAAAGTGTTCTTTCAATAGTAACACCAAAACAGGGCCACAACCCGTGCATGTCCCAACAAGGCATGATCATGCTCCGATGTGATCACCCTTATGCCGGTAACGGTATTTCTCTTATACCTGCTACTGCAAGTTAGTCACAACAAGCAGACGTTGCACGGTACGAGGAAACATGTGAGCACTACATGCATGCAAATTTTATTTGAATTCAACATATGCATGATTCAATTATTCTTGCAAACATTTAACCATGCAATCACCATATCAAGTGTTCAAGATGCTTGCCTTGAGTATGCAGAAAGATTGGGTGCACTCCAAAAATTTGAAAACTTTATCTTCCCTCCATTTCCTATTTTCAAAAATATTGCAATTACCACATATAGCCAAAATAGTACTAAAAAGTTGTTTGGAAAATTTTGCAATAAATTCTAAAATAAACTAGAGACAAAATAAGGAATATCAGAAAAAGAATCAAATCATTTGGAGATTATATGATTTTCGTAGGGATTTTCTAAGCTGGAATAAATGACTAAACAGACTATTTAATTGATCCAGTAGAGACAAAGCTTAGGAAAGATATTCATGTAGGGTAACGCAGCAGAAAACAAAAAATTTCCGACCTACGCACCAGCCCAGGACCACTATGGAGACTGCATGCAAGGTTTGATCATTTTCGTTACCGACTCGTAGCGCAGCGGAAGTAGAGTCGATGATGATCGGCGGTGCAGATCCCCGCAGCTAGGATTTACAACCTCCCAACCGCGAGGATGTATACCCTCGTCTTCCCTTCGGACAGCCCTCCGGGAGGCGGTCGAACAGTCCCCCGGATGGTGTCGCGGACAGCCCTTCGGGAGGACCTTCGAAACTCGAACGGTCACTCGGACAGCCCTTCGGGAGGACTCACAGAACTCGGACCGTCACATGGACAGCCCTTCGGGAGGACTCACAGAACTCGGACCGTCACTTGGACAGCCCTTCGGGAGGACTCACAGAACTCGGACCGTCACTTGGACAGCCCTTCGGGAGGCACTCTCGAACAGCCCCTCGGGCACTAAGATCAAAACTACGACCTCTCTACAGAGTTGCACACATACGATGTCATCTATCCGGCAGGGCTTCGCCGTCCAGAACTAGTTCCCACCGGAACCCAGACAGCCTTTCGGCTCTACGAAACTCTTTTCGTGGGAGGGAGAGAGAAGCCAGATTATGCATGGCACTTGTATGTGAGAATGAGTGTGTTTGGGCAGCCCCCTCCACCTCTATTTATAGGAGAAGGAGGGGCGGAGGGGCTGAAATTTCAGCCACATCCATCCATGTCATCTCCAAGATATTTTGGAGCAAAAGCCCAAAAATGTGGCTTAACAAAAAGTACTTTCACTATTCATGATGACATTTTTCAGCGTCCGTTCGAACTGAAAATATTTATGTGGGCTTAGAACATTTCCAGTACCCACTAAAATAATTTTCAACGCGTTCTGGAACAATTCCAGATTAGTGATTTTCATCTGCGAAAAGCATCTGAAGTGGTTCCGGCAGCTCCGGAACATTTCCGGTTTTTCTTCCAGAAAATTCCCAAAAGTTTCCAGAATGATTCTGGCACCCTCCAAGAATTATCAGGCATGTGCCAAAACCAATTTGACTTAATGGTATCCTCTGAAACAACTTTTCAGTTTCACCGGAACTCATCCGGTGACCTCTCTCTGCAGAACTTTTCCGCTGTCCGAAACTTTTTCAGTGATTTTCTCTCAGACTCCCTGTCTAGTATTCAGCAGATAGATGACCCTTAAGCGTGTGACCCTATAGGTTCGGTGAAGTATAGACATGACACGGAACCTCTTCCGATCAATGATCAACATCGGAGCCGTGGACACCCATATTGACCCCTATACTCACACGAATGAATATTCGAGTGAACCTCCAGTTGCCGTGTGCTATTCTTGTTGCTTCGCGATATGTTACAAATACCCGAGGTGAGACATGATGGCATCTCCGTGGGTCAACAACTTGTCCACTATGCCAGTTACCTCGTTACCGGTATTGTTCTCTTTTCTCGTTACCGTGTTCCGGTATCCCCGTGATCAAATCACAAAGTGTCTGGCCAGACGATGATGGATACCGTAACACCGAGAGGGCCCAGAGATATCTCTCCATCGTCGGAGGAGCAAATCCCAATCTTGAGCTATGAAGTTACTTGACATACTTTCCCATGAACCCATAAGCCGCCGTAATAGCCATCCAGTTACGGATGACATTTAACAAACCCCAAAGTTCATGAATCAAGCATGAAGAAACTCGATACTCTCATGGTCTGAGGAATTATGCAAACGTTAACGATCTCTGTGTTATTAACCATTAACTTGTGACGAAAGTAACTCATAGCATAACATCAATCGGGTCGATTCAACACAAATGTTCTTCTAACATTGTGCCCTCAAAGTTGCTGGCATAGACATGCCCATGATCAGGAAAACAGAACCATCATGCAACACTTGAGCCAGTCATAGAGGCTTGACTAGGAATACATTTTATCGTTTATTATCCCACACGTGCATATGAGTCTTCCTCCAAGCCTCATTTTATTTGCAGACTTGAGAACCATAGCAGTTATAGCATGGAACATAAACCTAATGATGAACAGGGAGATAATCAATAACATTTATTATTGCCTCTAGGGCATATCTCCTACAGACTCCCACTTGCACTAGAGTCAATAATCTAGTTAATGCTAATGCACTTCACACCTGTGGCACACCGGTGTAAATATGCTTCGCTTGTGGTATAGCCTGATGTCCAACGGATCTGACGATTTCAGCTCCGTGTGTATCTATGCATATCCTCGCGTTTTCACGCTTTCACAAAATTCATATTTTGTGTGGACTTGGCTTTGCATGTATGTGAATCACAGGTCGAACCTGGATTCCTCAGACTGAGTTATGGAGCAACTACCTGTAGTAGTGTCCCATTGACAAAAGCCATCTTGGAACCATACTAAGTTCATGAATGAACTATATGATTCAACATCTTCTTTGTCGCTTTTAAAAGCGGCAACATACTTTGCCTCTATTATAGAATTCGCCACAGTAACTTGTTTGGAACAATTTCCAACTACCGTGCCACCATATTGTGTATTGCACAAAACCCTTAACTTAAATCGAAAATCGCTTGGAGCATGGATGAAGACTGTATCGATGTAACCTTTTACAACGAACTCTTCATGATCTCCGCTTGCGAGAAAACATGTCATCAGTGCTACTATAGTACTCAATGACCCTTTTTCACTGTTGTCCCATGATCAGTACGTTGATACTTTGGTATCTATACTTGCCAACAACTTTGGGAGTTATTGGACATATCTGGTTGTTTTTACATACCATGGAATACATGATTAATCCAAACACAAGAGTGTGTGGAATCTCCATCATGTATTTTGCTCATCAGTGTTTTGGGACACCGAGTCTTGCAAAAACTCTTTCCATGTGACTTCGGCAAGAATCACTCCTTGACGTTTTTAATGCTAAAAGGTTTTAGCATCTTGTCAATATGTATCTTTGCTCAGCCCCATTAGGTAAATCTATCTCCATAGATCATCATGCCTAATATAAAGGCTATTTAGCCCAAGCACTTCATCGAAAAACTATTTTCAAATGAAGTCCTAATTCGTGTCAAGAAATTTATTTCCAATTAACAATGTGTCAAGCACACAACGTTTTTTAGAAATTTTATTATGCTCCCACTTACTTTCTTGAATCATAAGCATCTTCGTTACCCATTGATGAAGTCAAAACCCTTTTAACCATATAATCAAAACACGAAGATTCCAACACCATTTTGCTCTCATCTGTCCATCGCTGGAACTCTGAAGTTTGCATACTTACTAGCATCCTTTGGACTGACAAAATACCTTGGACTGTAACACATGCAAGTCCTTGGTTTTATTTCCATCAGATGGAAATCCTTTCGTCATCCTTGTTTCATATCTCATGATTGAAATATGTATTAATTGCTAGTTCAACCCGAACCGACTTTAAGCATCGCTACGGTGAAGCATCCTCATCGTAGTCAACTCCTTGAACTTGTATATTGCAACAAGTCGAGCTTTATGGATAAAACATTTTTATTCGTATCAGTTATAGTTCCATAAATATTCGTCAGACTCTAAGTCTTCCAAAAGGTGTATCAAGGTTTTAATCTTGAATCACTTATATGGAAACTATCTCGGATTGTATTGGCATTTAGCCAATTCCGGAGTCAGGGCCCATCAATGCTTCCTTGTGTATCGTAGGTATACTGTTGTCTAACAACAATATCTCGTTTGCGCACCTGAGAGGTTTGCACGAGCCTTGCCTACGTGGTCCAGCTGCAAGTTCGACCGAAGTCCATACATTTTATTGTAGAGACTTCCGTATCAGTCGCAGTAGGAAACTCTGGAATTACTTCCAAGGTCTCTTTCCTTTGATCTGATGATGAAGATACTGTTTATCTCGTCGAGTTGCACTATTCTCCCACTCACCTTTTTGAAAGAACCATTTTCTTCAAAAAGCATACCGTTCTTTGTGGCAAACCTATTTGCCTTGGTATAGTGAGGGAGGAATACCCAACATTTTGGGATAACCTACAAAGTAGCACTTGTCTGATTTGGAATAGGTTTGTAACCTTTTACACAAGCCCCATATTCCAAATGTTTAAGAAAAGATATAACATGGTTGGGCGTACCATACCATGGCGTCATTTCAACAGACCCGATGGAGCTCTTTTCAGTGTAAAAGCCATAGTCTCTAAAGCATCACTTTAAAAGGGATAATCGCAAATTTATTTATGTCATCTTTGATCTTACCATGTCATAAATGGTTCGATTACATCTTCACGGACTTTCCACTTGCAGTGGTGTTCCGGGAGGTGCAAGTTATGAAACCCCTTTCACAACTCATCAGACATTCGCTAAACTTGTAACTCAAATATTTCTTTCTGCAATCGAATTGTAGAAACATAATTTTCTTGTTACAATAACTTCTACTTCATATTTGAAAACCTTTCGAATGATTTCAAAAGATCCAGACTTACGTCTCATCAAGTAAATATCCACATATCTACTTGAGTCATTTCTGAAGATAGATAAATCCACTACTTGCAACAACCTTTATCGGACTACACACATCAAATGTATGATCACCAATAAGTTTGTTGTCCGTTCCTTATGGCCTGTGAATGGTATTTCAGTCACTTCACTTTTCGGAGGAAATTTGAAAGTGTCAGATGATTCAAAATCAAACGACTTCAAAATCCATCATAATGGAGTTTTCCATGCGGGTTTCTCCAATGTGACCAAATGCAGTGCCACACTTGTGTGGTATTCTTTTAGTCTTGCGACATTTAGCATCAGTTTTATAGATGTATCATATTACCATCAATATTCATAACATACGTCCAATCTCGGATGGAAGCATGGCCCTTTATGTTATTCATAATACTGAACAACAATTGTTCTTTTATGAACAACTCTTTTGCAACAAACATTGTGCAATGGGCTAGAGTGTATGAAACTCTAAAATGAATTATGAAAGTAAATCCAGAGGTAATATATTATTATCATTATTCATAACATATATCTCATTCTCAATGAAAGTATGGCCCTTATGTTATTCATAACATCGAACATAAAAAGTTCTCTTATGAACAACCTTCTTGCAAGATACCTTATGCAATGGGCTAGAGTTTGTGAAACTCTAAATGAATTATGAAAATAAATACAGACAGTAATACATCGATGGAAGGTATAGTAACATTTACTATGTTCCCTGTGTATACCAAAACCTCATTCCTGGCTAGTCTTTCAGGCCATAGTAGTTCTTACATCGAGTTGCAATAGAAAGCAATCGAGCGGGTATCTTTGTGATTAACTCACAATACCCAAGAATCAGTGATTAACAATTTAATCATAATTCCCAAGAACTATATCTTTGACCAGCCTTCTATACATCAAAAACTTGTATGACATTCATACATGAGCTGGATATTCCAGTCTTCTTTCTTATTGCCTTTATACTTCTAACAGTTTAACTTTCAGTATTTCTCCTACTCTCAGAAGAAGCACCCAACTTAAGAGTGGCGTTAGCCCTGGACTTCGTAGGCGTGAAAGTTTCACTAACACCCTTCGAACACTTCCTTTCTCTTTAAGTTGTTGTTTTATTCACCTTTCATCATATGACAGGCGTTCTTCTGGATCCCTCTCTTATCAGTCTAATGCATAGTAAACTCCTTTACTAATAGTTTGCAAACAAACATTGCTTTGGATATCTCATATCTTTTAGCCTTTGTCTGTCTCTGAAAATGATTTTCAGATTCCATGAATATCACATAACTATCCAAACTTTCGAAGTTCGGGTCTCATGGAAGCAAATGTATTCCACTTGACTGAAACAGAATTCTAGCTTTTGGATCGAAGGACGAGAGTCACATGATCCATAGCATAAGCGAAAGAATACCGAAAGTATGCGATAGGACAAAGTCCTTCTCGGCACTCTTGAGGACAATCCTCACATTACGTTACCAACCGTAAAGTCTTAACCAGATATTTAACAGCTATTCAATTTTAATAGGGAAGGTGGAAATGCGAGCCATAATTCTACAACTATTATGCAAACCACACTTAGACAGTGTTCATAATTAATTGCACTAAGAATTAAACAAGTCAATTCAAAAGTGCGCTCCCACTCAAATCAATATCTCTCAAAATTGATTGTGAGTGATTCAAGATCCATATTACAATTCAACGCCAAGGATGCATCCATCTCAAGTGACGAGAAGTGCAATCGGTAGGCCAACTTGCCAATCACATCTCTATGTGACTCTTGTTCATCTTTCAATGCGTGTGTTCCGAGCTCATGACTTTCATGCCTGAACGTCAAGACAACCAAGTGATCACGCTGCGAGGTCTCAACTCACCCGCCTCACACTTCCCTAATCGTTCGTACCCATGCATCCATGTGATACCCCGAAAAGTTAGGTGCCGTGACGGTGCTACAATTGGGAGAACACTAACTACTCGATATTTTTGTGAGAGATCACCCTAATAAAAGCGACTACCGCGCAATCAAGAAGGGTGCATCATAAGGGATAAACATCTCAGGCAATTCATAATAGCATGATATGGTATAGCCCTTTCTGACGGAGAAGTATTGTATTTCTTCGTCTTCGGCATTCGCGTCGGTGTTCACCTTTGCGAAGATTGCCACCACCTTGTCGATGCAACAGACAATATTGCTATCTTTATAGCTAATAAAATAATGCATTACAACAAGGTTGACACGCAGGTCATTTTAAGTGCAATCATATGGCTCCAGCCATCATGCCAAATCATGACACACAGGTCATGTTAATCAATTTACATTATATAGTCATCTCATACATAATCAAATTATTATGAGCTCTGCTATACCACATCACATGCACATGCAAACCCTCCTGCAAAACCAAGTTAGACGCCTCTAATCGGTTCAGCAAAAATTTGTTTTACGTGGCTTCTAAGGTTTCGAAACAAACCGAAGCTACCAACGTCCATCATCAAGTATGATAATTCAAGTCGCTAGATTAATTTTCCAGGGTGTATGAAAACCGAGATAATAAAATCTCGAGCCCCATACTAAACTTCGTCATACGCGTGACCCCCGTGCAGATCATATCTGCATTGCCCTTTCGTTTGTGAAATTTCATCTTTCTTTTTAACTACGGTGGAATTCAATGGACTGTTAGCACTTCGTTGATCAATCAGGATCGCGGATTGCCAGAACATTGAAACTCCACCATGCTGTTATCAAGATCAGAAATATGCAAATTCCAGGGAAGAAAAAAGAACATCAGGTAACAGATTTCATCTGCTACCCGCACAAATAATTTTTAGTAATAGAACTCATCTACTACCTAATTATATTGTGCAACACCCATACATCTCCATGTATTCTAGATCGCAACCTGCATCTACGCATAGCACGGATCATGATGCCACTGTAGGGTAACGCAGCAGAAAACAAAAAATTTCCGACCTACGCACCAGCCCAGGACCACTATGGAGACTGCATGCAAGGTTTGATCATTTTCGTTACCGACTCGTAGCGCAGCGGAAGTAGAGTCGATGACGATCGGCGGTGCAGATCCCCGCAGCTAGGATTTACAACCTCCCAACCGCAAGGATGTATACCCTTGTCTTCCCTTCGGACAGCCCTCCGGGAGGCGGTCGAACAGTCCCCCGGACGGTGTCGCGGACAGCCCTTCGGGAGGACCTTCGAAACTCGAACGGTCACTCGGACAGCCCTTCGGGAGGACTCACAGAACTCGGACCGTCACATGGACAGCCCTTCGGGAGGGCTCACAGAACTCGGACCGTCACTTGGACAGCCCTTCGGGAGGACTCACAGAACTCGGACCGTCACTTGGACAGCCCTTCGGGAGGCACTCTCGAACAGCCCCTCGGGCACTAAGATCGAAACTACGACCTCTCTACAGAGTTGCACACATACGGTGTCATCTATCCGGCAGGGCTTCGCCGTCCAGAACTAGTTCCCACCGGAACCCAGACAGCCTTTCGGCTCTACGAAACTCTTTTCGTGGGAGGGAGAGAGAAGCCAGATTATGCATGGCACTTGTATGTGAGAATGAGTGTGTTTGGGCAGCCCCCTCCACCTCTATTTATAGGAGAAGGAGGGGTGGAGGGGCTGAAATTTCATCCACATCCATCCATGTCATCTCCAAGATATTTTGGAGCAAAAGCCCAAAAATGTGGCTTTCCAAAAAGTACTTTCACTATTCACGACAACATTTTTCAGCGTCCGTTCGAACTGAAAATATTTATGTGGGCTTAGAACATTTCCAGTACCCACTAAAATAATTTTCAACGCGTTCTGGAACAATTCTAGATTAGTGATTTTCATCTGCGAAAAGCATCTGAAGTGGTTCCGGCAGCTCCGGAACATTTCCGGTTTTTCTTCCAGAAAATTCCCAAAAGTTTCCAGAATGATTCTGGCACCCTCCAAGAATTATCAGGCATGTGCCGAAACCAATTTGACTTAATGGTATCCTCTGAAACAACTTTTCAGTTTCACCGGAACTCATCCGGTGACCTCTCTCTGCGGAACTTTTCCGCTGTCTGAAACTTTTTTGGTGATTTTCTCTCAGACTCCCTGTCTAGTATTCAGTAGATAGATGACCCTTAAGCGTGTGACCCTATAGGTTCGGTGAAGTATAGACATGACACGGAACCCCTTCCGATCAATGATCAACATCGGAGCCGTGGACACCCATATTGACCCCTATACTCACACGAATGAATATTCGAGTGAACCTCCAGTTGCCGTGTGCTATTCCTGTTGCTTCGTGATATGTTACAAATACCCGAGGTGAGACATGATGGCATCTCCGTGGGTCAACAACTTGTCCACTATGCCAGTTACCTCGTTACCGGTATTGTTCTCTTTTCTCGTTACCGTGTTCCGGTATCCCCGTGATCAAATCACAAAGTGTCTGGCCAGACGATGATGGATACCGTAACACTGAGAGGGCCCAGAGATATCTCTCCATCGTCGGAGGAGCAAATCCCAATCTTGAGCTATCAAGTTACTTGACATACTTTCCCATGAACCCGTAAGCCGCCGTAATAGCCATCCAGTTACGGATGACGTTTAACAAACCCCAAAGTTCATGAATCAAGCATGAAGAAACTCGATACTCTCATGGTCTGAGGAATTATGCAAACGTTAACCATCTCTGTGTTATTAACCATTAACTTGTGACGAAAGTAACTCATAGCATAACATCAATCGGGTCGATTCAACACAAATGTTCTTCTAACATTGTGCCCTCAAAGTTGCTGGCATAGACATGCCCATGATCAGGAAAACAGAACCATCATGCAACACTTGAGCCAGTCATAGAGGCTTGACTAGGAATACACTTTATCATTTATTATCCCACACGTGCATATGAGTCTTCCTCCAAGCCTCATTTTATTTGCAGGCTTGAGAACCATAGCAGTTATAGCATGGAACATAAACCTAATTATGAACAGGGAGATAATCAGTAATATTTATTATTGCCTCTAGGGCATATCTCCTACAATTAACCCTAGCGAGAATAATGGAGTATGATTTTAGGAGGATGCAGAAATTTGAATAATCAAATTTAATTTTGGAATGAGTGCTGTGGAAATATTTGAATATTGCTGGAAAAGAAAAAGAGGAAAGGCAGAAGCGGGCCCTGAGCGCTACTTAGCCATGCGGTGCCACTGGGCCGGGGCCAACCATTCGGCCATGCGAGGGCTGATGACATCGCTGGCGTATTCGCTGTAATACACTTTCGTCGCACCAAGGTGGCTTTCAGGGAAACCCGCCTCCACTTAGCCGACGCGACGCGACTTCCAGTCACTGACGGTGGTTCCCGCAGGCCCACCAGTCAGGTTTGACTGGTCTTCGTTGTCCACCACACGGGAATAGGGGAGGACACTGCTGTCGGCGGTGATTGCCGGTGAATGATGGCGACCCATGGCGAGCTAAGCCCACCGTTGAGTCCAGGAGGCCGAGGCGGTCCCGTGGCTACCCTCCTTGGTCGCCGGAGTGGACGGAGTCGCCAACGGTGAGCCTCCTGGCGGACGGTGGCTCGGGTAGGATGGGGTCTTTGCCCACAGTGGCTCTCGTGCAAAATTGGGAGCGGGGATGGATTCACGGGACTGTGGGGAGGCTCCTGGTGCAAAGAGTGGAGAGGGGGAGGCACTGGAGAGGTGGGAGGCTTCGTGGAAATGGCGGCGATAGTGGCTGCCGGAGACGGAGAAGATGACCCCGTCTGGGCCTCTTGGGCGCTCTGCGGGGTTCGTAGGGGAGGGGGAAGTGATGGTGATCAGCGGAGTGAGCTTAGGTGACCTTATATAGGCCAGAGATGTCGTTGCCCATCGTCTCCAGAAGGTCACGGTGGCGGGTGCCATTGATGGCGCTGCTAAGGTGGTTGAGGCCGTTCCGGTCAGTGGCAAGGTAGCTGAGGTCGGCGGAGGAAGTGGTGGTCAGTAGTTAAGAAGAGGGCCAGCTGGCGGCTTCGGTTGGCTCGGGCGATGGCGTGACAGAGAAGGAGGCGTCGGGCGGCGGTGATAGCGATGGCTGGCCGGCGCTAGAGGCCAGGATGGGGTGTCAGCGAGGTGTAGGGATGACCAGGTGATCCAGGCGAAGATTAGGACGAGCATGAGCAGCAGCAGGAGCGAGGAAGTGGCTCGATGCCAGTGGTGCAATCCGGGCGCTCTGCTCACGCGCTGGGCATGCACATGAGCTGCTCGACAAAATGCCTGGGTGGGCCATAGTGATCTAATCAAGCTAATTCTTGGTAGGGTGATGCTCTTGGAAGTTCTAGAAATGATGGACATGCTGGTTTGCTCTGAAACACAAGTGTCCAATGCAGTTTAGAGGGAGGCAAGATTTCGGCCATGCACACAGTGTGCTTGATGAAATGCTAGGGCTAGCTAGGGAATTTTGTTGGGTGTGAAAATTGATAGGGTGGTGTCTCCTTAGATGATAGAGATGATGGTGGGGTTGGCTTGGCAAAAAGAAGAACTTGTTAGTGCAGGTTTTACCAAAATTCAGTTTTGGACAGAAACTTGGAGGATTTATTTGGTGGACCTAAATGAGGCAATTGGAGCTATTCTTCTGGACATAAGGGTTTGGTTGGAAAGACTATAGGTGGGAAAAAATTCAGAATTATTGGAGCAAGGAAAATTGAGGTTGTAGTTAAAACTCAAGAATGGAACAAATTTGAGAAGAGGATGTTTCACTCAAAATTTCCAAAAGACCAAGTTGGGTTTTTGTATAAAAGTGATCTATAGGCTTCACATGACCCTGCATAGTTTTTGTGGAATTTTTAAAGAATTATTAAAATAGTTGTAGTGCAACAGAAGCATTTTAAGCATTAAAAATGCTATAAAAAATGATTATCTTGGGCAAAATTTTATTATGAAAATATTTCCTACTGTTATTAAAATATAAATTAATTGATTTAAGAAAACTTCCAAAGCCCACAATATTTTACAAAAATTCCTATATGGAGGGAAGAATTTTGGAAGACAGAAAACAGAAGATTCTAAAATTAATAAAAGACCTAGTATAATTCAAAAAAAGTTATTTCTGGCCAAATTTTACTTAATAAAAATATGGTTAAATATTTTGGGGTGTTACAAGTTTTCAAAGGATTTTTTGTTAGTCCTGTTCAGATTGGTTCCATCTCAAGTTCTTTACAATTTGACTGCACATTTATTTGATTGTGACCATTCGTCGCCTCTCCGTAATAGATCAAATAACCTCCGCTGCTCATGGCTCCATGGCTCTTCGATGGAAAGAACAAGCACAATCGTCGCACTCACACAAGTTAATAGCATGCACTTTAATGGTGCACAAAAGGGTTGTACTTGATTAGTCGTTTCGTCAAATTCTAAGGTGAGTTCTTACTAACAAATGCATGCTAGATTCATCACAGAAATTTTAAAAAGAAATCAATAATATATGATACATATAGGGGATGTAAGAAATTAGGATCAAACTCAATCTAACCTAAAAGATAAAAATTCGGCTAGTAGCAACATGAATAGAGTGAAATAGTAAAATTCAATATTTGTAATGGACATGTCTTCTCCTTGAATAGATATGAACAGCCAGTAGTATTTGTTCATCATCATTTTATTTTATTTTGCATAAATGTCTCTATATGGAATTATACATCAAAGGTGTACTACAGTAGTAGAGGTATGTTTATTTTATCATTTTGTGATAACCATCACAACACACGGGCACCTATACAACAAGTATATATTTTCACCCGTTGACCACTCTGATTCTACCCATACAACAAGTATTTATAGTTCTTTCCTATCAGTTGAGTATTTTGCATAGTGATTTTGTATTGATATAGATTGCCCTCAGCCAGTGAAAGATCCAATTTACAATTCTGAGCACCCCTGATTGTACCCATACAACAAGTATTATAGTTCTTTCATACCAGTTGACTATTTCCACAATGATTTTGTACTAACAGAGATTGCCATCAGCCAGTGAAAGGTCCAATTTTTTGGATCATCTCATTTTGCAATTCGATCTATCTATAATATTTTTTGAGTTATCAATATTGTATCTATGACATGGGGAACATTCGTTCAATTAAATTTGAGTCTACAAGTGATATTGTTATCTCTATTTATTTCATTTGCTGAGCAGTGATGTTATGTTTATGGCTACTTGTTGAGCAATTCCATGGTAGATCCCAAATTGACACCAAACATTGTATTCTTACACTTTCATGTATTACATTTTATATTCTTTTTTCGTTCATGCAAGCCTTCTTGTTTACCTAAATGTTGTTTAATCTGAAAGACATGTCTCACGTACAATCCAAGCTTGGACTCCAAGTCAGAAGCTGCCTGCTATCTGTTGATTCAGCTGGACATCAACCCCTCCCCTATTGTATATGTAGTCTTGTTTTTGGATTTAGAATATCTTTTGATTTGTGGATTGATATCCTTCCAACCACAAACATAAATTTGTGGTTTGATATTCTGCAACCAAAGTGTTAAGAAAATATACTTTCTGATTTAGAATTTCTTTCGAGTAAAAATCCATCATGATTAGTCTTTCAGATCTAAGAATTTGTAAGAAAATGTACAAAGTTAAGGAATGGTGCATCTTGTTTGTTCTATGTATCCGCTTTGATTGGCACCTGCAATCTTGTGAGTTGTGTTCATTGTATTCGTATTCATGCGATGAAATGAACCTATAAGCTTGTACGTCCAATTTGCTTATCGGAAACTATGAGGTCCAGCTCCTCTGTGCAGGTCACCGAGCTTCACTGATGCCAGAGGGAAAACTTGGATATCTATTGCGATATTTACTGGGTGAAGTTCTGAGTTACTGCAGACAATGAGACCGTCAGCGAGATTAGAGCAGCCCGCTACTACAACGCTACTCCCGGCGGCGCCTCCACACCAAAGGTTAGTAGGCCCATGGCCATTGTATCTTACAACTATGTTCAGCTTTGAAATAATCGTCCCTTTGTTTTTGGTTTTGACCAAGAATCCTCATGTGTTCAATATAGTATGTGTGTAGCCAACCAATTTTATGATTCTGATGCTCTATCTCTTGCAAGTTTTCATTTTAAGTCTGATTTTTTTTCATATTCACTCACTCTCGAACCAATGACCGCTAACAATATTATAAAATTAGATTTTTTTTCCAATCAAGAAAATGTAGAATCCAAAGTTCACGGCATCTGTTTTGAACAATCACACAATGACTGCACACGAAATTCAAAGATACAGAGACGATGGCTAGCTATTGACAAGCCTCATTTTCTGTTTCTTCTCGAGGGTCCCAATGTCAGCCAAATATCTTGATTTTTAGTTGAATGATGGAATAATGGATAGTGGTGCTTCATCTCGAACTAGAGCCACGGAAAGCTTATCTACCTAATTAGTTTTATATCTCTTTAGAATTTAGTCCACATTTAGGACTATGCCTTTATGTCCAAAATTTTCTATTTCCCTGCAAAGGATGTAGAAACAGTGTATATATTTGTAATATAAATAACTGAAGAGAAACTACAAATTTCATACTTGTAGCATATATTTTCTATTTTCTTAAAACACTTCATAGAAAAGCATGCTCAGTTTAGGTTACTTTCAGGTTTTTCAAGTAAGGTTCCACCCATGAAAAAGACGTGTGAATATTTGGACTTGTGATTGCTGCCATGTTGGTAATAAAATACTATATAGATCACATTTCTTATCTGTTCATTTTTCATTTTTGTGCTTTCATTTGTAAGCTCATATGGTCATTTCTGGAGGCAACTGCATGTATATACTGTTGATGTATGTAAAAATTCTAATGCTTCATTTTTCCGTGTAATATGAGGTTACATAATGGCTACTAAGTGTGCCAATAATCCTTTCATGCATACGACCATGGACAGAAAGAATATGCAAGTAATAGTATCTGATATATTTGTTGTTGCTTTTGTTTTGCAAGTAGTTACATTGAAAATGCCATGTAAGTTCTTAGCGTGCAAGCGGCTGAGCCTTATGTAAACCCAAAAGTGGCAGAGGCGAGTTTATCGGGAGAATTTATTATCACCTAGGCCATGTCAACAAGTCAACACGACAGATTTATTACTTGCCATGTATAATTCTGTGCGCGAGGATGCGCGTGATATTTATTGACTCTTTATATCAAAACTTTGTTGCTGTTGCAGTTGCTCAACTATATCAAGAATGAAGCTGCAGACAACATCTGTGAGAATTGCATAAGTGTATTATGAATTACTGTGATAAATACTTGTGTATTAGGCATACAATGCTAAATTGTAGCATTTCTTGAGACTCATTTACATGATAAGTTGATTTGTAGTATATTTAGTACTACTGGAATAGTTTTTCTATGCATGTGAATTCTCACATCTGGTTGTAATTCGTCAAGACATGCATTGCACGTGCAAGCTTACTAGTCCTACTTAAAAAAATGCAAGGTTCTGTCGTCCACACATCCTCCGTCCAACATTACATACGTTACCCCTTTTCTCTCCTTGTTTTAATTTTTTTTCACCTTACCTCTGGTTTTCCACTGGTTTTCCGCAAAAACCGCCTCAACTGTCCCACATCTTATTGACATGTCAGATGAAATTATGTTTTCTTTGATAAGCCAATAAGTGCTTGCCAAATAAGTGTTTACAAAATAAAATCATTTTTACACAGTTTCATTAATATGGGCAGGTAAATCACAGGTTAACCTACTAGAAATACTTATGTCCTCGTTGCAACGCACGGACAATTATCTCATTAGTGCAGAAACCCCTTATAGGATTAGCATTTTAGTGGCGGGCCGGAAAGTTCACACGCCACTGGTAACTCACCAAAGTACTAGTGGTGTATTGCCTAGCACGGCACGTCACTAATAATGGGCACGCCACTTGTATGTTCTACCAGAAGTGAGCCTGGCAGAAATTACTAGTGGCGTGCATGCCACACTGCACGCCACAAGTACTTGCCTTTCTAGTGGTGTGCATGCTAAAGCGCACGCCACCTATGAGAGGGACCCACAAGCAGGCTTGACAGAAATTACTAGTGGCGTGCAGCCCTCGGTGGCACGCCACTGGTACTTTATTATTACTGGCGTGCCTTCTGCATGCACGCCACTAATAGATACGACCAATAGTTGAACTTTCCTCCTAGTACACATTGGACCTCACTTTCTCCTTGTTCCTCCTCCTCTCCCTCCCTTCTTCCTCCTCCCCCCTTGTTCTCTCCTCCAACTCTCCCCCCACCCCCACACCTTTCACGTTTTTAGATCTATGTGGTCGTGAACAGAGCCACAGGAGCTTGGAGATGCGGTAGGACCTCACACGTGACCCCAGTCGGTCGACGGCACCGGAGTGGGCCTTCTTACTGCCACCATGGCCGAGCTCCCGGCCACTCCCGTCGGCTCGGCCATGAGCTCCTCACTGTGGCCTACGCAGCTCATGTCTGGTGAATCATCGCGCTATAACAACACCTCCATAGGATCCACCCGCAAATCGTACACCACCGGCGACGAACCCCCACCCCCCCGCGCCAAATCCGACCAGCCCACCCATGCTCTCTTATGGCTGCAAATTCCTTGTTGTTCAAAGAACCTCGTATACACACAGGAATCCAAATTGAGACTTCTTCGCTTGTGCTAAGCGTGGAAGCAAGGTATAACAGAAATATCTATCTGTTTGCAATTGGGCATACGAATCCCGTTGCTCATATCATTATGTACACACACATGTAGAGAGGACTCTCTTGCAACACATGGATACGGGTCGATTTTGTAAAGAATTACATAAACCAGATGCTCGACTACTGCTATCAATCAGTGAGAGAACAGCTAGATGATTGATGTCTACTACACACTTCTATTTTTGTAGACTTTGTTGGGCCTCCAAGCGCAGAGGATTGTAGGACAGCAGCAATTTCTCTCATGTGGATGACCTAAGGTTTGTCAATCCGTGGAAGGTGTAGGTTGAAAGTATTTCCTCTCAAACAACCCTACAATCGAGATACAAGGAGTCTCTTGTGTCCCCAGCAGTAACGACCCATAGTTCACCAACATAAATGTTATAGGTGTTGTTTGTGCATCTTTGCATTCATGCATGCTAAAAACCAGGGGAATTTAAGATTTTGCCATCAACCAACCATGCCTTGCATTTGATTGTGTTACATTGTTGTTTATGCAACATTAGGAACCAAGTTAGAACTTTTGTTCACTAATTATAGTTAACCACTAGACCTTAAATCCTGAGCCATTAACCAATTATAACTTCTGTAAATTGTTTTAACAGAAGAATCTAGAAAATACAATAAAACATAAGGGCTAAATTGCAAAATACACATGCATTTGAATTTAACTCATAACTTATTAATTATCTGGATTCAAACAAAACGAAACTTGTTTACATTACGTTAAATAGTTCCATCTACGATAATAAAATTAGACATAAATATTTGATAGCATATATGTTCATGCCCCGATGAATTCAAACCTAGCCATTAGAAAATTAGGCATGACCTTTGCTAATTATGTGCATTTTTAAAGCTAATTATGTGCATTTTGGATCACATAGCAAATAATATAGGATAATAGACTCAAATGCATGAGAAATATCACAACCACATTGGACTCAACCTCAATCTTGAACTCACAAATAATCATACATGTCCCAAATGTTTGAATTGAAATTATACAATAGGATTAAAATAAAGTATAATACAAGAGAATATTACAAGCCATGAATTCCAAATATTAGAAATAATACAAAGTGTTACAGAGATCAACAAATGATCTTGTCGAACCATACATTGTTAATATTAAGAAGAAAGTGAAGACCTACACTAACTAATCTTGATCTTCTTCTTCTCTTCATTGTAACCTCCTTTTGTATTGAAACCTGCAAAACAAACATTAAACAGGAAAATATTTGGTTAAGCTAAAATGTCGCATTCCCCAAAAGGAAATGCATTTATATATGATCTCATACTAAAGGAAATCTGGAACTAGTCCAGATCCCCAAACCAGATAAGTTTCCAAAGGATTCAGCAGCGAGAGCCAACTAAAGGAACATTGAAAGTGGCCAAATGAATAGTGGAAATGACCATTGGCACAGTAGATGGCCAAGTACCATCAGATAGCCCAGTAGCAATAGCAGCTGATCAAGTTAACCAAAGGCATATGTAAAATTACAAGTATAGGTCCAGGACCTAATCCAGTATCCAATCCATTAGTAGAGGCATTAGCTCACCAATCCAACAATAACATCACAGCCAAGGAAAAATGGTTAGCACAAGCTCAAGTGTGCGAAGTCACCAATTAAAAAGAGCCCAACTTTCACACTAAATCCAGCTAAACCCATAAGCCAAATGCTAATTATCAAATCCACTTGTCCATGCCAAGTCAGCAATGACATTTCCTATGAGAGAAAATAGCCCACAAGTATGGCCAAGCCACATGACAAAAAGGACATTCAGGGCCAATTGAATAGAGGAAAACAAGAGGATGAGCATGCCACATAGGATGGTTATCCACTAGAGAAAATATCAATTCATCCTTATCCACAAGTGCCACCCAGCTGCTTAAGTAGATAGCTATGAATGAGAGCTTGACACCTAGCCCTATGGTGTGTCAATGCCATATAAATCAGATAATTAGGGCTTGACACATAAGCACCTTACTCATCAAAGCAAAACAAGAGTTACCACTTGAGGTGTCATCTTGAGATGAACTCCAACAACCTATAAATTGGACCATAAGCCATGGCTAGAGACTCACACCACCACTTGGTGCAACATGTACCAAATAGGAGATGGACCACCATTACTAGTAGTCTAGGAGCAAGATGGAGCAACTAGAACGAGCAGGCTTACCACAAGAAGCAGGTTGTTCAGATTTCCTGAAGAACAAGCTTCACAAGATCACCAGGTAGGAGTAGAAAGAGAGAAGAGGAGTGTAATTCGAGGGGGGAAAAGAACTCACCTTATAATAATAAAGAGAAAGAAGCCAACTTATGCCCACATACTATGCTCTTGACTAAATAAAACTGCACTAAATGACTTAACCGTAGGAGTGTACACCAAGGTGAAATACCTGGCAAACAAACCCAGCAACTAAGCATGTAGGAGTTTTAAGTATTGCTCTCAGGATAGGCATAGAAATGCTATGCTGGATCATCATCAAGCTTTAGGCAACTTAGTAGTAATCTGTCCTTATCAGATGGTTAATAGCCTCAGAACACAATCATTGACTTGGCATAGATGCAAGCGTAGTATATGTACTTATCAAAAATATTAGGAGAGAAGAGAAAGAAGTAAGAAAAGAGGGAAGTGTAGAATCTGTTCTTGTTAGGTTCTGGAAAGAAAAGAGAGAGGAGAGAAAGATCAGAGTGTTGCATCTGTTCATATCAGATTGAGAGAAGAGAGGGAAATTAGATAAGTAGAGGAAATGAATAAAGTAGTAGCACATCTATATGAACTGTACATATATGCAGAACACAACACTACACAAGATCTGCTCATGTGCATAATACACATGCACTGCACATCCACATAAGTAATATATAAGTGCTAGTCACAATCACACAGCAAGCACCACACATACACTTAACAAATTCTAGTAGTATAGCTCACATAAGCACAACACAAGCACATGGGATAGCTAGGCATATAAACATGCATGGATTAAAGGAGGAAAGTAACTACACAGATCATATGTACTGAAAGAAGAGCCATTAAATGCTATATTGCTGAAACTATAGCCATTTACATGTTATATTATTGAAACTAGGACTATTACATGCTATACTGATTGAAACTATAGCTATATGCAAGTATACACTGAACTACAGTGCTACGAGAGCTAAATGAAAACAAGAATTTAACTTTACAGGAGAAACTAGTAGCTAAGAAACCATGGAGTAAACAATTATCTTGTATAAGAGCTAGTACATGGTATAGAATGTATGTAGTAGAAAGAATTAGATCCTACCTGGACTATGTGTAAACCAAGCCCAGGTATACTACAGTAGCCTAGAACCATTGAACTAGGAAAATAAACAATTTCTCTTTGATCAGAGGATGAATTGCTCGTTCCAACTAGCAACTATAATTCTTGCAACCAGCAGAACCATAGAAGTCAAGCCAATGGACAAAATTTGATCTAAACAGGACCAACGCAAACCATGGCTTGATCAAGGAGCAACTAGCAAGAAACCAAACAGGATATGCTACTGTCGGGGCCGGATTTCGGGGACGCAATATCCCAGAAAATTAACCCCTCGTGTCATCACCAGACCAGGATTACCGTTACTGGTGGACACGTCCTTGTTACAGATTACCAAGCAATTACAAGAATTGGATACAAGACCATGAAGGTCTAATGGTACAACAATGATTCTGGTGATGGATGACGGAAGTGACTCGTGGTTCTCCAACGTCGATGGGGCTTCATTCCCATAGGAACGGCTGGTCTGGATAATTCCTGTCCCACGTGGCTGCCATCCTAGGCTCCGCATGGATGTCGCTCCGCATGGATGTCGCTGTGGTAGTACTCGCTGAACTCCTGACCTGGCCAAGTAAATAGCCAGGGACAAGCCTGTGAGTACGTTTGAATGTACTCGCAAACATCATGAACAGAAGATATACCGAATGCAGCAGACAAAATATATGATCATGATGAACCAAACTATATGCGTATGCTCATGCTGGATCATGCTAAAATGCTCATGCTGACACAAATCTAAATCATGACATGACAATAGCAAAATGATACGAAAGTAAATATAGCATGTTAGTCATGATCAAACTTGCTAGAAATAACGCAAATGAATGCCACGGGTAGTCTAGCCAGTCCAAGTGACATTTAGAAAAATAAAAGAAATGCTAATCAGGTGTCCACAAGAGTAGTGGCAGGACCGCCTGTAGTCTCAAGGGAGGCCACGAAGAGGTCTTGAAAAGAAATGCCAGTCGGGTGTCAAGTGACGCCACGGTCGGACTTGAAGAGAAATGCCAATCGGGTATCCACAAGAGTAGTGGCATGATAAACCGCCTGTGAACTCGAGGGACGCCATGAAAGGTCTTGAAAAGAAATGCCAGTCGGGTGTCAAAAGTGACACCACGGTCGGACTTGAAGAGAAATGCTGATCGGGCGTCCACAAGAGTAGTGGCGTGATAAACCGCCTGTGAACTCGAGGGACGCCACGAAAGGTCTTGAAAATAAAATTGTGTGCCCGGGGTAGTCTAGCCAGCCCCTGAGACACTCAGGAAAATACAAAATAAGAGAAACGGGTTAGTCCTCAATAATATGCATAACCATAATAATATTAATATGCATAGCAAAATATTCATGGTAGCATCAGGGTGTCAATAATTATCCTGCAAAATATTTCAGGCATATCATAATTATTTTCCTCCGGAGACCGACACTAAGACTGACACTTGACCAACCTAGACTGTAGTCCTTAACCGCGGACAGGCTATTCGAATAGGTTTAAACTCTGTAGAGGGTGTACTCTTTACCCACAAGTATAAGATTTCTTTAGTCAGCACCGAGACGCTGGCTAATTCCCATTACGGCCTTTGGGCTGAAAACACACCTAACCAGCACATATCAGATTAACCGTCCGGATGTCAGGAATCACCCAAAGCATCATTCCAGAAAAACTCTAAGTCGGGGAGACAACAATCTCGAGTAGCATGGGATCACTATTAATACGCGCAGATTCCAAGGGGGACCCCCTCTCGGTAACAACCGGTAACACCCATGCCCCCTGACCCGATGACAGGATTTTGTCCATGGCCCTGGAAACCCTCATCGTAGCCCTCTATGTGGTGTGTGCACAAAAAGGGGTTAATGACTTACTAAACCATACCCCACCTGTGGCAGGGACAAGTGGCAGCACGAATCAAGTATGGCGGTTACCGGAACGAGACTCGATCTACGGTCGACTCAGGAGGTGTAATTTTTCCTGCAATGATTAGCACAATACATTTCCTTGGTAGTACCCAACAGGGTCACCACCTGACATGTCCCGACATGCCCTTACTGATCATTCTCGTCACCACGGGAATTCAGTCTCACGGTCACTTTACTCGTGACTGATTCATTCCTGCAGTTTAGTCCAGACCAACACGGTGTGTATGAAAACTGCAAGTAACCATAATTACTCATACTACAAAGATGAAAGCAAAATGGCCATGGATCGTGCATGCAAAAATAGCCATATGCCAAATTTTTATTTGAGTTCAAATTATTCATAACTCCACATTCATGCAAATAACTAACCATGCATTCACCATATCAAGTGTTCAAGATGCTTGCCTTGAGCATGCAAAAATATTGGGTGCACTCCAAAAGTTTGAAAAGTTTCTTCCCTCCATTTTTCCTATTTTAAAGAATATGGCAATTAACACATAATTCAAAAATAGTACTAAAAATTGTTTCAAATATTTTTGAAATAAATCCTAAAATAAACTAGATGAAAAATAAAAAATAACAGAAAAAGAATCAATTTATCTGGAGTTAATATGAATTACTTAGGGAATTTATAAGTTGAATTAAATGTTTAAACGGACTATTAAACAAATGTTACAAAATAATGCCTGCTAAAAATGTTCACCCTATCTGATATAATAGAGTGTTATTTTAGAAGTATTCAGAAATTTGAATTATCAGATTTGGGTTTGAACTGACTGCTACAGAATGTTTTTGAAGACAGCTGAAAAAGGAAAAGGGAAAAGGTTTAGGGGTGCGCCCTGAGCGCGAATTAGTTGGACGGCGTCACTGGGCTGGGCCCAGCTCCTAGCTCGTGGGGAGGCGACACGTCGAAGGCGTACCCCCCCAGAGTACGTTTTCCCCGCAGGGAAAACGCACCCACGGAGATGCGCTTCTGGAAAGAATGGGTGGCTCACCGATAGGTGGGACCCACCTGTCGGGTTTGTTTTCCCCATCTCGCGCACGCCTGGACAGGAACAGAGGTGAGGTCCGGCGAGGATTGCCGATGTTGTAGGGCATCTCCGGTGTCGCTCGGCACATGGTTGGGTTCAGGGAAGAGTGCCGCATCCGTGGGAGGTGGAGATAGCCGTTGAGGGGCTCGGGTTCGAGCATGGCATCAACCATGGCGGAGGAGAGCTACGGGTGGATTTGTCGAGCTCAACTCAACCTTGGGGAGGAGGAATTGGAGCGTGGAAAGGATCTGTGGGACCGTAGGGAAGTTCCTGGTGTAGCTAGTTGAGAGGGGGAGGTACTGGAGAGGTGGGAATCTTCGCTGATGCGGTGGTGGCTGTGGTTGCCGGAGTTGAAGACGATGACCGCTCCGATCATTTTCCTTCCACGGGGAGCTTACAGAGGGAGATGGAAGGGTGGTGATGATCGAGGGCGAGCTCACGGTGGCCATTTATAGGCGGGGATATGTGATGCCGTGGCTTCCCGAATAAGTAACGACGGTAGTGGCCATAACTGCGCCGTCGAAGTAGTTGTGGTGGGTGGCGTGGGTTAGCTTGGTAGATGAGGGCGGTGGACAAACGGATGAGCACTGGACGTTGGCCATTAAGGTGAGACGGCGCCGACAGAGACGTGGCCGAGTGGCCGTCTTCGGGCGGCGGTCAGAGGCAGCGCTGGTCGGTGGGGGCGGCGCTAGGGGACGAGGTAAGGTGTCAGTGAGGCTTGGGGATGATCAGGTGACCCAGGGGTGGACTCGGGCGAGTAGGGGTGGCTGCAAGGGAACAACAGCGGCTCGATGCCACGGCAACTGTACGCGCGCTCAGGGCATGCACATCAAGTGCTCGATGAATTGCCAGAGCAAGCTAGATAGGTCCATTTGAGCTGATCTTTGGGATGGTGATGCTAGCAAGTGTGAGGGGTATGTTGGACATGCTAGCTTAGCAAATGGAGCTAGAGCCATATGGAGATTTTAGTGATGACATAATTTTGTCATGCACTCAAGGTGTATGATGAAATGAAATGGTGCCCTAGGTATTTTTGTTGATCATGAAACTTGGCAGTATGATGCCTCTTTGAATGATAGATGAGGTGGTAGGGTTGGATGGTCCATAGGAAAAACTTTCCAGTGCAAATTCTACTGAAATTCAGTTCTGGACCAGTTTTTGAGGGAATCATTGGGTGGATCTACAAAATGCAAATGAAGTTGATCTTCTGGACTTAAGGGTTTGGTTGGAAGGACTAGGAGTGGGAAAAATTTCCGAATTTTTGGAGCTAGAAAAAGTGGGGTTGTTGTTGAAACTGAAGAATGGGACAGAATTGAAAAGAAGTTGTTTCACTCAAAATTTCGAAAACACCAAGTTGGGTTTTTGCATTAAAGTGATATGTAGGCATCATATGACCTCCCATAAATTTTGTGGAATTTTTAAATAATTATTTAAAGTGGTTGTAGTGCAACAAAGGCATTTAAAGTATTGAAAAAGCTATTAAAAGAATTATTTAGAGGCAAATTTTATTTTGAAATTAATTCCTACTGTTATTAAAATATAAAAGAAATATTTTGAGAAAACTACCAGAGCCCATAATATTATTTCCAAAAAATTCTATATGGAGGGAATTTTTTTTTTGAAAAACAGAGGGCAGAAAATACCCTAAAATTAATAAAACACCCAATATAGTTTAAAATTTTATTTCTGGCCAAATTTTTACTTAACAAAAATGTGGTTAAATTTTTGGGGTGTTACAAACTCTACCCCCCTTAAGAAAATCTCATCCTCGAGATTTGTTAAGGACGAAAGAATTAAATGCATGTCACCACAAATGATCATGTGCAGAATGCAATCATAACAATGCACTTATGACATACGTCCTACAATACAAAGGTTGCATCATGTAAATTAGCGTCAGATACTATAACAAACATACTCGCGGTCGTCTACGACATGAGGGTGGGATCTAAAGGGCATCAGGATTACTGGGGACTCGATGACCGCTCTAGTGGACTCAGTCCACTTCGTTAACATCTAGCCGGGCGCGTCTTGTGGATGTCGAGGCTTCTCCGGGGGCTTCAACATCAGAGTTGGTTGGAGTGGAATGAGGAGCTGCATGGTTAGGGGAGCGGTGATGACCCACGCGGGGTGTAGTTGTTACAGTCCCGTTAGAGAAAATCCCCAAGAGACGACGGAGTTCATCCGGGGAGGCGAATGCATTGCCCGGGTGGGCAACAGGGGCAGACCTTGAAGGCTCGATTGGTCTCCCAGACAGCACCATCAGGGTGTCGATGGCGGGTGCTGTTTCACTTCTCACCGGGGTCAGGTGAGCAAGCGTCCTGCGGGTGGCCATCAGATCAAGGGTGACCTGATCAAATAGTGCCTCTTGCGCTCTCAGGTAGCGCACCAGATGCACTAGAGCAGGATCCGTCTCATGGTCTCCGTTGGCGACTTGGGTCGGGCTACCATAGCCTTCACGACTAGGGTAGTAGTAGAAAGAGTGGCAGTTAACCCTCGGTGATCAATGTCGGAGTTGAACTACAGCCTCTCGGGCTATAAGTTGGATGGCTTGGGGCTCGTCGGAGGTCGTCCTCCCGGTGAACCGGTAAGGGCGCTCCGATGTGATGCTCCTCCCGTAGATGTGCACCGTGGCCCAGAAGTGATGGATGGAATCACTCGTGTGCTCTTGGTACACGACATACTCCGGCGGCTCTTACATGCCAAAAGCTCGCCGGGTGAGATTGGCGAGGATGGCTACAAAGCCTTCAAGCTCGACTGCGGTGGTCTCGTTGTGCACGATGGGTCCGGGCATCTTGGTGGTTGGATATCGAACTGGGAGTGAGGCTATGATGTGCTGAGTTGGGTTGAGGCTTCATTTATAAGCTAGCAGAGTCTTCCATCGCACGTTTGTGGATGGGACAACTTAGGTGTCAGCCACAGGCACACAGCCTATGGGCTAGGTTGATAGGATGGGCACCGACTGTCAAAAAGATGTTAGCTGGCCACTGTGCGGTTATCGGATAGGATGGGCTTGACTGTGGATAGGAAAGGATGTGGATGGTGTGGAAACCTAGAGATAGCGACCAGGCTAATATAGGATTAGCCAATGGTCAGCCTGGCTCTGATACCAATGCTATCGGGGCCGGATTTCAGGGACGCAATATCCCAGAAAATTATCCCCTCATGTCATCACCAGCCCAGGATTACCATTACTGGTGGACACGTCCATGTTACAGATTACCAAGCAATTACAAGAATTGGATACAAGACCATGAAGGTCTAATGGTACAACAATGATTCTGGTGATGGATGACGGAAGTGACTCATGGTTCTCCAACGTCGATGGGGCTTCATTCCCACAGGAACGGCTGACATGGATAATTCCTATCCCACGTGGCTGCCATCCTAGGCTCCGCACGGACGTCGGTGTGGTATTCCTCGCTGAACTCCTGACCAGGCCAAGTAAATAGCCAGGGACAAGCCTGTGAGTACATTTGAATGTACTCGCAAACATCATGAACAGAAGATATACCTAATGCAGCAGACAAAATATATGATCATGATGAACCAAACTATATGCGTATGCTCATGCTGGATCATGCTAAAATGCTCATGCTGACACAAATCTAAATCATGACATGACAATAGCAAAATGATACGGAAGTAAATATAGCATGTCAGTCATGATCAAACTTGTTAGAAATAACGCAAATGAATGCCACGGGTAGTCTAGCCAGCACAAGTGACATTCAGAAAAATAAAAGAAATGCCAATCGGGTGTCCACAAGAGTAGTGGCGGGACCGCCTGTAAGCACGAGGGACGCCACGAAGAGGTCTTGAAAAGAAATGCCAGTCGGGTGTCAAGTGACGCCACGGTCGGACTTGATGAGAAATGCCAATCGGGTATCCAAAAGAGTAGTGGCATGATAAACCGCCTGTGAACTCGAGGGATGCCACGAAAGGTCTTGAAAAGAAATGCCAGTCGGGTGTCAAAAGTGACACCACGGTCGGACTTGAAGAGAAATGCCGATCGGGTGTCCACAAGAGTAGTGGCATGATAAACCGCCTGTGAACTCGAGGGACGCCACGAAAGGTCTTGAAAATAAAATTGTGTGCCCGGGGTAGTCTAGCCAGCCCCTGAGACACTCCGGAAAATACAAAATAAGAGAAACGGGTTAGTCCTCAATAATATGCATAACCATAATAATATTAATATGCATAGCAAAATATTCATGGTAGCATCAGGGTGTCAATAATTATCCTGCAAAATATTTCAGGCATATCATAATTATTTTCCTCCGGAGACCGACACTAAGACTGACACTTGACCAACCTAGACTGTAGTCCTTAACCGCGGACAGGCTATTCGAATAGGTTTAAACTCTGTAGAGGGTGTACTCTTTACCCACAAGTATAGGATTTCTTTAGTCAGCACCGAGATGCTGGCTAATTCCCATTACGGCCTTTGGGCTGAAAACACACCTAACCAGCACATATCAGATTAACCGTCCGGATGCCAGGAATCACCCAAAGCATCGTTATAGAAAAACTCTAAGTCAGGGAGACAACAATCTCGAGTAGCATGGGATCACTATTAATACGTGCGGATTCCAAGGGGGATCCCCCTCTCGGTAACAACCGGTAACACCCATGCCCCCTGACCCAATGACAAGATTTTGTCCATGGCCCTGGAAACCCTCATCGTAGCCCTCTATGTGGTGTGTGCACGGAAAGGGGTTAACGACTTACTAAACCATACCCCACCTGTGGCAGGGACAAGTGGCAGCACGAATCAAGTATGGGGGTTACCGGAACAAGACTCGATCTACGGTCGACTCAGGAGGTGTAATTTTTCCTGCAGTGATTAGCACAATACATTTCCTTGGTAGTACCCAACAGGGTCACCACCTGACATGTCCCGACATGCCCTTACTGATCATTCTCGTCACCACGAGAATTCAGTCTCACGGTCACTTTACTCGTGACTGATTCGTTCCTGCAGTTTAGTCCAGACCAACACGGTGTGTATGACAAGTGCAAGAAACCATAATTACTCATACTACAAAGATGACAGCAAAATGGCCATGGATCATGCATGCAAAAATAGCCATATGCCAAATTTTTATTTGAGTTCAAATTATTCATAACTCCACTATTCATGCAAATAACCAACCATGCATTCACCATATCAAGTGTTCAAGATGCTTGCCTTGAGCATGCAGAAATATTGGGTGCACTCCAAAAGTTTGAAAAGTTTCTTCCCTCCATTTTTCCTATTTTAAAGAATATGGCAATTACCACATAATTCAAAAACAGTACTAAAAATTGTTTCAAATATTTTTGAAATAAATCCTAAAATAAACTTGATGAAAAAAGAAAAATAACAGAAAAAGAATCAATTTATTTGGAGTTAATATGAATTACTTAGGGAATTTATAAGTTGAATTAAATGTTTAAATGGACTATTAAAAAAATGTTACGAAAATAATGCCTACTAAAAATGTTCACCCTATCTGATATAATAGAGTTTTATTTTAGAAGTATTCAGAAATTTGAATTATCAGATTTGTGTTTGAACTGACTGCTACAGAATGTTTTTGAAGACAGCTGAAAAAGGAAAAGGGAAAACGTTTAGGGGTGCGCCCTGAGCGCGAATTAGTTGGACGGTGTCACTGGGCCGGGCCCAGCTCCTAGCCCGCGGGGAGGCGGTGCGTCGAAGGCGTACCCCCCAAGAGTACGTTTTCCCTGCAGGGAAAACGCACCCACGGAGATGCGCTTCTGGAAAGAATGGGTTGCTCACCGACAGGTGGGACCCACCTATCGGGTTTGTCTTCCCCATCTCACGCGCGCCTGGACAGGAACAGAGGCGAGGTCCGGCGAGGATTGCTGGTATTGTAGGGCATCTCCGGCGTCGCTCGGCACATGGTTGGGTTCAGGGAAGAGTGCCGCATTCGTGTGAGGTGGAGATAGCCGTTGAGGGGCTCGGGTTCGAGCACGGCGTCAACCATGACGGAGGAGAGCTACGGGTGGATTTGCCGAGCTCAACTCGACCTTGGGGAGGAGGAATTGGAGCACGGAAAGGATCTGTGGGACCACAGGGAAGTTCCTGGTGTAGCTAGTTGAGAGGGGGAGGTACTGGAGAGGTGGGAATCTTCGTGGATGTGGTGGCGGCTGTGGTTGCCGGAGTTGAAGACGACGACTGCTCCGGTTGTTTTCCTTCCACGGGAAGCTTACAGAGGGAGAGGGGAGGTGGTGATGATCAAGGGCGAGCTCACGGTGGCCTTTTATAGGCAGGGATATGTGATGCCGTGGCTTCCCGAATAAGTCACGACGGCGGCAGCCATAACTGCGCTGTCGAAGCAGTTGTTGTCAGTGGCGTGGGTCAGCGTGGTAGATGAGGGCGGTGGAAAATGAATGAGCACTGGACGTTGGCCATTAAGGTGAGACGGCGCCGACAGAGACGTGGCCGAGTGGCCGTCTTCGGGCGGTGGTCAGAGGCGGCGATGGTCGGTGGGGGCGGCGCTAGGGGACGAGGTAAGGTGTCGGTGAGGCTTGGGGATGATCAGGTGACCCAGGGGTGGACTCGGGCGAGCAAGGGAGGCAGGAGGGGAACATCAGCGGCTCGATGCCACGGCAGTAGTACGCGCGCTCTGGGCATGCACATCAAGTGCTCGATGAATTGCCAGAGCAAGCTAGATAGGTCCATTTGAGCTGATTTTTGGGATGGTGATGCTAGCAAGTGTGAGGGGTATGTTGGATATGCTAGCTTAGCAAATGGAGCTAGAGCCATATGGAGATTTTAGTGATGACAGAATTTTGTCATGCACTCAAGGTGTATGATGAAATGAAATGGTGCCCTAGGTATTTTTGTTGATCATGAAACTTGGCAGTATGATGCCTCTTTGAATGATAGATGAGGTGGTAGGGTTGGATGGTCCATAGGAAAAACTTTCCAGTGCAAATTCTACTGAAATTCAGTTCTGGACCAGTTTTTGAGGGAATCATTGGGTGGATCTACAAAATGCAAATGGAGTTGATATTCTAGACTTAAGGGTTTGGTTGGAAGGACTAGGAGTGGGAAAAATTTCAGAATTTGTGGAGCAAGAAAAAGTGGGGTTGTAGTTGAAACTGAAGAATGGGAAAGAATTGAAAAGAAGTTGTTTCACTTAAAATTTCCAAAACACCAAGTTGGGTTTTTGCATTAAAGTGATATGTAGGCATCATATGACCTCCCATAAATTTTGTGGAATTTTTAAATAATTATTTAAAGTGGTTGTAGTGCAACAAAGGCATTTAAAGTATTGAAAAAGCTATTAAAAGAATTATTTAGAGGCAAATTTTATTTTGAAATTAATTCCTACTGTTATTAAAATATAAAAGAAATATTTTGAGAAAACTACCAGAGCCCATAATATTATTTCCAAAAAATTCTATAGGAGGGATTTTTTTTGAAAAACAGAGGGCAGAAAATACCTTCAAATTAATAAAACACCCAATATAATTTAAAATTTTATTTCTGGCCAAACTTTTACTTAACAAAAATGTGGTTAAATTTTTGAGGTATTACAGCTACCTTGTCCAATCATCCTAAACAAACCATAAGGAATAATTATGACAACCATCACCAAAAAATCAAGGTCATCGACTCGATGGCCGGCCGAAATATCACACAACATAGCCGTGGCTTGATGGCCACGACTCAAAGCAGCCGGAGGCGTAGAACAGAGGAGAGGGGCTCACCTGGTACGGTTGTAGCGAAGGCCGAGCATCGCCACTGCCGTGGTTGCGGCATGGTGAAATTACCGCCATCACACAGCGGCAGGGAGGTGAGGTAGACAAAGCCGAGGCCACGGCCGGCGGCCACCTCGTCGCCAAGGCTGCCAACCCCCAACGGGAGATGTGCAGGCGACATCGGGTAGGAGCACGGGTGGAGTCGGAGCAGCCATCGATGGAGGCGCAGGAGATGGTGCCAGCGGCCGTGCCGGCAAGCAAGAGCCGAGCGGCTAGGGTTAGCCGGTGTCGCTGCAACAGACCCTGGGTCCATTGCACGGATTGTGCACAGGCCAGAGACAAGGTTATAAGACCGAGATCAGACCAAACAAGGAGGATAAATTCCTTTGAAGGATCCAAGAGCAAGTCGAGAAGTCCAAGGCGAGCCAGGGGAACAAGGCATCGCTAAGGGAAGGGCCTACCTTGCCGGGCAGGCGAGCCTGGCAGGGTTGGGTTTCCCCCCAAAAGCAAGCTCCCAGATCATCCCGGCAGGCCTGCCGGGGCTGGCGGAGGCAAGCCACTCCACCGCTCCACCTCACAAGCGACGCAAGTTAGTAATCGAAGCGGTGTCAAGCTCCAAGGTGACTAAGTGGCTGCTTTCTGCCACATGGCGGCCACTTCCTACAGCAAACACCTCCATATGACACCCGTCCTGAGACATGTCAAGCAGGTAGGCGTGAAGCTGGCAAAACAGCCCGGCAGGGCCTGCCGGGCAAGCTACGATGTGACATTGAGTGGCGCATTTAATGTGCTCTGTCAGCTTGCAGAGTTAGATATGATAGCACTGTTAGCTGTCTAATCAGTACGAAAAGACTGATTTGCCACTGTGGTGACCCCTTAAGCTATAAAAGGAGGCCCATGGCGACCGTAGAAAGGGTTGGATCCTCGCATATCCATGCGCGCGTAGCCACTCTCGCCCCCAGAGCAACCTCGTCGGGCGAGCATGTTACGTTTCACCACCATTATCCACCATCAATCCACCAAAGAAGGAGTAGGGTTTTATGCCTCACAGCGGCCCAAACCTAGGTAAAGACTGCCCGTGTGATCTCTGCCGTGCTACGTGACGCTTCTCCGCTCTTTGTGCAACGTGTCCATCCCCCCGCCGAACGAAAAGGGGCTGATGGCCCCATAGGTGGCCGTGGTTTCCCACGACATCTTTGGCGCGCCAGGTAGGGGGATCACTTGCGTGAAACCGAGAGCGTAAGCTGCGTGTCATCTTCATGGACATTTTCATCGTCGACGGCGTCATCGGCTATGGCGCCCAAGAGGAAGCCTGGAGCTGCAAATCACCCGTCCACCTCGAATGCTTCGCCGCCCGCGATCGCCGACGTCGCGGGGAGTGCGGGGGCTCACGAGGGTGTGGATGCCATGGGGGATGAGGTCGGCGCAGGCGGCGCCGTCACCACCTCCCCCACGGCCGAAGCAAGAACGGGAGGTACCGGGGAAGGACAGCATCAACAACATCCCGACGGCCATGCTCCACGAGGTACGGATGGAGGGATCGTTCTGTCTGAACCCCTTCTCCTCGCCAACGGGCACAGCCGCAGTGGTGATGCTCGCTCTGGGGCGAATTGCAACCCTCCAGCCGCCCCCACTGCAAGCGCGACCGCAGGGCACACGCCACCCCCGGGGCGGGCTGTCCCAGCTACTGTGCCCAACAGAGCCACTGGTCCTCAGGCGCCTCCGCCGCGTCACCATGCCGTCCAAACGGCTGGTTCACAGCAGCAAGGGCGTGGCGCAGTCGCCACTGGTAACGTCAGGAGCCGAGCGATGCTACGATCTACATCGTCATCACCTATGCCAAGCACTGCCTCCGAAGCCATGGCGCGAGCCCAACTGCTGCTAAGATTTCCACCGGCGGCTGACCAGATGGATGAGTGGTGAGCCACCATCCAAAGTTTGATTGGTTTTGCCGAGGCGGAAGGATCACAACGGGCCGGACCGCCACGACCTTCCCAGGCAGCAACGATGGCTCGTGCGGCTGGTCGTGCGGGAGGGGCCACCGTCATGGTGCAATCCCCACCACGGCAAGCCGCCCAGGAGCCGCAAAACCAAACGCCCGATGATGTCTCGTTGGCTTCGTTAGATCCTCGAGCGCGTCAAGGCCGACAGCGTGCCCCGGAGGGCAGGCGAAGGGAAGGCGCGCGCTTCATCGACGAGCGGAGCCGCGACAACCCCCGCCAGACCAATGGGTGCGATGGCCCCGACGTCGACGAGCCCGCGCTCGGAGATGGCAGGTGCCTACCTTTCGAGGTTGGGTGCCCTGCCTTCACCCGTGAGCTGCGGCAAGTCTGCTGGCCGTCCACTCGCACATTCAAGCCAAAGATACCCGCGAAGTACGATGGGAGAGTAAACCCGGCAGAGTTCTTGAGCATCTACACCATCGCTGTTCAAGCTACCTGGGGAAGAGATGAGAAGGTGTTCGCCAACTACTTCCCTTTGGCCCTCAAGTCAAATGTGAGGTCTTGGTTGATGCACCTGCCGGAGAACTCCATTTTGACCTGGGCTGACCTGGGCCACGAGTTCATTGGTGCCTTCACGGGTGGCCATCAAGAACCAGGGCGGCCCAGCGATTTGCAGCTTCTCTAGCAGAAAGAAGGAGAAACTCTGCAGAAGTACTTGCAGAGATTCAGTCGAGTCCACAGAAATATCCCAGATATCCACCCAACTGCCGTGATAGCTGCCTTCCAGTCCAACTTGCGCAACCGCAAGATACGTTCCAAGTTGAATGTTCGGTTGCCCAAGACTGTGAAGGAGCTCTACACTTTGGTGGACAAGTGTGCTTGGGTGAAGGAGGGGTGGAAACTTCCTGGGGAGGAAGATTGCGCTGACATCGACTCAGAAGATGACGACGAAACCATATGTAAGAAGAAGCACAACAAGAAGCGCAAGGATAAGACAGTGATGGCTGTTGAGGGGTCAGGCACGCCTAGTACCGGCAAGAAGGCCAAGGCTGAAGCCCCCGGCAAGGAGGCTACCGCATGCGCTGACTGCCGGGAGGCAGCGGCTGCCGAGAAAGCTGGGAAAGGTGATGGGCCGTACTGTAAGATTCATCAGACCAAGGGCCATGATCTCCAGGAGTGTTATCAAGTTGAGCAGCTCGTCAAGAGACAGAAGGCTGAGTATGAGAAGCGTGATAAGGAAAAAGGTCAGAATGGCGCTGGCGGGAAGGGCCGGGGGGGTGAAGCAAATCGCCCCGGCAAGGCTCCTCGGAACCAAGGGAAACCCGCCAAGGGCCGAGAGAAGGAGGATTGCAGTGATGAGAATGATGGAGCGAATGAAGAGGAAACCAGCGAGTAGGAATTCCAGAAGGCTACTGACGCCCTGTGCATTGACGGGGGTGCATCTTTGCACTCCTCTCACTACAAACTTAAACAGTGGGCACGTGAAGTCAATGCCATGGAGCCAGCGGTAGATTCTCGGAAGCCACTCAAGTGGTCACGCACGCCCATCATCTTTGATGAAGATGACCACCCCAACCGCATTACAACGGTTGGGTGCTCGACGTTGTTGGTCGCACCAACAATTCGCAACCTCAAGGTCAGAAAGATGCTGGTTGACGGTGGTTGATTTCCCCAAAGGTTATCAGCAAACTCCAGATAGCAGAGGAAGAACTTAAGGCCACTGGCACGTTTCAAGGAGTCAATCCCGGCAGGAGCCGTCCTAAGGGAAAGATTACATTGCCAGTGACATTTGGAGGGGATTTGAACTATAGGACTGAGAAAGTTGTGTTTGATGTGGTCGACCTCCCTCTGCCGTACAATGGGATCCTTGGGCGCCCGGTCCTGGCCAAATTCATGGCAGCATCCCACTATGCCTACAACACCTTAAAGATGCCAGGGCCGATGGGCGTCATTTCCGTTCCGTAGGACAAGAAAGACGCAATTATTTGCATGGATAAGATGTACCGGGACGCGGTCGCGGCAGAGGTCGCGGAAGCCACAGTTCCCACCAAGGAAAAGCATAGCAGAGGCACTGGCAAGGAGTCTGGGAAGCGTACCTCTGTGGAATGTGCCGTGCCCGATGATGACACGCCAGAGAGTTCCAACTGCAAGAGATCCAAGGCTACTCCACCCCAAGTGAAAAAGGTCGCGGCAGGGCTGGCTGGCGCTGATGGTACTTTCACTATTAGCGCCACCCTTGATGACAAATAGGAAACCGCGCTCGTTGCCTTCCTGCAGGCGAATATCGATGTGTTTGCCTGGCAACCATCTGATATCCCCAGTGTTCCCATGGAGGTAATCGAGCACCACCTTGCTATCTGCCCACATGCCCAGCCCGTCAAGCAGAAGGTTCGGAAGCAGGCCTTGGAACGGCAGCAGTTCATTGCTGAGGAAATCAAGAAACTTGAAGCAGCTGGTTTGGTCAGAGGAGTACTGCATCCAACATGGTTAGCAAATCCAGTGGTTGTGCGCAAGGCTAATGGAAAATGGAGGCTTTGCATAGATTTTACGGATCTGAACAAGGCATGCCCAAAGGACGCATTTCCCTTGCCGCTCATCGACCAGATCGTGGATTCTACTTCAGGATGTGAGTTGCTCTCTTTTCTGGATGCATACTCTAGATACCATCAGATTTTTATGTCCAAGGAAGATGAAGAAAAGACTTCATTCGTCACCCCATGCGACACGTACTGCTTTGTGCGCATGCCTTTCGGGTTGAAGAGTGTCGGGTCCACTTTTGCAAGAGTAGTCCAGATTGGCTTTGAACCATAGTTACACAGGAACATTGAAGCCTATATGGATGATATTGTGGTTAAGACCAAGGACAGATCAACCCTCATTCAGGATTAGAAGAGACATTTGCTAATCTGCGCAAGATCAACTTGAAGCTAAATCCGGAGAAGTGCGTGTTTGGCGTTCCCTCCGGCAAGCTACTTGATTTCTTTCTGTCCCACCGTGGGATAGAGGCCAACCCCAATAAGATCAAGGCTATTGAGCAGTTACAGGCACCCAAGACGGTTAAGGATGTGAGGCGTTTGACAGGATGCATTGCCACGCTTAGTAGATTCATCTCCAAGTCTGCCGAGCGTGCCTTGCCGTTCTTCAAGATTTTGAAGAGGATAGGACCCATGAAGTGGACCCCGAAAGCAGATGCAGCACTGCAGGATTTGAAGGCCTACTTGTCTTCTGTGCCTACTTTGGTCGCACCCAAACCACAAGAGCCGTTACTGCTATATCTGGCAACAACTAATCAAGTGGATAGTGTGGCCCTAGTAGCACAGCGAGAAGTGGAAGAAGTAGCCACGTCAGCAAGTGTCCCACCAGGGGAAGAGGAAGAGAGCGGCCCGGCAAGGCCAGATAAAGATCAAGACAAAGAAGAGCACGACAGCGGAAGCAACCCCAAGGACACGACAAGGAAGAAGGTGGTGCAGCGCCCAGTATACTTCATCAGCTCCCTGTTGTAGGGGGCTAGATCCAGGTATTCTGGCGTGCAAAAGTTGATCTTTGGCCTTGTCATGGCCTCAAGGAAACTGCGCCACTACTTGCAAGCCCATGAGATCACGGTTGTCACCCGCTTCCCGTTGCAAAGGATAATTCGAAGCCCAGAGGCCACCGGCAGGATAGTGGAGTGGGCATTGGAGTTATCCAGCTTTGGCCTGAAGTTTGAAAGCACAGCAACAATCCAGAGCAGGGCGTTGGCAGAGTTTATTGCAGAATGGATGCCAACCCCTGATGAAGAAGTACAGGAAACAGTTATCCCCGGCAAGGAAGCACCCCAAGAATGGATCATGTATTTCGATGGTGCCTTCTCCCTACAAGGTGTAGGGGCTGGCGTGCTTCTCGTGCCTCCCACTGGAGAGCACCTGAGGTACGTCGTCCAGATGCACTTTCCCCGGGAGGAGGCAACCAACAATACAGCAGAATATGAAGGGCTTCTTGCCGGGCTCAGAATTGCCACAGAATTGGGAATCAAGAAGCTGATCATTCGAGGAGATTCACAACTAGTGGTGAGACAAGTCAACAAGGATTACCAAAGCCCATTGATGGAGGCATACGTCGAGGAAGTGCGAAGATTGGGGGAGCGCTTTGACGGGTTGCAAACAGAACACGTACCCCGTGCGGAAAACAGCATTGCTGATCACCTGTCAAAGTGCGCTGCACAGAAGCTTCCTGTGGAACCAGAGACTTTTGTTCTCCATCTTACTCAGCCCTCCGTATCCCCGACAACAATGGCCCGAAAGAGGAGGAAATTGGACTCCGGTAAGCCTCTCCCGGTAGAGCCTTTCGGGGCTCCTGGCAGGGACCCTGCTGGAAACAACTCCCCTTTGCTTGCCGGGCTGCACCCTCCTGCCGGGCCACTGGTCCCCGTAGTCAAGGGATGCACCCCCATGAATGAGGAGGTGCCGCTAGTCCTCGTTGCCGAGCCTCAGGCTCTAACTTAGGCAAGGCACATAGTCCATTTCCTCCAAACCAGAGAACTTCCCGAAGAGCAAGAAGAAGCTGAAAGAGTAGCCTAGAGGGCCAGTATGTATCAGTTTGTCGATGACACACTATACAGAAGAAGGCCCAATGGTGTGAAATTGAAGTGCATTTGCCGGGAAGGAGGAAAGGAACTGCTAGCAGAGATACACAAAGGCATGTGCGGCTCCCATATTGGATCAAGGGCTTTGGTTGGGAAAGCATTCCGGCAAGGATTCTATTGGCCCACAGCCCTCCAAGATGCGGTTGAGCTCGTCACCAAGTGTGAAGCCTGTCAGTTCCATTCCAAAAATATCCATCTGCCTGCCCAAGCACTCCAGACAATCCGTTTGTCATGGCCGTTTTCGGTCTAGGGGCTCGATATCCTCGGCCCTTTCCCCCGAGCTACCGGGGGCTTTGAATTCTTGTTCGTTGCAATCGACAAGTTTACAAAGTGGCCGGAAGTAGATGCCGTGAGAAAGGTGACTGCTCAGTCAGCTATCAAGTTCTTGAAAGGATTGGTGTGCCGCTTTGGGGTCCCTGCCCGGATCATCACCGACAACGGCACCCAGTTCACGAGCCGTTCCTTCATGCAATATGTTCATGCTCTCAGAAGCAAGATCTCATTTGCATCTGTCGCACATCCCAGAAGCAATGGACAAGCTGAGAGGGCGAACGCTGAAGTGCTGCGAGGACTCAAGATGAGAACATTTGATAAGCTGCGGAAGCACGGCAAACAATGGATCAATGAGCTGCTGGTGGTTCTTTGATCCCTCAGAACGACACCAAACCGAGCTATCGGACAGACTCCCTTCTCCCTAGTCTATGGGGCAGAAGCAGTTATCTCCACGGAACTCATTTACGGGTCACCTCGAGTGCTTGCCTACGATGAAGTAGCGCAGGAACAGCACATGCGTGACGACACCGTGCTTCTCGAGGAGAACCGTCTCCGGGCTACTACGCGTGCTGCATGCTATCAGCAAGCCCTGCGTCGCTATCATAGCCGCAGGGTTCATGCCTAGTGTTTTGAGGAAGGCGACCTTGTCCTTAGGCGCATTCAGTCCACCAAGGGTACAAACAAGCTGTCGTCAAAGTGGGAAGGCCCTTACCGGGTAGTACGAGTCACCAGACCTGGCGCAGTCCGTTTGGAGACCGGAGATGGTATTCAATTGCAAAACTCATGGAATATTGAGCATCTCCATAAGTTCTACCTGTAAGGTGCGGCTATCGGGCCCTGCCCGGCAGCCATCCTTTTGTACAGGCCTTGCCTCAGCTGCATGTAACCCCTTGTACAAAGCCAGGCGAAGACCCTGAGCAACAGAGAAATGAATGAAGCGCTGGGGGGCCCCGACAAGTTGCATGCATGCATAAGCATTTCATGAGCATTGCATGATTCATGTAGATAGGTTGCATGATCATGTAGGTAGATTGCATCTGGCATCATCTTCATTTGCATAAACTGCAGGCTCCTGCCATGGAATTAGTCCTAGGAAGAGGATGCGAAGACAAGCCAACACTGCGATCTCCGGCAAGCCAAACAGATAAGTTCCATCTCTTATCCATACATGTTCCGTGAGTAGAACTTGTGCATACGAAAACCTCGCCACCTCGGAAACAAGGGTGCTCCCATCTACTGACACGAACGCTGCTTCGGTCAGGATGGTCGTAGTGGCCTTTGGTTGAAAGGGGTTGGCGGGGGGCTGGTCTCTCCCAATGGGTTCTGCGCCCGGCAGGCTCAGCCTCATGGCAGCAGTCCCATGGGGTGCCGGCAAGGTATCTTACCGGGATCTACTTGTTTACATGAAAGTATGGAGGCATTTCACCTCCACATGGATATCATACATGCACAAGTGCCCGGCAAAGCTTATCTTTTTCATTAATATGCTGATCAAAAAGTACAAATCTCACGGAACATAAACATGGATACAAGAGATTACATTATTTGAACTAAAATTTGGCAAGTGCCTACGGATTTAAGACTAAAAAAAGATAATTGCCCGGTGATGCCTTTGCCCTTGTCCATCTCCTTCAGGAAATTGCAGGAAGGGACGGAGAAGGCGGAAGGCGGGCCTGGATTCGGCGCCTCCCCAGGATCAGGGGAACGCCGCCGACGGGTTAAGATGAAGAAAACGGAGGGCAGGCACGGGCGGTGGCACTGCCTGGAACTCAGATGGAGTCACCGGCAAACACGGCTCATCGGAACGGTCGCCCCCGTTCTTGACGCGTCGTGGGTTGCCGCCACCTTCGATGCGAATGCTTCGCATCCCGGGAGACCTCCACAGAGAGCATGGACGTCCCTGACGGCCCGACGACAAGAAGACCCCGGCCGATAAGGAAGCATGCACAAGGAGTAGAGGCTCTCCCATGCGCCGGACGGGTAGAGTACGGGGAGATAGGGTCCGCCCTCACCAATGGCAAACCATTTTTGCAACCTCCCTCCAACGCCACAAGGAAAGGGGAGATAGGCCGCAATTGACTACCACACCTTCTGCCCATTTTGGGCCTCTGCATGGTGTCATTTGCATCACCTCTCACTAAAGTTGAAGCCACGGGCGACCCGGCGACGAGCACACCAGAGTCGCCACCTCCGGTGTTACCGCCGCACCGCCCGAGCGCCCCCATGGGGCTCACACGAAACTCCAAGCTAGGGCCTGGGGGCTGGCCCCGGGCGCCTCCTTTTAGCATACCCAGAAGAAACAGAAGGCGGAGGAGGAGCGGAAAGTGGATGAATGCCTCCACTCCTCCCCCGCTCCTCCTTTTATAGGCGAGATGGGGGTGGGGGCTGATTCCCCGGCAAGTACCCACCGTCCACCTCCACCAATCCAAGAAGATCAGGCCCCTGCCTTGATGCTCTCCCGCATCACGTGCCTCCATTACCTACCCCACTCAATGCATGCAACATACGTGGCTAAGGATAAGGGCGCGATGGGAAGAGTGAATTGGTAGTTACCCGCCCGTGCGTTAAAGTCATTCACGGGCCATTACAAGAATGGCCCCACCACAAGTGGCGTTGCACGACGCGCAGGAAAATCAGAAACTGACCCGAGCTCAAGTTAATGAAGAAGCAAAGAAGATCTCAAGGGGCGGAGCTGCCCTTACATTTTTGCCTGTGCACTAGTTAGGGCCTACCCCGACGACGCCCAGCGACGCGTCCGTGCCAGGCCCGGGGGCTCCTGTCGGTGCAATAGACCTTGGGTCCATTGCACGGACTATGCACAGGCCAGAGACAAGGTTACAAGACCAAGATCAGACCAAACAAGGAGGATCAATTCCTTTGAAGGATCCAAGAGCAAGTCGAGAAGGCCAAGGCGAGCCAGGGGAACAAGGCACCGCTAAGGGAAGGGCCTACCTTGCTGGGCAGGTAAGCCTGGCAGGGTTGGGTTTTCACCCGGAAGCAAGCTCCCAGATCGTCCCGGCAGGCCTGCCGGGGCTGGCGCATGCAAGCCACTCCACCGCTCCACCTCACAAGCGACGCAAGTCAGTAATCGAAGCGGTGTCAAGCTCCAAGGTGACTAAGTGGCTGCTTTCTGCCACATGGCAGCCACTTCCTACAGCAAACACCTTCATATGACACCCGTCCTGAGACGTGTCGAGCAGGCAGGCGCGAAGCTGGCAAAACAGCCCGGCAGGGCCTGCCGGGCAAGCTGTGATGTGACATTGAGCGGCGCATTTAATGCGCTTTATCAGCCTGCAGAGTTAGATATGATAGCACTGTTAGCTATCTAATCAGTACGAAAAGACTGATTTGCCACTGTGGTGACCCCTTAAGCTATAAAAGGAGGCCCTTGGCGACCGTAGAAAGGGTTGGATCCTCGCATATCCATACGCGCGTAGCCACTCTCGCCCCCAGAGCAACCTCGCCGAGCGAGCGTGTTACGTTTCAGCACCATTATCCACCATCAATCCACCAAAGCAGGAGTAGGGTTTTACGCCTCACGGCGGCCCGAACCTGGGTAAAGACTGCCCGTGTGATCTCTGCCTTGCTGCGTGATGCTTCTCCGATCTTTGTGCAATGTGTCCATCCCCCCGCCGAATGAAAAGGGGCTGATGGCCCCATAGGTGGCCGTGGTTTCCCACGACAGCCGGGGCCATGTGAGGAGGAGCAGCGCGGCGAATCGCCATGGTGGATGTGGTAAAGCGAAGTGAGGGGAGCTCGAAGGAGAGCTCCGAGGCGGCGGAGGCCACCGGAGATGGCCGGGACGGCCAGCGTCCATGGCGACGGCATAGGAGAATCAGGGAAAGAGAGGCATCGGGCGAGAGAGAGACAGGGTGAGAGAAAGGGAGTTAGCTGGATGGGGGTTGACCCCAGCCGAGCGGGCCAGGTGGACTGGACTAGATGGGCTCAGGTGGGCTTCAGCCCAATTAGGAAAGGACCTTTTCCCTATTTAATTTCCAGCCTAGTTTAAGTATTAAACATTTTCCTTTATAACAAAAGGATTCCTAATATTTTAAAACCCCCTAAAACTATTCTAAAAATCCCCCCAAAATAATAACTAACTCTAGAATAATATTCTAGAGGTTCTTAAAATAGTTTCTTTAATTTAGGAAAACCTCAATTCTACTAAATTAATTATAACTTGAAAATAAAAGCAAACCTTACATAATGATACAAACCACAAATTCCAATCAAATAAAAGAAACACCAAAGGTGTAAAACAAGAATATACCTTGAGTGTTTGATCTTGCTTAAGTAAATTCCTTTTGACAAAGTACATGTTCCAACATATGCCATCAAAGAATTACACCTATATCATCTTAAACCCTAACCTTCAAAATTTCCAAAGGACACTTTGATTCTTAAAAACTCAGAATCATTTTCCTTGTAAAACTGTATCGATTGAACCTAGTAACCATGACCAATTAACAAAGCAACATATACAACCTATGGGCAAGTACCTGAAAACATCCCTTACTTGATTATATCTAGTAGTATAGTGTCACATTGTTAAGTTATTACTTATGTTAGAACCTAATGAATCCTAGAGTGTAATCATTAAAGATAATCATGTTTACAACATTCCAAATGGGGTGGGAAACGACTTGGGCATGCATTACATTCTTACAGCTTCCTTTGCAATTGGTCCTTACCGGACTATTATAATTATTTCTAGATCCCAAAGTTTCCCGGAATCACTTACTTTTAGTTGATTTTTCATAACCAAGTTTGTTTCTAGGCAACTTCATACCTTGTTCATATTCGTTGAATATGCTTTACCAAAAAATATGTTAATTATCGTATCTATTCATTGCATAAATCAAAGTTATGTTTCGAGTACTATAATTGTGGTGGGCGGTGGAACCCAGGATGTTACACGGTGGTAGGGTTCCATTGCACTGGGCTTAAGAATCAAAATCAGCAGACATTCCAGCATCGTATAGATAGCATTGACCACGGAACCTAGTATGGGATGGGCGAGTTAATAGTGCCTTCTTAATGTTCTACCCACCTCGCATAGGTTATCGCCAGGGGACGTAAATCCCTTCGGTTAGGGGGCCATAAATCCCTATCGGCTAGGGGAGCCATAAATTCCTTTTCGGCAAAGGGCCGTAAATCCTTGATCGCCAGGGGGCGTAAATCCCTATCGGTCATGGGGCCATATAAACCCTACATGTAGTTGAGATTGGGTGATTGAGGGAATTACTCACGAGCCAGGGGCAGGGGTACGACAGATGGGAAGGGCCAAAAGACTCGGATCTTAGACCCGGCCACACATCATGGATGTGATGGGTTACGGACCCGACACAAGGGCTATGCTAATCGCTCGTGGGTAAAGTAGCGCACCTCTGCAGAGTGTATTGAATTGTGGATTGTCACTCCCTGATCTGGGCAAGATCTATGAATGCGGCAGGAAAGGAATTATCGGAAGTTCTAACAACCCATGAAGTCTGATATTTGCAAAGTGCATCGCTATGACCCTTTGGTCTCAGTAGTAGTGTTAGAGCATACACCACTCATCTGGTACAAATGAACTTGTTGAGTACCTCCTGTACTCATCCCCTATTATTCTTTTCTCTCTTAGGCCTAAGTCAGTAGACGTTAAGGTGGACCTGTCGGAGTTCCAAAAGGACCAAAGGAGGAGATATCACTGGAGGGGAAGTACTACATCAACTATGAAGGACATCATGATGGAACTACAAGACTACATCAACTACGGCGGACATGAAGATGTGGAATCAAGATCATAGTACACCACGATAGGGTTATTCAGTCACGGGACTAGCTTAGACTAGTAGTCTTAGCTGTAGATCTAGCACCTTACAGTTAGGTAACGTTGATTCTTCTTGCAAGTTTAGTTGACTCTTGTATAAAGCTTATGCTTTAGTTCTTGTAAGTGAAAGCTTGTAGTCTCTTGGCATGTAATGTAATTATGTAATGCAATGGCCCATTCACTGCTACTGTTGTACTACTCTGATGGGCGTGTTGTTGGTGGAAATATGTTTCACTAACGGTATGCACAAGATTAGCACACTACACCATGCAATGGTGTGCGAGGGTCGCCGCAGGTGGTATCAGAGCAAATGTTTGGTCCGTTAGACTTAGAAGTCTATTCAGGAGACCTATGGACATTACGATGGTTTAGAACTAGTTCTTTCCTCTTAGGAGACCTATGAACTTTAGAAAGGTAAGAACTACTTCTAACCTAAGGTAGTTCTTTCCTCTTAAAGATTAAATTATAAAACTATTTGATAGATCTTAATCTTTCCTTGTCTTTTAAAACTCTACTACTTTTCTATTTTCATTCTAATTCTGGATCTTGGTAAGTAGAGGGAAAGAAATAGATTGACTTTAGAAACCTTTACCTTCCGGATAGAAGGTTAAGTAGAAGACATATTGTCCTGGAACGATCCAAGAGAGTCACCATGAGGAGTACACATCCACGAGAGTCACTTTGAGGTACATACATATGGGTTGAGTATGAGATAGACCAGGTGGGTTAGGTCCACATAGCTCAAATTTACACATTAGTAACCAATACCAATGTTAGATACGTGCTTTACCTATAGTCATGACCTTAAATAAACCAATACCAATGTTAGATACGTGCTTTACCTATAGTCATGACCTTAAATACCCTATACTATGTAAATATTTGTACATAGTTATTGATTGTGCATTAAATATACATGGTTTTTCTTTTGGCTCTTTTTGGATGTTATATTGCTTTCTTGCATTAGAAGTGCACCTAAGGACATGGATTTGATGTGTAGTACATAGAATGTAACATTGAATCTTGTCCTGAAAGCATGAAGTTAGGAAATTAAGTGTCCAAGTGAGGAAAACCTTAGGAAAGAAACCTAGAAATGTGTTCAAAAAGATGCAAAGCATGAAGTAGCGGAAGAGATAGTGGTTGCTGAAGCTGCACTAATAGGAACATGCTCAACAATCGGAGATAGTTTTGCAAATTTTGAGAGATCATCAATTATAGACTAGAGTCAGTAAGTGAGAGTTTTGGCTTGATCATATGGACAATCTTGGTCATGTCCTTACGAAGGGAGGTATCAAGGTACATCCAAGCAAGGTACAAGTTGTCATGGATTTGAAATTACCCCAAGATGCATAGGAAATCCATAGTCTTCTTATGAAGGCCAGATACTATCGGAACTTTAGTAAAGGAATTTCAAGAATTTCCAGGCCAATGACCAAATTATGGAAGAAACAAGTCAAATTTGATTGAACAGAAGTATGCGAGAAGAGCTCCCAAGAGCTAAAGCAGAGACTTCCTATTGCACCAATGTTAATAGTATTAGATATTGAGAAGGAACACATACTATTTATGATGATTCGAAGCTAGGTCTTGGATGTGTGGTTATTCAAGATCAAAATGCCATAGCATATGGGTCACGACAATTGAAGCCACAAGAAGCCAATTACCATAACAGTGTTTATAGATTGCTGAAGTAGTGTTTGCATTGAAGTCAAGGAGACATCATCTCTATCACTACTAGGAGAAAGCCTACTAGCAACGCTGGAAATACCCGTAGCAGTAGCGCTGGCGGCAGTGCTACTGCTAACGCGCTACAGCTAAGTTGTAGTAGTAGCGCTGCTCGAACAAGCGCTACTGGTAAGTATGTTTAGCAGTAGCGCTACCTCAGCCAGCGCTAGTACTAACTATCTGTAGCGCTGCACCAAAGCAAACGCTGCTGCTAAACCAGCGCTGCCGCTAGACTCCTACCAGCGCTACTGCTAAGATTCCTGCTTTCACAGATTTATTTCTCCTCTATGCATTTGTGATGTATTTGTGCATGCTCTATACAGTAGTTTCATCATATCATAATAAACATACATTGTTCTCATCATATCATACACATACAGTAGTCTCGTCATACCATCATCATCATCCAACAGAAATATCATCACATCTCGAAAATAGCGATACACAAGTCATGTCATGTCTCGAATAAATGTAACTGCATGGTCATGGCACACACACACCAGTTTCATCATCTCTATCTAAACCATGATGTAGAAGAGAAGAGCGATAAGTATGAGCAAGAGCGTGACTAAGTAGTACTTCTTGAGGCACTGGTTTCGCTCCCTCTCTTGCCAGAGCGTCCACCTCAAGTAACTATTTTCTGCTTCGGCTCTCCTGTCGAAACCTTTGTGGCTAGCGCCACGGTACCTGTCCACCTGGGCCTGAGCATCTGGCCAGTGGTCGTACACTCCTGGAACCCTCCCAACGAATACGGCGTAGCAGTCCTTCACCATCTCTGCTCTATGTACCTGCATCGTCAGTTGATGAATTCAATGATAATATGCAACATAATGTACTTGAGAAACACAAAGAGGCATAATTAGAAAAATACAAGCAACCTATAGTAAACATAAATAATGAAGTTCCTCATACCCAAACTAATTAACTAGAGCGATCTATGCTAGTTCAGGAGGATGTTTTAATTACAGCACAGAGTTTCGCCGTGCATAAATTGAAAGTTTTGCCATAGAAAGACAGTAGTGACTAAACAGACACATTCTCATCGTCAATCACTCCTCCAAGTTGGGGCTCCAATCTTTATAGTCAGGGAGGAAGCACCCGAGCTTCGTGAAAGGCTTCAGGTCCAGACGCTGAGCGACTAGCAGTGCTCGAACATCATCTCGCGTCATTGGCCCATGGTAGAACATCCCTGTTTGTTCGAGGACCTCCTTTATGATCACTTGGGCAAGTTCACACTGTACATGATAAAACTCAGCTCAGATTCGATGATCTGGTGTCTTTCCTAGGCTTGTGGCCCAGTTGATAATCTCGGCATCGTGGGAAGTAGGTGACATGCGAAGGCATTGATGATCCCTTCTGTATTCCAGCATGTGATGCATGAGGTAGAATCCATCAGCCTCACTATTCTTCGGTTGATGGATGCAGCAGAAGTCGGTCTTTTGGCCGAAACCCAGCCCGTTCTTCCTGTGCTTTTTCACCTTGATATATCCAACAGAAATGCTGAAGGTTATCATGATACTATCGAGAACACTCTTTATGTGCGTGTAATCCTTTTTCCTGATGTTCCTCGATGAGTCCAAGTACAGAGCATGGGAGTATTCTGGGTATAGAATGATGAGGACGGCGCCCCCTCCCCCACTGCGCAAAATAAGTACACCTCAAATTAGCCTCCATGCGCGTAAAGGAATGATTAAAACTTACGAAAGGATATCCGCGGATGACTTACGAGGGATGATAAGGCAGGAGAATCGCTTCCTTGTCCTTATTGGCGACCATGAACTCGCCGATGTACTTGCTCTCATAGTCACGGTGCTCTTTGCAGACTGCCAAGAAGCTCTTGTGCATATAGCACGGGTCCGCAATGCAGATATATCTTATGTTCTCGTGCCTGATGATGTAGTTTAGATACAGCGCATACATGCGGATTAACTGAAAATCCAGCTTGGTCATGTGGAACATGTCATAGATGTAGTCAAATCGCAGGATGAACTTATCCATGGGCCATCTCTTGACATACAACCTCCCAACCGGCACCTGAGCCGCGTAAAGCGGGTATCCTGGATTTTTTGAGGCGAGAAGGCTTTTCTCTGTCGCCAACACATCTTCATGAAGTCCCCTTAGATTACAGGAGCACATAGTGAAATGACCTCACTAAATATTGCAAAATAGTGGTCTTTTCAAAAACCAAAAACCTTTGCAAAATGACCTCACTAAATATTTGCTACTGTTTTTAATTTATAGCTAAAAAAGTCTAGGAAGGGAGCTACTGTTTTTTATTTATAGCTAATTTATATACCTACAAAAATTGCCCTATCTAATTTCCTAAAAAAATTGCTACTATTTTTTATTTTATATACCCTAAACTAAATTGCCCTAGCTATTTTTTTCCTAAATGCTCTCTCTCTCTGCTACTGCCCTAAATAAAAATTTGCTAAATTTGGTACTGCCCTAAACAAATTTGCCCTAAACTAAATTTGCTAAACAAATTTGCTGCTGTGGAGAGGAGAGGGAGAGGAGGGCAGGGGAGAGAGAGGATGGCAGGGGAGAGGAGAGGAAGAGGCTTACGGGCTCGGGCTTGGGCGGCGGCGGTCGAGGGCGGGCAGGGGAGAGGGCGGCGGCGGCGAGCTCGAGGGCGGGCAGGGGAGAGGGCGGCGACGGTGGTGAGGTAGAGGGCGGGCAGGGCCGACGGCGGTCAAGCGCGGGCAGGGGAGAGGGCGGGCAGAGGAGAGGGTGGCAGTGGCGAGCTCGAGGGCTGGCAGGTGAGAGGGCGGCCGTGGCGGCGGTGAGGTCGAGGGCGCGCGACAGAGAGAAGGGGGAGAGGTGGGAGAGGGGGATGAAAAGGGACTTACAAAATTTTGAGCCCGCGCGGCGATTAACTAAAAATAGCAGTAGCGCTGGGTTAGGATACAACGCTATAGCTAACTTAGCTATAGCGCTGGGTCGTAATCGAGCGCTACTGCTAACTATTCCAAATTTAGTTTTTTTAATTCTAAAATACACATTGCAGTCCATCTGACACGGAACATTATCGCATCGTGCATTCTAGCGTAGTCAAGCTCCTAGATCTCTTCGACCCTTCCGTAGAATCTTTCTGTTATGCCGTTGGCGTCGGTCACGCATTCAATCGTCACCCCTGAGTTCTGGTAATCACTGTCCATGTCTTTGGCCTTTGTCTAGAATGTGTACCCGGTGATATCGTATGCCTGATAGGTCACGAGTTTGGGCGCGGGGCCATGTGCTAAGGCGTGTATCAGCAATCCGTTCGAACTGCCCTCTTCTGAGGGATTAGCAAGAACTTGCTCTTTGAACCAACGCAAGAATGTGGCGTTGTGCTTTATAGTAACTTCGTCGCCTGTCTTGCGCATCCCCTTATCATGGTACTTCTTTGCGATGGTTTCTTTGTGCAGTGTCACATAATCATCTACCACATCTAGGTGTTGTAGCACTACTAAGTTAGCCCTATCAAAGTCGTTCCATCGATCCGAGTAGTCCATGTGCAATTCCCTCCGGCCGTTGTTGTGACCTTCTCCTCCGAGCCTCCCATGGTGCTTCTTGACGGGCAAACCAACAACAAGGTCTCTGACGCCTATATAATTCTCGCAAAAGGAGATGCACTCTTGCGTAAGATACCCCTGGACGATGCTCCCATCGGGACGAGACATGTTACGAATGAATCCTTTGATGACCCCATTCATCCTCTCGAACGGGATCATGCTATGAAGGAATGTCGGCCCAAGGTCGATGATGTCATCCACGATGTGGACACACAGATGCAACATGACGTCAAAGAACGCGGGCGGGAAGTACATCTCAAGCTCACATAGTATGACAATGATCCCTTCCTGTAGCCTCCGAAGCCGCTTCACACTGATGGACTTTCGAGAGATAACATTGAAGAAGTTCCAGAGACCAGCAAGCGTGTCATGGACGTGCTTGTCCATTATCCCTCTAATGGCAACCGGGAGTATCTGCATCATCATCACTTGACAGTCATGAGACTTCATCCTGCTGAACCTTTTGTTCTTGGTGTCTAGAAATCTGCGTATCTTCCCACAGTAACCGGAACTGACTTTGATTCCTGTAAGGCACTTGATGAATTGATCGATCTCCTTCGCACTTAAGGTGAAGCAAGAAGGGGGGCAATAATTCTCCTCCTTCTTGTTGACTTTTCTGCCCCTTTCCCCCGCCTCCGTCTCCGTCTCCTCCGTCGACTTTTTACGGGGCGGCATGTTGAGATCTCTCCTGATCTCCAAATCTTCCAAGTCTTTCCTTGCCTTCAGCCCATCCTTGGTCTTCTCCGGCATGTTCATCAGTGTGCCAACCAAGCTCTCAAGGACATTCTTCGTGATATGCATTTGATCAAGGCAATGAGGCGTGTTATGATTGGGCTAGTACTCCAAGTCCCAGAAAACAGACCTCATTTTCCATACCTTCAGTAGCGGCTCCGGCGCCCTTTTCATCTTTCCCGGCGCGGGGCACTGTTCCCAGTTTTTCAATAGCTCATTGATTTCGGCGCCGCTCCTCTTACGTGGAGGTCCTCGATGCTCAGCCAAACCATTGAATAGATCTCCATGTTTTCTCCACGGGTCATCCTTCTCGAGCCATCTACGATGCCCCATGTACACGATTTTCCCAGACCCACCATCTTTCATTAACGTAAGCTGCTCAGACATTGTATCATCCATGCACCTCGTGCATCAATAGTATCCATGGCACACCTGGCCTGAGGTATACCCATAACCGAGATAGTCGTGCACCGTCATCATCAGCACGACTCTCATATAGAAATACTCTCCTTTGCTGGCGTCCCATGTCCATGCCGGTGTTTTCCATAATGTCTCTAGCTCCTCTTTCAGAAGCCCCATATACAGGTTAATATTATTTCCCGGTTGTTTCAGCCCTTGAATCAGCATGCTCATGTGTATGTACTTTGTCTACATGCACTTCCATGGGGGGAGGTTGTACATCCATACAAAGACGGGCCATGTGCTGTGGTTGGTGTTCTGGTTTCCAAACGGATTCATGCCATCGGTACTTGCACCAAGCACGATGTTCCTTGCATCTTCTGCGAAAAATCCATATTCGGTGTTGAATGCTCTCCACTGGCTAGCATCTGCGAGGTGTCTCAGCTTCGGATCATCTCCGTCGTTGGGCTTCTTCCTCTCCGCGTGCCAGTGCATGAGCTTTGCTTCCATAGGATCTACGAAATACCACTGCAGACGGGGAGTGATCGAAAAGTACCATACAACTTTCTGAGGAGCTTTCTTTCCTGCCTTCTTGTATCGAGAAGCATTGCACACTCGACAGCTGGTTTTTTCAGCGTGCTCCCCCCGATAAATGATGCAATCATTGATGCATGCATGGTATCTAATGTGGGGCAGATCAAGAGGGCAAATGATTTTCTTGGCCTCCTCGACACTAGTAGGGCATAGGTTCCCCGCGGGAAGAACTTTATTATGTAGATAGTTCAAATGCTCATCGAGACTTTTGTCTGTCCATTTGTTTTTTGCCTTCATCTTTAGAAGTTCGAGCGTGAAACTCAAGTGGGTCACCTCGAGATCGCAACCGTCATACAATGGAGTCTTTGAGTCTACTTCAAGTTGCGCCAGCTTGGCCTCCTCTCTAGAAGCAGCTCTGTCGCTACTCATACTCTTGCGAAGGAGGTCTCGAACATGAGGGTCCTGCACGACTGAACTTAGTACCGTCGAAGACTGCGGCGTGTAGTCCGCCGCCTCTTCTCTGCCATGTCCGGACTCTTCTTCGCCATGTCCGGAATCTTCTCCGCCGCCGCCATGTCCGGACTCTTCCCCGCCGCCATGTCCGGCGCCATCGTCTTCGTGTCGATCGGTCATCTCTTTGTCTAGCCCCACCATGTCGTTATTCCTTGCCATGTGGACGTCCTCATCATCATCTTCACTTATCCACCGAGTATAGCCATCCATGAAACCATTCATCAGTAGGTGCGCCTTCAAACTACTATGAGCAAAAGGGTACAAAAGGACTCCTTCTTTGCATCTTGTACATGGACATCTAATCCTAGTCCGATTATTTGCATACATGTCCATCACCGCGGATTGCAAGTATCGCTCCACCTTCCATCCACTCACCTTCATGACCGACTGCACGGTATAACAAGCGAAAGGGTTATAAACAAAATGCATGCATGCACCAAAGTCATATAAAAATTTGGAATGACCTTGCCTAAAAATAGGACATACCAAGTTTGCTCGAAATTCACCGAAATGGAAATAAATCGACATTTCGGCAAAACATAAGCAACTCGGGGGCATGTCACTCGCACAAATCCCTCCATATCTCAAACACACATATTCCCATTCTTGAAATGCACAAATTTTTACTCACCTATCTCCTGACAGAGATCGAGCACGGTTAGATGAGGCCTTCGCTACCTATATATAGGGATCAAAAGAGGATGGCTAAATAGCTAGCTAGATCTAGTTGTTGGGAGGAGAGATGACTCTAGCTAACTAATGGAGATGGAGAGAGATGAGCTAGCTAGATCTATATGTATGGAAGGAGGGAGAGCCAAATAAATGAGGAAGATCGAGAAGAAAGGCCATTTATGGAGGAGAATTATGGTGGAGGGGGGCATTAATGGGGACAGAAGAGAGGTAGAAGGAAGAGAGAAGAATGGCAATAATGGTGGAGAAGTAACTTAGAGAGGGGAGAGGGGAAAGGAGGGGAGAGGGGAGGAAGGGGGAGGGGGAGAGGGGTGGGTGAAAAGGTGGCAGCCACGCCTAGCAGTAGCGCTGTATCCTGAAGGCGCTACTGCTATGGTGCTTAGTAGTAGCGCTTGTCAGAAGCAGCGCTACTGCTAAGTGGGGCCCAATAGTAGTAGCGATGTTGTCTTAGCAAGCGCTAGTGCTAAAATCTTAGCAGTAGCGCTGTATTCTGGGCCGCGCTGCTACTACAGCTAGCGTCGATGGGCTCATTTGGTCCCACTTATCAGTAGCGCTCTTTCCATTTCCAGCGCTACCCTAGACCCACGCTACTGCTAATTAGCAGCAGCGCCGGTTATTTTCCAGCGCTACTACCGATGTCCTACCTATAAGCATTCTCCTAGTAGTGTATGGAGCCAAGTGTGAGTTATTCACATATCCCAAAACACTGAAGTTGTTGCTCATTCGAAAGGAATTCAATATGAAGAGGAAGTTGGGTGGAGCTTATTAAGGGTTATGAGCTAAGCATCGAGCATACCCCAGTTAAAACCAATGTAGTAACCAGAAATCCTCATGATACTAGTTGAACCACATAGAAATACCCAAGTAAACCTTTCGGGATTAAGCCAAGCAGAACCAGAGACATGGATGGAATATAGCAGCTATGGAAGTGCAACCGAGTCTTGAAGATACCATTAAGAAGGAGGATGAGTTCATCATAGAGGAAATCTGGTGGAGTTCGAAAGGACATTGATACGTCCCAAATGTATCTATAATTTTTGTATGATTCATGCTACTTTGCTATCAATTCCATACACTTTGGGCATACTTTTTATCAATTTTATTGGACTAACATATTAATCCATTGCCCAGTGCCAGTTCCTATTTTTGCTATTTTTGGAATTTCAGGAAAACACCACAAAAAAAGTCTGAGCAAAATTCAAATAAAAATAGTTCCTGGTTTTGCTGTTTTGGAAGTTTTGAGCCAAAAGAGGACTAGAGACCCAAGGCCTGAGACATGGGGCCCACCCTAGTGCCTAGGCGCCTACAGTAGGCGCCCTGGGCCTTAGGGTGTCTAGGGGGCACCTACGGCCTGGGGAGCTCCCCTCGGGTGCCTCCGATGCCCGATGGTCTATAAATACTACAAAACCCTACCCCAATTTTTGACGGATTTTTCACGCCGCCGCCACTCCCTGTTCTGAGGCGATCATCATTTTGGCCCTAATCTGGCACTCTGCCGAAGGGGGGAACCTTCATCTTCAACCTCAGCATCAACCCTTGCTGCTCCCATGGTGATCCGGGAGTAGTTCACCTTCGAGGTTGAGGGTTTGTGGTAGTAGCAATGTGTCATGTATCTCTCTTCCTTGATCTTATGAATTTCCACCATGATTATGATCTTGGGCATTGATGATTAGTTGAATTGTATGATATACCTCTTGTGATGAGTGCCTTTATGGATCGAATTTTGTTCTTGTTATATTCTTGAACTTTAGGAGTTAATGAGATTACATGATGCATGTCTAGTATAATCCCTGGAGACACCCATGAGACATTGGGGTGACTCATTAGACAAAGATTGAACGACAAGATCATATGGTGTTTTCGTAGTATAATTTCTGGGGCTGCCTGAAGTGACATTGGGGTGGCTCAATAGATTAAGATTAGAAAGAAAACTTTGAGGTGGTTTGCTATTTGTGCACGTACGGGATCTCATCAGGAATTGATCCAATAAAAAGGAACTTTGTGAGGTTACATTATATATTTTAATGAAGTTATCATGTTGAGAGTTGACACTAGTGAAACCAAAGAACCCTAGGCCTTATTTCCAACCATTACAACCTTGTTTTCAGTCACGTTTACTACTTGTTACCTTGATATTTTTATATATTCAGAAAATACAAAAATATTTCCACCATCCATATTATCTATCTATCATCCAATTTATCAATCTCTTCACCGAACTAGACACCTATACAATTGACAACTGTATAAGGTGTGTTGGGGACACAAGAGACTTCTTGTATCTTATTGTAGGGTTGCTTGAGAGGAGAATACATTCATCCTACACCTCCTGTGGATTGATAAACCTTAGGTCATCCACTTGAGGGAAATTTGCTGCTGTCCTACAAAAATGAATAAATTTGAACTTTTTAGACCTCCTGATCCTAGCATGGAGGAGAAAATTTATTATGATGAGAATACACCCCATAGTTATGATGATTGCAATATTATTGAAAGTGGGTTTGGAGAGGTCATGACTTTAGGTAGCAATTATCCAACTATTTTGGAGAGTGTTAAATCTTATTGGAATATTAATAAAGGTGGGTTTGGAGAGATCATAACTTTAGGTAGTGTTGATTCCACTATTTTGGAGGGTGTTTCAATTGATTATGATGAGAACAGAGTTGCCATTTATGATGTTTATTATGATGATACTTATGCTCTAAAAGATACTGATAATCATCCTTATGAAACTTTTCATAGTTATGAAAAAAATACTCCCCCATTGAACAGTACACTTTTAATGTGCAAATGGTTTATAATGTTCAAGTCTTACATGATAGCTATAATAATTTTACTCCCACTATTACTAATAAAAAGGATTTTGCTTACGTGGAGAGTAATAAGACTTTTATGCATGTGGATCATGAAAAGAATGTTATATGTGATAGCTATGTTATTGAGTTCATTCATGATGCCATTGAAAATTATTATGAGAGAGGGCGACATGCTTATAGATATCTTAACAATATCAAATTTCCTCTCTTTATGCTGAAAGCTTTAAAGTTGCACTTGTTTTGCCTTCCTATGCTAATTACTTCATGCTTCAATGAATTATTTTCTTATAAGGTTCCTATGTATAGGAAGTGGGTTAGACTTAAATGTGCTTGCTATATGCTGTTTGGTGTTCACTTTTGTGCTTCAAAATAATTATGATTCAAGTTTTCTTGTCAGCATATTCCAAAATTATCATGCCTAGCTTAAAGGCATGAAAGAAAGCGCTTCTGGGAGGAAGCCCACAATTAGCTTTTAGTTTGGTTTGAATAATGTAGAACTTGCTACCCAACTGTAGCAAAGTTGTTTTCTTTTAATAAAGTGCCAATTTATGCAAAGTTATTTAGGCTATGTGGTGATTGATGTTCTGTTTCCTACTATTTTTTGTTCTTGCAAAAAATCGTATTTATTCTTGGAACGTGCTCTTGACTTGAAATTTTTACAGAACAGAGCCATGTATATCTAGTATTTAAAACTAGATGTACTTTGCGGGTATAAATGGGTAGCTTTGCAAGATAGTAAAGAACTTGAAAATAAAAGTTAGTTACTATTTAGTAAAGGAACAATGAAATAAAAGATAACGAGTGTGGAGTAGCGGTAGTAAGTGTTGTGGAATTGTCCCTAGGCAATTGGCTACGATATTAGACCGATAATCATCTATTGCAGTTTATATGTGGGAGAGGCCTATGCTAACATGCGTGCAAAATCCATTGACTAACATGTACTTATGATTGGAACCATTAACAAGCATCCGCAAATACTAAAAAATTCATTAAGGTAAAACCCAACCATAGAATTAAGATCTATTGGTCCCCTTTATCCCATGTGCATCAACTCCTATTCTCAGGCTTAGTACTTTCTGTCACTCTCACCGCCTTATGCATATTCATATCAACATACTACTAACCCTAAAGTGTGATCCAACATATGTGTGCACTCATACATCAGGCACCAAAGGACAACAACATATCAACATACAACTCATATCAATCAAAATAGATCACCAATTAACCATAGGACAAAAAGGAACTACTCAGACATAATAGAGATGCAAGAAATCATTGGGTAATAATTAATCACATCAAACACCATGTTCAAGTAGGGGATTACAGAGGTTTGTGGGAGAGTTGTCCACTGTATAGAGAGGGAGGAAGGTGATGGAGATGGTGGTGATGACAATGATGGTTCCCCCGGCGGCACTCCGACACCGCCGAAAGAGAGGGGGAGAGAGGCCCCCCTCCTTTTTCTTCTTCCTTGTCCTCCCCCTAGGTGGGGAGAGGTTTTCCCCTCTGGTCCATGGTGTTCTTGGATCCCGGAGGGTGAGAGCTCCATTTGAGATTGGATCTTGTATTTTCTAGAATTTCTCTCTGTGCTGTTTTCTGAGTCGTTTCACCGTTTTATAGATTCCTGGAGATCCGTAACTCCAAAAAATCTAAAATTTTAGGGCGGTTCAGAAACTTCAGGAGCAAGGCTACAATAAAGGGCGGCATAAACCACCTTACACATTGCCCACGCGGGCAGTTGACGCGGCCAGGGGTGTGGCCGCGTGAGGTGGCCACATGGCCACCTCGTGGCTCCCCTCTGGCCCATCTTCTGGCCCATGGCTTCTTTCGGTGTAAAAATAATTTTCATGATTTTTCCCAAAAAATTTCAGCTCCAAAAATATCAATTTATGAAAAAGCCAAAAACACTAGAAAACCGCAACTATCCTTTGGCACTATATTAATATGTTAGTCCAATAAAAATGATACAAAAGTGCACCAAAAGCATATATAAATGATGCAAATATAGCATGAACGTAAAAAAATTAGATACATTGGAGATGTATCATCATCCCCAAGCTTAATCCCTACTCGTCCCCGAGTTGGTAGATGATAAAAGACATATTTTTTGTTTGTGAATGCTACCTTAACATGAACATGATTATCTTATTCAGTCTCATTAAAGTTTAACTCAAAAGAAAAGTGATTCAAAGCAATTGTCTATAGGTGATAACAAGCAAGTAAAATCAAAATGTGCAAATAAATATACTCTTGCTTTTCATGAATCAATGCTTTCTGATGAGTCCAATTTATGTGATGATTTTGATAGTTATTTTGTGCCTACATGGTAGGCTTTGTGGAATTTTACCGCGTTCACGCACTTCTTTTTGTTATTATTCCTCAGGTAATGCCTATTGGATCAAATAAATCCATATGAAAGGAATCCCTGGAAATTATGGTGGAATCACAATATTTAATGTGATAATCAACTACCATAAAAGAATAAAGCAAAGGGGACCAAGGAGGAACGCCTGCGGCAGGGCTAGAGCCAAAGATGGCCTACCATACGAGCGCGCCCTCTCGTATGGGTGGTCATATGAGGTGCCAGAGCAGCCGCCTCGTCCACTATTTTCACCCCGTAGAATCAAATCAGAGAACAGACGCGCAGAGAGACTAGAAATTCATCCAGAAGGCAGAACCCTAGCCTCCGAAGATCATCTGGAGGAGGGATTGGCAAGGTGGAGATCGCCATCTTCACCACTAAACACAAGGGGGCTACAACGTAATCACCATTGTCATCATCATCCACACCAATCTCGTTGTAACATCAGGAACCCTAGTGGATTGTCTTGTTTGTTATGTTTGTGATTTATTCATGTTCACCACCACCTTGATCATGATGTTTGTTGTCTCCATGTGTGAGTAGAACCCCAGTTCTCAGGGATATGGATGAACCTTCGTATGTATAGGATCTAAAACATTATAATGGATATGAGATCCTCTGTTGAATGCTTAGTTTATTAGACTTCGTGAATGTTGTGAAGGGGCCCCACTCAACATTACCATTGAAAGGCCACGAAGTATTTTACTGTCGTTGTAAAGGATGGGATGTGAAGGTAATTCGAGGTGACAGTAAAAGCCTTTGCTTCAAGCCTTTGCAATTGATAGGGATTCACGGAGAACCCTTAATTATCATAGTCATAACCTGCAGGGGGAGACTATGGTGGCGGCATGCATGGCACAAAGTCTACCTAGAGTAGAACGTGTACTATACCCGGCTCCACCTAGCACAATCGTCAAGAGTGGCTCGAGTATCCAGACCATACTATGCCAGCGCATAGGTTGCATTAGAAACATACCAATGGGAATTCCGGACTCCCTGAGAACACCTTACTCCTCTGCCAGTTCCACTAGTCACTCTCTCAGCTGCTTTGTTATTACTTTTTATGCAATTTACTTTCAGTTCACTCCACACCAAAACAATTATTTATCTTTGCCCTCACTTTGTCTGGAGTCTACAATTGCTTGCAGGCACAAATCCATAATTCACTACAAGAGGCGATGCCTGATTCCTGTGCTTCCTGTGGGATTGATACACTTACTTCAAAAAGGCTACAACTAAACCCTGTGCACTTGCAGGCCATCACTTTCAATCAATGTTCCCATCGCCAAAGGTTTAGAAAGAATGTCAGGTGTATCATGGAAACATAGTATACTAGGTCTTCATCGTATAATGGCAATCTTATCATGAACAAGTGAGGGCTCTATTTTAGACCCATTTTTGAAGCTCATTTGTTGCATAATAACTCCATATATCATGTCTCATTGAACCAATTGCATGTCCATTATGCATGATTTCTAGTTTACACTATTTTCATTGTGAGCATTGCATAGTTTTTAGTTTTTGTTAGTTTTTATTAGTTTTCTTTGTATTGTTGTGTTTATAGGTGTTTTGGAGCAGCCGTGGACTTAGCACGATGAAAGGACCAATGTTGGGATCATTATGGAGGATTTCCAGGCACTAGATTCAGGCCCTTTGGAGAGTTGGATAATTGGACATTTTCCAAAGAGCCCAAATTGAAGATCCTATGCAATGGGTGTATCAGGATTTCTGAGGCGAATCCAACAAGCCCAAGAACGTCCAGATCAGAGTTCTTCTAAAGAAATGGCGAACAAAATATGAAACTACACATGCACAGTCCAGAAGAAAAGATGGCTCATATGCTACACGCACGCAAAATATGAAACTACACGCGCTCATACCAGGCTCCCAGGGCTACGAAAACTACCCCAACTTCCACGATTCTTCGAGGATTTCATCCCTGTTTGTTCCCATGACTTCCTTGGCCACCAAGGGAGGTATTGGGAGAGGATTTGGCTCATCTAGAGACCTTGGATCCAAGGAGAGAGGCTACATCCATGAAGGAGACTCCAGGAGGTCTCCTATATATACACCTGCAACCCTAGCCGCCGGAGGAGAATCATGATCACCATCTCCATCATCTCCCATGCTACTCCAAGATCAATTCCACCATAGAAGAAGGGCGAAGACCTAGAAGAAGGAAGAGGGAGGCTCTGCCAATGCCTCGTACTGGCCTTCGGGCCGGTGCCATCTCCACCAGCACCACCATGCCCTTCTCCTTCACCAACTCGATGTTGGCTTGTAACTTGTCTCTCCCCTCTATGTTAACCTTGTATATGTTTGAGTGATTACATTAGTTGTCGAGAATTTGGATGAACTCTTAGTGTGTGTTTGAACTGAATGCCGATAGAATACAATATCCTCTTTAGTATTCTTTGTGATGTTGGGTCAGTGCACCATTCAATATTTGCCTATTAGGACATGAAGGGTATTACTATCTTTGTGATGGTGGGATGTGGAGGTAAAAAGGTGACAGTAATATCCTCCCTTCCTTCCTGGAGCAATTGATAGGGAAACAATGGAGAACCGACCATTCGCCGCGTCCACGGGGTAACCCTTAATCACCATTGCCGGAACCTGAAAGTGGGGACGAACGGTGGTGGCATGTGTGATACGGACAATACGCATGTAGCATGTATGCTGTAGCAGGCTCCGCCCACTGATAGAAATAATGCAAAGTGGCTTAGTTATTCAAACCTAGAACTATGCAATTGCATATGTTATGTAGATCACACTAGTAGTGATGGCTCCAAACCTCTAAGAATGTTTTATTACTCAAGTGCCGTCCCTACAAACTTAGTACATTTAATTCCTATTTTTACCTTTCCGTCCATAGTTTAGATAAAACCCCCTTTTTATTTCTACTTTCCCTAGCAACCGACTAAAGTAAACTATTTCCAAACTCCGGTTTGGGTGCATGCGTAGTTGCGATCGTGACAGCGGAGCTGCAGGGTTGGTAGTGTCATCCTTTTCGCTCCCTGTGGGTTCGACACTTTCTTATCATGAATTGCGCTACATAGCTCTGTGCACTTGCAGGACATCAAGCATTTTCTGGTGCCGTTGCCGAGGAGCATAGCGCTTGGTCATTACCTTCCCGTTCGCACTTAGTTTATTTTTGTTTGTTGCTATTTAACCCAAAAATCCAAAAAAAAAATCTTGCTTTGAGATGTCAACTACAGGAATCAAAGTTGCTGCAAGAGAACAAATCCAGAAGAGAGGAAGGGTTTACGAACAATATCAATATTCTGACAAAGTATTGAAGTGAGTGATCAATTGATGGTATTGGATATTTGCGTTCAATGAATATTAAGTTTCCCAACATTTTGTGAGCATTGCGAATCCAATAACCATATGAGCTTTTGTTGCAAAGTTCACCCTAACCCTGTTGTAGCATCATATAACTATGATGACTATCCTTTTGATTATGTTGAAGTCATTGAGGAGCTAATATTATTCTTCGGAGCCTCGGAGCTTATAACAAGGGTTAAGGAACTCTCCCCTTATCATGAAGAGGTCTCTAAACATATGGGCTTGTTGGAGAACATCCATGACTTTTGCATCGCTAACAAATTTCATAAAGCTCCTTTAGTCATGGACTATGAGAAGTGGACTACCACTGCCTCCCAAGCCTCTATATTGCAGGAACATAACCTCATCCAGGAATCCAGGGAAATAATCGAGCTATGGGAGAAAAATAAGCTGGAAGCCACTTTTCAGGAAGTTTGTTTAGAAGTTGATAAGCAGGAAAAGGAACATGGAGATGAAGGATGGAATGGCCATTGTCCAACAACTCCTACTAATCATGGTAAATTTCTAAACACAATTAATGCCCAGCTAAGTGACCATTTATCTTATCTACGTTCTATTAGAGCTTTCATGGAGCCTATTGAAACACTGCTTGAATGTTCTCCACTGGAGGATATAGTGAGAGCTAATGTTTCAGATTTATTTGTTGGAAAGCATGGATTACATATTGGCATTGTTCCTGATGTGCCTTCGATGACTCCTTTTGATGAAACACCAATTGGCATTCACCTTAGGGACGAGATAGCACAAAAGGAGGGTGAGTTGCCTGCATTACAGGAGATATCAAAAAGTGATGCAGCCACCACAATGCTTAATGATCATTCCTCCATACCTGTGGATTTGTCAATATTGGACAAACCCCAAATTGCATATTCGTATATTGATCTTTATGATATATTTGCTGATTTTTTGCAAGCTCTTCATAGCACTCCTTTGGAGAGGAAATTGCAATGTCTTATAGATGATAATAGCCTCGACATAGAATTTGCAAATTTGGATACTAATATTCCCAGGTACACTGAAGAAGAAGATGAAGAAGGTTATGATTTCCTTACTGCTCCAAATCCTCTCTGCTATAAAAATCTTGTGAAATTGCAGCTACTAACCTTTCAGGCATCTCTGCTAAACCGTGTGCATCGGTACTCACCAAAGAGTGAGTTTTTATTTTCCTATATGATGCCGATGCACCGGAAGCGAGTACGACTCCGACCGAGCTTTGCTATGAGGTGCTCCGAACCTCGGTGAGAGGTAGCCATCACCCTCTGGGTCGACATTCCTTGGGATCCGGGTGGATAAATTAATGGAGCACCGAAGCATAGCTATATAGCTATAAAGAAAGTGCTGCTAGGGCTGGGAGGCATCCTGAAAGTCAGTAGGCATCGTTCTTAGCTTTGTGTCTTTGAGTTTAGTTGCATTCATATTTGCATTGGCACTTTTATTTTTGCATAGTTGCTATTAGAGTTGGTTTCAAACTAATCTTCGAAAGGTAAAATTTCAATCTATCGGTAGCCTCAATTTTGCTGCACACCTCCTCTTATTTTTATTGCAATTATGCTATCCACTTAACATGAGGAGGGAGCACAAAATTTTCATGAAGTTCTGCAGCTCCAGAGGAAAAGACAGGGTGTAGTACGACCGATCATGGTCGTACCTGCACTTGTGCCAGCTCCAGCCGCAAGAGAAAATGAGTCTAGAGGAAAAGATGGGCTGCGGTATGAGTGTCCGCGCTCGTACCCGCGCTCGTACCAGAGGTAGCCACGCAAGAGCACTTTTCCAGAGGAGAAGACAACATCTGGTACGAGCGTTCGTGCTTGTACCATCGCTCATACCATACTCAGCCGAGAAGCCCCAGCTTACTAGGACGAAAGATAGAGCCCGGTACAAGCATCCGTGCTCGTACCCGCGCTAGTACTGAAGGGCGATGCTGAGTATTGAGCTAACAGAAGAAAAGACGGTGCCTCATACGACCGGATCCGGTCATACCCTCTCTCATACCGAGGCAAGAAAACCCCCATTTGATTTATTTTCGATGTCTGAGGTCAGTGGGTTACTTTTAACTGTCCGTTTACTTTCTACCTCATGTTAATTACCTTTGAAGCTCCCTAACCTATAATTCTCTATAGTAAATTATGTTTTCTTTTATTTTCTCTGTTCGGTTGGTTCGTATACCGAGCAATTTTCTTTTTATTTCGTGTGTCATTTTTGCAGAGACTTGGACCTTATGTGGTGACGTGTATGGTATGGTGCCAACCGTATAAAGACCCGCACAAGCCACTTGGTTGTTTCAATTCGACGAACCTTGACCACAAGTGCTTGGTAATGTCTTCCATTTTGAACCTTGCTTAATAAAAGTTCTTCAATAGTGAGCTTCTCGCCTTAAGCGGGATCCCTCCTTTTAATTAGGCACGTAGGAGGCTGCACACTCGTGTTTTATACCCTGTCTCACTTGCACTTCACTTATAATCTAGGAGCAGATCACTCTTAGAAATAGTTTGTTGACTTAAGTGAGGTGCTTAGGTTGATGAACCAATCTTTATGAGGCAAATGTTTTTTATCACTTGTGAGCTAACCCTTTGTGCTACAAAAAATATAAAAAAACTTCAAAAAGCACAAAAAATACTTTGTTCGTTTTCAGCAGGTTCTACCGGAGGGCAGCACCCGGACCGCAACAAGGAAAATTCATTGAAGCAAGGTCCATGCCCATTAAAGGAGAGGTCATTTGAGCCTAATCGATCAAAGTGTATTACCCTTGCTTAATCTTAAGATTGGGGAGGTAACCGCTTTCCGTACTCTCTTATAATAACTGAATTTTCTCTTTTTGTTTCATAATTTTCCCTAGTTTGGTATTGCAAAGTTCTAAGCTTGGGGAGGTTATTTTTGCATGCGTAGGGTCTTGTGCAATGTTCTTTATCTTAAGGTTTTCATGCGATCGTGTGTCCCGCTATTTTGACATGCTTGATTTGCATTAGTTTTACCTAGCCTGATGAAATCTTTTTATCCTCTGAAAGACATTGTCGTGTTTTCTTTTTATCAAAAACAATAAAGGAGTCCTTTGAACTGTTGCCTATCTTTCACCTAATTACATAAGTTGGGGACTCTGGTGGTGGCTTGATTAGCGTTAGAATGTTGTAGAGGCTTTTGCTGATAAACCCAACGACTTTGGTTGATTCGGGATGCGTAACGGGTAACCCCCGCCAAACTACCCCCTCAGGGTGCTTAGTTTTTGAGTCTTATGCAACATGACACCGTGATGTTCTTGTGTAGTGTTTGATTTCTTTATGACCAATGTGAGTTCAAAGCCATTGCACTTCCATTTTATCTTATGTATTGCTAGCCTCTTCGGTACAGAGCATTGCCCACTCTCACATTGAGACTTGGCGCATACTTTGCTGTTACATCCAAACCAGTGGGAGGACTTCCTCTTGTTCTCCTACACATAAACCCGACATCTCCTTAAAATAGCCACCATACCTACCTACCATGGCAGTTTCATAGCCATTTTGAGTATATCGCTATGCACTACCATCATATTACATTACATGACTAGAGACATCTTCTTTATTGTCATTTGCCTTTCATGATCATAATATGGCTGGCATGATATTTTTATGGCTCATCCATTTTTTTATGTCTATGTTACGCTAGATCATTGCACATCCTGGTATACTACCAGAGGCATCATAGAGTTTCTCTCATGTTTAGAGATTGAGTTATGATTACACTCAGATGAAGTGTGTCAAAAGAAAAGTGTATCATTCATGTAAGTTGTTGCTCCTACCAAAAAAAGAAAGGAAAAAAGGAGAGAATAAAAGATGCACCACAGAGGTGCCAAAAAAAGTGAGGAAAAGAGAAGGAGCAACACCATTATCCTTTTTAGCATACACAAAAGTGCTTCAAAGTAGCACAACTTCATGCATTGTAAAGTAGAAAGCTTCATGAGCTTCATGTTTCATTTATACTAGTGAGGAATTTATATTATAGAACTTGGCTTGTATATTCCGATGATGAGCTTCCACAAATGCTCGAGGTCTTCATGAGCAAGCAAGTTGGATGGACCCCCACTTAGTCCTTAGGAGAGCCTTCATATATTTATAGCTCTTTGTGCATCCTAGTTGCATGGCGATCCCTACTTCTTACGTTAACATAGATCATAAGGCCTTCTCCATTGCCTAATGGTCAGCTGCATTGATGCAAGACCTTCTTTGTTTTTGACTTCTTAAAACCCCAATCATTATTCTATTTTCCCATAAATGCGAGGCCTAGGCTTGGGCTCTGCCCTGCACAGGTAGTTGAACGCTTGAGTAATGCAGACAAACGATCTTGCTATTGCACCTAGTATGCCTCGGGTTGGTGTTTTTGAAGTTATCACTAATGCATAATTTCTTTTGTCTATGATGGACATTGCTTTGTTCCCAACATAATTTTTACATTCTCTCTAAACCTTTGGCAATGGGAATTTGGACTTCACAAAAATATTTCCTCTTTCTTGACCTCCATGACAATGGAACTAAAAGGATTGTAGGTATTACTCCCATGCTAGTTAACTTTTACAAGCTCGCATGAAGAATAAGGATACACTTTTGGGCTTTGATTTTCAGTGTAAGCCTAAGAGTTAACAACAATGAGCATAGTTAGTCAACCTTCTTACTCGAGGATGAGCAATGTTTAAGCTTGGGGAGGTTGATGGCTCTATTTTAGACCCATTTTTTATGATCATTTGTTGCATAATAACTCCATATATCTACGTGCAAGCATAATCGAAATCTATGAATGCATAAAGTAGAGAATGACTAACAGGGGACATCAGGGCACAAGTAGGTAGTCCTTCTCCTTATTAGCTAGCATGAAACACAGAAGGCATTTCATCATAATATCCCTACCTTTTTGGGATCGCACGTTGTTCTCGTGCATGTGATAAGGGTTCGCTATTGCAACATCCATTACCTTCATGTGTCTCACCTCTTTGGCTTGATAAAGCACCATAGCCTGACTAAGGATGCTTCAAGCCTAAGAAGATTGAACATGCGGAAGATCTCCGTGAAATCCAGATAGAATTTGTCCACGGGATAATCTTCAACGAAATGCAAACCCTCTGGCACATTCACCATGTAAAATGAGACATTATCTTCAAATAGAGATAATTCCACCAATTGAATTTTGTCATGCAGAATCTTCATTTCGATTGGGAGGTCTTTGTACACATCCACCAGTACCATTGGTTGACTAGGGATATGAATTTCACACCATTGATGACCCTTTGCTCCTGATAACCCCCAAGTATACGGGATTGTCGTAGCACTTTCCAAGGTGGAGGTGGTAAGTATGGATTGTCGAACCCACAATGAGCTAAAGGTAGGATTCATATTCTCTTAGGTTCTATCGGCCACTGATACAAACCTACATACACCAAACATTTGCTTTACCTAGAAAATAAAACTAGAAGTACTTTGTGGGTATAAAAGGGTAGCTTTCCAAGATAGTAAAGAACTTGAAAATAAAAGTTAGTTGCTGTATAGTAAAGGAACAATGAAATAAAAGAAAACGAGTGTGGAGTAGTGGTGGTAAGTGTTGCAGAATTGTCGGCAATTGGCTACGATACTAGACCAATAATCATCTATTGCAGTTTATATGTGGGAGAGGCCTATGCTAACATGTGTGCAAAATCCATTGACTAACATGTACTTATGATTGGAATCATTAGAAAGCATCCATAAATACTGAAATATTCATTAAGGTAAAACCCAACCATAGCATTAAGATCTATTGGTCCCCTTTATCCCATTTGCATCAACTCCTATACTTAGGCTCAGTAATTTCTATCACTCCGACCACCCTATGCATATTGATATCAGCATACTACTAACCCAAAAGGGTGATCCAACATACGCGTGCACTCATACATCGGGCACAAAAGGACAACAACATATTAACATACAACTCATATCAATCAAAATAGATCACCAATTAATCATAGGACAAAAAGGAACTACTCAGACATAATAGAGATGCAAGAAATCATTGGGTAATAATTAATCACATCAAACACCATGTTCAATTAGGGGATTACAGAGGTTTATGGGAGAGTGGACCACTATATAGAGAGGGATGAAGGTGATGGAGATGGTGGTGATGACGATGGAGTCGATGGAGATGATATCGGTGATGACGGTTCCTCCGGCGGCACTTCGGCACCGCCGAAAGAGAGGGGGAGAGAGGCCCCCTCCTTCTTCTTCTTCTTCCTTGGCCTCCTCCCTAGGTGGGGAGAGGTTTCCCCCTCTCGTCCAGGGTGTTCTTGGCCCTCGGAGGGCGAGAGCCCCCTCTGAGATTGGATATTGTATTTTCTGGAATTTTTCTCTGCACTGTTTTCTGAGTCGTTTCACCATTTTATAGATTCCTCGAGATCCGTAACTCTGAAAAAGCTAAAAATTTTAGGGTGGTTCAGAAACTTTGGGAGCCAGGCTCTGGCTGGAGAGCAGCACAAACCACCATATAGGCTGCTCACGTGGGCAGTTGGCGCGGCTAGGGGTGTGGTCATGTGAGGGGTCCACGTGGCCACCTCGTGGCTCCCCTGTGGCCCATCTTCTGGCCCATAGCTTCTTCCATGTAAAAAAATTGTAATGATTTTCCCAAATTTTTCTAGCTCCAAAAATATCAATTTGTGAAAAAGCCAAAAACACTAGAAAACAACAACTGGCCTTTAGCACTAGATTAATATGTTAGTCCAATAAATATGATATATAAGTGTACCAAAAGCATGTATTAATGATGTAAATATAGCATGACCATAGCAAAAATTATAGACACATTGGAGACGTATCAGCATCCCCAAGCTTAATCCCTGCTCGTCCTCGAGTAGGTTGATGATTAAAGAAATAATTTTTGTTTGTGAATGCTACCTTAACATGAACATGGTTATCTTATTCAGTTTCATTAAAGTTTAACTCAATAGAAAAGTGATTCAAAGCAACTGTCTATAGTTGATAACACACAAGTAACATCAAAATGTAAAAATAAATATACTCCTATTTTTCATGAATCAATGCTTTCAATCAATGTTCCCATCGCCAAAGGTTTAGAAAGAATGTCAGGTGTATCATGGAAACATAGTATACTAGGTCTTCATCGTATAATGGCAACCTTATCATGAACAAGTGATGGCTCTATTTTAGCCCATTTTTGAAGTTCATTTGTTGCATAATAACTCCATATATCATGTCCCTTTGAGCCAATTACATGTCCATTATGCATGATTTCCAGTTTGCACTCTTTTCATTGTGAGCATTGCATAGGTTTTAGTTTTTATTAGTTTTTATCAGTTTTCTTTGTTTTGTTGTGTTTATAGGCATTTTGGAGCAGTTGTGGACTTAGCACATTGAATGGACCCAGGTGGAGATCCCTACGGAGGATATCCAGGCACTAGATTCAGGCCCTTTGGAGAGTTGGATAATTTGACATTTTCCAAAGAGCCCAAATTGAAGATCCAATGTCATGGGTGTATCGGGTTTTCTAAGATGAATCCGACGAGCCCAAGAGTGCTCAAATCGGAGTTCGCATGAAGAAATGGCGACCAAAACACGAAACTACACGCGCAAAGTCCAAAAGAAAAGATGGTGTCCGATACAACCGTATCCGGTCATACCGGCGCTCGTACCAGGCGCCCGTATCCACAATTCTTCAAGGATTTTGTCCCCATTTATTCCCATGACTTCCTTGGCCACCAAGAGGGGTATTGGTAGAAGATTTGGCTCATCTAGAGCCCTTGGATCAAAGGAGAGAGGCTACATCCATGGAGGAGACTGGAGGAGGTCTCATATATATACACCTCCAACCCTAGCCACCAAAGGAGAATCACGATCACCATCTCCATCATATCCCGTGCTGCTCCAAGATCAATTCCACCATAGAAGAAGGGCCTAGACCAAGAAGAAGGTAGAGGGAGGCTCCGCCGATGCTCCGCACCAGCCTTTGGGCCAGTGCCATCTCCACCGACGCCGCCATGCCCTTCTCCTTCACCAACTCGATGTTGGCTTGTAACTTGGCTCTCCCCTCTATGTTAAACTTGTATATGTTTGAGTAATTACATTAGTTTTCAGGAATTTGGATGAACTCTTAATGTGTATTTGAACTAAACACCGATAGAATACAATATCCTATTTTGCATGTTTATGTTAGTATTCTTTGTGATGTTGGGTGAGTGCACCATTCAATATTTGCCTATTAGGACATGAAGGGTATTACTATCTTTGTGATGGTGGGATGTGGAAGTAAAGAGGTGTCAGTAATATCCTCCCTTCCTTCCTGGAGCAATTGATAGGGGAACAACGGAGAACCGACCATTGGCCGCGTCCATGGGGTAACCCTTAATCACCATTGCCAGAACCTGAATGTGGGGAGGAACGGTGGTGGCGTGTGTGATATGGAGACTATGCATGTAGCACGTATGTTGTACCAGGCTTTGCACACTGATAGAAATAATGTGAAGTGGCTTAGTTATTGGAACATAGAACTATGCAATTGCATATGTTACGTAGATCACACTAGTAGTGATGACTCTGAACCCCTGAGAACGCTTTATTACTCAAGCACCATCCCTACTAACTTAGTACCTTTTGGTTCCTGTTTTTACCTTTCCGTTCATATTTTACCTTTCCATTCATAGTTTAGATAAAACCCCCTTTTTATTTCCGCTTTCCCTAGCAACCGACTAAAGTAAACTATTTCCAAACTCTGGTTTGGGTGCGTGCGTAGTTGCGTCCGTGACAGTGTAGCTGCAGGGTTGGTAGTGTCATCCTTTTTGCTCCCTATGGGTTTGACACTTTCTTATCACGAATTATGCTACATAGCTCTGTGCACTTGTAGGACATCAACAAACTCAGGAGAAAAACCAGGTGCTAATACTACGCTTCTCTCATGTCAACTGTTCAACCCTCATGCAATACTTGAGCGCAAGTTTTAGCCTTAGCACTTAAATGGCAAAAAGGGATGGGTGTTTAAGAGAAGTCAAACGAAAGAAAGTCTCACACCAACATAGGTGATCATTAGGCAATGGAGAGGCCTTATAATCGATGCTGATGCGAGGAGTAGGGATTGCCATGCAATGGATGCACTAGAGATATGAATGTATGAAAGCTCTCCAATTGACTAGTGGGGTGTGCATCCTACTTGCTTGCTCACAAAGACCTAGAGCGTTTTGAGGACGCTAAACATTGAAATATACAAGCCAAGTTCTATAACATAAAGATCTCCACTAGTATATATGAAACACATGAAAACTCTCTATGAAATGCAAGGTGCTACTTTGAAGCACAAGTGTATACAAAAGGATAGTAGTGGCCCCCTCTCTCTTTATTCTCTCATTTTTTTTCTCTTTTTTTTTCATAGTGGCCTCCTTGGCTCTTTTTTTATTCCTCACAAGTAGGGGCACACTCTAGATGAATATTACACTTTTATTTACTCATAACTCAACGAAACCCATTAACATGATGAACTCAAATGAATCCCTCTGGCAGAGTACCAGGATGTGCAATGGTCTAGCATAGCATAGACATAAAAAAAGGACAAGCCATATAAATATCAAGCTAGGTATCTTATGATCATTCAAAGCAGAATGACAGTAAAAAATACATCAAGTCATGTAATGTAATGGTGGATGCTACATGGCAATATATCACGGAATGGCTATGGAAATGCCATAATAGGTAGGTACGGTATGGGTGGTTTATTTGTGGGAGAATAAGAGGAAGTTCTCCCACGGGGTTTGGATGTACCGGTGAAGTTTGCACCAAGTCTCAAGGTGAGAGTGGGCAATGCATGATACCGAAGAGGCTAGCAAATATGGATTGGTGGAAGTGCATAAGGACCACTAGTGCAGAATCAGCCTTTAGTCCCGGTTCATAAGGGCCTTTAGTCCCGGTTCATAAGGGCCTTTAGTCCCGGATCAACAACTGGCACTAAAGGGTCGGGACTAAAGCCCCCCCCCTTTAGTCCCGGTTCATCACGGCCCGAGACCAAAGGCCCACCACGTGGCACGAGCCAGTGCCGGGGGCTGGGGGGCCTTTAGTCCCAGTTGGTACACCAACCAACCGGGACTAAAAGGTATAGGAGCTGGGGGGGCCTTTAGTCCCGGTTGGTAACACCATCCGGGACTAAAAGGTATAGGGGTTTAGGGGTTTATGCTTTATTTTTCCTTTTAATTTTGTGTTTTCCATTTAATTCTTTTTCATTTCAAACATATTTTACGCTACTACATACATACTGTACACGTCATGCATATATAAATAGAATTTCTCGTACGACCATATGCATGTGCATACACACACACACATATATATATATATATATGTATATAATTTGGTACATATATACAATTTCTCCTACAATTTGCAGATAATTACATGCAGGCATTAGGTGTAATAGTATTCTCCTTTGGGATGTATGACCTGGTCAACCAAAAATCCCGCAATTTCCTCTTGAAGTGCTCGTATGCGGTCCGTTGGTAGGAGCTTTTTCCGCTTCTCCGTCAGCTTTAAAGAAGGAGATCAAGGTGAATATATTAGTTGTGTGTATATATATTATATCATGATAAAAAAATTGTGGATAGTGTTCTGGCAAACGTACCCAAAGTTGTCTTTCAGATCTGCTCCTTTCGGACGTCATAATGCGAATGTTCTTGCAAATGTAGTATGCACATAAATTAATCCCCGGCGCCTGCCTCATGCACTTTACAAGAATAGAATTCAATCAGATAATAATTAATCAAGCATGATAATGGTATTGAAACTAGAATTAAAGAGATGCGCGGACACGTAGCTAGTACTACTTAATTACGTACCTTGGGTCGCACCCATTTCAGCTCTTGTTTCCATGCACCTGGGACCTATTTGATGAACCTTTGCCAAACCCTGCCCGGCAAAGAAAATGAATAAATGAGTTATTAATTAGTTGATATCAGGAAATTAACTAAAGAAGCTGACATAATGCGATAATGATTGAAATTACCTGTCGACCATCCCCTTCACGATTAAGGACTCTTTAGGTTCTTTAAGTAGTGAGTCCAGTACTTTAACTTTTCCCTCGTCAACTTCAATGATTAGCAGGATCCAGTGGAAATTGCATGCGCACACGTTTGTATAATTAAGCGGGCATGTGTATAACTCATCAACTACACTTATTAACATCTAGTAAGCAAAATAGAATTTGTAGTACACGACAGTAACACTCACTCGAAGTTGTAAGGAAATACTATTTCTGGTTGGGTATTTAGTTGCTTCAGAAACTATAGCAAGCTCTTCTTTGTATCTTTTGGGCGACGTGACCACACCTCTTCATTAATGGTATTTGGGTCAATGAACCCAATGCCATAGTGTCCATCTCTTTTCATCTCATAAATCTTCATTCTGCATAATACCACAGAAAAGAATATAGTGAGGATAATTAACGGCAACGAACAAGCACAGCTAGAGACTTAAATTACAGAAAAAAATCACTTACAGACAATAGCAACTGACGAGAGATTTGTCGAGTGCGTCTTGATTGAATAACTGAAACATTTCTTGAAACTCAACCCACAAATCTTTTGCATGGAAGTAATGCTCTTCCTTGACTTTCACCATGAGGGAATCTCGCCCCTTCTTGACTGCTCTCAGGTACCAGTCATGCAAATTGCGCATTCTCGTTGATAGATTCTCGACCTCCCTGACCAGATCTTGGTCGGGGACATATTTCCATGCTACTTCATGATCTTGAATCTTGGGGAGTTCCTCGATGCCTAGGAGTTGTTCAACAGTGACACCGGCCTCTCAAGCCATCTGTCTATGAGCGTCGGTTATTACTGGCTGATCAGCGGTACTCACACCATGTGATTGTACAATGAGCGGGGGGATCGATTGCACTACCTGTTCTCCCAGCTGGGGAACAGTTTTCCCGCATTTACTACTACCTGCTTGGCTCGAGCTCGACTCCTTATCTTTTTGTGCATGATATAACTTCTTAATAGAACGCTCATAGTCTGAGTCCGTCCTCTTCACAGCCAGTTCAGCATTGTCAATAAAGTGTTGTACGACTTCATTAGGTATTTTCTCCTTCGGCGGGGGCTGTTTCCGTGCAAAATGGGCCTTCACTTGGGCATCCACTTCGGCGTTGTTTTCCTCGATAGTCATCTTGTAAGGCAACTTCTTTTTGGCAGGAGGAGAGGCTTTCTTGCTTGGTGCTCTCTTCCACTTTGGAGAAGGCTGACGCGTCCGAGATCGATATGGCAGACTCGCGCTGATGGGCTCCGTCTCGGGGTGGGGTGGTGGAGACAGCTGACGCCATGGCGGACTAGCGCCCTGATGACCCACAAGTATAGGGGGTCAATCGTAGTCCTTTCGATAAGTAAGAGTGTCCAACCCAACGAGGAGCAGAAGGAAATGACAAGTGGTTTTCAACAAGGTAGTTTCTGCAAGCACTGAAACAAGCGGCAACAGATAGTTTGATAGTAATGTAATTTGTAACGAGTAACAAGTGACAAATGTAAATAAGGTGCAGCAAGATAGCCGAATCCTTTTGAGTGCAAAGGACAGGCCAGAACAAGTACTTATAGTGATGCAAACGTTCTTGAGGACACACGGGAATTTCATCCAGTCACTTTCACCATGTTCATTCGATTCACGTTCGCTACTTTGATGATTTGATATGTGGGTCGACCGGTGCTTGGGTGCTGTTCTTACTTGAACAAGCCTCCCACTTATGATTACCCCCTCTCGCAAGCATCCGCAACTACGAAAAGAGAATTAAGACAAAGTCTAACCGTAGCAATAAACGTTTGGATCCAAATCAGCCCCTTACGGAATAGCGCATAAATTGGGGTTTAAGCTTCTGTCACTCTAGCAACCCATCATCTAATTACTACTCCACAATGAGTTCCCTTAGGCCCATGAATAGTGAAGTGTCATGTAGTCGAAGTTCACATGACACCACTAAGAGCATCACAACATACACATCATCAAAATATCGAACGAATACCAAATTCACATGATTACTTATGACAAGACTTCTCCCATGTCCTCAATAACAAAAGTAACTACTCACACATCATCATCATGTTCATGATCAGAGAGGTAATGAATGACATAAAAGGTCTGAACATTTAGTAATTCACCAGGTAAACCAACTAGCATCAACTACGATAAGTAATCAACACTACTAGCAACACACAAGTACCAATCTAATGTTTTGACACGAATTTTGAATACAAGAGATGAACTAGGGTTTGAGATGAGATGGTGCTGTGGTTGATGATGATGAAGATTGGTCCTCCCACGATGAGAGGGTTGTTGGTGATGACGAAGCCTTCGATTTCCCCCTCCCGGAGGGAAGTGTCCCCGGCGGAATCTGCCCGCCAGAGAGCAAAAGTGCTCCTGCTCTAGTTCCGCCTCGTGGCGGCGGCGCCTCGTCCCGAAAGTCTCCCCATAAAAGTTTTAGGGTAAAATGACTTATATACCAGAAGCAGGAGGACATACGTGGGCCAGGAGCTCCACACAGCATCAGGGCGTGCCCCCCTGGGGCACGCCCTGGTGCTGTATGGGGACCTGGCTTGCCTCCTCCCGTGGATCTTTGGCCCAGTATTTTTTATATATTCCAAAATAATTCGCCGTAAAATTTCAGCCCATTTGGAGATGTGCAGAATAGGTATCTCTGTTGTAGCTTTTTCAGGCCCTGAAATCCAGTTGCCGGCATTCTCCCTCCTTGTGTAAATCTTGCATATTAAGAGAGAAAAGGCATTAGAAATACTCCATGAAGTGTTATATTGATCAAAAACTTTATAAATATCAGGAATAAAACATGATGCAAAATGGACGTATCAACTCCCCCAAGCTTAGACCTCGCTTGTCCTCAAGCGAAAGCTGAAATCGAAAAACATGCCCACATGCTTAGAGAGAGAGGTGTCAATAAAAATAAAATACGGACATGGAAGCATCATGATCAAGAATATAACAGGAATAAATATCATCATAAACTTCTCATGAACAAGTAACAATTCACCATAATATTGAACTATGAAGCATAAACTTTCTTGAAAGCTAACAAACTATGTTCTCAGTCAACAACGCAGTCGCAATTCATTGTACTTTTAGGAAGGGTCACATGTAGGAGCCTTTTGGCAAGTCCACATACTCAACTATCATTTAGTCTTTCATAATTGCTAACACTCACACCATACATATGGAGCATCAAGTTTCAGCCAGACACAAAGGAAGATAGAGATTCCAAATTATTCACCTCAAGGGTGATGTCAACAATAATAACTCATGCTCATCCACATCCAACTGGACATATATGCCTAGATCTTTCCCCACCACAAGATGCTTGCCAAAGGATAAAATAAAAAGGGAAAGGGAGAATAACTTTGACACTTTGCATAAAAGTAAAAGATAGGCCCTTCGCAGAGGGAAGCAGAGGTTGCCATGCGCTTTCAATGTTGGATGCACTTTGCTCTTATTGCAAAGGAACGTCACATGATATTGCCCCTTGTGATAGCAACATTTATTATGCAGTTTGTCGCTTTTATTCTTCACCATCACAAGTTCGTACCACGCTTGTTTTCCCTTACAATAAAAGATCATACATATTTAGTAGCAATATTTATTGCCTTATTGCACTGATGACAACTTACTTGAAGGATCTTACTCAATCCATCATAGGTAGGTATGGTGGACTCTCATGACATGAATTTGGTTAAGGGGTTTTGGATGCACAAGTAGTATTTCTACTTAGTGCGGAATTTTTTGCTAGCAAAGATATTGGGCAAGCACCCCATGTTGGAGGATCCATGACAATATACCTTCTATGTGAATATGAACAAACATAACTCATTACATTGTCTTCCTTGTCCAACATCAACCGTTTGACATACAATACTTAGTGGGTGGTCACAATCACAAAAGATGTCGAAGATAGTATATTTGCATGTAGATCTTCTCTTCCTTATTAACTTTTTCATGAATTGCATCATTAACCAATGCTATGTTTGTCAACCTTCAATAAATTTTACCACTTATACTTTTCTTTATGCGATGTCATTACTCACCATAAGATTAGAATATGATCTTTTTCTTATCTTTATTTTTGATTGATGCATAAAAGTATACAAACAAAACTCAAACTACTCCTTATTATATAACTCACACACGATTACATAGATAGATAGATAGAAACTAGCACTCAAAGATAGATCATACTAAACTTTTATTCTACTAGATCATGAAATACTAAGGATCGGACTGAAAAATAGGTAAAGATAATAAAAGTGATGGTGATACGATACCGGGGCACCTCCCCCAAGCTTGGCACAAGCCAAGGGGAGTGCCCATACCCATGTGATCAAGGTTCCTTCTTTGGTGATGGAGGTGGTGAAGGATCTTTGAGCTTGTTCAGTTTCCTCTTAAGCATAAAATTTTGTTCCCTCAGATCATTAACTTCCTGCTCGAGCTTCAATATCCTTTGACATAATTCTTGCTTGCTTCCTGCAGAAAACGAGAAGGGATAAACAAGACCTTGGGTTTTTCCTTGTTTTCGGGAGGCTCGATTTCTTGAACTTCATGTGCATGTCTCCTGGCTGAGGTAGAGGGATCTCTCCTTCATCCGAGCTTGCTTCCTCCTCCTTACTTTCTTGTTCCTCATCTGAGAACAACCCATAGGGATCTAAACCTCCATAGAGCTTTGGTTTGGCAAGATAATACGAAATATGGCTTTCATCATCAGATTCTTGGGACGACATATTTTTGGATCTGCCAGAAAACAGCAAGAAACAAGAACAGAAGATTTCTCGTGATGCGGTGGTCAAAATGATTCAGGAGATATATATAGATTTTTTATCTTGCAAAACAAGTAAAACAGGAGGAAAACAGAGTCGGGAAGGTGAACCAGGGCCACACACAGTATCAGGGCGCGCCCCAGGGGGGAGGGGGGCGCCTAGGTGCTGTGTGGGCACCTGGTGGGCCCTCTCGGCTACCTTTTATTTTTGTATTTTTCTAAATATTCCAAAACTGACAGAATATATTTTTGTGGAATTTTTGGACTTTGTTTACTTACCGTATCACGTACCTATTCCTTTTTCAATATTCTGGAGTGTTCCGGAAGGACTCCTTGATATGTTCCTCCGGTGTAATAGTATCAAAAATATTAGTTTCAACATTCATGGGTGTACCTGAAATGTAGTGCTTGATTCTTTGTCCATTTACCACCTTCGGGTTAGTACCCGCGGAATTATTGATCTTTATCGCTCCGGAACGATAAACCTCTTTGATAGTATATGGTCCTTCCCATTTGGAGGGAAATTTACCTGCAAAGAACCTAAGACAAGAATTATATAATAAAACATATTCACCCACTTTGAATTCTCTCTTTTGGATCCTCTTATCATGCCATCATTTGACTCTTTTTTTAAAGAATTTGGCATTATCGTAAGCTTGGGTTCTCCATTCATCAAGTGAGCTAATGTTAAATAGCCTCTTTTCACCTGCAAGCTTGAAATCATAGTTGAGTTATTTGACAGCCCAAAAAGCTCTATGTTCCAATTCAAGAGGTAAATGACATGCTTTTCCATAAACCATTTTATAAGGAGACATACCCATAGGATTTTTATAAGCAGTTCTATAAGCCCACAAAGCATCATCTAATTTCTTAGACCAATTCTTTCTAGATCTATTGACAGTCTTTTGCAAAATCAACTTAATTTCCCTATTGCTCAAATCAACTTGACCACTAGATTGAGGATGATAGGGAGATGCAATTCTATGATTAACATCATACTTAGCAAGCTTCTTACGGAAAGCACCCTGAATAAAATGTGAACCACCATCAGTCATAATATATCTAGGGACTCCAAACCTTGGAAAAATAACTTCCTTAAGCATTTTAATAGAAGTGTTGTGATCAGCACTACTAGTGGGGATAGCCTCAACCCACTTGGTGACATAATCAACAGCAACAAGAATATGAGTATACCCATTGGAAGAAGGAAAAGGTCCCATATAATCAAAACCCCAAACATCAAATGGTTCAATAACAAGAGAATAATTCATAGGCATTTCCTGACGTCTACTGATATTACCAATCCTTCGACACTCATCACAAGATAAGACAAACTTACGAGCGTCCTTGAAGAGAGTAGGCCAATAAAAACCGGATTGCAATACCTTATGTGCGGTTCTATCTCCTGCATGGTGTCCTCCATAAGCCTTGGAGTGACACTTCCGAAGAATTTGTTCCTGTTCATGCTCAGGTACACAACGTCTAACAATACCATCCACACCTTCTTTATAAAGATGTGGGTCATCCCAAAAATAGTGTCTCAAATAATAAAAGATCTTTTTCTTTTGCTAGTAAGTAAAACTAGGGGGTATAAACTTAGCAACAATATAATTGGCATAGTCTGCATACCGAGGAGTACTATGAGAAACATTAATAGCAGCTAATTGCTCATCAGGAAAACTATCATTAATAGGTTGTGGGTCATCAAGCATGTTTTCCAATCTAGACAAGTTATCAGCCACGGGATTTTTAGCCCCTTTCCTATCAACAATATGAAGGTCAAACTCTTGTAACAAAAGAACCCACCTAATAAGCCTAGGCTTGGCATCTTTCTTTTCCATTAGATACTTAATAGCAGCATGATCAGTGTGAATAGTAACTTTGGAATCAACAATATAAGACCTAAACTTATCACAGGCAAACACAGCTGCTAGAAACACTTTTTTTCAGTGGTAGCGTAATTCCTTTGGGCAGTGTCCAGGGTCTTACTAGCATAATGAATAACATTCAGCTTCTTATCAACTCTCTGTCCTAGAACAGCCCCAACAGCATAATCACTAGCATCACACATAATTTCAAAAGGTAAATCCCAATTAGGTGGCTGAACAATAGGTGCAGAAATTAAAGCTGACTTAAGAGTTTCAAAGGCTTCTACACAATCATCATCAAAAACAAAAGGAACATCTTTTTGCAAAAGATTGGTAAGAGGCCTACAAATTTTAGAGAAGTCTTTAATAAATCTCCTATAGAAACCAGCATGACCATGGAAACTTCTTATACCTTTAATATCCTTCGGGCATGGCATCTTCTCAATAGCATCAACCTTTGCTTTGTCAACCTCAATACCTCTTCCAGAAATTTTATGGCCCAAGACAATACCTTCATTAACCATAAAGTGGCACTTCTCCCAATTCAAGACAATATTTTTTTCTTCACATCTCTGCAAAACTTGATCAAGGTTGCTTAAACAATCATCAAACAAAGTTCCGTAAATGGAGAAATCATCCATGAAAACCTCAACAATCTTTTCACAAAATTTAGAGAAGATCGCAGACATACATCTTTGAAAAGTAGCAGGTGCGTTACATAAACCAAAAGGCATACGTCTATAAGCAAAGGTTCCAAAAGGGCAAGTAAATGTGGTTTTCTCTTGATCAGATTGTGCAACGGGTATTTGAGAAAAACCAGAATAACCATCTAGGAAACAAAAATGTGTGTGCTTAGACAACCTTTCTAGCATTTGATCAATAAAAGGCAAAGGATAATGATCTTTCCTAGTAGCTTTGTTCAACTTTCTAAAATCTATCACCATCCTATAACCAGTTACTATCCTCTGAGGAATAAGCTCATCTTTATCATTAGGAACAACAGTAATACCACCCTTTTTAGGAACGCAATGAACTGGACTCACCCATCTACTATCAGCTATAGGACAGATAATACCTGCTTCAAGAAGCTTTAATATTTCAGTTCTTACCACCTCTTTCATTTTTGGATTCAATCGACATTGGTGATCAACAACAGGTTTAACATCTGGCTCCATATTAATCTTGTGCTGACATAGAGTGGGACTAATGCCCTTAAGATCATCCAGAGTATATCCGATAGCAGCACGATGCTTCTTTAGTACTTTTAATAATCTCTTTTCTTCGTGCGCTGAAAGGTTAGCACTGATAATAATAGGATATATTTGCTTTTCATCAAGATAAGCATATTTCAGGGTATCAGGCAATTGTTTCAATTCAAAGACAGGATCACTCTTAGGTGGAGGAGGACCTCCAAGAGTTTCAATAGGCAAATTATGCTTAAGGATAGGTGGCTGCTTAAAGAAAACTTCATCTATTTCATTCCTTTCATTCATATGCAAATCATTCTCATGGTCAAGCAAATATTGTTCTAAAGGGTCAGTAGGAGGCACAACAATAGCAGCAAGACTAACAATTTCATCCTTACTAGGCAACTCTATATCATGTGGTTGTCTACGAAACTTAGAGAAACTAAATTCATGAGACACACCACCAAAGTTGACACTAACAATCTCCTTAGCACAATCAATTTGAGCATTAACAGTATTCAAGAAAGGTCTACCAAATATGATTGGACAAAAGCTATCTTGAGGAGAACCAAGAACAAGAAAATCAGTAGGGTATTTGATCTTACCACACAAGACTTCAACATCTCTGACAATACCAAGTGGTGAAATAGTATTTCTGTCGGTAAGCTTAATAGTGACATCAATATCCTCAATCTCAGTAGGTGCAATATCATTCATGACTTCTTGATATAAAGTAAAAGAAATAGCACTTATGCTAGCACCCACATCACATAAACCATGATAGCAATGATCTCCAATTTTAACAGAAATAACAGGCATGCCAACTACGGGTCTATTTTTATTCTTAGGATCAGGACTAGCAATTCTAGATGCATTATCACAAAAGGAAATAATATGTTCATCTATTTCATCAACTAAAAGATCTTTAACTAAAGCAATGCTAGGTTCAAATTTAATTTCCTCAGAAGGTGTAGGTGTTTTAACATAACTTTTCCTAACTACAGAAGAAACCTTAGAGTGCTCTTTAATTCTAACAGGAAAAGGTGGTTTCTCAAAGTAAGTACTAGGAACAACTGGATCAACATTGTAAACAATAGTTTTCTCTTCTTTAATATCAGGAGGTTTGTTCTTAATATCTATAGGAGGGTGGTATTTGAACCACTTCTCCTTAGGAAGATCAACATGTGTAGCAAAAGATTCACAAAAAGAAGCTACTATCTCATAGTCAAGTCCATACTTAGTGCTAAATTTCTGAAAAGCATCTGTTTCCATAAAAGATTTAACACAATCAAATTCAAGATTTATACCTGACTCATTACCTTTGTCGATCTCCCAATCATCATAGTTGCGCTTAATCTTCTCAAGAAGATCCCATTTGAATTCAGTAGTCTTCTTCATAAAAGTGCCAGTTGAAGAAGAATCAAGCATAGTTCGATCATTATGAGAAAGCCGAGCATAAAACTTTTGAAGAATTATTTCTCTTGAAAGCTCATGATTGGGGCATGTGTGAAGCATATACTTGAGCCTCCACCAAGCTTGAGCGGTACTTTCTCGTTCACGAGGCCAGAAGTTATAGATATAATTCCGATCACGATGAACCAAATGCATAGGATAAAATTTCTGGCAGAACTCCAATTTCAAACGATTCCAATCCCATGTGTCAGTATCATCACATAGCCTATACCATGTCAATACCTTTCCCTCCAAAGATAAAGGGAATACTTTCTTCTTAGCTTTGTCTCCAGATAAACCTGCAAGCTTAAACAATCCACAAATTTCATCCACATAAAGCAAGTGCATATCAGGATGTTTAGTTCCATCGCCTGCATAAGGATTAGCTAAAAATTTCTCAATAAGACCAGCAGGAATTTCATAAGCAATATCTTCAGTAGCTTCAGTAGGTGGTGGAGAGGCAACTCTAGTGGTTTCTGGTCGAGGTGAAGATACCCTGAACAAGTCTCTCAAAGGATTACTTTCCATAGTGACAAGTTGCAATAAATTTCAGCACGTAACAAAAATATTTCCTTACCAATTTCCACTCACCAAAGGCGCTTCACTCCCCGGCAACGGCGCCAGAGAAGAGTCTTGATGACCCACAAGTATAGGGGGTCAATCGTAGTCCTTTCGATAAGTAAGAGTGTCGAACCCAACGAGGAGCAGAAGGAGATGACAAGTGATTTTCAGTAAGGTAGTTTCTGCAAGCACTGGAACAAGCGGTAACAGATACTTTGATAGTAATGTAATTTGTAAAGAGTAACAAGTGACAAATGTAAGTAAGGTGAAGCATGATAGCCCAATACTTATAGTGATGCAAACGTTCTTGAGGACACACGGGAATTTCATCTAGTCAGTTTCACCATGTTCATTTGATTCGTGTTCGCTACTTTGATGATTTGATATGTGGGTGGACCGGTGATTGGGTGTTGTTCTTACTTGAACAAGCCTCCCACTTATGATTACCCCCTCTCGCAAGCATCCCCAACTATGAAAAGAGAATTAAGACAAATTCTAACCATAGCAATAAACGTTTGGATCCAAATCAGCCCCTTACGGAATAGCGCATAAACTGGGGTTTAAGCTTCTATCACTCTAGCAACCCATCATCTAATTACTACTCCAAAATGAGTTCCCTTAGGCCCATGAATGGTGAAGTGTCATATAGTCGACGTTCACATGACACCACTAAGAGAATCACAACATACATATCATCAAAATATCGAACGAATACCAAATTCACATGATTACTTATGACAAGACTTCTCCCATGTCCTCAATAACAAAAGTAACTACTCACACATCATCATCATGTTCATGCTCAGAGAGGCAATGAATGACATAAAAGATCTGAACATTTAGTAATTCACCAAGTAAACCAACTAGCATCAACTACGATAAGTAATCAACACTACTAGCAACACACAAGTACCAATCTAATGTTTTGACACGAAGATTGAATACAAGAGATGAACTAGGGTTTGAGATGAGATGGTTCTGTGGTTGATGATGATGAAGTTTGGTACTCCCACGAGGAGAGGGTTGTTGGTGATGACGAAGGCTTCGATTTCCCCCTCCCGGAGGGAAGTGTCCCCGACGGAATCTGCCTGCTGGAGAGCAAAAGTGCTCCTGCTCTAGTTCCGCCTCGTGGCGGCGGCGCCTCATCCTGAAAGTCTCCCCATAAAAGTTTTAGGGTAAAATGACTTATATACCAGAAGAAGGAGGCCAGGCGTGGGCCAGGGGTTCCACACAGCATCAGGGCGTGCCCCAGGGGGGGCGCGCCCTGGTGCTGTGTGGGCACCTTTCTTGCCTCCTCCCGTGGATCTTTGGCCCGGTATTTTTTATATACTCCAAAATAATTCGCCTTAAAATTTCAGCCCATTTGGAAATGTGCAGAATAGGTATCTCTGCTGTAGCTTTTTCAGGCCCTGAAATCCAGCTGCCGGCATTCTCCCTCCTTGTGTAAATCTTGCATATTAAGAGAGAAAAGGCTTTAGAAATACTCCATGAAGTGTTATATTGATCAAAAACTTTATAAATAGCAGCAATAAAACATGATGCAAAATGGACGTATCACGCCGCGCTGCGTCTCGGGCAGGGTTGGAGTCGGCTGACGTGATGGCGGACTTGGAGGAGTCGGTGGCCTTGGAAAAACGATGCAATCCTTTCTCCATAGAATGATACGATGTACGGCCTCTCCCAGTGTGCGCTCCTCATCACCTCCAGGAATGTCAAGCTCTAGCTCGTAATATCCTGACATCACTTCATCAACCCCGACATGAGCATAGCCAGCTGGAATCGGATTGCAATGGAAGTTTGTTTCAGGGGGATTTGTTAAAACATAGCCGTCCGCCACCTTCATGGATATGTTCTTCACTTTCATGTGTAGCTCACAAGGTGTCGTATCTTTGATATCATCCACAGGGTATCTATCCAGCCGTGCATCATCGGCCAGGGTGGAACCCACGTTGCTTTTCGGCATAGATGGGACGGTTGTATCCAATGCTGGATCTGCTTGCTGCTGCCGCTGAGATGCCCTTTCCTGGCTAAGTGAGTCGATCTGCTCCTGCTGCCTTAAGAAAGTGAGTTCCAACTCCGCGTGCTTTGATTCTACCAGTTGAAGGCGGTCTGCTTCCTGCTTCCTCTGCTCCTCCTCCTGCTTCATCTTTCTCGCACGGCTTCTGTAAGTGGCGTTCCAATCCGCAAATCCCTCAAACCACGAAACAACGCCTTTGCCTCGTGTTCGTCCCGGGTGTTCAGGATTCTTCAGGGCACGCGTAAGCTCGTCATTCTCTCTCTCGGGCTTGTACTTCCCCATTCGAGCATCTTCTATTGCAACAAGTAAAGCGTCGGAGGCTTCTTTAAGACTTGCCCGCTCCATAACCAGCCCTGTCTCTGGGTCCAACTACCCCCCATGCCCATAAAACCAAGTCCTGCACCTGGGGGGCCAACTCAATGTAACTGGAGTGACCCTCGCAGCAATCATCTATTCCTCAGCGAGATCCCACTTAGGCCGGCCGACCTGGTAGCTACCTGGCCCCAGAGTATGGTGCCACTTTTTTTTCGCAGCATTAATCTTGTTTATTCTCGACCGTTCCTTAGCTTCTTCCGATTCCTTGAACTGCATGAAAGCGTCCCAGTGATATTTTGCCTTCTCCAGTGTTCCCTTGAATGCTAGAGTCTTCTTTCCGTCTGCTTGGTACTTGGCCCATATTCTTTTCTTGTGGTTGTTGAATGCTATCGCCATCTTCTTAAGAGCACTCTTCTTGACTTTCTCCCGTTCTTCATCTGTCAAATGATCTGGTAGGGTGAAATGTGCCATGAGCGATTCCCAAAGCAGATCTTTTGCTCTTCCGTCGACAAAAGTAACTCCTTGATCTCCCTTTGCTGGCTTATTCCATTCTTGAACGGAGATCGTGATTTGGTCCCTGACAATAACTCCGCATTGACGAGTAAATTTGTCCGCATTCTTTTTAGGAGCAAGCGGTTCACCATTTGATTTGATGGCATCGATGTTGTACTTTATGCCAGCCTGCAACCTTTTGGCCGGGCCTCGTACTGCCCTGCTTGTAGAAGAATTGCTCGATCCGGAGGGCTAAAATAAGAAAGATCGATTCGTTAGTATATATATATATATATAGAAATCAATTAATACATGTAATGATCACCAGAGGCCTTATATATATATATACCTTGCCGGTCTTTGTTATTTGAAGAACATTTCCTTCGTCATCATTGTTGTGCGCTTCGTCTCTTTGTTCGTCTTCATCAAATTGTTCAGATATTGCGAGCCGTCATCTTCAGGTTCATTCTCATCTGGGCTCAGGGAGCGTATGATGTCGAACATGGTCTCTTCTCCGTCTCTGCCGGTATTGTCCATAGCTTATATTAACTAATCCAGAAGAAAGATAAAACAATTTAGTATTCAAATTAGAATGCAATCAATAAGGAAAAACTGAATCATAGTAGATAATATGCATCTCGAATAATATCACTAATACATCTAGAATAATCCAGATAATATGCATCATCGAATATAATCTCGAATACATCATCTCGAATATTATCAAATATAATCTCGAATACATCTCGAGTATTAATTATCACTATTACATCTTGAATATTATCATATAACATCACTAGCTAATACAGATCAAATATTATCGAGGAATCTAGATCACTCGCGGTTCTTGAGGCGCGGGCGGTGGACACCCAAAGAGAAGGAACCATCACAGGATCATATACACTACTAGGGAAAACCTTATACACAGAAGCTTACCAGTAGCGCTTTTTAAAAGGAGGCACTACTGCTATCTAACAATAGCGCGGTGTTAGGAAGCTCGCTACTGTTATATAAATAGCAGCAGTGCGTCCCATATAAAACGCGCTACTACTATACCTTCCACACCGTTGCCAACAGGCTAGGTATAGTAGTAGCGCCCGTATACAGACAGCGTTACTGCTACGAAAATACTATTAGCGCATTTTAAGGCACCCGCGCTGCAACTAAGAAAAGGAAAAGAAAAGAAAGAAAGGAAAGAAAAAAAGAAAAGGAAAATTAAAGAGAAAGAAAAAATGAAAGCAATAGCAGCAGCGCCTGTTCTCGAAAGCGCTATAGTTACATTAGCTATAGCGTGTTTCCTGTACACGCGCTATAGATAACTTAGCTATAGCAGTAGTGCTTTCCTTGAAACAACGCTGTAGATAAGTAGCTATAGCGCTTTTGCAAGAACCACGCTACTCCTAATTTTGACTTGCCCCTACGCGGGCGTCCCTCCTTCCCCCAATTCCCCATTCTTCTCGTAACCTCTCTCGCTCGCCGCCCCTGCTCCCTCGCCGCCACTGCCTCCGTCGCCGTCACCGGAGCCGCCACCGGAGCCGCGCGTCGTCACCGCCACCAGAGCCGCGCGCCCTCGACGCCCCCAGAGCCACCCTCGTCCACTCCTCGCCGCCCCTGCCTCCCACGCCGTCACTGTAGCCGCCGTAGATGCCACCGGAGCCACCCTCGACGCCCTCCCCGCCACCGTCTCCCCCGAGCACCCTCACTGTAAGCCCCCACCCCTCTTCTCTAGGTTAATTTACTTAGGTCAATTTAGTTATGAACCCTAGGTTTAAGCAGAGTAGTAGTGGTACAGTAGGTGAATACTTTGCAAGAGGGAAGTAGGTTAATTTACTTAGGTGAATTTAGGTATGAACCCTAGGTTTTGGTATGAACCCTAGGTAGCTAGGTTTTGGTATAAACCCTAGGTAGCTATTTTGATATATATGAATTTAGCTAGATATCAAATTAGGACAGAAATATTATTCTAGGGCAGTACTGAATTTTTTTCATTTCATCATTATAGGGCACTAAAGTTAACTGAATTTTGTTCTATTAGTAGTTAACTGAATTTTTTTCATTTCATCATTACAGAGCACTAAAGTTAACTGAATTTTGTTCTATTAGTAGTAAACTGAATTTGCCTCTACACTTAGTTTTTGAATTAGCTTGTGGAATTTGGACATGTATATTTGGACATGTGGTTGCTCGTGTATATTTGGACATGTGTTGCGGTGTCGAAGATGGATATTTGAACATTGTTTGCAGGGAATGTTTCCGAGTGGTCTATGTTTTGCCGGAATGTTGATTCATTTCCATTCCAGCAAATTTCAGGCGCTCGATTTGTCCACTTTTTAGCAAAGGTCATGCCAAAATTTTCCGTGAATTTCGGCATGACTTGTGCTAGAAACTAGGACATATCAAGTGCCCGGGATTTGTCGCAACGGTAATGAATCAACATTCCGGCAAAACATAGGCCTTTTTTTAATGTCATTATTCATTTTATTAGGTCTATAATTAATTGACTAGACTTAATCGTAGGAAACATGGCTAGCAAAGATGAAGGAGAGGGTTCTGGTAATTGCAACGTCTACGAGGTGGCAGACACCCATTTGAACTATATGGAGGAGCAACGGGCTACGCATAGCCGTCGTGTCACATCCGGCACTGACACCGAGACTGGCACCGACACCGATACCGGCGCCGAGACTGGGGCCGAGACCGAGACCGGCTCCTCTGCAGGTGAATTAGCCGGTATAGAACCGAAACCGAAGAGGATACGGCGCCCAAACCAGCTTAGCACTACTAGACTGGTGGTCATAGCGATGGACCCCGGCAATTTCGAGCCAAAAGAGCCTAAGGAAGCACGCAAGTGCTACGGCAATCAAATAGGCTGCATCCTATAGGAAACCGCCACCATCAACGATGAAAGATTAAAGAAGATACCAAATATGTAGCACTCCCTCCTAAAGAAGCTGCACCAGAGATTCTTGTTCCTGGACCAGGATGAAATCAAATATACTGAGCCGTGGCAAGACCCGGCAATGAAGAAGATAAACAGACGCGCCATGGGCAAGTTTAGCGGCGTGTTGTCCGCCTGGAAAGTAAGGGTGAAACAACGGATCAAAGAGGAACCCTACTCCGAGATTGTAAAGGATAATCTGACAATTACGGAAGAGCAGTTCGAAATGTTCAAAGCGGCTTGCATTGCCGAAGCTGCCAAAGAAAAGTCGGAGTACATGAAGGGGCTGCAAGAGAGGAACATGGGGTCCCACCACCTCGAAATTCGAGGTTACGCGGGGAAGAGGCACATATGGGCCAAGGAGGACGCGGAACACGAAAGTCACGGGATCCCAGACCGCTTGGCGGAGTTCACCGTCCCGCGGGAGCGTGACATCATCAGGGCCCGGTACCGTTGGGACCCAGTCAACAAGGTTTTCGAAACGGACGCCGTCACGAAGGAGTTCATGAGACTACTGGTAATTATTAATTTACCCCATAATTTTAGCTTCTGATCAATTCAACTACACATTTAGTCACATTTGTAAATGATCCATGTTCCTTTTGCAGAAAGAGCAGCATAGCATTGCGGCCGAAAGCGACTCGCCGTTTGAGGCGTTGGTGAGGCCCAAGTGGGACACCCCATTCAACCGGGCGTTGAACATATTGAAAAGACTCTCGGTGAACACTCGGCCGTCGTATGGACGCGTGCACGGCGTCGGAGACAGCGCCACGTGGAAGCACTACTACAATGAGAGCACCGAGGAGAGAAAGCAAAGATGGAGGTTAAACAAAGAAAACATCGACAAGAAGGTTGAGATTGCGGTTGCTAAGAAAGCAGCTGAGACCAAAGAAGAGGCAGTCAAAGCAGCGGTAGCTGCCATAAAAGAGGAAATGGCAGCTTCGTATAGTGCCTTTCTTCCGGCTGTCATCGATTGGAGCAAGAAAAATCCACATAAAGATGCAGCGGACTTTCCCCTTTCCAACTTCTTGGGCAGCAGCTCATTTAGCGTTGCACCAACACCTGCTCCCGCAACCGCACTTGCTCCCGCAACCGCACCTACTCCCGCACCTACTCATTGCAGCCCGTCCTCCTTCTCTGGCGTGCTCGGTGGGGCTTCGTCTTTGGCTGAGCTCGACGCCCTCACGGTAACTACATGTCACACTAGCTCTCTTCAATATATGTATAATCTCCGGTTTTCGTTGCCTTTCGGATGTATCATGTCGCACACATGTCTTTGCAGGCCGACGTAACCCCGTGCACCATACTGTACACCATTAGCAGCCAGAAGGTGGACGTGGGAAAGCCAACGATAGTGAAGCCGAAGGAACAATTGTTCCACAGCCGGCCGATCCCCCCTGACGTCTTCAAGGTTTCCATGGCCAGTGTCAAACCGAGCCACGAGAATTTGGCTCCTCCGGTAGCACAAGGGGGAGATGATGACAAGACCCCGCGGTGGCTTGGTGATTGCAAGAGTTGGGTTCTGTTGTGGCCGAAGAGTCTGCTTCATCTGGAAGCGGCCGGGAGCACACCTCAGCAAGGTATGAACACCAACACTCCACCTACCCAATTAGCGTCGCATGTCGTGCCGGGTGATAGCGGGCGGCATGAGGAAAAGGCTCCACTAGTTGATGATGACGTCGCCGCCGTCGAAGAAGCAATGCATGATGCCATGGACGAGGATGATGACCCTCTACGGTATCTCAATACCGGCGCCTATGACAACGGAGGATTGATGGCTCAGCAGTATGACTCAGGGTTTGAGCGTGATGAGTTGATGCCTGAATTGCCAGATAATGAACGTATGATAGGCCCACTTTCGGTAGCAAAGAAGCATAGGAAGAGACCGAAGAAAGGCCGAAATGCCGGCAATGCAACTTCTATGAGCCAGCCGCCTCCGCAGCCTTGGGTTCAAGACCATATACCTATCCAAGGTGCGCAGAAATACCATATCCCCGGTAATCCGATCCTAAGTAAGGAAGTGGTAGAGGCCATAGACGGCGATCTAAGGAGACTTCATGACGATGTGCTGCGGAGAGAGCAAAGCCTTATCACCTCAGAAAATCCAGGATACCCGCTCTACATGGTTAACGTGCCGCAGCAAAGGTTGTACGTCCACACATTTCCCGCAGAAAAGTTCTTCCTTCAATTCGACTACATCTTTGACATGTTTCATGTGACAAAGCTGGATTTCATGTTTGTCCGCCTTTTTGCCTTGTATTTGAACTACATCATCAGGATTGAGCGAATACCTTATATCTGTGTCGCTGACCCGTACTTTATGCACGAGGGCTTCTTGGCAGTCTGCCCAGGGCACCGTGAATACGCGACGAACTACATCGCCAATTTCATGGTCGCCAATAAGGACAAGGAGATGATTCTCCTGCCTTATCATCCCATGTAAGTCATCCACGGATATCCTTCCTTTGATTTCAATCATTCATTTGCACGCATGGAGGCTAATTTGAGGTGTACTTATTTTGCGCAGTGACGGGCGCACCGTCCTCATCATCCTTTACCCCCGATTCTCCTACGCTCTTTACTTGGACTCGTCGAAGAACTTGAAGAAAAAGGATTACACCCACATCAAGTCTGTTCACGACAGTGCTATCTTAAGCTACTGTGTACGGGGTGGAGAGATCAGGCGTAAGAAGACAAGGAACGGCGCGCCCTGCTTCGGCCATAAGACCGACTTCTGGTGCATCCAGCAACCGAGGGATACTCTCAGTGATGGATTCTATGTCCTCCACCACATGCTGGAGTACAGACAGGATAACCAGAACCTTGGCATGTCACCTACATCCAGCGATGCCGATATTCTACAATGGGCAATTCAACTAGGAAAGGTCCCGGATCATCGAATCCGAGCTGAGTTCTATCACATCCAGCGTAAACTTGCCCAAATCATCATGAAGGAGGTCCTCGAAAAAACAGGGATGTTCTACGGAAAGGGGAAATGTCGCAGGAAGACGCCTGAACACGCATAGCCGCTCAACGTCTCGACATGAAGCCTTTCACTTCGCTCGGGGACTTCCTCTCTGATTTGGAAGGATGGCACGACAGGTTGGAGTGATTGACGATATATGACAATGTGTTCATTTAGTCACTACTTTCTCTATGACGAAACTTTGAGTTATGCACGATGAAACTTTGTGATGTAATTAAACCGTCCTCCTCAACTAGCGAAGATCACTCTAGTTAGGGCATTTTGGGTACGATGAACTTTGTTATTTATGCTTATGATATGTTGCTTCTATTTTTGCTAACTCTGTCTCTTTCTGTTGCTCAACTATATATGTTGCATTTTTCGGGCGGCAGCCACAGAGGGTTCGATAGCAGAGCCGAAGCAGAAGATAGTTACTTGAGGTTGACGCTAGCACGAGAGAGGGATCGGAACCGGCGCCTCAAAAACTACTACATTATCGCGCTCTTGCTCATAGTGATCTCTCTTCTCTTCTATATCTTTGTTTAGATATAGATGATGAAACATGTGTATGTGATGACCATGTAGTTGCTTGTATTCGAGACATGTCACTTAACTTGTATCGCTATATCGTGATTATGATGAGACGACGACATGCATGGTTTGTGTTGGATGATATGATGAGACTATTATGTGTATAATATGATGAGCATATTGCAGGTTTATGATATGATTAGAATACTGTATAAAACCTATAAAAAAACATCGCAAATACGTACAAAAAAAAGTGAAAATATAGCAGCAGTGCTCTTTAGCAGGAAGCAGTAGCGCCTTAATCAAGCACTGTAGCTAATTAGTAGTAGCGCCGTGTTGGAGAATGCTACTGCTAAGCTACATAGCAGTAGCGCGGGCCAGCAAAGCGCTACTGCTAAGTAGGTATAGCAGTAGCGCGGGAAGAAGAACGCTACTGCTACAAGTTAGCTGTAGCGCCTTACTAGTAGCACCGTAGCCCACGCTACTGATAGCCCTTTTACCCGTGCTACTGCTATGCTTTTCCCTAGTAGTGATAGCTCGGGTGAGATCCCTGAAGAACCTGCCAGGTACTGGAGAACCTGGCATCCAACGCAACCATGTAGCGATGGACGTGCTCGTCCTCCTCCCTAACACGGCGACGTACCACCTCCGGCGGGGCCGGCTGCCTCCGCACCGAAAGTGGCCCACGCGAACGCCACCAAAGAAGCTCTGGGTCGACGACGGGAGCCCGGTTCCTCACTAAGCTGTGTGCCCTGGAAGGTAGCACCTCCCAGTGCCAGCCCGGCGGAGCCCAGTCCCAGACATGGCGGCTCTCAAGCAGGTCGTCGCCACTGAGATGACGACGAGGATGCGGGCCGGGCATCGTCGACGCCAAAAATGTTTCTATGCAAATTTACCATTTTTTAAATGCTTGATTATGATTTTTGTAATTCTTGTTCACTTGATTTTGCAAATACATGACAATTTTTTGCAAATACAACATTAACATATTAACATTAAAATATTTTTAATACATGGTCAACTTTCTATGCAAATTTTTTCTATGCTTGGTCAAAATTCGTTCTATATATACTATGATACAACATTAAAAATATAAAAAAAACTAAAAAAAATTCATCTAACATTTCTATATATCTAACATTCATCTAACATTTCTATAACTAATTAAAAGTATAAAAAACTAAAAAACATTCATCTCTAACATTTCTATAACTAAAAAACAGAAAAACAGAAAAGAATTACATATCCATATCTAACATTCATCTAACAAAAATTACATATCTATTTTACCACCATTTCTATGAACATATCTAACATTCATCTAACAGTTCCAAAAAATTAAAAAAAAAGCAAAAAAGAGGGCTCACAGTGACGAGGAGGAGGGGAGCGGGGCCGGCGAGGGCTCGAAGAGGAGGGCCGGCGAGGAGGTCCAGCCGTTGACGAGGATCGGTGGTGGGACGCACGATGCTCGGGGAGGCACGGGCGGCGGCGGGGCTCGGGGAGGAGGGCGCAGGCGGTGTCGGGGATCGGGGAGGAGGCGCGGACGGCCGGCGTCGGGGACGACGATGAGCTCCGGCGTCGGGGGAGGCGAGTCGGCGTCGGGGCAGGCAACGGCGGCACCCTGGCGGCGTCCTCTGTAGTGGTCGGCGTCGAGAGAAGCAGAGTACTCTGAAAATTTTCAAGTGCTCAATATATATGCGTAGACCTTCCAACCGGGACTAAAGGTGAATTTTCACCAGGGCAAGCGGCGGGAAGCCAGACCTTTAGTCCCGGTTGGTGGCTCCAACCGCGACTAAAGGTCTGGTGCTCGCGCAGGCGCGGTGCAGGGCAAGTTTAGTCCCACCTCGCTTGGCGAGAGGCGCCCGCACCAGTTTATAAGCCCCGCCGCGGCATCTCCTTCGAGCTCCTCTCTAAAGCGGGCCTGTGGGCCTACCGAACCTGTCCTGCCCTGTGGTCCCTACTAGGCCGTGCGGGCCTGCATCCTGGCCCAACTAGTAGTAGGGTTTCTAGTTGTATGCAGGCCGTGGTGGCCCAGTAGGCGTGCTTTTTTTTAATTTATTTATTTTCCTGTTTTTTTTGTTCTCTGCTTTATTTATTTTCTTTTGTTTCTGAGTTGTTTTTTGCTTTATTAGAGTTTTTGAGTGAATCTTTTTGCTTTAGGTCACAAAAATTATAAACTTTCTTTTAGAGCCAGTAGTTTTCAAATTTGAATTATTTGAAGTTTGTGTGAATCACTAGTTTGTGAATAACTTTACTTTAAAAATAGATTTTTGAGTGATTCTTTTTCCTGCTGTTTAATATTAGTGTGTTTTATCATTATATTCAATTTGGTTATTTTTAGGTTATTTTAAATGGGTGTTTTAATCAAAAACAGATTCTGTTTAGCTCTTTTCATTTTACAGCTAAAAAAATCAGTAAATGCATGAAAAATAGCGAATGAAGTCAGAAAGGGTTAAAAATTAATGATGTGGCTTTGAATGGTGCGTGTTGAACTCACAAAAAGTCTGGATTTGAAATAAGTTTAAAAAAATGAAATGCCTTTGTAACAGATGAGTTTTCGTCCGAAAGCCTGATACTTCAAAAGAGATTGTCCAGTTTGTACACAAAGTGCATCCAGTTTTTGCCATAACCCTCTCAACTTTTTAGCACATACTATATGGGTGAAATGATGATACCAGGCCAACTTTCAACCTTTTCAGAGTTCATTTGTAGTGCTTTTCAATTTCAGCATCATTTAGCTCAAAAAATCAGTAAATGCATGAAAAAAAGTGAAAGAAGTCAGAAAGGGTTGAAAATTGATGATGTGGCTTTGAATGGTGCATGTTGAACTCACAAAAAGTCTGGAGTTGAAATAAGTTAAAAAAATGAAATGCCTTTGTAACAGATGAGTTTTCGTCCGAAAGCCTGATACTTCGAAAGAGATTGTCCAGTTTGTACATGAAGTGCATCCAATTTTTGTCGTAACCCACTCAACTGCCTTAAATATATATTTCTTTGCCTTTCAAATGCCAAAACACATATATACCCTAACTATTACAAAGATTCGATCCGGTTTGTCCGAAGTGGGACTTTCGAGATAAGTCCGGAAACTCACTAGAGAAGAAAGTGATGATGGTGAAGCCGGTCACATCCCAGAGTGGGAACTTTGGGTATAAAACTTTTTCTTTGCGTGTGTCCCTTTGCGCCATAACCATTGACAATCTTCATCATTTAACATGATGCTTGGGTCAATCTTCACTGTGAAGGGAGCAATTTCATGAAACTTTTCATAATCTTCTGACATGTCTGTCTTGTCCTCCACTCCCACGATATTTATTTTCCCTGAAAGAACTATGTGGCGCTTTGGCTCATCGTATGATGTATTCGCTTCCTTATCTTTTCTTTTTCTCGGCTTGGTAGACATGTCCTTCACATAGAAAACCTGTGCCACATCATTGGCTAGGACGAATGGTTCATCTGCGTACCCAAGATTGTTGAGATCCACTATTGTCATTCCGTACCGCGGGTCTTCCTTTACGCCGCCTCCTGACAGATTGACCCATTTGTAGTGAAACAAAGGGACCTTCAATTCATGTCCATAGTGAAGTTCCCATATCTCCTCTATGTAACCATAATATGTGTCCTTTGGCCTATTGGTGTTTGCTGCATCAAAGCGGACACCACTGTTTTGGTTGGTGCTCTTTTTATCCTGGGCGATCGTGTAAAATGTATTCCCATTTATCTCGTACCCTTTGAAACTCAATGTAGTAGAAGATGGTGACTTGGACAACAAGTATAGCTCATCTGCATAAGTGTGTCATGCATGAGACATGTCTATAACCAACCGCCGAAAGTCCCCGTGTGTTCACGTGTAATGCAGTCGTCAGACTGCTCCGAGAATTTGGAGCATAGAATATTCTTGTGTTCGTCGATATACGGAGCCACCAAGCTGGAATTTTGTAGAACTGTGTAGTGTACTTGCGCCCAAGAATGCCTGTCCATACATATTACTTGGTCCATTCCTAGCGTGCCTTTTCCACCAAGTCTGCCCTCATGCCGCGATTCGGGAACACCAATCGGCTTAAGGTCAGGAATAAAGTCAACACAAAACTCAATGACCTCCTCTGTTTCATGGCCCTTGGAGATGCTTCCTTCTGGCCTAGCACGGTTATGAACATATTTCTTTAAGACTCCCATGAACCTCTCAAAGGGGAACATATTGTGTAGAAATACAAGACCCAGAATGGTAATCTCTTCGACTAGGTGAACTAGGACGTGCGTCATGATATTGAAGAAGGATGGTGGGAACACCAACTCAAAACTGACAATACATTGCACCAAATCATTCTGTAACCTTGGTAGGATTTCTGGATCGATTACCTTCTGAGAGATTGCATTGAGGAATGCACATAGCTTCACAATGGCTAATCGAACGTTGTCCGGTAGAAGCCCCCTCAATGCAACCGGAAGCAATTGCGTCATAATCACGTGGCAGTCATGGGAATTTAGGTTCTGGAACTTTTTCTCTGCCATATTTATTATTCCCTTCATATTCGACGAGAAGCCAGACGACACCTTCATACTGAGCAGGCATTGAAAGAAGATTTCCTTCTCTTCTTTGGTAAGAACGTAGCTAGCAGGACCATGATACTTCTTTGGATGCATGCCGTCTTTTTCGTGCATACGTTGCTGGTCCTCCCGTGCCTCCGGTGTATCTTTTGTCTTCCCATACATGCCCAAGAAGCCTAGCAGGTTCACGCAAAGATTCTTCGTCACATGCATCACGTTGATTGCAGAGCGGACCTCTAGTTCTTTCCAATATGGTAGGTCCCAAAATATAGATTTCTTCTTCCACATGGGTGCGTGTCCGTCAGCATCATTTGAAACAGATTGTCCTCCAGGACCCTTTCCACAGATTACTTTTAAATCCTTGACCATATCAAGTATATCATGACCAGTACGGTAGCGAGGCGTCTTTCGGTGATCTGCCTCACCTTTGAAATGCTTGCCTTTCTTTCTTAAGACATGATTGATCAGAAGAAATCAATGATGTCCCAGGTACACATTCTTCTTACATTTATCCAAATATATATTGTTGGTATCATCTAAACAGTGTGTGCATGCATGGTATCCCTTGTTTGTCTGTCCTGAAAGGTTACTAAGAGCAGGCCAATCATTGATGGTTACAAACAGCAATGCTCGCGGGTCAAATTCCTGCTATTTGTGCTCATCCCACACACGTACACCTTCTATACTCCACAGCTGTAAAAGTTCTTCAACTAATGGCCATAGGTACACATCAATGTCGTTGCCGGGTTGCTTGCGGCCTTGGATGAGCACTGGCATCATAATGAACTTCCGCTTCATGCACAACCAAGGAGGAAGGTTATAGATACATAGAGTCATAGGCCAGGTGCTATGATTGCTGCTCTGCTCCCCAAAAGGATTAATGCCATCTGCACTTAAACCAAACCATACGTTCCTTGCGTCATCTGCAAAGTCCTTCCACTTTCTCTCGATTTTTCTCCACTGCGATCCGTGTGGCACCCCGGCTCAGAGTAAACCGGAACGCCCCGTATTCCAGCCCAAGAACAAGTCTTCTGGAATACGGCACTGTTGGCATAGAACAAATCAGCTCTTTATTGCTATAAATACGGTTACAAGGGTACAAGGATTACATCGGCACGACGACACTACGCCTGCTCAAATAGCTCTATGCTAACAGCGGATCGACCTGGGGGAGCGAAGCAACTCTCGGCAGTGGAACAGCATCGGCGGTGATGGACTCCACTCCGCAGGGACTCTGGCTAGAACGCGTATCCTAGCTCGCGCGCGCAACAACTCCAACAGACAGTCAATCATGGCATGACCTGCAAACTGGCATGACACGCCAGGTGAGTACTTTGAATGTACTCGCAAGCTCACAACAAACATCAGCATTAAGGCAAGACAACATCACAGCAATCAAGATTAAGTTAAGATTTATTGTTACCGAAGGAATGATTGAAATGAGCAATAACAGGCTACTCTTCCTGCATTCTGGTGACCAACTCATGATCACTCCAAGAACATCCAGCGATCATCCTCGAGATCGTTACCAAGACTTGCCCATGGCATACTGTCCAACTGTTACCAAACTCAGATGAGTTCTCCCATCATAACTGTCATTATAACGGTTGATCTCCTATAGAGGTCTGGACGGGCTGTCCAATACCGTGGACACGGCTATTCGAATAGATTTAACACTCTGCAGAGGTTGTACACTTTACCCACACCACGGAACTCATGGCCTCGTGCTCCCATTCGGGTGGACCAACGACGTTCCGACGAAACCCGCCTGACCCGTGACTCTTCCATCGTACGACCGGCAATCATACTCCCTCTGGGAGTCAAGCCCTGGGTGGCCCCGTGTCCTCAAGACACCTGCCAGCGTCCTGGCCGAACAAACTGTCCCAAACGGGGACCTGGATCCAATAACTCAACTGGGCTCACAGGATTATCGCCGCCTACCGGGCCAGGGTAGCGCGCGCGCATAACCCTCCCTCTTTGGAGGTACCGGTGGAAGAGCACGCGATCAGACTAAGTCAAGGCCGTCCCATACCGGCAAATGTGGCTGCACGAATAAGCCTGGACAGGTGACTCTCGATCAACCAACTAAGTTCACTTATTAACCAGGTTGTTTCATCAAGTTAACTTAGTTGGTCATATTATTCCCGAACAATCTTGCTGATACTCCGATATCATAGTAATCCAATAACCGGCATGCTTAGGCTACTGCTACTAGTTCATATCCACAAATGCCGGATGAACTCCAAAATAATCATAGACAGTGATCTCAACATCATAGTATCAACAAGTGGGTAAGCTACTAGTCACTAATAATCCAGTATTCAACATGGTAGTCACCTATCCGAAAATCAACTCCAACATTGCATAATCCAACTCATTTCACAGATGCTCATACTTGCTGTTAAAATAAATAGTTAAACTATGACATTGCAATGCGATGATGCAGATGAGGGTTGTGGCTTGCCTGGAGATGAAGGGACCATCGGGAAGGGGTGCGGAAAGTCCGCGGAAATGATTGCCGGAAACAGTTCTCTCTCGGAGGGGGCTGTTTACGGTCAAGGGCAAAATGGTCATTTTCACAGTGGGACCACATAGTGAAAATGATACCGACATGACGGGCTCGACGAGACGAAGACGTGGGCGTTGGTTTCACCTCGATCGGAGTTGTGAGCAAAAAGATGTATCCAGTCGAAACTCAGGGACCAATCTGTAAAAGAATCTCTACAAACAGGTCCCTGACGAATAAAACAGAAAGCGTCTTCTGTGTTAATACGCTTTCCTGCAGACGAAACGTATTTCGGTTATAAGCCGCAGGGAAATGTGCTTTCGGAAAGCGAAAATGTACTTTGGGAAATACGTTTCCACTTAAACTGCGCGGGCCCGGGGGTTTGACTTTGGCTTAGGCTGACATGCTGACCCCACCGCTGACCCTACTCTCTCCTCAGCCTCCTTCTTCTCCTTCCTCCTGCCCGACCGAGCCAGAGAGGAGACGCCGGCGCCGGCGCTCGCCTGGGCGGCTCCGGCCATCTCCGGCCGAACCCCGACCACCGGAGGGACCAGCGGAGCGAGCCGCACCCATCCAGCAAGGCGGCGGAGCTTGGGGAGCACCGAGGCACGTGCTCCTGCGGCCATGGCGGACGGTCCGCTCGGCGACGGTGGGTGCGGTGGCTACCAGCCACCGGAGGAAGAGGCGAGGGGCTGGGGAGGTTCGCAGGGCACTGGTAGGTCTTCTGGTGGAGGAAGCAAGAGAAGAGGGGACTCGGGTTGCTCCAATTTAGGAGGAAGCTGCCGGCGGCCATGGCGGCATAGGGCAGCGAGGAGAGGAGCTGGAGCTCCGGCGAGTGGATGGGCAGGAGTAGTGGTGGGAGGGGAGCTCGGTGGTGAAGTCGGACGGGCCCGGGGAGGGCCTTAAATAGGCGGGCGACGGCGAGGTCCGGGCACGGCCGCGGTGACGCGTGCCCCGGCGCCTCGATGCCTCTAGAGCTCGTCTGGAGGAGGGGAGCGCATTCCAGGGGGTTCGGGGAGGGGCTGAGAGCGATCAAGAGGAGTCGGGAAGGACCGAGGGGGCTCGCGGTGGTCGGAAACGACGAGGGCCGAGAGGACATGGCCCTGGCACGGCGGCCACAGGGCGATGGAGGGGACGGGAGAGGGGGAAGAGGGGTCCAGCGCGAGAGAGACGACGAAGTGGAAGCTGCTGGACATGAGCAAGTGTCGAACGAGCGAAGAAACAGACGAGGCCGAGGGTCCCATGCACAGAGCGCGCGATTTGGCAAGTCAAACACGTGGTCACCATGTGCATATGGCGCCACGGCCATGTACTTGGCACAAAATCTTGTTTGGAGTGTAGTCCCTCCAGGATACAGTCTCCAGGAAGTGATGGATCGATGAAACACTCTGTAGTTAGATGGGAATGGTCACCTGAAGTTTGTTGCAGCAAACTTGGCTGTGCACTGGTGACCAACAGGGAGTTGATTGAGGTAAATGGAGTTGTCTGGGGTGATTATCTTAGGAAGGACTATGATACTGGAGGTTTTGGAAGTAATAGGACCAATATACATCATAGTTGCTTTGCAACAGCACAATTGGTCCAGAATCAAGATCATGATGGTGCACTCAAATGAAGAAGCCACTTGAGCTGAAATTTGGCAAGGAAGGTTTATTTGGACATATGAAGATGCTGTAAAAATTTCATACCAAATGGACAAGCCATAATGGTACTTGCTTCACAAGCATCCTCTCTATCCAGAAACTTGGGATAATATTTGAGGAAAATTGGGAAGATTAATTGATCCCAAATTCGGTGGAGATGGATAATATGAGTAGGAGGATGTCCTGGTAAATTTTCAGCTTAAATGAAGCAATATAAAATATAATTGCTTCACAACTGAAAATTATGACCAGAAGCTAAGATTTGATGTTGTGCTCACATAGATGACTAGATAGGGTTGAAACATGGTGTAGAGTCATGATTTGATCAAATGAAGGTGCATGCCAAATTTCAACTCATTTGGATACTCCTAGCTAGTACTTCCTTCATTAAGCTTCCAGTTGCCCAGAAACTTAGGAAATTAGCCAAGGGAGTTTTATGAACCAAATGAAGTTGAATTTTGCCATGTGGCGATGATATGGATAGGAAAGAGTGCAAAAAAAGTTTGAGAGCAAGCAAGCAAATATAAATGGTACTTGCTTCACAAACTGCCAGCTGGGCAGAATCAGAAAAGGAATATTTGTGAAATATTTTTGGACATGGCCAGGAATATTTTGACATATAAGGATAATATATGTCCCAAAGGATTTATTAGAATTATTTGGGAATTTTGGGAATGATAGAAATATGAGTTGCTTCACAACTCAGAGCTGACAGGGTTATTCCTTTAATAGAAAAAGGAATATTCCCAAGAAAAGAATATTGGGATTGGTCCAAGATGGAAATGACAAGGTCTTGGGATGATTTGAGGTTGGCAAGCCACTTGGGAGAGGAATCAAGGGTGATCTCTCCAGGTTTCAGGACTACTAAGCCACAGAAAAGCAAATCCAGACCAAAATAAAAAGGAAAAAGAAATGGGCAAAATCCAGGGTGTCACAATCCGTCAGCGGGTACTCTCATCTTCCCATCTTTCTTACGGTCTTCTTTGTGCCATCGCATCAACTTGGCATATCCTTTATTTTGGAACAAACATTTGAACCATGGTATTATAGGAGCATACCACATCACCTTGGCAAGAATCTTCTTCCTGGGGCGCTCGCCCTCAACATCACCAGGGTCATCGCGGCTGATCTTATAACGCAATGCACCGCATACCAGGCATGCATTCAAATCCTTGTACTCATCGCGATAGAGGATGCAGTCATTAGGGCATGCATGTATCTTCTGCACCTCTAATCCTAGAGGGCAGACATCCTTCTTTGCTTCATACGTACTGTCGGGCAATTCGTTGTCCTTTGGAAGCATCGTCTTTAACATTATCAACAACTTTTCAAATCCCTTGTCAGATACACCATTCTCTGCCTTCCATTGCAGCAATTCCAGTGTGGTACCCAGCTTTTTCTTGTCATCTTCGCAATTTGGGTACAACAATTTCTTGTGATCCTCTAACATGCGCTGCAACTTCAGCTTCTCCTTTTCACTGGTGCAGTTTCTCTTTGCATCGGCAATGGCCCGATCAAGATCATCAGCGGGCTCATCTGATGCCTCTTCTTCAACTTCTTCCCCCATTGCCGGCTCAGCTTCTTCCCCCATTGTTGTACCATCGTATTCAGGGAACCCATGGCCAGGATAGCTGTCATCATCCTCTTCTTCTTCATTCTCTTCCATTAGGACCCCTCTTTCTCCGTGCTTGGTCCAACAGTTATAGCCGGACATGAAACCGGACATAAACAGGTGGACGTGAATGGTTCTTGAGTTAGAGTAATTGTGATCATTCTTATAGACAGCACATGGACAACACATAAAACCATCTGCCCGCTTGTTTGCCTCAGCCGCAACCAGAAAAGTATGCACGCCATTAAAGAACTGGGGAGAGCATCGGTCATCGTACATCCATTGCCGGCTCATCTTCATTACACAACACCAAAAAGACCAAATTAATACAAGTTCATACATATAGTTCATACACACTTATTCTCATAAAACAATATACAAACTCTCTAGCTAATGCATTTAAATGCAACAACAAATGCGATCAAGATCGCAACTAAGGTAACAATTGATCCAACAGCATAGTGATACCAAGCCTCTTGATTAATGGCATATTTTTTAAATTTTCTAATCTTCAAGCGCATTGAATCCATCTTGATCTTGTGATCATCGACGACATCGGCAACATACAACTCCAGTTTCATCTTCTCTTCTTCAATTATTTTCAATTTTTCTTTCAAATACTCGTTTTGTTTTTCAACTAAATTTAACTTCTCGACAAGAGGGTCGGTTGCAATTTCTGGTTCACATACCTCCTAGATAAAAATATCTATGTCAACTTGATGGGCATAATTGTCATAAACATGAAATGCAACAAATAGTTATAAAAGAGAGTATATACCACATCCGAATCATAGACGAGGGCTGACGGGGACGGATATCAAAACCATGCCACTATGTATAACAAACAACCATACAGGTAAGAAAACTATAACAAACATGATTTTTTTTATAAAAAGGGTAAGAACAAGAGGCTCACCAAGGTGGTGCCAACGACGGGACGGTGCGGGCGATCGACGATGGTTAGGACGGGGATGGGAAGGCACTAAGTAAACCACACCTACACATGCAGACCAAGAAGTTAATTTGAGCTCAAATTGCATATAAATCAAATAAACTCCCACATATAATTACTCCCAAACTAATACCCACAAATCACTATACTTATATAGCATTGCAAGAGCTAATCTAGCAATGAGAGATGAAAGGACAAAGTTGCTAACCTTTGTGAACACTTGGATGGATGGGGTGCCTTCAAATCTTTTCAAATTTTAGCCAAAATGGAGGATGAGCTTGAGCAAGAGGGGAAGAATAGAGAGGAGAGGAAAGGGGAAAAACATAGAGCTTCGGCTCGGGCTGGACGAAGGGTTTATGTAGTGACACCTTTAGTCCTGGTTCGTGTAATAAACCGGGACTAGAGGTACAGGGTTTATGGGGCCCCAGCCTGACACCAGCCTGCCACCACCCCTTTAGTCCCGATTCGTGTCACAAACCGGGACTAAAGGTTCAACACGAACCGGGACTAATGATTCCCCTGCCCCTAGCCATTGGAACCGGGACTAATGGTCACATTAGTCCCGGGCCGTAGTCAAACCGGGACTAATGATACGAACGTAAAGTCGTTTTTCTACTAGTGGACCAAAAACTCACATTAGTCATAAAGAACTCAAATACTTATTGCGAGTGCCTAGCAGTCTATCTCGATGCAAGCATAATCATCGCACCCCTAGGAGGAACGTTTGGCGAAGCCGAAGCCCGTTGCGCTTTCCTCGATCAAACCCATGTGATTAGTTCACTTACGACGCCCCTCAACTTGGACTTCACTGCAATACCAACGGTTCCCACTTTTATGTATATTAATGAAGAAAGGCAATGGTACCCACATGAATCTTGCAACATCTCCGCACTACTGTACTCAAGACATTTACCAACATATTCATTTATTACTCCCACATTATCTCAAAACAATTGCAAGGAATCCAGTTCTAAAGTTTATAACCTCTAGAGATTGTTCATGCAAAATTTTGATTACACCACCTACACATACCTAGCATTTCAAAGCTAACACACTAAAGCCAAGCCAAAACATGCAAATTAATTCACAAGCCAGCAACATCTCCAACCCTTTGATGAGTCCAATTTTGTGTTACTTTTTACTCTTTGTTTTGCACCGTAGTGATAGGATTTTTGGAATTTTATCGTGTTCGCACACCTTTTTATATGATTTCACCAGGATTTTGACTGCGGAGGAGTTTTGAGTCATAAGAAGGAAATCCCAAGAATATGGGGTGAAAATCACGTTGATTTGCATGATAGGAACTTACCATAAAAGGTAGAAGTCAAACAAGGCGAAAACCAGCCGCACAAGAGGATCTAGAACAAAAGACGGTGTCTGGTACGAGCAGGCATGCTCGTACCAGCTGCCGCCGCCACCCCCTGGTCGACTATATTACCCAACTAATAACCCTAGACTCCGGAAGGGATCCGAAGGGGGATTCGATAGAAGGGCTCCGCTACGCCATCACCTCGGTCAAGGAGACTTCGACATGAACCATCTACATCATCACCATCCCCTTTCCCTCTCTTTGTAATACAAAACCCTAGTGAATTCGTATGCGTATTACATTGATCGTTCATCCATGTTTACCATGATTTATCCTATGATGCTTGTTGTCTCCATGTTCGAGTAAACCCCCTAGTTCTTGGGGATATGGAGGAACCCTAGTATGTTTAGGTGTTGTACACTGAAAGGATCTTGCATCCCCTTTGTATGTTTATGTTAATAATCTTCTGGATGTTGGGTGAAGTCCACCACTCAACATTTGCCTCTATGGATGAAAGGTTATTACTGTCGGGGCAATGGTGGGTTTGAGGAGGTATTGCGGTGAAAGAAGTTATGTCCCTCCTTCCCTGACCTCTTGATTGGGGATTATCGGACACCGCCTTTAGCTACGTCCATAGGGAGACCCTTAATCACCATTGCCGAAACCTGAATATGGGAGGAATAGTGGTGACGTATGTGATATGTGGCTACTGCATGTATGCACGTACCTGTACTTGGCTCCGTCCACTTGTAGAAACATATAAAGTGGCTTAGAGATTCGAACCTAGATCTATGCATTAGCATAGGTTATGATAGATACATAATAGTGGGGGATCCAGACTCCCTGAAAATGCCTTAGCCCTATTTATTCCAACAACCGTTATTACTTTCTTGGTCTTTTTATTTTAATCTTGCACATTTATTTTAAGTTGTCAACCACTTGCAATAATTATAACTTCCGTATTTGCTTTGCTTTGGACCGTAATTAACTTGCAGGAACATTACCGTAAATCTCTACAAGAGACAAAGTCCATTCCCTATGCTCCCTGTCGGATCGATACTCTTACTTCGAAAAAGCTACAACCAAACCCTATGCACTTGCAGGCCATCAAGCTTTTTCTGGCGCCGTTGCCGGGGAGCGAAGTGCTTTTGGTCTTTGTTTTAATTTTTGATTTATTTTGTGCATTAATTTATTTTGCAGGTCTCGAGCAACCATGGCCGAGTTTGGGCACATTTACCAAATAAAGCAATGAAGCTCTCAGGACCGCCTATCAAAGAAATCTTCACATCTTTAGGCCCGAGACCTAATGGTGAAACTTACAAAATAAATCCAAATCTACTTGAACTATTGCATGGTAAGCAATTCATAGGTAATGTAAACGAGGATCCATACCAACATGTGCAATTATTTGATGAAATATGTGGGACATTTAAACTAAATTCTTTCGCTTATGATGAGATGAAATTGAAGTTATTTGGGCAGACACTGACTGCAGAGGCGAAAGCATGTCTACTTTCTAATCCCGCAGGTACCTTTGACACTTGGGACAAATTGTGTAGCGCATTCTTGGCTCATTTTTATCCAGAGGAGAAATCCTATAGAGAAAGATGCTGGATTATTAATTTTACCCAAAGACCAAGTGAGAGCCTTATAAAAGCATACCTAAGGTACTGAATCCTACTCGATGATTGCCCCCATCACAATATACCATCTGGTTAGTATTAAATTTCTTTTATGGAGGGCTTAATGATGAATGTAAGACAGAGGTAGAGCACGCTTCTGGAGGAGCCTTCGCCGATTGTGAAGTATCCTGAGCTTGGGAATCATTAGATAATTTACGGGATAATCATGAAGCATTGGGGATGAACGAAGGTGGAGAAGGAGGAGTGAAAATGGAATATGATTGTATCAAGACGTACCTTAAGTCAGGGATGGTTGATAAATTAAGTGATTTTTTTGCATTGCCCTAACATTGTGCTGTAGATTGTCCAACGGTATGCTAAACATTTGCAGGTCCCTAAGGAGAAATGGGAGTATTACACTGATGGACCTGAAAAGGAAGAAGTGGTGGATGCGTCTTCAATCGAACCGCATGTAATACCCACGGAGAACCTAGATGAGTATGCTCTGTGAATGCCATTCCCAGAACGAGTGGCACAACTTGGGAGTGAGCCCAAGAAGATGTTGCAAAGAAAAGAGGAAGAACAATGCATCATCCTGGTTCACATCAAACCGAGAGCCACAAAAAAGGGCAAAACATAGGACCTGGTAAGTAAAAATATAATAGAGATGGAGAAGGAGACAATATCTATTGTCAAAGGACATATAAAGGCTAAAGATACAAGTAAACATGTAATACCATGTTCCTTTGAGAGTACATCTTATTATAGTCTATGTGATATCGGTTCCTCTATTAATGTTATACCTTACACTCTTTACATGAAGATACAAGATGAAATCTATTCTACCAAACTCCAAACCACCGATATGAACATTAAATTAGCAGATGGGACATTTAGAATGCCTATTGGTATTCTTTCGAATGTTCACATCATCCTTGGCACTTTCATGTATCTGATTGATTTAGTTGTCATCGAAATCCCTGAAGATGACTTTTGTCCTATTATATTTGGAAGACCCTTTTTGAACACTATTGGAGCAAAGATAGATTGCAAAAGGGAAGTAGTCTCTCTCCAATTTGGAGAAGAAGAGAGAGAATTCTACTTCTCCAAGTTCAAGAACCATCCTCATCATAACGAAGACAAAGGCACCGAGGAGAAGACCATAGCATAACTTGCCACTATTTATTTCGGTACTCCAGAAAATGAGTTGATGAGAAGCATTACCGAGTATGAGCAGGGACCCAAAGATCCAAAGAAGGAGGAGATCGATCAACATCTTGATGAAGCACCTCGATTGAAATCTCCCATGAACGAAACTTATGAAGTACCTGAGAAGAAGGGAGACGAAGAGCCCCCACCTCTTGAACGGAAGTCACTACCACAGGAACTCAAGTATGAATTTTTAGATGAAACTAAAAGATATCCTGTTATTAGAAGTGCTAACCTTTTAGATAATGAAAAAGATAAACTCATGAAAACCTTGAAGAGCCACCATAAAGCATTCGGCTATTCTATGGATGGCCTTAAAGCAATCAGCCCTTCCATATGCACACATAGAATATTTTTGGAGGATGGGGCTACACCCGTCAGAGAATACCAAAGGAAGCTAAATCCTGAGATGAAGGAAGTGGTAAGGAAAGAGGTAATCCATTTACTTGATGCATGTATAATTTACCCTGTAGCCAAAAGCAAATGGGTAAGCCCAGTTCACTATGTTCCTAAGGAAGGTGGATTCACAGTGGTGCCTAATAAAAATAATGAGCTTATCCCTACTAGAACTGTTGTTGGATATTAAATGTGTATTCACTACAGGAAATTGAATAAGGAGACGCGAAAGGATCACTACCCACTACCCTTCATCGACCAAATGCTTGAGAGGTTAGCTACACATACCCGCTTTTGTTTTCTTGATGGATATTCTGGATTCTCACAAATTGCAGTTCACCTGGACGATCAAGAGAAAATGACATTTAGTTGCCCCTTCGGTATGTATGCTTATCGCCGTATGCCATTTGGACTTTGTAACATACCCACTACTTTTCAGCGATGCATGATTGCCATCTTTGCTGATTTTTTAAAGAAATTATGGAAGTATTTATGGATGATTTTTCTGTTTATGGAACCACGTTCGATGATTGGTTGCATAATCTTACCAAAGTTTTGCAGAGGTGTGAAGACACAAACCTTGTCCTAAATTGGGAGAAATGTCACTTATGGTGAATGAAGGAATTGTCTTGGGACATAGAATATCCGGAAGAGCTATTGGAGTTTATAGGGCAAAGATAGAAGCCATAGAAAAGCTACCGTACCCCCTCGATATCAAAGGGATACCGAGGTTTTTGGGGCATGCAGGTTTTTATAGACGCTTCATTAAAAATTTCTCTAGTGTTTCGAAGCCGTTAACTAACCTATTGCAGAAAAGCGTTCCCTTCAACTTTGATGAAGAATGCATAGCAGCCATTGAACAACTAATGAAGTCTTTGATTACAGCGCCCATCATTAAACCACCAAAGTGGGATCAACCATTTGAAGTCATTTATGAAACTGTTAACAATGCGGTAAGCGCTATTTTTGCTCAACATGAAGGTAATGAACTTAATGTTATTCACTATGCTAGTCGTACTCTCAATGATGCTCAAAGAAATAATGATATTGATGATAGAGAACTCTATGCTCTGATATTTGCGTGCAAAAAATTTAGACCTTATATTATGGATGCAAAGGTTAGAGTCCACACGGATCGTCGGGCAGTGAAAACCGTCCTAACAAAGAAGGATTCAAAGCCTAGATGGATCCGATGGGCTTTACAATTTCAAGAATTGGATATGAAAATACTTGATAGAAGCAAAATAAAAGAACACCAAGGTGGAGAGCTTATTGATGGAGGCAGTTGTAATAGAAGGACCGATGGGTAAGTCCTGTATTCCCTATGGTATGGTGGTGTCCCTAAATGGAGTCACTCAACGCACCTTCAGAAATACCGGTCCACCTGCAAATCATCTACTCATATCGCTTCTGAAACTAGAAGCACGAAACGTACGTGATTTCGATAAAAGTAGTTATCCTGACAGTTTGTGTCCAAGTAAGCTGGCCGGGATAGAACTGACGTCGGATCCGACATGAAAAAGAAAGAAAATGGGCTCCAAGAATACCCATAAGAACAAATCTTGGGCAAAGCATAAAGATGAACCTTACTATCCCAAGAAGCTCCATCATCACTACTAAGGTAAGATGTTTTAGTTCCATTAACTTTTTCTAATAGAATAACGCACTGAACATGTTTTTGCGAAGAGTACGAGCGGCATTACAATCAGATCTCCTCGTACCGCACACCGTCGTTTCTTCTGTGAGGAAAGTCGCACGCCAGACAGAGTGGTACGACCACCGATACAAGAACATCCACTCGTACCGAAGGCTATCTTCTCTTCTAGAGCAGGAGCAGCAATTTAGATGGTGAGGTATGACCTCCAGTATGAGCTTCTTCACTCGTACTCGAGGCCGTCATCTGTTCTGTACCAAAAACCTTTTTCTCTCAAAAAAAAACTTTGTCACAGCTAAAAGAACCCTAATACGACCATCGGTACGAGCACTACCACTCGTACCAAAGGCCATCATTTCTTCTGGATCCAGAGGAGCTCTGCATTGGAACTCGGTACGAGCACAGGTATGAGCAGCCCCGCTCATACCCGACCTCATCTTTTGCCCTAACTTCGTGATAATTTACAGATTCCCTCTGAATCTTCCTAATTTGTTTCCTAATCTTCTTCACCTACCTTTATCTCACGAAACCCTATGATCATACCTCTTTATATACCCCTCAAGGTCCATCTTTCTCCACACAATAACAAAACCAATCTCTATTAGATGTGAATCAAGTTTGTGTGCAGAGAGAAAAACCTGAAGGTCATGGCGCGTTCGTGGTATGAGAGAAAAATGTCTTCTCAGGAGGAGAATGACTGTCTTGTTGCCGGTGGTAGTCCACCACATGGATCAAGCCCCTTCCATGAAGAAGACTTTGAGGTAGAGAATGAGTTTCTTTCTCATGGGATGAAGCATGATGGTGCATGGCACAAGGGGAGTGAAGATCCATCATTTGAAGAGGAGGATCCTGAGGAGAAGGTCAAGGAAGACGACGAAGGAGAAGAAGAAGAATATGGGAAGATGGCACTCCAACCACCATGGATGGTTGCACCATCCACGAGTCGTTGGAAGGAACCTACCAGGAAAGCTCCAAGAAGCGTCAAGTGGTGAAGAAATTCACTATTGGCGCCCGCATCTCTATCTAGCCACCAAGAACACAAAAGAAGAAGTACCTTGCAGACCCCAACTACACTCCAAATCCACATCCTCTCAGCCTTGATGATCGCATCCGTCAACTTGAGGTACACACTAATGGTTCATTACTTCACCGTGAACTTTTATGTGAGCGTATCAGGGAGGTGGAGAAGAAGATGGCCAACGACAATGAAACAACTCTCGCTTCTTGCCTGCGGTTTGTTTCGCAACTAGAGGAGAAGGTGGAAGTACTCAAGCTCTCCATCGCAGTTCTGGAGGAGACCAATGAACTGCTTCACAAGGCACTCGCTCACTATTCCACACCTGCTACAAAGGAAAACCATGGTACCAAATAAACTAGAGGGATGAATGAATCTCATAGTCTTAGAGTGTTAAGCTTGGGGAGATTTTGAAGCCCTTGTATCTCCTTTTTATGATTTTTGCATGCTGCTTTTTAGACAAGTTTAGTTCATTTGCATAATAAAGTGGACTGTTTAGTTCCTTTTGATCAAGGGAGGAATCTCTTAAATGATGAGCGATGGATATTCATAATGAGTAGTTTCATTGCACTTTTGAGAAAATTATATTAGATGCATTATTAGCTATGAGTGTTACTGCATTTTCACTTATTGATAATTATAAGTCTTCCACATCTTCGGTGTCGATTGGTTAGTGAGAGTGAACAACTGTACGGGATAGCTTATCTTGATTTCAATTACCCCATGAAAATGTTGCAAGAAAAACAAAGAGTGGTTCGAGACACAAGTCCGACCAAAATTGATTTAGCAAGAGCAAGTAGCAGGAATGGTGAAACTCTCTAAGCAAGCATTATTAAAGTTTTTTATAGCCTGACCTTATATTATGGAAGTATGCTTAGCTTACATGTCACAAGTTAAAATGATAAATGATTGTGACATGGGAAAATAAGCATGCTCTTTGAGAAAAGGTGAAAAACAATATATGGGCATTTTTAAAAGTTAAGCATGTAAAACACTCCAAAAATAAAGAAAAGCCCCTTGCTACTTGCTCGATTGAAAGACTAATGACTTATTGCATAGAGTTGCCATGCGTTCGTTAATGTATTGATTAGTAAAGGTGTGAAAGCCTTCATAATGATCTTGATGGTGAAGATGTGCTAGCGCTCATCATGATCATGTATCTCATGTGGATTCGATACAATGGACTCATTCATTTACTTTTATCTACACCTCATGAACAATATGACCTTGTTCATACAAGCTGTGGTATTTTCTCGGGGACGAGCAAAACTTTAAGCTTGGGGGAGTTGATGAGTCAAATTTTGCGCTACTTTTTACTCTTTGTTTTGCACCGTAGTGATAGGATTTTTGAAATTTTATCATGTTCGTGCACCTTTTTGTCTGATTTCACTAGGATCTTGACTGCGGAGGAGTTTTGAGGCATAAGAAGGAAATCCCAAGAACGTGGGTTGAAAATCACGTTGATTTGCGTGATAGGAACTTACCATAAAAAGCAGAAGTCAAATGGGGCGAAAACCAGCCGTACCAGAGGATCTAGAACAAAAGACGGCGTCTGGTAGAAGCAGGCGCGCTCGTACCAGTGCTCGTAATAGCCACTGCCACCACTCCCTGGTTGACTATATTTCCCCTGTATCTTAGGATCGGGAAAAGGTGACACAGAGAGATCAGAAACTTTGCCAGAACCAAGAACCCTAGCCTTCGAAAGAGATTCAGAGGGGAGATTGATAGAAGGGCTCCACTATGCCATAACCTCAATCAAGAAGACTTCGGCATTAACCATCTACATCATCTGCATCCCCTTTCCCTCTCTTTGTAATACAAAACCCTAGTGGATTCGTACGTGTATTACATTGATCATTCATCCATGTTTAACATGATTTATCATATGATGCTTGTTGTCTCCATGTCCAAGTAAACCCCCTAGTTCTCAGGGATATGGAGGAGCCCTAGTATGTTTAGGTGCTATACGCCGATCAAATGTTGCATCCCCTTTGTATGTTTATGTTAATAATCTTCTAGGTGTTGGGTGAAGTCGACCACTCAACATTTGCCTCTATGGACGAAAGGTTATTACTATCGAGGCGATGGTGGGTTTGAGGAGGTATTGTGGTGATAGAAGCTATCTCCCTCCTTCCCTGACCTCTTGATAGGGGATTACCAGAGACTACCTTTAGCTATGTCCACGGGGAGACCCTTAATCACGGTTGCCGAAATCTGAATGTGGGAAGGAACAGTGGTGGCATATGTGATATGTGGCTGATGCATGTATGCACATATTTGTACTTGGCTCCACCTACTTGTAGAAACATATAAAGTGGCTTAGAGATCCGAACCTAGAACTATGCATTAGCATAGGTTACGATAGATACATACTAGTGGGGAATCCATACTCCCTAAGAACGTCTTAGCCCTATTGATTCCAACAACCGTTATTACTCTCTTGCTCCACTACAGGAATTAGGCAGTTTGCCGTCTGCCATGGCTGACGGCAAAGGCATGCCTGGCGGACGGCAAAGGCCTTTGCCGTCAGCCAGCAGACGGCACCACGTCCGGCTGAACAAGCTACGGTAAAGGGCAGTTTGCCGTCTGCTGGCAGACGGCAAAGATGCAAAGGTCTTTGCCGTCTGCCAGCAGACGGCAAAGGGCATGGATGGCAGACATGGCAGCTTAGGTCCGTTAAGGGGTTAACGGCGTGCTTTGCCGTCTGCTGGCAGATGGCAAAGACCTTTGCATCTTTGCCGTCTACCAGCAGACGGCAAAGTGCCCAAATAGGCCAGGCCAGATGCCCCCTAGGTAGCTGCCATGTGGCATTCTTTGCCGTCTGCTGGCAGACGACAAAGATACAAATTTCTTTGCTGTCTGCGGGCAGACCTCAAAGATGTAAAGGTCTTTGCCGTGACGGCAAAGATGCAAAGGTCTTTGCCGTCTACCAGCAGACGGCAAAGCAACCATATAGGCCAGCCCAATGGCCCCCCGGTTGCACAGGTAGCTGCCATGTGGCAGCTTTGCCGTCTACTGGCTGACGGCAAAGCTCTTTGTCGTCTGCCAGCAGACGGCAAAGAGCCTGTATAGCCCCTGTTTTTTCTGTTTTTTCTTAAAATCTTTCAATTTCACAGAATTTCACAGATATATATATATATATATATATATATATATATATATATATATATATATATACAAATTTTGAAAATACTTTCAACAAGCATACCAACACATATCCAACAACAAGTTTCCAACAACATATCCAACAACATGTTTCCAACAATATATCCAACAACAAGTTTCCAACAACATATCCAACAACAAGTTTCCAACAACATATCCAACAACAAAGTTCATCGTACAAAAACAAAACAAAAAGGAAGCACAAGGAGAAGAGTAGATTCCATCAACGCAAGCTTCCTCATCTAAAGCAAATATGCAAATTGGGAAAGAAGAAAGTTAGAAGAAGAAGAAGAAGAAGAAGACTAGTAGAAGAAAAAGAAGAAGAAGAAGAAGAAGAAGAGAAAGAAGAAGAAGAGAAGAAGAAGAAGAAGAAGAATTTTCTTCTTTCTTTTTCTCTCTTCTCTCTTTATCTTCTTCTTCTTCTAACTAAGGTAGGTAAAAATGCCATTTTTTAGCATAGCTAGGTAAAAATGCTAAGTGTAGGTCATTTGAGCTAAGATAGGTAAATAGGTTATTTTGGAGCTTAGTAAGGTATTATGTCATTTTGGGAAAATAAGCTAAGTCTATGTCATTTTGGAGGTAACCAAGATTATCATGCCATTTTTGACCTAAGTATATTAAGTGTGTCATAAATGAACTAAAGAAGCTAAGTATAGGTCATTTTGAGCTAACCTAGATAGTTATGCCATTTTTGAGCTAACTAAGCATATTTATTCATTTTGGAGGAAAAATGGTAAGTGTAGGTCATTTTAGAGCTATCCTAGTTAAAATCGGTCATTTTGGAGTAGGTAAGGTTATTTTGTCATTTTTGAGGAAAATAAACTAATTATATGCAGTTTGGAGCTAAACCAAGGTTATTATGGCATTTTTTACCTAAGTAAGCTAATTATGTCATAAATGAACTAGGTAAGCTAAGTATAGATCATTATTGAGCTATCCTAGGTAGTTATGCCATTTTTTAGCTAACTAAGCGTATCAAGTCATTTAGGAGGAAAAGATGCTAAGTATAGGTCATTTTATAGCTATCCTAGGTAAAGTATGTCATTTTGGAGCTAAGTAAGGTTATTGTGTCATTTTCGAAGAAAATAAGCTAAGTATAGGTCATTTTGGAGCTAAACCAACGTTATTATGCCATTTTTTACCTAAGTAAGCTAATTATGTCATAAATGAACTAGGTAAGCTAAGTATAGATCATTATTGAGATATCCTAGGTAGTTATGCCTTTTTTTAGCTAACTAAGCATATCAAGTCATTTTGGAGGAAAAAATGCTAAGTATAGGTCATTTTATGGCTATCCTAGGTAAAGTATGTCATTTTGGAGCTAAGTAAGGTTATTATGTCATTTTCAAGGAAAATAAGCTAAGTATAGTTCATTTTGGAGCTAAACCAAGGTTATTATGCAATTTTTTTACCTAAGTAAGCTAATTATGTCATAAATGAACTAGCTAAGCTAAGTATATATCATTATTGAGCTATATCCTAGGTAGTTATGCCATTTTTTAGCTAACTAAGCATATCAAGTCATTTTGGAGGAAAAAATGCTAAGTATAGGTCATTTTATAGCTATCCTACGTAAAATATGTCATTTTGGAGCTAAGTAAGGATATTATGTCATTTTCGAGGAAAATAAGCTAAGTATAGGTCATTTTGGAGCTAAATAGGTCATTTCTTAAGCTAAGTATGCATTTGTTAAGCAAAACACTTGGGAAAACTTACCATCATCATGGAGGTGAAGGACCGGTCGGGTTTGCGCCAGTGCCAGACGGAGAAGGACCGGTCGGGGTTGCGCCAGTGGTAGACGGAGAAGGATCGGTCGATGCTTGTCGGGAGGCATGCTGCACCAAAGATTATTTGCAATGTCTCGTTAGCATGATGCAACTCAAATGTGAATACTAGTAACTAATGACCTTTCAAATGAAACTCACCGTGGGCGCTATACCAATTTGGGGCATCAGCGGAGGGGTCTGACCGTTGTTCTGGCACACAGTCTGCACATTTTGTTTTCACGGGTCAGTCATATTAGTTAGTAATGAAACGGACATTACGTGCATGATTTGGCTAATATGCAGGAGAAACTTACCACGAGGAGCTCGTATAGGGCCCGGTGAGACGCGTCGTTCCGGTTCCTCTCCTCCTCCAACAGCCTAGCCGTCCTGTCCTCCATTTCCCTCTCCCTCTCCGCCGCCTGCCTGTTTGCCTCCGCCAGAAGCTCCTGGGCCCTAGCCTCGATGGCGAGCTCCATTGGCCGTGGACGAGGCCTTATCTCAGGATCGGAGCTCATCTGGCGCTTCTTGATCTCCGGGAGAGTGCGAGGACAATGTATCAGTCCATCCCCAATGGCTATCGAGCCATGGGGCCTCCCGCCACCAGATATAATCACCAGCTCTGGATCAAAAGGTTGCTTGCTCGGGTTGAAGTCCTCCCCTTTCCTCGCCTTCCCCTCGTCTCTGTACCTCATGAGCTTGTGGTGGGAGGAGATGTTGGTGAAGCTCTCTGAATGATCGAGGTCCGACTCAGAGAATGCCTTGACCTTCTTGTACTTTGCAGTATGGGCCATGGCATAGAGGTCGAACACCTCTGGCACCTCCGTCTTGTTGTGTTGTGCCTAAAAGAGAGGAACAAAATATTAGTTAAGGGCTCAAGCTAGCATGAAGCATGAAATTGCATGAATCATGAAGCAAACCACGTACCCAGTTATCCCCGAACTCATATAGGTTGCAGCTCCCTTGATGGTGTGGCTCACCAACCATTTTGGCATGCTTATCCTTGGCCTTGTTGTGGACGGCTAGCCATTGGGGAGAGCACCACTCATCCACCAACGCCTCCCAACAGTCCATCCTATCCGCACACCATCTCGGGGGCACCTAAGTTAGTCAAGAGAAAATTCAGCGCTACACCTACGAATCAAACCAAGAAAACTAAGTTCAAGGCCTTATGAATAGGTAATTACCTTCATGTACTTATACTTACTCAGAAACTTGCCGCGGAACTTCGTCTTGGACCTCTTAATACCAATCGAGGCGTTGTAGTCTCGAACAGCCTGCACTCGAGCCTCGTGCCGTAAGCTCTGAAGTAGGCGCTTGCACTCGGCTTCGAGAACCTTAGCCGCGGCCTCCTCCTCTCCGTCAAGACACCTGTAGAAGGTCTGCAATCAAACAAGACAACACTGATTAGTACAATCACTAGGTACTGTTGATTTTTAATTCTGTAAAGGAGAAATTACCCAAAACGTGTAGAAAACAATGTCGGCCACCGTGTGGCACAAGACACCGTCGACCCTCTCCTCCGGCGGGGCCGGGGCAGCCAAGTACAGCTCCCAGCTCAGTGCTAGCTGTGGAACCTCACCCTCACCGGGCAACGTGACCCACCCCGGGAAGTTCTGTGGCAAAGCACACCAAGGACCTGGTTTGGCTTGCGGATACTAGGGCTGTGTTTCCAACCTCTACAGTATGACAAGGCCAACGCATTAGATATTTATTTGAAGAAACATGAAGGCAAAAGGTTAAAAAAGAGTAAATGCACTTACTTATCCCCATTCGGCGCAATCAACCACCTCTGCTCGCGGGTCGCCGGCACGGGCAGGAGCTTTGTACCAGCACGCTGGTAGACGTTCCCCCCCTCAACCAGCTCGCCCTCGCTATAGCTATCATCACAAAAGCGGTCCTCGCCACCATCAGCATGGCCACTAGCCTCCGGAGTCTCGTGGGACGAAGACTTTGGGACCGGAGTCTCGTGGGACGAAGACTCTGGGACCGGAGTCTCGTGGGGTGAAGGCTCGTCGGCCCGAGGCTTGTGGGCCGGAGTTCGAGACGGGTCCACCTCAGACGGAGCAGTCATGTGGTCAGGTGAATCAGCTGGGGGTGGCGGCGAGGAAAGCGTAGCAGCCTTGCTACCTCTCCCGCCGCCACGTCCACCTCTAGCACCCTTCTTCGTCCTCCCCCGACCTCTCCCGGCCGAAGAAGAAGCGCCCGCCGGTGGTGTCTGCATACTGTCTATGAGCGCTCTCCGGAGGGGCTGGGGTGGAATGGAAGCACCCCTCCCAGCACGCGCCGAGGAAGGAGGCTCAGAGCGCTCTCGACCCGTGCCCACCATCTGTCAACACCTGCAATGACAAAGAGTAAACGAAATTAGTACAACATAAAAAAATTGAATACCTGACATGAATAATATGTATATAATTAAAGTGTATCATCATCATGAACATAATAAAAAAATTGAATACCTAATATATATGTACATAATAATAATTGAATACCTGACATTACTAATATTAATCTTCATCGTCTATATATGCTCCGGGATCAATAAATGCATAATCATCATCACTATCAGTAATGACGTGCTCATCATCATCATCAATAAATGCATCAACATGTGGAAGGCCTCCTTTACGTAATCGGTCAAGCATTGACAGGTCATCCGCAGCAGTAACCTCTTCTTGTTCCGGCTCTTCTTGTTTCGGCTCAGGGGTGAAGTCGGATTCACTGTCGCTGTCTACTTCAATGTTCTGGGGTGAAGTAGAGCGGTTCTTGTAACGTTTTTTGGAAACACGTGTTTCTTGGAAGAATTCTCCTTCATATGTGTCTGGGTTAATGTGAGGTTCATAATCCTCTTCATTGGGGGGAGGTGGTCTAACACGTGGCAGCACTTCATAAACGACATCCCAACCATTGAGAATTGGATCACTTTGACAGGCCCACGGTAGATAGAAAACTTGGGTTGCCTGTTGAGCCGTAATATAGACATCGGGAACATCCAAATGGGTGCTTTGTTTGATTTCAACTAGCCCTATATGTTCATGAGTCCTTCTAGTCTCCTTCGGCTGGAACCAATAACATTTGAAGACTACGACGTTTGGTGGGTTTGCACCATAGAATAGAAGTTCATAAATTGCTTCAACTCTTCCATAATACTCGGTATCTCCTTCGCCGATAGCAGACACACAACAATTTGTAGACTTTCGGTCGGCCATAGATAGCTCTTTGCCATAGGTACGAAAGAGATACCCGTTGATGTCGTATTTGTCAAATGAACGGACCTTATTGTCAAAACCATTAGCGACTTGTCTCAATTCGGCGTCCATAAACTCTGAATTAGCCTACAAGTTTAATACGAAAGGATTGTTGCATTAGCCGCAAATTAGACGAAGAAATGAAATGGTCTAATGGAAATTACCGTTTGTTTGAACCAAGAGATGAAACCGGGATAGCCGCCTCCATGCTTTGCCAGAAGCTCATACTCTTCGACGGAATCCTTTTGGATCACCGCTCCATACGAGAATTTGGCGACGTATCGACTGTATCAAATATCCGGGAATAAGAGCAGTTCAAAGGAATTAGAAGTTGCGAAACAATGTACCGAGAACTTACTCGATGTACGGCCGCACTTCTGTTAGGTTGTTGAAGATATACAACGAAATGGTCCACCATTCTTTGACATCCAACAATAAGGAATTAGAAGCACCGGCTGGTGCGAGCTTCCCTTTGAATAGGCTGAGGTTGGATCCACCCTTTTTAGGGTTGCCAGCATTGTACCGAGGCTTCGGATTATGCAAATGACGATTTTTGGCTTCGTAGTGTGCTATCACGAAGTTTGCGGCCTCCTCAGTAATGAATGCCTCGGCCATCGATGCTTCAATTCTACGTTTATTTTTACATTTTGCTCAAAGCATCTTCTGCATCCTCTCAGTTGCGTAGCACCAACGATTTTGCATGGGCCCCCCTAATCTTGCCTCGGTCGGGAGATGCAAAATCAAATGCTGCATTGGATTAAAGAAGCCCGGCGGAAAGATCTTCTCTAACTTGCAGATCAACTCCGGCGCCAACTCTTCAATTTCTTCTATCACGCCAGGCGATAGTTCTTTCGCACAAAGAACACGGAAGAAATAGCTCAGCTCTACTAGTACTAGCCATTCATCCTCAGGGATAAAGCCACGCAACATCACTGGCATTACCCGCTCAAGCCATATGTGCCAATCATGACTCTTGAGACCAAATATTTTCAATTTTTCAAGACTCGCTCCCCTCTTTAGATTCGCTGCATACCCATCGGGGAACATCAACTGCATTTTCACCCACAAGATAATTTCCCTCATAGCTGGCCTTCCAAGATTGAACCAGGCCTTTGGCTTCGTCCAGTTCTTCTTTCCTTTCGGTTGTCGCATGTTCTGTAATGGTCTATCACATAGCTCCTGCAGATTGACTCTAGCCTTAGGATTATCCTTTGACTTCCCCTCTATGTCGAACAATGTACCAAAGATGGCCTTAGCGATATTCTTTTTAGTGTGCATCATGTCGATGCTGTGTGGGTAAAGGAGGTCTTTGAAGTAAGGCAGATCCCACAAGAAGATCTTGTGAGTCCAGGCGTATTCCTTATTATACCCCTTGAAATACCCTGGACGCTCTAGATCTGGCTCGAGAGCGTTTAACTGATCCAGGGTCTGTTGGCCTGTCAACGCAGGTGGTGCAGAGTTTTTGACAACTCTACCTTTGATGAAGTTCTTCTTGTCTTTCCTGAACTTATGGCGAGGATCCAGGAACGGTCTATGCAAGTCAAAGCAAGTATACTTGCGACCCGCCTGCAGCCAACGAAACTCAAGAGCTGCATTGCATGTGGGGCATGGAAACCTTCCGTGCACACACCAGCCAACGAATAGCGCACACGCCGGCAAGTCATGCATCGAGTACATGTACCAGACACGCATTACGAAGTTCTTTTTGCTAGCGGCGTCATATGTCTTGAACCCATTATCCCAAGCTTCTTGCAATTCATCCTTAAGCGGCTGCATGTACACATTCATATTCTTCCCCGGATAGTTGGGCCCTGGAATTATCAACGTCAGGAAAATGTTCTTTCTTTGCATAATCTGTCCGGGGGGAGATTGAGTGGAATGACAAATACAGGCCAACAACTGTATTGGGTTGCCGTCAGACCAAACACACTGAACCCATCCGTGCTGATGGCGACTTGAGGATGCCTTGGATCTGCCGCTTTATCCCCATGTAATTCATCGAACTTCTTCCACGCAAAAGCATCCGATGTGTGTACCATCATCTGATTCCCATCTGCATCTAGTTCGGTTATTTTCCCCATTTTGTGCCATGTCATCTGTCTGGCCGTCTCTTCGACCATGAAAAGACGTTGAAGTCTTGGTACGATTGGCATATACCGAAGAACATTAACGGGGATTTTGGTCTGCGTCTTCTCACCCATATCGTTGTCTACCACAACATACCTGGAAGACTTGCAAATGGGACAATAGTTCAAGTCCGCATACTCAAGCCTAAATAAGGCACATCCTTTCTCACAGGCATGTATCTTCTCATAGGGCATCTTAAGTGCACGGAGGATTTTGTCCGACTGGTACAGGTTTGCAGGCATTACATGGCCTTTGGGTAGAAAGCGTCCAAATACTGTCATCATCGCGTCGTAGCATTCTCTGCCCAAGTTGAATTGAGCCTTCAGAGCCATTACTTGTGAGATGGCATCCAGCTCACAAAGCTCAGTGTGCTCGTGGAGAGGACGTTTTGAAGACTCCAACATTTCATTGAAAGCCTTAGCAGATTCCTCCATCTCCTTGTCTGAATCCCAAGCATCATCAAAGTCTTGCACCATGTCTTCCATCCCGGTACCATGCTCGTCGGTGCGACGACAAACCACCTCAGCTCTGGCACGTTGGGCAGACTCACCATGAAATGTCCACACCGTATAACTGGGCGTAAAACCACTCTTCTGCAGGTGTTTACCCATTTCAGCCTCTGTCCTCTTGTGCCAATTGTCGCACCGAACACAGGGGCACCAATTTTTTCTCTGGCCATTTGCAAATGCGGCTATCACAAACTTCTTGGTTTTTGTGAACCATTCAGTGGTCATTTCTTCCTAACTAGTGTGGCCGGTGTACATCCACGCACGATCACTCATCTTGCCTAGCTAATGGACACACAAGAAATATATACATAATTCAGCAAACCAGGTTCATCAGTTAATGGAGTTTGTCAGTTTTATTACGTCCATGCAACCTAGACGCTAATAGGTAAAGATAGGTCCTAATCCCAACCGAGTATGTGTAGATTGGGTTTGTTTTCCCATGCTCTGCTCCGGATCCGACGCAAAATTTCGGCAGCACCTCCCTGCTGTTCTCCTGATACACGTCTCGGCAATAAGCAGAGAGGATGTGTACCCGGAGAACAACAGGGAGGCCCTGACGAAATTCAGCATCGGATTCGGAGCAGAGCATATGGGAAAACGAACCCAATCTACATATACTCGGGCTGTCCATGGATAATGTTGGACAATTCGAAAGAATCACGGTTATAAATATGCAAATGCATGTATATTTATAGATGTAACCCTTTCGAACGGGAGACGCATAGTGGTCACGCATACTGATGATTCAATCTACCTACAGCTAGCATGTTTCATCGGCACAAAGACCGGAACAGAGCAAATGAAGGGGGGAGGAGGAGATGTCATTTGTGCTCACCCACGAACGCAGGGGCGGAGCTCGTCGAACGCACGGGGAGGTCGTCGAACACCAGACCCTCGCAGCGACGAAACAACTGCACATTTAAATCCACCCGATCAACACAAATATATATGATGTTTTTCATAACAAAATCGGAAAATATATGACCTAACTCATAATTCACAAATATATGACCCCGTCGGCCTCTGGAAGGCCGAAAAGCACCTTTTCGGTCAATAGGAGGCCGAAGAGGTGTCGCGGGTCGGGGGTATAGTGTCTGGGTGTCGTCGTGTCAAAAGGACAAAGATAAATTCTATCCGGCAAAAGTGGACTGTAAAGAAAAGCCTGGTACATGATCCTCAAAACATCTATAAGCATATCCTAAATCTTGGCTGCATGCATGTGTTTTTTCGAAGTCTAAGAAGAAAAAAACTAACATGCCTTTCAGTGTGCACTTAAATAGTCTGTCCTGCTGTACAATGTGATTTTTTTCAGTAGGGGTATAAGCGAGAACTCATAGACATCTTACCTTGGGCAAGAAGTGCTCAAGCGAGGAAACGATAGTGACCAATGCTGGATCAAGCCCAATCTCCTCCTTTGCCTCCCTTAATGCTATTGCTGCATCATCAGCATCACCCTCCTCTGCCTTTCCTCCGGGCAATGCAACCTCCCCTACAAATCTCAAGTGGAGAAAACAAAATCAGATAGGGTTTATCCAGCTCGTGTCTAGGTTGGTATCTATTTGTTAACCTGATTGTTCAAATATAAAAGCTAAGGCAAGCCAAACCAGCACTGAACAAAAAAAGCTAGGTTAAAAATCCAAATTTTCTTGTAAGAATGTTGGGTATCCGCTGATTGCTGTTTTAGAGGATGTTGACAGGCAACAACAGTGATAGCAAAATAATTCTTAGGATAATATATCGGAAGGACCAAATAATCAAGTACAATACAAAGGTAGTGTTGTATACTTCATGCTCTTAACGCGAAAACGCGAGGACTAATTAATTCATCTACTCATCATGCCATCATAGTTTCATTCAGATTGATGTGCACACTTATAGTGCAGGCATATAGTGATTTATAATAGAGATTTTGATCAACAAGAATTCATGTTATCTGTAGCAATTGCAGTGGTCAGCCCAATCGTATCTGAAACTTGACTTCCCTGAAATCTGAAATATATCTAGATCTGCTTAAATTAATAGGCCAGCCTCTTAAAATTTCTTTCTCAGATAGATTGCTTCTTCACATGGGATAGTGCAACAAGCTGGACAATAATCAGAGGGCGGCAGATGAGACTGGGTATTATCGTGGGATGTGTTTGCACATGCATGTCTCGATCATTGTAGTACCTTGGTATAACAGATTCTTTTGTATCGTGCAATTTGCTTCAGTTCATAGAATTTTGTGGTATGCTTTTGATGCAATGGATTTATGCTCCCCTAGTTATAACAGGTTCTTTTGTATCGTGCAACAATATGATATATTGTTTTAAAAGCGTCGTGAAACTGATTCCATGAACTAGAGAACTACTTCAAATGAAATAGTAACTTGTTTCCACCGAAGAAGATTATTGTGTCTTTTACTTTCAACATGACACATGCTTCTAATGAACTAGGATGAGTTTCCAATGAAACAAAAGCTGCTTCTGTAGAAAGGATAATTTGCTTCCATAAACAACCAACACAGATAGATAATTACATATGTTTTCATTGCTTGGGTTAATTGGTTTCAGTTGCCATTTCTTGTGCCTAATACAGTTTCAGAGACTAGTTGACCATACATACGGAAATAAAAAAAGAGAGTATTTCTAGAGCTAAAATGGCATGATGATCTGTCACATATGAGAAGGTAAACTGAATTGCGTTCAATGAATCATATTGGAATAATTTCTCGTACAAAATTTCCACCAAATGTCAAAGGCTTCTAGTGGTTCAGAGACAAGAGTTTCTGTTTTTGTGAACCAGAACAGGGCTGGGATGAGAGAGAGGCCAGTAGAGGGGCGTTGGGCTGGGATGAGCACACACGCAGCGAGCGGAGCCATGGATCCATTGCCGTGGCCGCGCCAGCAGAGGGAGTAGATCTTCAGAGGGAAAAACTCGGCACGGGGTTACCTTGCGTTGGCGCAGCGACCGCCCGGGGTGTCGGAGGGCAAGCAGGGCGGGGCCGCAGCGACAGATTTGAAGAAGATCGAAGTGTCCGAGGGGGCAGGGACTATGGTCGCCGGAGATCCCTTGGATGACAATGGCGACAGCAGCGGCGGGAGTGGGGATTTCCGTCTAGAAGAGGGCTGCGGGGAAGGGGCGGTGGTGGAGGAGGGCCATGGGGAGGGGGCGGCGCAGCGGCCTGGCCCTGCTCGGAGGTGGTCGGGGGAGGTGGCGGGTCTCTCATGTTTTCTTCGCGTGCAGTTTCTTGTGCCTCTCATGTCGTGTCTTTCCCAGCGGGCTGGGGCGGCGGGTGCGGGTGGGTGAGGTGGGAAAACAGAGAGGGGAGAGAGAGAGGGAGGAGGCGGGGGCAACGGTTTTTTTAACCCAAAAAAATTAGCCCCACCTCTTTGCCGACTGCCAGCAGATGGCAAAGATTCTTTGCCATCTGCTGGCAGTCGGCAAAGAGGTGGGGCTATTTTTTTTGGGTTAAAAAAACCGTTGCCCCCGCCTCCTCCCTCTCTCTCTCTCTCTCTCTCTCTCTCTCTCTCTCTTTGTCGTCTGCTGGCAGACGACAAAGAGGTGGGGCTGGTGCGCCGTTACAGCGCTGACGTCCACAGGACCCACCCACCTCTTTGCCGTCTGCCAGCAGATGGCAAAGAATCTTTGCCATCTGCTGGCAGATGGCAAAGAGGTGGGGCTGGTGGGCCGTTACAGCGCTGGCGTCCACTGGACCCCACCCACCTCTTTGCCATCTGCCAGCAGATGGCAAAGAATCCTTTGCCATCTGCTGGCAGACGGCAAAGAATTGGCTGATGGCAATCAGGTTCTTTATCGTCTGTCAGTTCTTTGCCGTCTGTTTTTTGTAAGCAGATGGCAAAGACCTTCTTTGCCGTCCGCTAGCAGATGGCAAAGAGCTGACTGATGGAAATTCCCTGTTTCCAGTAGTGCTCTTTTTATTTTAATCTTGCACATTTATTTTTAGTCATCAACCACTTGCAATAATTCAAACTTTTGTATTCACTTTGCTTTGGACCGTAATTAACTTGCAGGCACATTACCGTAAATCTCTACAAGAGACAAAGTCCATTTCCTATGCTCCCTATGGGATCGATACTCTGACTTCGAAAAAGTTACAACCAAACTCTGTGCACTTGCAGGCCATCACCCTTCAACAAATTTAAGTGAAGCATGAAGAGTTTATAGTGTTTCTATCACCCTATTGCTCTAACAAGTATAGGTGAAGCATAAGAGCATTCTACAAATAACTTGACTCTAAGCATAGAGAATTCTGTAAGTATCCAAACTCCAAAAGATATCAGTGAAGCACATAGAGCATTCTATAAATAGCCAAACTCCACTACAAGAAACTTGTTAATCCATGATGGATTTCTGATGACGTTCCTAGAAACTGTCACAAATTGGCCTAAATCCATGATGGTTCCATATTTTCGTCACTGGTCAATAGTGGGCCCAAGAGGCCCATTTTTGTGATGCTTTTTATGAGAAAATCAGAAACCATCATGGATTACAAACCATCATTGGTTGCCACCGACCGGGACATGGCCCAATAAGGCAACCGCAACCAACCCAATAAAGCCCATTTTACCTTTCTCTATTTCTTTTTTAGAAAAAACTTTAAAACCAATACAGTCCTATAAAATTCATATATAATTCATAGGAACTCGCAAAAATATGAATAATATATGGAAATGTTCATAATATTTTCATTAATCTATTTGTGTCATTTCCATGCATGTTAAACGTAGGATTGGATCCTATTTAATAAAAAGTGCAATTCAAGATTCCTAATACAATTTTTGCAAGTACACGTTTGATTTTTCTTTTTTGATATGAGCTAAAAAGTTACATGAGTACTTAAATGTGGGTTTTTTCTTGTATTTAGAGGCCTTTTTTAGATATATGTCAAATATTAATTGTATCTAGTAAATGGCTTAATGTCTAAATAATATTAAATGATTAAAACAAATCCTAAATTTGACATTAACAATATATTGTTGTATGTTTCGTGCGGAAAAAATTTAGAGCAGGAAAAACCAACATGTAGGACCCACATGTCATGCATCTGGTTGAAATGCATGCTCAAGAACATCGATGATCATTCTTATAAAAAAATTGCATTATCTTACAGGTGAGCTCAAGGTCAATGAGAGTTTAACGATCTTTATCTATTCACCGTAGGAGTGCTATCTATCAATTCTCTTGTCTATGGCTTGTCTTCTCTAATGTCGGATCGACACCATAACCCTAATGGGAGAGGCAATGGACTCATATTATTTCTTAAATAATAAAAATGCGTATTTAGTTACATAAGTATTTGTCCCTCAATATTCATATTAAGTAAATTGAACAAAATCATTTGTGTTGTAAAAAACTTAAATTAAGTACTTTATAATTTCAATGTAACTATTTTTTGAGTAAACCAACGATGGGTAACTAGATCTCGAAATATGCATTCTAAAATACAAATTCAGTATGCACAAGAGAATATTCAGTGTCTCACACACACAAAAAAAGAATATTCCATCTCTGCCAGTAGGGCCGGTAAAAAAATTCCCGTCCCGCCATATTTCCCTCGAGGGCTTCCCAAAATTTTCACACCCTGCTCGGGCCCCAAAAGCCCAATAGACACATAGTATAAATTACTCGGTTTCTAACCCTAACCTTAGCCGCTCCCTCCTCTCTTTCTCTTCAAATGCGGCACCGACCTCTTCTACTTCAAGGCTATCGACATCCAGCCCTCGGTGTCGAGCTCCATCGTCGCTGCCACCAACTCCCGTACCCTCCGCTCACACCAACTCCCGCTCCCGCTGCTCACACTCTCTCTTACCCTGCCGCTGCCTCCACCATCTCCCATCTCCTCCACCATGCCATCTCGTCCATGGCCAGATTGGGTGAACTCGCTGCCGGATCCATGGTGCATAGTCGCCAGGTAAGCACGGTGGGCGGTGAGTACAGGCAGTGGCTTGCGGTGACCCCTCTCGTCACCGCAAAAAAAAAACTCCCGCTCCTGCTGCATGCATATACGCAAGTGCCTGACGCATTAGACAGGAGGCAGAGCGGCACGGTCATCAAGGTCAAGCATCAGGGCAGCTGCGATGAGCGCGTGCGACGGCATATAAGCACAGTGAGTTTGATCCCCTTCCATACTTCCTCTTGTCATTCTCGATCTGCTTTGGTCGATGTGTCTATATAGACGCTGGATGTAAAATCAGGTCATGTTGCTGCTGTATTGCTTGGTTACAGTTAGTTTTAACACAAAATGTTATCTCATTTCTTTGGTAAGATGATGATGTGTGTTTGTGTTTCAGTAACTAATGGTATAAGGTGGTCTGCAAAAAATGATCCGGACACTAAACTTAAGTTGTTGGATATATGTATATGTGTACATATTCTTCTCATGTATGTATCCTGGTTTCATATCTAGCTGCGGTACATACTGGTGGTTACTTGATTTTACCAAAAATGTTATCATAGATGTGTGTTTAAGTATTTATCGACTAGTGGAGGATGGCCTATCATGCATGCCTTCCCTTCTCTAATTTTATACACGGTCCTCTTTTGATTTTTGTTTTTGCAAACTACAATACCTAGGACAATCATCAGTGAACAATCATTTTGCGCTATAGACTAGAAATATCGAACAAGTTTGAGAATTCTATGGTCAATTGTGTTTGCTTGGTTTTATTCTGTGCTGTCTTCTTTGGAAGTAATTCAATTCATATTCAAAATGATAGGGCCAGAGCAAGTTTTCTCTTTCAGACTTTCTCTTACTAAGCAAATCTTTGTCCTTATATTATGTTGGTGAAGCCTGAAGTTATCAGCTAGACACCTCGAATAAATATTTTCCACATCTTTCTTACTTCAGAGTTTTGTCCCTCTCTCTGGTTGCTTGATTAGGTTTCAGCTAATCAGTCTTCTCAACAATATGCATTTCAAGATTTTTAATTATTTTGGTGGTAGCATTGTTCTCTTAGGAGTAGATATCTCAATTTTTCTCTGGAAAAAGAAACCTGAACTTGCTTAATATCCAAGTAAATTACTTGGTAGTTTATTTTCTGAGTCACCACACATTTCCTGTAGCTTAGCTCACGGTTGGGCTCGAGCCAGGGACTCGCAATCATATGTGTCTATTAAGAGTTTAAGCTTTGACAAGTGAAGAAGCAAGAGCAAGATTTGTCTATCGTGATCTGCGCTGTTACCTCATCTAGATTATTTGTATTTTTTGGTCATGACGATTGCTTTTAAGTTAACTATCACATAATCAACATAGCTTAATTAGCAGGACTGTGTAGTTGATACAATTCTGATTAGTAGATGTTAGTCCATCATTTCTTCTAGAAACGTTGTCTTCTCCTTTTGTGGTTTTCATTTTTATCTTCATCAGAATTTTGTTTCTCAGATGATGTACAGAAAATGTGTTCCACAACTTTGTTAGTCCAGAGGTTTGTCCCTCTTTGATTGTTAGCTTATGTTTAAGCTAAATCGGTCTTCTCAATAATATGTGTTTCAAGATTTTTTATTTATTGTGGTGGTAGCATAAATATGTTTGTGGTAGTAGCATGAATATTTCAATATATAGAAGAATTGCTTTTGCATAAATCTATCTAAGGTTATGATTGTTCTATATGTAATGTTTATAGATTATTCTTAGTCGCTTAATTGCAAGATATTGTTTGATCTTTATATATTATTTCCATAATGGTGTCGGTCTATTCAACATGACTTGATTAGGTAGAGCCTACTAAATTTGGTTTACAAATTAGTGGTATATGAATCCATGACAATTAAGTAATACTTTTGTTGTTCTGTTGAAAAATTATATACATGTGGCAAATGTGATGTGATGTTCAGCTGGAATATTTAGTCTAAATGGTATATAACAGAAAATGTGTGCACTTGCTTTTACTTAACCAATCTTGCACATGAGAGTAACAAAATTCTTATACTCACTGTAAAAAGCCGATCCTTATGGTAGATAATTATAATTATACCTCCTTGTGGCTGTACACATGCTTTAGTATTTAGGCCTGGCTGGCTAGCTTTTTACTATTGTTTTTAGATTTTTTTTATTTTGTTCATAACTACATTGTTTGTATTGTTAGCAGGATGTTGGTCTTCATTCAGCTACTAATAATTTATCTAACAGTGGTGTTTCCTCGCATTTACAAGAGTTTTGGTTGAAGAAGATAGAAAAAGTGGCGGGAAGCAGCACTCAGAAAATATAAGGTAGTTATATTTTGATTACTATTATATTGTGATACTGGGCTAGATATGGCATGATTGTAATAAGTTTGTTATGGCTGATGTGTGAAGATTTTACTTGATATCTGGCTCTGTTTGAATGAATATTAGCTGGTTACCGATAAAATGCGACAACTAAAAATATGGTGCCTGTAACCCATTTAATTTGGAACACTTGAGATGTGGGACCAGCTAAATAAAGAAAAATAGAAAACATTAGGCCAAAATCTGCTAAAATTTAATGGGCTGGATAATAAAATAGCTAATGGGCCATTACTTATTGGGCTGGTTGCTACATGTGCCATGTTAGTTGCCATGTCAGATCCATGCTGTCTGACACATCACTTGAATCTATGACGGTCAGACCCGTCACAAAGGCGCAGGCCTGAACTGGGCTAGATGGGCTTGGTGTAGATCTGTGACGGTCAAAAACCGTCAATGACGGTTTTAAATCAGTGACAGTTTTGAAAATTTGTCATGGAGGCCATGGTGGTCAATCTATGAGGCAATATACATGATGGATTTCAAATCCATCACGGATGACCATCCGTGATGGTTTTGTACTGGTATGTGACGGATGGAAACTGTCATGAATTAACAGGTTTCTTGTAGTGCTCTAACAGATATAAGTGAAGCATGTCGAGCATTCTATAAATTTGAACAACCAAAGGCCATAAGGAATCACCCCCTAACTAGCATGGTTCATGTTTATTGAAAATGAAAAACAAAAGACGCTCCAAGAATTTACGCATATCATGTGAACAAATAAAATCATAGGACCAACCGAGACAAACCGATAGTTGTTGAGGAAGATGGGGGATGCCGGGGCATCCCCAAGCTTGGGGCTTGAGACCTCTTCAAATAATTTCTCGGGGATGCCATGCGCATCCCCAAGCTTAAGCTCTTGCGTCTCCAACTTTCTCTCATATCACTGTCTCCCCTGGGTCCTAAAAACTTCATCCACACAAAACTTATCAGAACTTTTATTAGAGGAGTTAGTACAAATAACAACAAATTCCATCATGCCTTGCTGTAACATGGTTGTATAATTATAATTCATCATTAGATATTGTATGCTAACACAATTCTAACACTCCCAAATCAAAGGGAAACAATAAAATTGCGAACAAAAGCAATTAAAGAAACTATAACAGCAATCTATCAAAACAGGGCAGTCTATAAACATGTAATTGTTACGTATACTTATGTAACTCCAAAAAATTTGAAAAATTGTAAAATAACATAGAACTTGAATATGTGCACTATTTTAAAATTTCATGATTTTACTATGTTCTGGTAAAAAACTAAAATTCTTTTACTACATAAAAAGTTTCTTTTTCATCATAGCACACACAAACTTGCAGTCTAAAACAAGCTAAAGGTAAACCTTGGCACTTTATTTTTGTAATACAATGGTTTATACAAGGGGGTGATTTTTTTTTTGTTTTGAGAAGCTTCCATGAAAGGATTTACATTGTTCCCATAGGCATGAACACAAATGTTCAAGGTGCACTCCCACTTCTCCAATGCACACCTTTCCAATCACTTCCCTTTTTGAAATTTTTTTAAGTTCCCCTCTTTATTATTTTTATTTTTTGAAAAGTTTATTTGGCACAAAACATAAGAAAAATACTCTCTAAAACTTTTGGGTTGTCTCCCAGGCAGCTCTTTCTTTAAATCCATAAAGCTAGGCATAAAGTGCTTAATTAATCATTCCTCCAGGATCCCGAGGAATATCAAAGCCAATTTTAATTAACAAAGATTTGGATCTTAGTAATGAGCACAAAGTAACATAGAGCAAGTAACAATTAAGTCCAGCCATCTTCCTATGCATTCACATGTATTAAAATAACAAATCATGAACACAAAGTAAAGGCCAATACATAGTGTAGGTAGTTTCTTCTATTTTTTCTGTAATGGAAGCATAGAGAAGAAGAGATGAGGTCCCTCTCTCATAATAATTGCAAGCTGGAGAAGCAAGCACATGCATATAATTTTCATTAGAGTCATCATGTGCACAACTGAAACACAACCAATCAATAAAATCCTTAATAAAAGCAAACTTCTCCTCAATAGTGTAGCTAGGAGAATTCAAAAACAAGATAGGACTATCAAGTGTGGGTGCAACTTCAATAATTTCATTCTTAACATAAGGAACAATAGCAAGCTCATCTCCATAAGTATCATTTAGAGGGGCATCATGGCCATAAGTACAGCAAGCATCAAAGTCATCAAAAAGGGGTTTATCATCTAAGGAGTTCAAGGGATCATGTATTTCAGCAACATAGCATTCATCCTCCTATAAGCATGGAGGGTAATCAAATAATGTATGAGTCAAAGAGTTACTCTCATTAGAAGGTGGGCACGGGTAGTTACTCCACTCTTCCTACTTTTGTTCTTCAGTCTCCTCCTCTTTTTCATCTAAAGAGCTCTCAGTATTTTCTTCTTCCATTGGATCCTGCAAATCATTAGTCTCTTCTCGGATAGCGGAGACTTTCAAAATATAATTAGTAATATAAGCAGTACAATCATAATTTTCAAAGCAATATTTTAGTATAGCAAAATTCTCAGATTTGTAAGGGGCATCATCAAATTTATCAAGCATGGAGGCAATTTCATAGGCAGCCTTGAAAAGCAACAAATTCTTCAATTTGTTCTACATCATAGTAATCATATTCAGCCTTAACAAAAAAAGCTAACATGTCATTACCATTGTACTCACATTGGAAGGGAAGGTGTCTAGTATCCTTCCTAAAGCAACAAGTTGTATCATATTGAGCAAACAAATTTCTACCATACCAATGCCATCGGTTTATTAGATCCCATGAGTGTTTCCCTTTCTCAGACAAGTGGTATTTCTTAAAGTATTCACGCTCATATAACATGTTTCCCCCAACCAAGTAAGAAGGGGTTTCAACAAAAGCAACCATTGATAAGAAAGATTCAATGTAATCCCTACCAGCAGCATCGAGGTTTTTTGGAGGTTCCTCAACTCCTTGGGTAGTAAGTACAACTAATTTTTTGGTATTTCATGTTCTCTGTACATAACTAAAGATAGAAAACAACTATAGAACAGGAATAAAAGCTACTTACTGATAAAGCCAATAGATGCACACGAGAATATTCGCCCTAGTGCTATGCTCCCCGGCAACGGTGCCAGAAAAGGACATGATAACCCCCAAGTGCAGGGTATTGTCGTAGCACTTTCCATGATGGAGGTGGTAGGTATGGAGTGTCGAACCCACAAGGAGCTAAAGGTAGGATTCATATTCTATCAGGTTCTATTAGCCACTGATACAACCCTACGTACGCTGAATGTTTCCTTTACCTGGAAAATAAAACTAGAAGTACTTTGCAGGTATAAAAGGTTAGCTTTGAAAGATTGTAAAGAACTTGAAAATAAAAGTTAGTTATTGTTTAGTAAAGGAACAATGAAATGAAATATAATGAGTGTGGAGTAGTGGTGGTAAGTGTTGTGGAATTGTCCCTAGGCAATTGGCTACGATATTAGACCGATAATCATTTATTGCAGTTTATATGTGGGAGAGGCATATGCTAACATGCGTACAAAATCCATTGATTAACATGAACTTATGATTGGAACCATTAACAAGTGTCCGCAAATACTAAAAGATTCATTAAGGTAAAACCCAACCATATCATTAAGATCTATTGGTCCCCTTTATCCCGTATGCATCAACTCCTATACTCAGGCTCAGTAATTTCTGTCACTCCGACCGCTCTATGCATATTCATATCAACATACTACTAACCCTAAAGTGTGATCAACATCGGGCACCAAAGGACAACAACATATCAACATACAACTCATATCAATCAAAATAGATCACCAATTAACAATAGGACAAAAAGGAACTACTCAGACATAATAGAGATGCAAGAAATCATTGGGTAATAATTAATCACATCAAAGACCATGTTCAATTAGGGGATTACAGAGGTTTTTCGGAGAGTGGATCACTGTATAGAGAGGGAGGAAGGTAATGGAGATGGTGGTGATGATGATGGAGTCGATGGCGGTGATGACGGTTCCCTCGGTGGCACTCCGGCGCCGCCGGAAGAGAGGGGCAGAGAGGCCCCCTCCTTCTTCTTCCTTGGCCTCCCCCCAGGTGGCGACAGGTTTTCCCCTCTGTTCCATGGTGTTATTGGCCCCTGGTGGGCAAGAGCCCCCTCTGAAATTGGATCTTGTATTTTCTGGAATTTCTCTTTGGGCTGTTTTTCGAGTCATTTCACCATTTTATAGATTCCCGGAGATCCGTAACTCCAAAAAATCTAAATTTTTTAAGGCGGTTCAGAATCTTCTGGAGCAAGGCTGCGGTCGAAGGGCGCTACAAACCATCTTAGATCTTGCCCACACAGGCAGTTGACGTGGCCAGGGGTGTGGCCGTGTGAGGTGGCCGCGTGGCAACCTCGTGGCTCCCCTCTGGCCATCTTCTGGCCCATGGCTTATTTCGGTGTAAAAATAATTTTCATGATTTTTCCTGAATTTTACTGGCTCCAAAAATATCGATTTCTGAAAAATCCAAAAACACTAGAAAACAGCAACTGGCCTTTGGTACTAGATTAATATGTTAGGCCAATAAAAATGGTATAAAAGTGTACCAAAAGCATGTATAAATGATGTAAATATAGCATGAACATAACAAAAATTATAGATACATCAGAGACATATTAGCTCCCTTTTCTGATTGGGGAGATTCTTCGTATGTCAAGGATTTCTTCGTCGTCCTCGTCTCACCCAGTTTATCATTGGTACCGGTGCTAGAAGGTTTCTCTGTCACTAGCTTTCTCCTCTTATTACATTGTGGTTCCATAGAATGGGCCTAATGAGGAGTTCCCTACCACTATTATGCCCACACATTTTAAATTGAAGAAAAAGAAGGACCAGTCACTACAGCTCGCGCACGCTAATTAAATTAGCAGGTACTTTCATTTCTCGAAACTACTTCTAATGTTCATGAGAATATGATGATGCCTAAATTAGATATGTTTTATTGCTTAGGAATGAAGGGCCTAGCCCGGACAATAGGGGTGAGCATTGGAGCATGATCAAGCATGGAGATGAAGGCGGGCGCACAGGGAATGACAATGGAGGTTCAAGTGGAGATTTCAGGACTTTGAAGCCACCATAATGACATATGAAGACTGATAATCCTCAAGTGCAGGGAATTGTTGCAGCACTTTCCAATGTGGAGGTGGAAGTATGGAGTGTCGATATTCCAAAGGAGCTAAAGGTTGGAATCCTATTCTCTCAGGTTCTATCTGCCAATGATACAACCTTTCATACACCAAACGTTTGCTTTACCTAGACTATCTAATAAAAGATAGTTAGTTTGCAAGTGCACAAGAGGTAGTGTTCAAGATTATAAAGTGCAAGTAAATTAAAGTTAGGTATTGAAATTAAAAGTTGCAATAAAGTAAAAGAGAGTGAGTGTGGAAGTAGTGGTGGTAAGTATTGTGGAATTGTCCCTAGGCCATTGGCTACCATACTATAACTGATAATCATGCTTTGCAGTTTTATATGTGGGAGAGGCCTATGCTAATGTACTGCCCTTACTTTGACTCATACATACTTATGATTGAAACCATAGCAAGCATCTGCAAATACTAAGAATTTATTAAGGTAGACCCAACCATAGCATTAAGATCTATGGGTCCTCTTTATCCCATATGCTTTGACCCCTATACTCAGGTACGGTAATATATGTCACTTCAGCCACCCTATGCATAGTTATCACAACATATTAATAACCCTTCAAGTGTGATCCAATATACGTGTGCGCTCATATATTGGCACACACTACTAGAAAAAAGGCTATAGCTAATATGGACATTAATGGCGCACCACGTATGTGGTGCGCCACTGCTATATGGCAGTGGCGCACCAGATATAGGTACGCCATTAGTGGCCATATCACTAATGGCGCACCACACCCACGGTGCGCCACTACTAACAATTTTTTTTTTCAAAACTAGTAATGGCGCACCAGGGGAAAGTGCACCATTACTAGTTTTAACTAGTAATGGCGCACCACACCCTCTGTGCGCCACTACTAACAATTTTTTTTAAAAAAAAAACTAGTAATGGCGTGCGCCATTACTAGTTTTAACTAGTAATGGCGCACCACACCCACGGTGCGCCATTACTAACTTTCTGAGGTGGCCAAAAAATCCACCAAATGCACCCCCCCCCCCCGTGGACTGCCTTTTCAGTTTAAAAAAAATAAGAGAAAATGATGGAAATGTCAAAAAAATAAAAGAAAATAAGTTTCCCATGTGATATGTGGTCTAGTTGTTGGGAAAATTTACAAATATGAATTTTGACTTTATTTGCAAAATCTCTCTGGAATTTAGTAAAATGGGCATAACTTTTGCATACGAACTCGGATTAAAAAGTTTTTTATATGAAAAATCATCTACTCGAAAATTTACATCCGAATTCAACAGAATAAAAGATACGGGGCTTTTAAGATCTACAAGGGGGAAAATGGAAAAAAATTCAAACTTAGTAATGGCGCACCATTTGCTAGGTGCGCCACTAGTAAAAGAAAAAAAATTGGTTTTGAATTTTTTTTTGGAAAAAATGTTCAAAATATGATACGTAATATGACCGGGAAGTTTGAAATATTTTTTCAAAATTTCATCACACTCATAACATGAACAAAGTCCTAGACATGAACAAGGTTTAATATGATTGATATGATAGATACATCAACAAGTGCCTGTTAAGTGAGCTGGTGCTGGGGTTGGATAGAACTGAGAAGTTAAGCAAGCTGGGGCTGGAGTAGTGTGAGGATGGGTGACCTTCCGGGAAGTTTGACCACGGAGTGTGATTTGACTTGAGATTAAGCATATTGACCCGAGATTAAGCCATAGTGACCCGAGATTAAGAAAAAAAAAATTGAAAAAAAAATTTGGAAAAAAAATTTCTGAAATTTTTTTTGAAAAAAAATTGTTAGTAATGGCGCACTCCTATGTGGTGCGCCATTACTAAGTCAGATAGTAAAGGCGCACTTCTATGTGGTGCGTCATTACTAAGTCAGATAGTAATGGCGCACTTCTAGGCATAGTAATGGCGCACTATGTGGTGCGCCACTATTATCTGGGATACTAATGGCGCACCAAATGTGCGCCATTACTATTTGTTACTAGTGGCGTGTTAATAGTGGCGCACCTATAGTGCGCCATTAATAGCAAAAACTGGTGCGCCACTAACAGCCTTTTTTCTAGTAGTGACAAGAGGAACGCACCATAACATAACACGCAATTCCGGTAGTGTAAAAGGACAAAAGGAAATTACTCAGACATAACAGTAATGTAATAAATCATTGTATAATAAATCATCACATCAAACACCATGTTCAATTAGGGGATTACAGAGGTTTCGGGATGAGTGGACCACTATATAGAGGGGGAGATGGTGATGTCGATGGAGCCGATGGCGATGATGACGGTTCCCCAGGCTGCGTTTTGACACCACCGGAAGAGAGGGGGAGAGAGCCCCCTCTTTCTTCTTCTTCTTCCTTGTCCTTCCGCCTACGTGAGGGAAGGGTTTCCCCTCTGGTTTTTGGTGCCATGTCTATGGAGGACGAGAGCCTCCCCTGAGATTGGATCTAACTTTTGGGGGAGCTATTTCTGAATGCTGAAATCTGAGTCCCATCTTCATTTTATTTATTCCTGGAGATTCATAACTCCGAAAAATCAAAACTTTTAAGGCAGTGGAGAAAACTTCAGGGAAAATTCTGCAGTAAATTTGTAGGTCCAGGGAACCTTCCTAGTGCTCACGCGGTCCCATGATGTGGCCTGGCCCTGGGTCACATGGGGCCCTGGAGGCCCACCTCCAGGTGCCCATCTGGCGCAGAGTTCTCTCTGGTACATGTACCATCGCTGTATTTTTATTTTATTTTTTTGTCCCCAAAAAATACCTATTTCTATTGCACCAAAAACACTAAAAAATATCAACTGACACTGGATTAATATGCTAGTCCAATAAAAATAATAAGAAAGTATTTGAGAACCATGTACAAATGATATGAACATAGCATGAACATAACAAAATTATAGATACGTAGGAGATGTGTCAGCATCCCCAATTTTAATCCCTGCTCATCCCCGAGTAGGTAGATGACAAACAAAATAATTTTTGTTTTGAATGCTACCTTACCATGAACATGATTATTTGATGTATTCTCATTAAAGTTTAACAATAAGAAAAGTGATGCAAAGCAATTGTCTATAGTTAATAATTATCAAAAAATAGCAAAGCATAGAAATAAACTCATTATCATCCTTTCATGAATCAATGTATCAAGTCAACGTTCCCCTTGCCACACAAAAAAAATCAAATTTAACTAGGCCCAGACATTTTGCTTACTATGTCTAATGGAAATCTTATCACAACCAATCTGATGACCGACCAAGTACAATCACTATATGATCTTATGACTTCATCCACGTTTACTTGCTCAATACTTGAGCTCAAGTTCTAGACCAGGGAAAAATATAGAATAATGATGGGGGTTATGAGAAGTCAAAAATAAAGAAAATCTTGCATCAGTGCGGTTGATCATTAGGCAATGGGAAAATCTTATAATCAAATTTAATGCAAGGAATACTGATTGCCATGCAACGGATGCACTAGGAGCTACGAATGTATGAAAGCTCTCCTATGGACTAATGGGGTGTGCATCCAACTTGCTTTGTCATGAATACTTTGAGCATTTGAGAAAGCTCGTCCTTGGGATACACAAGCCAAGTTCTATAATGTGAAATCCCCACTAGTATACAAAATATGAAACCTCTTTAGTGCATATTTTATTTGAGCTCTCCCTTTTCTTTGGTAGGAGGAACACCTTACATTTTTGACCAGTACACTTTTGAATTTATCCATAACTCTTTCTCAATACATGTGAGAAGCTAAAGATGATGCTATGACAAGACAAAGCTAGACTGCTAGCTCAAAAACACTGTATAGCATGTGAAAAACATATCTCTAATCATGTAATGTAATGTAATGATGATGGAAGTTGCATGGCAACATATCTTGGAATGGCTATGGAAATGCCATGGGTAGGTATGGTGGCTGTTTTTAAGGAAGATATTTGGGCTTATGTGTAGGAGAACATGAGGAAGTCCTCCCACAGGTTTTGGATATATCAGTGAAGTATGCACCATGTCTCGAGATGAGAGTGGTCAATGCTTGATACCAAAGAGGCTAGCAATTTGAAGATGAAATGGAAGTGCATCAGGTTTTCAAACTCACATTAGTCATAAGAACTCAAGCACTTATTACAATTATCACATGGTGTTAACATAAAACCATACAACCCAGTGCTTTGTGGGGGTAGTTTAGTAGGCGTAAGCCCCTTTGGCATCCTGGCCTAAGTCAAGGCAACTAGTTACTTACAACACCACTTCAACACTTTCAGCTACTCCAGTCTTTACACAAGTTCCCAACTTAGTTTATTAGGTGAAAGAATAGCTCATGTTTAGTCAACTTTACACCATATAACCCACTTCTGGATTTCAAGTTTATTTATCGCTATGCTCATCTATTGCCCTCAAATTATCTCAAAACAATTGCAAAGAATCCAGTTCTCAAGTTTCTAAATTCTGGAGATTGTTCATGGAATTTTTTATCATACCACCTATACATACTTATCATTTCAGTACTAACACATTAATGCCATTCAAATAATATGCAAAATATTTCACAAGTTAGTAACATTTCCAACCCTTCAATAGATATAAGTGAAGAACGAAGAGTTTATAGTGTTTCTATCACGCCATTACTCCAAATGATATAAGTGAAGCACATAGAGTAAATAGAGCCAATATTATAATGCTCTCACAAGATATAAATAATTATCCAATTTGATAAAAAACAAAAGGAAGAAAAGCAAAAGGATTTTTTTTTCTTTTATTGAGAAATGCAAAGAAAGCAAAAAGAAGCAAATGAAAGAGAAATCGTTTTGGCATTCTATTTTTATAAACAAGAACCAAATAAGAAGAATGAAAACAAATGCAAACAAGAATAGCAAACAACAAAAGAAAAATATTTTTGGGTTTTTAGTTTTTCAAAGGAAAACAAAAAGAGAGAAAGAAAACAGAAAGAAAACCAAACAAGAGCCAAATGAAAAAGGCAAATATAGAATCAAGAAAATATTTTGTTGCTTTGCAAAATAGAAACCAAATGAAAAATCCATAAAATATTTTTTGTCATTTTCTAAAACCAAGGAGCAAATGAAAACCGAAAGAAAAATGAATAAAATCTTTTTGGAGTTTTTCTTGTGAAGACATAAGAGGCAAATAAGAACCAAATAAGAAGGCAAGAAAAATGCAAATGAAAGGCAAATGAAGATCCAAAGAAAAAAAATGAAAAGCAAATGAAAGATCAATATAATAACATATAATTCCAATAGCATCTTGTAAATATAAGTGAAGCGCGGAGAGCAATAATTTCAGCCATGCTCTAGAAAGATATAAATGAAGTTCATAAAGCATTCTATAAATATGTAAACCACAAAGAACCATTCCCAAACCAGCATGGTGCATATTTATTACAAAGAAAAACAAAAATGACATTCCAAGAATTTACACATATCATGTGAACAAATAAAAACATAGGTCCAACTGAAACAAACCGATAATTGTTGAAGAAGATGAGGGGATGCCGGGACAACCTCAAGTTTGGAGCTTGAGACCTCTTTGAACTTTTAGTGGGGATGCCTTGGGCATCCCCAAGCTTGAACGCCTGCTTCCCTTCAGCTTTCCCTCATATCACTGTCTCCCTCTGGTCTTAAAAACTTCATTCACACAAAACTTGACAGATTCATGAGTAGGTCAGTCCACAAAATCTAAGCAGAGGACTTCTGGAACTCAAAACATTCTAAAAAATTAGCATGTAATAGATAACTCATATATGTAGGTTGTGCGAATTTTTCATGATTTCATCATGCTCTGTTGATTTTTGATAAATCTAACAGTAGCAGCAAAACTTTTAGTTTCAGTACAGAACCACACATAGTTGCAAACTTAACATGCTAAAGGCAATTCTTGGCACTTTATTTTTATAATACAATGGTTTTATACAAGGGGATAATTATTTTTATGAGAAGCCTCAATGATAAAAGATTTACATTATTTCCATGGGCATGAACGCAAATGTTCAAGGTCAACCTCCACTTCTACGATGTTCACCTTTTCAACCACTTCTCTTTTTCAAAAACATAGTCCATTTTTTCTTTTTGGAAAATTATAAACAGTGAAAAATAGAAGAGAATGACTCTCTAAAAGTTCTGGGTTGCCTCCCAGTTGCGCTTTCTTTAAAGCCATATAGCTAGGCTTAAATTGCTTATTTAATCATTCCACCAGGATTCCTAGGTATATCAAAGCCAATTTTAATTAATAAAGATTTTAATCTAATTAGAGAGCAAATAGTAACATAGAGTGTGTAATAACAAAGTCTAACCCTCTTCCTATGCATTGGCATGTCATACATGAACAATTGATTAACATAAAGTAGAGGCCAATGCATGGTAAAAGCACTTTCTTGCAATTTCAGTGTATTAGAGACATAGAGATGGCCCTTATTTCTTCCTCTCCCGTAATAATTGCAAGTAGTAGCAGCAAATTCAATTATATAATTTTCATTTGAATCATCATGAGTACAAGTGAATCGCAAACCACAAATATAATCCTCAACATAAGCAAATTTCTCCTCTAGAGTATGATTTGGAGAGTTCAAAAACAAGATAGGACTATTAATTGTGGGTGCAACATTATCAATTGTATTCTTATCATAAACCATAAAAGTATATTTATCTCCATAAATTTCTTCTATAGGTGCATCATGATATTCATCGCAGCAAGCATCAAAGTAATCAAAAATGGATTTTTCATCTAATGAGTTCAAACGATCTTGTATTTCAGCAGTATAGTTTTCATCCTCCAATAAGCATAGAGGGTAATCAAGCATAGGTTGAGTTAGAGAGTTACCCTCATCATTAGGAGATGCCAAGGGTAGATAATCTGCTCTTCCTCCTTTTATTCTTCACTCTCGTCCTCATTTTTTCATCTAATGAGCACTTCTTTTCAGCAATTTCTTCTTCATTGTCACTTATTTGATCCTGCAAAACATTAGTCTCTTCTCAGGTAGTGGAGACTCTCTCAATTTGATAAGTAATATAAGCATTACCACTTAAATTTTAAAATAATATTCAAGGATCTCATAATTCAAAGATTTGATAGCACAAGCAACATCGCCAGTTTCAACTTTACCAACCATAGAAGCAATTTCATAAGCAACCATAAAAGTAACAAATTCTTCAATTTGTTCTACATCTTAATAATCATAATCATCCTTAACATAAGAGGCTAGTGTATCATTAACATAATGCACACATTGGAATGCAAAGTGTTTAATACATTTCTGAGGGCAACAAGTTATATCATATCTTTCACACAAAACACTAGCATGGTCATTCAATTCTCTTAGCAAATCCTTTAAGTGTTTCCCATTTTGAGACAAGCAGTGTGTGATGCCCCCAATCCCAACCGTGCACTAATCATCCACGCAGCATGCACGATCAAGATCAGAGACTCACGGTAGGATATCGCAATACAACTGTACGACACAAAATAAAATATTATATTACAAACAGGGGTCATAGACCTGATATTACAACAAATGTTAGGTCTGTCTATAGACAATTACAATGGTGCCTTAAGAAGGCAAAAACAAACAATGACTCTGATAAAAAGAGGCAAGGCCTCCTGCCTGGAGCCTCCAAACTACTCCTGGTTGTCAACGTAGTAGTAGGCACCGTCGAGGATCTCCTGCTCCTGGACTCCTCCATCTGGTAGCATCAAATGGGTAGGGGAAAAGAGGGTGCAAAGCAACCATGAGTACTCATCCAAAGTACTCGCAAGACGTACATCAGATCTATGCTAATTATGCATCAGTATCAAGGGAAGGGTATGTCTGTGGACTATACTATAGAAATGCCAGAGTAGAGGGGGAAAGGCCTAGCCTATCAAAGACTAGCATCTTGCAGCATCAGAAGAGAGTAGCTTATAGTATATTATAGTATCATGTAATTAGTAGCAACGCCCAGAGATCCTTCCTCGACTACCCCGCGAGGAAGTGACCTCAGAGCCAGTATCATAGTTTAGTATTATAAAGTATCCGGTTCTAGTTGTAGTAGATCAGGATACAACTCCAAGCGTCCTGTTACCATGGACATGGCTATTCGAATAGATTATCTTCCCTGCAGGGGTGCACCACATTACCCGATACGCTTGATTACCCCTGAACGGACACACTTTTCTTGGTAATGCCTGACATCGGGATAATCGACATGGTGTAGTCCTACCTAGGCTCTCCAGAGAGGTCAGCACACCGGTCTACATCCTAAGCGCAAAGGGGTCATGGGCCTATCGCCCTAAGCACTCCTACGCGTTGCGTGGGCAGCCGAGACCAAGCCTAGCCTCTGTATACACAAGCAGGCATAACCAGCTCACCCGGGCATGCATAACCATTATCCCACATGGCGGTTAGTGCGTATAAGCCATTGTCCATCTCAGATCAAATACCCAAATCCGTTAAGTGTATTATTAGTAGCACGCAGAAACGACCAGGGCTCAAGTCTCGTCTGACACCCTGTCGCACCGACTTGGGAACACACGGACTACGACCAGCGATTCCGACAATGGTTCGAGTTGCGAGATGGCACGTTCGGGAGCAGGGGCACGCGCGCATCCAGCAGGCCCAACATGGGGTCTCGGGACAGCAGGAGGCGGCGACAGCAGTGAGTGGGGCGGCGATGCAGCCACGGGCTTGGTCGGGATCGAGCACGGGGCTCGACGTCTATGAACTAAAAGCATGAACGGCCACTGCGTGAGGCTAGGAGCTCGGTGGTAGGCTTAGAATGAGCTGAGCGGCGCGGGAGCATGGAGCTCAAGAGCTATGGCGGCGGCCGGAGCTCGGCACCCATGGCGATGCATGCTGGGGTGAGAAACCGAGCGGAAAAGCAGAGGGGAATCGACCAAATGCTCACCGGGAGGCACAAGGTGGCCGTCGATAGGGTTTGGAGTGCTGGGACGAGGCGGATCGACACGGTGCAGTGGCGATGGCCGACGTGGGGAAGCTTGCTTGATCCGGTGATTGCAAAGTTCCCCGGCTTGAATGGCTTTACCCAATCGATGCAGAAGAAGCAGGCGGCGATTCCAGACAAGGAGCTAGGCGAAGGGGAGCTCGGAGAGCATGGGGTCCACAATGGCAACGGCAGTAGCAGTGTTGGCTTGAGCGAGGAGAAGAGAGCGAGGGGAGGAAGAAGTGGAGCCAGGGGGTTCGCGGGGCGGTCCTTATCCTCTCTGCCCACCTACCCATCGCCGTGGCGAGCTGAGGGTGGCGCGGCGCGTGTCGGACGTGGGCGAGCCGACTCGGAGGGGCAGAGCAGGTGAAGACGATGATGACTCAGGCTGGGCCGGCTTCGGTGGCTCTGGGCCAAACATAGGTGCGGCTTTTCTTTTCCCACTTTCATTTTCTGTTTTATTTCTTTGCTCCTGTTTTGCATTTAAGTTAGGCAGTGCATGAATTTTATAAAATATGAAACTTGCCTCACAATTTACATTGTATTAATCTGCCTTGCCACAAAAAGTTTGGGACTTGTTGAAAATGGTTGGAATTTTGATTAAATGGAAAATAGTTTAATTAGGCTGATTTGCTACTGTTTTTGGTTGATAGTTTCCAAATGAGCAAACAAGTGATATTGTTTTCCTTCACATTTATTATCTATGGATTACGTGTTAAATCATGAACTATTTTCTTGCAAGTTTGTAGCTTTTCTAATTTCACCTGCTGTTTGAATTTTGAATTTGAGGTTGGATTAATTCCTAAATGCAATTTTTAATTAGGATGATCATAATGACACGGCACATTAGTTGGGCTAATAAAGTGATTATGGTTTGGGGATGTTACAACTCTCCTCCACTCAAAGGAATTCTCGTCCTGAGAATTAAGAGGTAGATTAAGGGGGAAAAGGTCTGGTTTCAAAATTCTAACGGGTCTTCTTGTTCTTGTTGCCCTTCTCGAAGAAGTTGATCCATCGCATTGATGTCAGCATTGTCTTCTGCAGTCTTGCGTCATATCGAACACTGGCATCTTTTCTTTGGAACTTCGCCGTACTTACGAATAGGTTAAGAGGGGAAACTTAAGGGAGGTTGGATCGGTACAAGGTTAATCAACAGGGGTTATCTTAGGGAATGAGGCACAAGGTATCTCTCGAGAAGATGCATCGAGGGAAAATATAAGGAGGTGAAGGAAGTTTCAAATGGATAGGCAATCGTTCGATGCCTGAAATAGAGTGTGAAAGGGGTTCACAACAACGGGAATAAGTATTGCATCTGATACCAGAACAGATCATCTCTAAGAAGGTGGCTCATGAATTACATATGAAGCCAAGCGCGAGAAACAACTTTGGAAATAGAGATATACAGGAGAGTCAGGTTTTCGGTCCTGTGGAACTGTGGTTAGCATGGATTAAGAGTTGGAAGGGGGTGACATCTTGCATGGTCACGATAGCAAGGCATGTCAGAGGATAGTTTGTCAGCTATGTTGGCAACAGCATCGGTACCAAGGGCGAGGGACAAGGAGAACCATTTTCCGGCTCGTTAAGATGAGGCGGATCATTAGGCAAAGTTCTCGTCCACCGGTGGTTAACGGAAGGTCTTCAACAATAGTAATAGGGTCTTACTGACAGGGTTGTACACCAAGGTGTTTACATAAGCAGGGAATCATTACTGCTTAGATCACATAAATTATTTGAAAGGTTAAACAAACCAATGGAAAGGAAAATGTGATTAATAAATTAATCATACCAATGGAAAGGAAAATGTGTTTATACACAAGTATTAGGTGTATATCATTCACAAGAACAAGCAGAGCATGATATCCATGACAGGACAACAAGTACTTAACCCTTTAGATAAAGGGGCGAGGAGATTCATGACGTTACCCATACAACAGTGTTTGGATAATTGATCAAGAAACATTTAGCATTGCGCTTCCGATGTTCTTGTTGATATTCGAAGTACCACAGTCATGCTTCGAGGTAGCGATGATATGGTGTTAAAGCAAAGACTGGGTTTAAAGATTTGAAGAGATACACAAGGAACAATTTCAAGAATACAAAGGGGCATGGATGGTATTAAGTATTATGAATTCAATTCACAACTTGGGATAAGTCAAAGGTGTTGATAATGATCACAACACAATTTATCGAGAGGTTTCATGAAGATGTAATTGATCAATAACATGATCAAGGAGAAGAAATGGGGAAGCAGAAGGTCAATGTGTTATAGGGTGGATTCAGTTCACTTATCGGTGTTCTCGGTTGACAACAACCCAGAACCCATGGAATTACTATGACGGGGAAAGGTATTACTTCATCAAAAATTCATAAGATATAGTGCAGTGGCACGATGTCCTTAAGACACCAGAGGGTAATACTCGAAGGTAGAACAGAATAGAAGATGAACTAGATCGTTCACCTGCGGACGGTAGGTGCTTTAACCTTGTCAAAAAATAGACGAGGGATGAGAATGGATTCCTATTAAATATATCAATTAAGTACAGTATGGTTGGAACCATAACTGCAAGGGATCAAATTTAAAGTTACCGAAAGAATTATACAAATGAATAAATATTTTGCAAGAAGCTTCCATGATGGTCTACATCATTTCCATGGGCATGAACACATAGTTCAAGGTCGACTCCCACTTCTTCAATGCATAACCTTTCATTCACTTCTCGCTTTCAATGAGGTTATAGTGTTGGAAATTTTATCTTTTGCAACACAAGTGGAGTATGACCCATAGAAGTTTTCCGGGTTCACACTGATTAGGGAAGGCATAGGTTCAACCCATCGGGGCATCTTAGTAACATATACCATGAACTTCTGGAGTAATTAACTCAGGCTCTGAAGCAGAGCATGGTTGACAAAAGCAGAGGATACAATTTACCAAAGGCATTATGTATCAGGGGAAGAACTCACAAAGTTGTTGAATATGAAGGACACTGTCGGATAATAATCCAACAAAGGATCTGGCGGTCCACAAAGGATCTGATGTGAGTACCGATACCCAACCAGAAGAAGAAAGAAGGCAAAGCAGGCATTGAATTATAGAAACATCTGAATTATTCGAAGCTTAATTACAAAGGAATTATAATTTCCAAATTGGGGGATCAGAAGCAGACGCTCTGATCAAGGATGAGTAAGTTGAATAGACATAGAGGCACAACCAATCAAGGCTTGATTTGCTGAGAACCAGCTCATGTCCGGAATGACGTCTGAGCTGCAAGGATGAATTCGTAGGAATCAACTGATGATTGTGAGTATTCTCCACATATTGAATCAAGAAACTCAAAATGATAGTGACAAAGGATGCCAATAAGATTACTAGACATATGGGATTAACCATAATGCAAGCAGGCAAGAATTACAAGAGCAATAGGTTGCAGAGGATTTTTGGAAGATCGGATAACATTACGAAGTATCTTGTGAAACACACGAACAACTGGGGATGAACGAATTCCCGGTAAATGTGAGGAATTATTCACAAGTGTATGTATCCATAAGGAATTATTGGTGGTAGGGAATTACAAAAGTGGTGGGCACAAGGGTCTCATAACAACATCGGGGAATATCTTCGGAGTCTTCTGGCGAATCAAGAGGTCATCTGTATCGAGTGGCTCTCCGAGAGAAAGTGGTCATGAGAACCTAGTGTTAGAGTTAGTAAAATCTTTAACCCAAAAGGAAGAGAAGTTCAGAACCCAGAGTATGGAAGAGGAATAAAAGATCCTAATCCCATCCATTTGTGATGTGGGCCCGTAAGCCACACAACACTGTTAGTAAAATAGTTTTCGCAAAGACTAGACTCAACTTCGACCAAGGAGTTGGAAAGGGGGCTCCTACAGATAGTCGGCTCTAAGACTAGCTTGTGACGCCCTTGATCTCGACCGTGCACTAATCATCCACGCAGCATGCACGATCAAGATCAGAGACTCACGGTAGGATATCACAACACAACTCTACGATACAAAATAAAACATTATATTACCAACAGGGGTCGTAGACCCGATATTACAACAAGCGTTAGGTCTGTCTACAGACAATTACAAAGGTGCCTTAAGAAGGCGAAAACAAACAATGACTCTGATCGAAAGAGGCAAGGCGAACTACTCCTGGTCGTCGACGTAGTAGTAGACACCATCGGGGATCTCCTGCTCCTAGACTCCTCCATCTGGTCGCATCAAACGGGTAGGGGAAAAGAGGGTGCAAAGCAACCGTGAGTACTCATCCAAAGTACTCGCAAGACTTACATCAAATCTATGCTAAGTATGCATCAGTATCAAGGGAAGGGTATGTCTGTGGACTATACTACAGAAATGCCAGAGTAGAGGGGGAAAGGCCTAGCCTATCGAAGACTAGCATCTTGCAGCATCAGAAGAGAGTAGCGTATAGTATATTATAGTATCATGTAATTAGCAGCAACGCCCAGACATCCTTCGTCAACTACCCCGCGAGGAAGCGACCTCGGAGCCAGTATCACAATTTAGTATTATAAAGTATCTGGTTCTAGTTGCAGTAAATCAGGATACAACTCCCAGTGTCCTATTACCGTGGACATGGCTATTCGAATAGATTGTCTTCCCTGCATGGGTGCACCACATTACCCGATACGCTCGATTACCCCTGTTCGGACACACTTTTCTGGGTAATGCCCGGCATCAGGATAATCGACACGGTGTAGTCCTACCTAGGCTCTCCAGAGAGCTCAGCACGCCAATCTACATCCTAAGCGCAAAGGGGTAATGGGCCTATCGCCCTAAGCACTCCTGCATGTTGCGTGGGCAGCCGAGACTAAGCCTAGCCTCTGTATACCCAAGCAGGCGTAACCAGCTCACCCGGGCGCGCGCCGCTCAACTGTGATGTCTGACAGAGCTTTCGGTAGAATGTACGACGCGGAGGGCCCCATAACCATTATCCCACATGGCGGTTAGTGCATATAAGCCATTGGCCATCTCAGATCAAATACCCAAATCCATTAAGTGTGTTATTAGTAGCTCACGGAAATGACCAGGGCTCAAGTCTCGTCTGACACCCTGTCGCACCGACTTGGTAACACACAGACTACGATTAGGGACCAGGCCCACCTCTCTCCTAGGTGGTCTCCACCTGCCCTGTCATTCCACCGCAATAGCTCTCGCGGGTACCCTTGGGGCTGACCCATCTTCAACATTATCTCGCGAGTGCTCTTGGAGCCGAACCGACTTTAATAAAGGGGTATGTCATGATTCAGGTCCATACCATCAAGGTGAAATCTGAGCAATCACCCTCGATGAGTTCACACTTGATGTGCCGCACGACCGAGACATCATCGGGGTGAAATACGAGGAATCACCCTCAGTATGATCACACCAGATGTGCTACACTACAAAGTCATCATTGAGAGTGAACTACGAGGAATCACCCTCAGGTAGGTCGCACTTGGTGCGGCTCTGCAGAGTTGTACAACTACATGGGCTCAAGGTGTGCTCAGATCTCAGTACCACGATCACTCAATCAGATCACCTAGATAACAAGCATGGGAACACGGACAAAGGTGTAGGGCCACAGATGGGACACTGCTACACCTATATTAGGCTTATAGGACAATAGGTATAGTTTCAACAGCAGGTCACAAAAACAGGCTATGCATCAGAATAGGTGCTATCGAAACAACAACAGTAGCAATTCTAATGCACGCATAAGAGAGAAATAATGGGCGATATAGGTATGATCAAGCGGGTTTGCTTGCCTAGAAGCTCTGCAGTGAAAGAGGGGTCGTCTCTGGGGTAGTAGTCCTCAGCGGCGTCAGCGATGGTCTCGGGGTCTACCGGAGAAGGAGGGGGAAGAAACAGAATAAAGAGCACCCAAATGCAACAATATTCATGACATGACTATATAATATGCAGGGGGGGATCTAATGCATCCCTAAATATTTTAGATGATTTAGGAATTTATTTGGAATTATTTTATCAAGGTCATGCACTATTTATTTATCAGAAGTAGGCCAAAAGTTTCATGTTCATCAACTTAGAGGGTTCTGACATGGATGCAAATGACATATTCGGATTCATTGTATTTTTCTGATCATTTTTCGTATATAAATTATTTTCATCCGACTTACGGTTTATTTTATATGATTTTTCAAAGTTTAAATCATTTTTTGAAATTTACTGGATTTATTTAATTTCGAAAATCCAATTAAATGAAAATACTACGGGTACACAGAAAGTGTACCCAGCACTTCGCACACAGGCTGACTGGTGGGGTCAAGTTGACTGCCCAGTCAGCAGTTAACTGGACCGTTGACTGGTCAAAAGGGGTCAACGGGGCCCACATGTCAGCTGGCCACAGTCACTAACGACTGGGCCTGGTCAAAGCTGACATGGACAGGTCAAACTGACGCGTGGGGCCACTGGGTTTAACTCTAATTTAAAAGAAAAACTAATAGTGGCTATTTAACAGTGGGGGTCCCACCTGTCAGTGACCTAGGGTTAGTCTACCCGCGTAATTAGGCTAGCTTAATGACGCCATGTCAGCGCTAACTGGCGATTAGCCGCCAGCGTTAACAGGATGCGGCGGAGCTCACCGTCCATGCGATTCCGATGACGGTTCGAGCCGCGAGATGGCGCGTTCGGGAGCCGAGGCACACGCGCATCCAGCAGACCCAACAAGGGGTCTCGGGACGGCCGAAGGCGGCGACAGCAGTGAGCGGGGCGGCGGCGTAGCCACGGGCTTGGTCGGGATCAAGCACGGGGCTCAATGTCTATGAACTAAAAGCGCGAACGGCTGCTGTGGGAGGCTAGAAGCTCGGTGGCAGGCTTAGAACGAGCTGAGCAGCGCGGGAGCACGGAGCTCAAGAGCTATGGTGGCGGCCGAAGCTCGGCACCCATGGCGATGCATGCTGGGGTGAGAAATTGAGCAGAAAAGCAGAGGAGGATTGACCAAATGCTCACCGGGAGGAACAAGATGGCCGTCGATAGGCTTAGGAGCGCTGGGACGAGGCGGATCGACGTGGGGAAGTGGCGATGGCCGATGGGGGGAAGCTTGCTCGATCTGGTGATTGCGGAGTACCCCGGCTTGAACCAATCGACGCAGAAGAAGCAGGCGGCGATTCCAGACAAGGAGCTAGGTGAAGGGGAGCTCGGAGAGCACGGAGTCCACGGTGGCAACGGCAACAGCAGCGTCGGCTTGAGCGAGGAGAATAGAGCGAGGGGAGGAAGAAGTGGAGCCATGGGGTCCAGGGGGTTCGCGGGGCGGTCCTTATCCTCTCTGGCCACCTGCCCATCGCCGTGGAGAGCTGAGGGTGGCGTAGCACGCGTCGTACACGGGCGAGCCGACACAAAGGGGCGGAGCAGGTGAAGGCGACGACGACTCAGGCTGGGCCGGCTTCGGTGGCTCTGGGCCAAACACAGGTGCGCCTTTTCTTTTCCCATTTTCATTTTTTGTTCTATTTCTTTGCTCCTGTTTTGCATTTAAGTTAGGCACTGGATGAATTTTATAAAATATGGAACTTGCCTCACAATTTACATTGCATTAATCTGCCTTTCCACAAAAAGTTTGGGACTTGTTGGAAATGGTTGGAATTTTGATTAAATGGAAAATAATTTAATTAGGCTGATTTGCTACTGTCTTTGGTTGATAGTTTCCAAATGAGCAAACAAGTGATATTGTTTTCCTTCACATTTATTATCTATGGATTACATGTTAAATCATGAACAATTTTTCTTGCAAGTTTGTAGCTTTTCTAATTTCACCTGTTGTTTGAATTTTGAATTTGAGGTTGGATTAATTCCAAAATGCTATTTTTAATTAGGATGAGCATAATGACATGGCACATTAGTTGGGCTAATAAAGTGATTAGGGTTTGGGGATGTTACACAGTGTTTAAAAAAAAATCATGCTCTCCCAATGATTTTCCCCATATGAAGCTAGTTGAGGTTTTAGCACAAGCATGAATTAATTCAAGATATTGCAAGTAGTAACTTTCTTCAGCAGTGAGGATTTTAGGAGGTTCCTCAACTCTTTTGTTAGAAAGTACAACTAATTCTTTTGGATTTTTATGTTTTCTACACATAATGAAACAAAGAAAACGAAACAAAGAAAATAAAAGAAAGAAAGAAAAAACTACTTAGCAATAAAGTAAACAAATGCACACGAGAATATTCACCCTTGCGTTATGCTCCCCGGCAACGATGCCAGAAAAGAATTTGATAATCCCCTAGTGCAGGGAATTGTTCCAGCACTTTCCCATGTGGAGGTGGAAGTATGGAGTGTCGATGTCCCAAAGGAGCTAAAGGTAGGAATCCTTTTCTCTTAGGTTCAATCTGCCATTGATACAATCTTTCGTACACCAAACATTTGCATTACCTAGACTCTCTAATGAAAGATAGTTTGCAAGTGCAAAAGAGGTAGTGTGCAACATTATAAAGTGCAAGTAAATTAAAGTTAGGTACTAAAATTTAAAGTTGAAATAAATTAAAAGAGAGTGAGTGTGGAAGTAGTGGTGGTAGGTGCTGCGGAATTGTCCCTAGGCAATTATATACGATGCTATAACTGATAATCATGCTTTGCATTTTTATACGTGGGAGAGGCCTATGCTAATGTACTGCCCTAACTTGGACTCATACATACTTATGATTGAAATCTTAGCAAGCATCCACAAATACCAAGAATTTATTAAGGTAGACCCAACCATAGCATTAAGATCTATGAGTCCACTTTATCCCATATGCTTTGACTCCTATACACAGGTACGGTAATATCTGTCACTCCGGCCAGCCTATGCATAGTTATCGCAACATATTACTAACCCTTCAAGTGTGGTCCAACATATGCGCTTGCTCATATATTGTCACAAGAGGACACCACCATATCATAACATGCAATTCATATCAATCATAATAGATCACCACACCATGTTCAAGTAGGGGATTACAGAGGTTTCTGGATGAATGGACCACTATATAGCGGGGGAAGATGGCGATGGAGATGGTGGTGAAGTCAATGGAGACGATGGCGGTGATAATGGTTCCCCAGGTGGCGTTCCGTCGCCACCGGAATAGAGGGGGAAAGAGCCCCCATCCATCTTCTTCTTCCTTAGCCTTCCCCGTAGGTGGGGGAATGGTTTCCCCTATGGTTTTTGGTGGCCATGGCTATGGAACACGTGTGCCTCCCTTGAGATTGGATCTAACTTTTGAGGGAGCTGTTTCTGGATGCTGAAATCAGTGTTCCATCGCCATTTTATTTATTCCCAAAGATCCGTAACTCTGAAAAATCTGAAATTTTAAGGCAGTGGATAAAACTTTGGGGATAAGTTTGTGGTAAATTTGCAAGTCCAGGGGACCTTCCTAGTGCTCACGTGTCCCCATGACGCGACCTGGCCCTGGGCCATGTGGGGCCCTGGAGCCCCCCCTCCACGTGCCCATGTGGCATAGATTCCTCTCTGGTACATTTGTCATCGCCGTATTTTTTTTGTCTCTGGAAAATACATGTTTCTGTTGCACCAAAAACACTAAAAAATAACTACTGACACTTGGCACTGGATAAATATGTTAGCCCGATAAAAATAATAAGAAAGTGTGCCAAAACCACGTATAAATGATATGAATATAGCATGAACATAAAAAATTATAGATACGCCGGAGTTGTATCAAATATATGAACGAAATATACAAGGTGTCACTTCATATTTTTCATCCATAGCCTTCAATAGGTGCTGCGCCAGCTTACTTTTGGGCCAGGCCCATGTAATTTTGAAATATAGGACCAAAGGCAGTTTTTAGAGTCTGTATTATTGGAGGAAACCGACTTAGGGTGGATTTGGCCCCAGTGCTAGCCAAATTTCCCCTCAGTCCCTCCATAAATACCGCCCCTAAGGCATTGTTTAGACTTGAGTTTTGTTTAGTTAAAAGTTCGCCATAGCTGCAACTTCATGTACTTCCTTTGTGTCCAACAACTAGCCAAGACCGCTTAAGGAACCCCAACTTTCCTCAATACTTCATCTTTATTCACAATATCCAGATTGCAAATCATAGATCTTGCTTGTTCTTCGATTGCTTGCAGGAATTAGATGTTTGTGGTCAGGTTCATCATGCCCCGGCGTGGTCAATAACCTCTCAGAGTTAATTTAGCGATTGCTAAGGCACAACATCATCGCACGTTGTAGTTGGATCATCAAAGTCTACTCCATCCAAATCAAAAACTATCTCTTATCAAAAGATTGGGACACCCTTGTGCCTATTACATAGTATCAGATTCCCAAGTTGCTCGGTGAAATTTTTCAATTTTCCATAGTTTAGATTGCATCTGTTTTTTGTTTCATACCTAGAGTCCACGAAAAAGCCGCAAAAAATTAGGGTTAGATCACGTCCAAACCAGTCCGAACCATCACAATTTTTCTTTTCAGTGCATTGCAATGTTGAGTTTTCATCTACATTTTCATGTTATGTTGTTGGTCTTATTGTCTAGTTCCGTTAGAATTTTGAATTCTGTTCACAGTTCTCACGCCGCCGCCGCACAATCACCACCGCTGCTAACCGCTGCACCATCACCACTGCCGCTGCCAACCACCGACTTTTCATCAAACTCCACTACATCTTCGTCTTGTGCCCGATTTATTTAGGTTTCGGTAGTTTCAGTAGATTATGGATTTCGAGACCAATCTCTAGTAGGACCCAGATTCCTTTGTCTATGTAGGTATCAGATTTTGCCGATCACGTGTCACGATCGTAGAAGAGAGTGAATCCCCAAAAAAATTGCCAAGCTTTCCAGAGCACTTTGAAAAAAAATTGAGGCTATACTGTTTTTCAGACCTCGGGAAGCTGTTTAAGACACTCGCCGTTATTGTCATTTTTTGGGGCCAATTTTCCAGCGCTAGTCGGCCGTAAAAAAAAGAGACAAAAAAAATTTGGAGTTTGCTTTTTGCTTGCATATGTGTCGCGCCGTGACTTTGTTAGTGTTCTAGGCTCGTGTCTCTAGTATGGTCTAGCCAAGGACCAGCACGGCACCGTCGTTGAGCATTTATTCAACTTGCATCTCTGAATTGATTATTGCTAACCTTTTGCGAGCATATTTAAGCCTTCCAACCTCCACATACATTTACATCGTGCGTTTGACATGACCTGGCAATCGCTCTACTCAATCTTCAAAAGTTTTGACTTAGTTGATTGCCGATCACCACTTGCTGCTTGGTAAGAACTGGTAAGAATTGTATTAGCTTGACGGTTTACGCGACTGTCCACCACCTCGCCACGTCTTAGTAGTCAGTAGAACCATATACTTGTGTATTTTTTTCTTGTTGCTACTAACCATGTCAGGATAGACTATGGACAAGATGACCCCCCAAGAGTTGAACGACTATTCTACAAGCTGATGGGAGATCATACCAAGGACTTGGACGACAGGATTGGACCCTCCATGGCCAAATTAGCCTATCTTGAGGGCACCATTGACGCCAAGATCACTGCCAAGTTAGATGAGTTTTCCAACACTTTCGACACCAAGCTCGACGCCAAGTTCAATCAAGTCCTTGCCCGTTTACCAACACCGCCTCCTCAACCTCACCTAAAAGGTCAAGCGGTTATGGGAGCCACCCTACTTCATTGAGCAGGACATGTTCCCCTCAACCAGGAGCAACATTCGGCAGCAGCTTCGTTACACAATGCCATTCCAAATGCTACTGTTGATGCCGTCGATGAGGAGTAGCCCATTGACTATGAGGGTGAGGACGAGCATGAGGCTAAGGTTCCTGACGAACTCCACTACAAACTTCTAGCGGGCTGCCCACGCCCCAACAATAGACATAGTATGCCACCTCCACGACCTCAGGTACGAGATGATGACCATGTTGCTAAACTAAAATTGAAAATTGTACCATTTGAGGGTAGATATAATCCTGATACATATCTTACATGGGAGTTAGAAGTTGAACAACGTTTTGCATGGTTGAATTATCCAGAGCATAGCTATGTTAGGGTTGCTGTTTGTGAATTCACTGGTTTTGCTTCAATAAGGTGGTCTGAACATTGTAGATTGCACCATGAAAATATTCCAACTACTTGGGCTGCCTTGAAACATGCTATGCATACACGTTTTGTTCCTCTTTATTATCAATGTGAATTTCCTCAAAAACTTTAGCATTTAAGACAAGGAAAATTTTATGTAGAGGAATACTATCAGGAATTCCAAACTAGGTTGATAAGATGTGGTCTTGTTGAAGATAATGAAACTATGCTTGCACGTTTTATGTGGTGTTAAATAGACAAATTCAAACAATCTTAGAATATAAGGAGTATGTTACCATCACTCATTTATTCCATCTTGCTTGCAAAGTTGAACGTGAAGTGTAGGACCGATAGGCCACGACAAGGACTAACTTTTCTGCAGGTCGACCTACGTCATGGACATCACATGCTCCCATTACTTTCACACGCCTGCGAGTCAATTATAATTTGATTAACTTAAATGTGTCTTATATAAACATAAACATACATAAATTATATTTAGATTTGGTGTAGAATTTTCCATAGATTATGAATACGTTGTTTGTATTTGTTTTCGAGAATGTTAGTAATGTGACCTCATGTTCTTTTGCATATAGGCCCTATACTTTATTAAAATCACAAACAATTAATAATTACAAATATTTTGACAAGTTTTATATGTTTTTTATAAGAATCTTGAAAGTGCTAGATCCGCCAGTCAACTGTGGCAGGGTTAGACGGGACGGGGTACTTGGGGGGTAGCTATGCCGCCAGGTCTTGCGCCGGGCCCTATTACACGTCTGCAAGTGTGGTGGCAGGTGCAAGCACCCGGCACGCGGCTCCGAAGTGTGACCCCCCTCACGGACGTCGCTACCGCCGTCGCACGGAGGGGGGAAATGGCCACGTCGGGCAGACATGAAGGGAATCTTGCGGTGGGCTGGGCCCGGACCTTGATCGGAAATGTACCTATGGGCTGGCCTATCACAACCAGGTGAAAAGGTCCATCGGTCAAACCCCGTCCGGCGAAAGTTAAAGGCCTAGATCCGCCGGTCAACTGTGCCAGGGTTAGACGGGACGGGGGACTTGGGGGGGTAGCTATGCCACCAGGTCTTGTGCTGGGCCCTCTTACACGTCTGGAAGTGTGGTGGCAGGTGCAAGCACCGGGCACGCGGCTCCGGAGTGTGACCCTCCTCACGGACGTTGCTACCGCCGCTGCACGGAGGGGGGAAACGGCCACGTCGGCAGACACGGAGGGAATCTTGCGGTGGGTTGGGCCCGAACCTTGACCGGAAGTGTACCTATGGGCTGGCCTATCACAACCAGGTGAAAAGGTCCATCGGTCAAACCCCGTCCGACGAAAGTTAAAGGCCTAGATCCGCCGGTCAACTGTGCCAGGGTTAGATGGGACGGGGGACTTGGGGGGGGGGTAGCTATTCCACCAGGTCTTGTGCTGGGCCCTCTTACACGTTTGGAATTGTGGTGGCAGGTGCAAGCACTGGGCACACGGCTCCGGAGTGTGACCGCCCTCACGGACATCGCTGCCGCCGTCGAACGGAGGGGGGAAACGGCCACGTCGGGCAGAGACGGGGGGAATTTTGCGGTGGGTTCGGCCCGGACCTTGATCGGAAGTGTACCTATGGGCTGGCCTATCACAACCAAGTGAAAAGGTCCATCGGTCAAACCCCGTCAGGCGAAAGTCAAAGGCCTAGATCCGCCGGTCGACTGTGCCAGTGTTAGATCGGACGGGGGACTTGGGGGGTAGCTATGCCACCAGGTCTTGTGCTGGGCCCTCTTACACATCTGGAAGTGTGGTGGCAGGTGCAAGCACCCGGGACGCGGCTCCGGAGTGTGACCCCCCTAACGAACATCGCTGCCGTCGTCGCACGGAGGGGGGAAACGGCCATGTCGGGTAGACACGGAGGGAATCTTACGGTGGCTTAGGCCCGGACCTTGATCGGAAGTGTACCTATGAGCTGGCCTATCACAACCAGGTGAAAAGGTCCATCGGTCAAACCCCGTCCGGCGAAAGTCAAAGGCCTAGATCCGCCGGTCAACTGTGCCAGGGTTAGACGGGACGGGGTACTTGGCGGGGGGTAGCTATGCTGCCAAGTCTTGCGCTGGGCCCTCTTACACATCTGCAAGTGTGCTGGCAGGTGCAAGCACCCGGCACGCAGTTCCGGAGTGTGACCCCCCACACGGACGTCGCTGCCGCCGTCGCACGGAGGGGGAAACGGCCACGTCGGGCTGACACGGAGGGAATCTTCCGGTGGCTTAGGCCCGGACCTTGATCGGAAGTGTACCTATGGGCTGGCCTATCACAACCAGGTGAAAAGGTCCATCGGTCAAACCCCGTCCGGCAAAAGTCAAAGGCCTAGATCCGCTGGTCAACTATGCTAGGGTTAGACGGGACGGGGGACTTGGGGGTAGTTATGCCGCCAGGTCTTGCGCTGGGCCCTCTTACATGTCTGCAAGTGTCGTGCTAGGTGCAAGCACCCGGCACGCGGCTCCGGAGTGTGACCCCCCTCACGGATGTTGCTACCGCCGTCGCACGGAGGGGGGAAACGGCCAGGTCTGGCAGACATGGAGGGAATCTTACGATGGGTTGGGCCCGAACCTTGATCAGAAGTGTACCTATGGGCTGGCCTATAACAACCAGGTGAAAAGGTCCATCGGTCAAACCCCGTCCGGCGAAAGTCAAAGGCCTAGATCCGGCGGTCATCTATGCCAGGGTTGGACGGGACGGGGGACTTGGGCGGGTAGCTATGCTGGCAGGTCTTCTGCTGGGCCCTCTTACACGTCTGCAAGTGTAGTGGCACGTGCAAGCACCCGGCACGCGGCTCCGAAGTGTGACCCCCCTCATGGACGTCGCTGTCGTCGTCCCACGGAGGGGGGGAAACGGCCACCAGAGCTTCGCACCGGGTCCTCAAGCATACCTTAAGGTGTGGTGGCATGTCCGAAAAAACACCGGCATCCATCATTAGGAAGATGGCCTGTCACTGTGAATCTTCAGTGCCCGGAAGGGGTGAAGTTCCGGGCACTGAAGATTCACAGTAATAGTTCATCTCCTTAATAGGAGTGTAATGAAGACCGGAGCTTACTTCGTCTGGATTATCTGACTATTTAAACTAGTCATGTTGCTTGTATCTGGGCGAGGTGGTACTAAAAGTTTGATGAGAGTCATATCTATGCCGACGGCAAAGCCGTCGGCATAGCTTGACACGTGGCGTCCTATCTATGCCGACAGCAAAGCCGTCGGCATTGATCCACCTTATCCACTCGCGGTGGATCCCCTCCACTCATTTTCTATGCACTCGTCCCCACCCCCGCGCCTCCCACTCCTCCCGCGCCACCGTCGTCGTCTCCATCCGCGCCGCCGTCGTCGTCGCCGCCTGCCCCGACCAGGCCTGGCCGCGACTCCGGCCTCCCCGACCCCGCGCCACCCGCCCCGACCGCGCCGCGGCCCGCCCCGACCCCGGCCGGCCCTCCTCTGCTTCTCCGGCCGGCCTGCTCGGCTACTGCTTCGTCCAGCCTCCTCTGCTGCAGCTCTGGCCGGCCTCCTCTTCTTCGCCGGCCGGCCCTCCTCTGCCGGCTCACCGTCCCCTGCCCGGGCTCGATCTCCTCTTCGAAGGTGAATTTTTTTATGTATTTTTTTTTGTGTAGTAATTTTGTAGCTAGATGCATGGATATATATCAATAAATGAATAGATAGATGCATGTTAGATAGAAGGATGATATGGAAGCGAGTAAAAATGTGGAACCGGCATCCCCGCCCCGCCAGTGAGACCTGGCATCCCCCCTTGGGCATTTTTTCTGTTTTTTTTTGTATTAGATAGATAGTTAGATAGGTAGAATTTATTTTAAGAAATAATTATATGAAGCATATCTTACAATTTGAGATGTTGTTAAAATGCTATATATTGTTAATGGTTCGATGAGATGCTATATATTGCATATCTTGCAAAATTTTTGGTTTGATGAGATGAATCGATGATGATGACGAATAGATGATAATGATGATGATGAATATGTGATGACGATGATGAATATATTGTTAATTTTGTTATTTTTTTGCCTACATGATGCAAAAATAAATGAATGCATGATTAGATGTTTTAAATATGCTCTATGAGTTTTGATGTTCTAAATTTTTGTCGCGGTGGAATTTGTAGGTTTTCTGGTGTTCCATCTCGATGGAGTGATTGTCGACGTTGGAGCTGTTGGCCCCCGATCGTCCCTCCGTTGATCGACTACATCATCTACATCCGAGGGTGAGCTAAAAATCCATCACCTCTATGCTCTTTTAATCATGTCACTAGATATGATTATCACATCAAGTCGCGTAACCTAGGCGTCTCCCGCCCGAAAGGGTTGCATCGATAAATATGCATTCAATTGCATATTTATGACCGCAGCTCTTTCGGATTGTCCAGCGTTTTCCACGGACAGCCCGAGGATGTGTAGATTGGGTACGTTTTCCATGTTGTACCCCGTTCCGAGACAGGATTTTGGCCGCGCCTCCCTGTTGTTCTCCGGAGCACATTCTCTCAGATTTTTGTCGAGACGTGTATCTGGAGAACAGCGGGGAGGTGCTGCCAAAATTTTGTCTCGGAAGGGGGTAGAGCATGGAGAATGTACTCAATCTACACATCCTCGGGTGGGATTAGCACCCATCTTTACCTATTAGAGATGTATGTGGATTCAATGCCGTCAATGCGGTACAAAATAAAATTTTGATGTGATTAATTAAAATGAATCCTTAATTTTGTTGTGTGGCTCCGAATAAAGCAGAGGATGGCAGATAATCAGTGGATGTACAGTGGTTTTATCCGTCGGAATCGAGTAACAACAGAGTGGGTCACGAAAACCGATGTGTATTTGAAGGAGATATTCCGTCGTCCAATGAGAATTATCCCACCATGCCCCTGTGCAAAATGTGCCAGATGTCACCGTAGAAATCAGCAGGACACGACTGAGCACCTTCGCACACACGAATATATGCCAAACTTTGACATGCCGCCGATAAACATTGCCGAGCGGGACTGTGGTAGAAAGGAGGTGATACAACAATGCATCGGTGGTTATGCGGACGACGGGGTTAGAGACATGCTAGATTCTGTCATTGCTGCAGAAACGGCACATGCTGACACCTTCAGAGAATGAACCGTAGGAACCGGAGGCAACCGCAAAGGCCTTCTTGGAGGTCTTGGCCTCGTCGAAGAAACCTCTTTATGCGGGTGCCAAACTATCTCAGCTGGATGCCATCTCACGACTGATTGCAATCAAGGCTGAGTACGGTTGTAGCCAAAAATGCTTCAAAGCATTTCTGGGAGTAGGGGCTAACAGCCTCCCTGACGGTCATGAACTGCCGAAAAGCATGTACGCTACAAAGAAAATCATGGAGGCACTCTCTATGGATTATGAGAAAATACATGTTTGTCCGAAGAATTGCCTTTTGTTTAGGCATGAGTATGCGGATGACAAGTACTGTAGGGAGTGTGGTTCCTCTCGGTACCTTGAGGTGGTCGGTGAGGATGGTGAGAAGAGGCAGCTAGCCATCCCCGCAAAGGTTCTTCGGTATCTCCATTTCATAGAAAGACTGCAGCGCCTTTTCATCACGGAGGAGTCTGCTAAAATGATGAAGCGGCACAAGGAAGGTATAAGGGTACCATCCAAATAAAATCGTACATCCATCGGAAGCAGAAGCATGGAAGTCGTTCGATGAAGAATACCCCGAGGAAGCAGCCGAGGCTGGGAATGTCAGAATTGCCATATCAGGTGATGGGTTCAATCCATATGGTATGTCGTCCAATGCATATAGCTGCTGGCCCGTGTTTGTTATTCCGCTCAATCTCCCTCCCGGTGCCCTAATGCAACGCAAGACCATGTTCTTGTCGCTCATCATTCCGGGGCCTGAATACCCGGGGAAGAATTTGGGTGTGTTTATGCAGCCACTAGTGGATGATTTGCACCATTCTTGGTACTTCCCGAGGTCGACATACGACCGGGATCTGCTGAAAAATGTCTTGATGAAAGTTTGGTTGCAATATTGCATGCATGACTTTCCCGGCTATGACCTATTCTGCAGATGGTGTACAAGTGGGAATATGCCATGCCTAGTGTGCATGCAGGCTCTATGTTTGATTTGGCTGAATAAGTGTTGCAAGTATGTAGGCTTTGACCTGCATCGACAGTTCCTCCCTCCAGACAGGGAAGACAAGAAGAACTTCATGAAAGGCCGGGTTGTCCATGAAGTAAACGAGATTCCAATGTTCGGGGGCAGATGTTCTTGCTTAGCTAAAAGCTCTCAAGCCTAAAGGCAAAGCCAAAGCCAAAGGCTTCAAGGGATATGGTGAGACGCACAACTGGACTCACATTAGCCCCTTCACGAAGCTTCCCTATTTCAAGGACCTCAAACTTACTTACAACATCGATGTGATGCACACCTAAAAGAATGTCACAGAGTCCCTTTTCCGCACGATCCTCAACATTCCTGATAAGACGAAGGATAACGTTAAAGCTAGAGACGATCAACAGAAAATTTGTGATAGACCACGTCTAAACATGAAGCCTCCCACAGGCGGTCGAATAAACTGGTTCAAGCCAGATGCTGACTTCGTCCTTAAAAAGCCAGAAAAGACAGAGGTATTGAAGTGGCTCACACTCATAGTGAAGTTCACTGATGGTTATGCATCGAATATAAGTAAGGGAGTCAATCTTTCAACGGGCAAAGTGACCGGGCTCAAGAGACATGACTATCATGTATGGATTGAGCGGATAATGCCATTGATGGTTCGAGGCTATGTCCCCAAGCATGTCTGGCGAGTGCTTGCCGAGCTAAGCCATTTCTTCCGCACGCTCTGTGCTAAAGAAGTAAGTAAAGACGTGATTGAACAATTGCATAAGAAGGCACCGGAGTTGATATGCAAGCTAGAGAAGATCTTTCCGGTAGGCTTCTTTACTCCGATGACACATCTCATTTTGCACCTCGCGAATGAGGTATTGTTGGGGGAGGGGGGGGGCTGTGCAGAATCATTGGCAGTACTACCCTGAGAGACAAAACAAGCATCTCTGACAGAAATGTGGAAACAAAGCTAAGATTGAAGCTTCCATAGCTGAGGCAGTTATCCTAGAGGAGGTGTCAAACCTCAGGACATCGTACTATCCAGACCATGTTCCCACTATGCATTACCTAGACTCTCTAATGAAAGATAGTTTGCAAGTGCAAAAGAGGTAGTGTGCAAGATTATAAAGTGCAAGTAAATTAAAGTTAGGTACTAAAATTTAAAGTTGAAATAAATTAAAAGAGTGTGAGTGTGGAAGTAGTGGTGGTAGGTGCTGCGGAATTGTCCCTAGGCAATTATATACGATGCTATAACTGATAATCATGCTTTGCATTTTTATATGTGGGAGAGGCCTATGCTAACGTACTGCCCTAACTTGCACTCATACATACTTATGATTGAAATCTTAGCAAGCATCCGCAAATACCAAGAATTTATTAAGGTAGACCCAACCATAGCATTAAGATCTATGAGTCCACTTTATCCCATATGCTTTGACTCCTATACTCAGGTACGGTAATATCAGCCACTCCGACCAGCCTATGCATAGTTATCGCAACATATCACTAACCCTTCAAGTGTGATCCAACATATGCGCGTGCTCATATATTGTCACAAGAGGACACCACCATATCATAACATGCAATTCATATCAATCATAATAGATCACCACACCATGTTCAAGTAGGGGATTACAAAGGTTTCTGGATGAATGGACCACTATATAGCGGGGGGAGATGGCGATGGAGATGGTGGTGAAGTCAATGGAGACGATGGCAGTGATAATGGTTCCCCAGGTGGCGTTCCGTCGCCACCGGAATAGAGGGGGAGAGAGCCCCCATCCTTCTTCTTCTTCCTTAGCCTTCCCCGTAGGTGGGGAATGGTTTCCCCTATGGTTTTTGGTGGCCTTGGCTATGGAACACGTGTGCCTCCCTCGAGATTGGATCTAACTTTTGAGGGAGCTGTTTCTGGATGCTGAAATCTGTGTTCCATCGCCATTTTATTTATTCCCAAAGATCCGTAACTCTGAAAAATCTGAAATTTTAAGGAAGTGGATAAAACTTCGGGGATAAGTTTGCGGTGAATTTGCAAGTCCAGGGGACCTTCCTAGTGCTCACGTGGCCCCATGACGCGACCTGGCCCTGGGCCATGTGGGGCCCTGGAGCCCCCCCTCCACATGCCCATGTGGCACAGATTCCTCTCTGGTACATTTGTCATCGCCGTATTTTTTTTGTCTCTGGAAAATACATGTTTCTGTTGCACCAAAAACACTAAAAAATAACTAATGACACTTGGCACTGGATAAATATGTTAGCCCGATAAAAATAATAAGAAAGTGTGCCAAAACCACGTATAAATGATATGAATATAGCATGAACATAAAAAATTATAGATACGCCGGAGTTGTATCAAATATATGGACGAAATATACAAGGTGTCACTTCATATTTTTCATCCATAGCCTTCAATAGGTGCTGCGCCAGCTTACTTTTGGGCCAGGCCCATGTAATTTTGAAATATAGGACCAAAGGCAGTTTTTAGAGTCTGTATTATTGGAGGAAACCGACTTAGGGTGGATTTGGCCCCAGTGCTAGCCAAATTTCCCCTCAGTCCCTCCATAAATACCGCCCCTAAGGCATTGTTTAGACTTCAGTTTTGTTTAGTTAAAAGTTCGCCATAGCTGCAACTTCATGTACTTCCTTTGTGTCCAACAACTAGCCAAGACCGCTTAAGGAACCCCAACTTTCCTCAATACTTCATCTTTATTCACAATATCCAGATTGCAAATCATAGATCTTGCTTGTTCTTCGATTGCTTGCAGGAATTAGACGTTTGTGGTCAGGTTGAACATCCCCCGGCGTGGTCAATAACCTCTCAGAGTTAATTTAGCGATTGCTAAGGCACAACATCATCGCACGTTGTAGTTGGATCATCAAAGTCTACTCCATCCAAATCAAAAACTATCTCTTATCAAAAGATTGGGACACCCTTGTGCATATTACATGGTATCAGATTTCCAAGTTGCTCGTTGAAAATTTTCAATTTTCCATAGTTTAGATTGCATCTGCTTTTTGTTTCATACCTAGAATCCACGAAAAAGCCGCAAAAAATTAGGGTTAGATCACGTCCAAACTAGTCCGAACCATCACAATTTTTCTTTTCAGTGCATTGCAATGTTGAGTTTTCGTCTACATTGTCATGTTATGTTGTTGGTCTTATTGTCTAGTTCCGTTAGAATTTCGAATTCTGTTCACAGTTCTCATGCCGCCGCCGCACAATCACCACCGCTGCTAACCGCTGCACCATCACCACTGCCGCTGCCAACCACCGACTTTTCATCAAACTCCACTACATCTTCGTCTTGTGTCCGATTTATTTAGGTTTCGGTAGTTTCAGTAGATTATGGATTTCGAGACCAATCTCTAGTAGGACTCGGATTCCTTTGTCTAAGTAGGTATCAGATTTTGCCGATCACGTGTCCTGATCTTAGAAGAGGGTGAATCCCAAAAAAAATTGCCATGCTTTTCAGAGCACTTTGAAAAAAAATTGAGGCTATACTGTTTTTAGACCCCAAGAAGCTGTTTGAGACACTCGCCGTTATTGTCATTTTTTGGGGCCAATTTTCCAGCGCTAGTCGGCCGTAAAAAAAGAGACAAAAAAATTTGGAGTTTGCTTTTTGCTTGCTTAAGTGTCGCGCCATGACTTTGGTAGTGTTCTAGGCTCGCGTCTCTAGTACAGTCTAGCCAAGGACCAGCACGGCACCGTTGTTGAGCATTTATTCAACTTGCATCTCTGAATTGATTATTGCTAACCTTTTGCGAGCATATTTAAGCCTTCCAACCTCCACATACATTTACATCATGCGTTTGACATGACCTGGCAATCGCTCTACTCAATCTTCAAAAGTTTTGACTTAGTTGATTGCCGATCACCACTTGCTGCTTGGTAAGAACTGGTAAGAATTGTGATTAGCTTGACGGTTTATGCGACTGTCCACCACCTCGCCATGTCTTAGTAGTCAGTAGGACCATATACTTGTGTATTTTTTTCTTGTTGCTACTAACCATGTCAGGATAGACTATGGACAAGATGACCCCCCAAGAGTTGAATGACTACTTCTACAAGCTGATGGGAGATCATACCAAGGACTTGGACGACAGGATTGGACCCTCCATGGCCAAATTAGCCGATCTTGAGGGCACCATTGACGCCAAGATCACTTCCAAGTTAGATGAGTTTTCCAACACTTTCGACACCAAGCTCGATGCCAAGTTCAATCAAGTCCTCGCCCGTTTACCACCATCGCCTCCTCAACCTCACCTAAAAGGTCAAGCGGTTATGGGAGCCACCCTACTTCATTGAGCAGGACATGTTCCCCTCAACCAGGAGCAACATTCGGCAGCAGCTTCGTTACACAATGCCATTCCAAATGCTACAGCTGCTGCCGTCGATGAGGAGTAGCCCATTGACTATGAGGGTGAGGACGAGCATGAGGCTAAGGTTCCTGACGAACTCCACTACAAACTTCTAGCGGGCTGCCCACGCCCCAACAATAGACACAGTATGCCACCTCCACGACCTCAGGTACGAGATGATGACCATGTTGCTAAACTAAAATTGAAAATTCTACCATTTGAGGGTAGATATAATCCAGATACATATCTTACATGGGAGTTAGAAGTTGAACAACATTTTGCATGCTTGAATTATCCAGAGCATAGCTATGTTAAAGTTGCTGTTTGTGAATTCACTGGTTTTGCTTCAATTTGGTGGTCTGAACATTGTAGATTGCACCATGAAAATATTCCAACTACTTGGGCTGCCTTGAAACATGCTATGCATACACGTTTGGTTCCTCTTTATTATCAACGTGAATTGCTTCAAAAACTTTAGCATTTAAGACAAAGAAAATTTTATGTAGAGGAATACTATCAGGAATTCCAAACTAGGTTGATAAGATGTGGTCTTGTTGAAGATAATGAAACTATGCTTGCACGTTTTATGTGGGGTTAAATAGAGAAATTCAAACAATCTTAGAATATAAGGAGTATGTTACCATCACTCATTTATTCCATCTTGTTTGCAAAGTTGAACGTGAAGTGTAGGACCGATAGGCCACGACAAGGACTAACTTTTCTGCAGGTCGACCTACGTCATGGACATCACATGCTCCCACTACTTTCACACGCCTGCGAGTCAATAGAACCGAACGAGTCAATAGCCGTTGGATGCGCATCGCCGGGCCGTGATTCTTCTCTGGCTGTTCAGTCTGTCTATGTGAGGCGCGTGCGTGTCATTTCCATTGACCGAGTGGTTTGACGCGAAAAAAGAAATGCTCCCGCCGGGAGTCAATCCTTGGGCTCGAGTATGCGTAGGCAAGATCCACGCAGCACAGAGACCAACTCAACTACGCCACGCTTCCTATCTATGAAAGGTAGTCTTATATAATCTCCTTTTCAATTGGTAAACGTTTAGAGCCGGGGCGCCGGCCGAAACTTCGGCCGGTCGACTCGCTCACCCCACGCGTAGCGCTAAAGCAGGAGGGACACGTCATCCCGCGAGGGCCCGCACACCGCTCTGCTTTCCTTATCCTTTCCAGCGCGGCTGCTGTCCACACACCACATCTCCTTCCTTTCTTCCCTGCCCTGCCCACGCCGCTGCTTCTGTCTATCTACTTTTTCTCAGACGCCATTGCTGTAGAGTTGCTGCACGGGGCGCCCTCCCCCACGAAGCGCCATGCCGTGGAGTTGCTGCTGCTGCACGGGATGCCATCGCCATGGCCGCGCCCTTCGCCATGGCCGAACGCGACGGGGCCGAGCACCGGCGCTACTACGACAGGGGGCCATGGCCTGCGAGCTCACAGGCCAGGGCGGCCATGGCTTACGAGCTCGAGGCATGTTACAACTCCAGATTTTGCTTCCATGTTTGTTTTTGCTGGAACCAGTGTATTAATTTGTTACCACCGTCTTCGTTTTTTGCTGGAACTAACCAAATTTTGCTGCCATGTCTTTTTGCTGGAATCATTTTGTACCACTTTTTTGCTACAACAGTTTTGGTTTTTTGCTACTACCGGCACTGTCGTTTGTTACATCCTTTTTCATGAGGTTGTCGAGACCCTGCGACTATGTGTTTTGCTACAACCTTGTGCATTTTTTGCTACTACCAAAGAAGCCCAAGCTGGACCACAAGTTTGTTTTTGCTACAACCGTTTTGTGGTTTGCTGCAACCAGTGTCAATTTTTTGCTACCACCGGCTTCTTGATTTTTCTGGAACCAGCGCTCAATTTTTCATTTTTGCTACCACTAGCGTTTCGATTTGCTGGAACAAGCTTCAATTTTTGCTACCATCAGGTTTTTGGTTTGTTGGAACGGCGTCGATTTTTCCAATTTTGCTACCAACGTTTTATTCGTTTTTGCTGGAACCGTCAAGAATTTTTGCTACTATCGGTGGAATTTTTTGCTGCGACCGGCAAATTAAGGACGAGGAACAACACGAGCTCTACGATGGGTGCTGTGGCTGGGCGACGTGCGGCTCTGCGAGCCGCGGGGGGCCTCGCCGGAGATGCGCCACGGGGGCCTTGCTGGAGCTGCGCGGTGCTGCGAGCCGCGGGGGATCTCGCCGGAGATGCGCCACGGGGGCCCGAGGAAGAAGAAGCGGGGGCGATTTTTTATTTATTTTTGCTCCAGATCCAACCGCCGCACGGCTCGCATCGAGCGACTATGGCTGGACCGGCCGAAATTTTAGGCCGGTGCGCCGGCGCCTAGCAGTGCCCTTTTCAATTTGATATTAGTGTACATAGATGTTCCAATTTTTTTACGAAACCAGCTATTGGACCGGCAGACTGTCCAGTGCGTTAGCTATGTTAGGTGAGGCCCATTAACCAACTAACCCAACTTTATTTTTTCTGTTCATTAGATGGAACATTAACATTTTCAATAGAGAGAAACTGACACATGTATACAAAAACTATTTTTCATGGCAGCTAAAAAATAACTATTTTTTCATGGGTTTTTTTTTCCTGAGTTTCTCTAGTATATTATCAACTTTAGTTACCACCACATCAATTAAGTAGTTACCAGATCGTTCATGCTAAAGTTATCAACACAACGATTATGTAGTCATCAGGCTGCCCATGCGATAGTCATCAGGCCACCCATGCTATAGTTATCAACATATCAAATATGTAGTTACCAAGCGGGTCATGCTAAAGTTACCAACACAGTGATTATGTAGTTTCAGACTGCTCATGCTATAATTACCAGATTGCTCATGCTGAAGTTATCAGGCTACTAATGCTAAAGTTATCAGGCTTCTCATGCTATAATTATCAGGCTCCTCATACTGAAGTTATCAGGCTGCTCATGCTATAGTTACCAGGATTCTCATGCTATAATTACCAGACTGCTCATACTAAAGTTATCAGGCTGCTCATGCTATAGTTATCTGGCTGCACATACTGAAGTTATCAGGCTACCCATGCTACAGTTACCAACATAGCGATTATGTAATTATCAGACTGCCCATATTATAGTTACCAACATGAGACAAGTATAGTTATCAACTGGCTGTGCTACATTTTGTCCAGTGTGCTAAGTCACATTCACCACCGTAGTAGTCATGTAGTTACATTAGTGTTTGCGGTGAAGATCTAGTTTTGGAATCAATAACTATCCACGAATTATCCAACAACCTACATAATGTTCGCTGATAACAACTTATGAATATTATGGGTAACTCTTGTAGTACCGGGTGATAACTTTCAACGTGAAAAAAAAAATAAAACGTTGCAAAAAAGTTCATATTTTCATTCCCTGTAATTTCTGTGTAAACAGCACGGTAACTTACGCATCGCAGGCCTGGTAACTTTGGACCCGAAACAAAGTCATTAAAACATACCAATATGGAATCTATTTTTGAAGGTCTCATTGCGATGGATTTAATGGTGAAAATTTTGAATCGGACCGACGGTTTAAGTTACAAAACATTTTGAATTTTTGAAATGGGAAGAATCTATGATGATCTCAGCTTTTGTCCTCTAATACATGCATCCATGTGCATGTGGGGATAAGGTTAAGGGAACCATTTTTTATGCCTGGTAATTTCTGTGTAAACAACATGATAACTTACGTACTGTAGGACTGATAACTTACGTAGCCCAGACGTGATAACTTTGGACCCAAAAAAGTCGTCGAAACATACCAACATGCGATCTAATTTCGAAGATCTCGTTGCAATGGATTTAATGGTAAAAACAGATTTTGAATCGGACCAACAGTTTGACCTACAAAATATTTTTAATTTTCATATGTTATGAACCCACTACTCTAACCACTCAGTAGTACCGGATTACAGCGATTGAGGTAGCTAGATGAGATACAAGTAGTAGTAGGAAAAGGGGATCAGCAAGAAGGAGGTCCAGGGAGAAGAGCCAGGAGGTGGGAAGGGGATAGAGCACGCCCAGCAGCGGCCAGCCAGGTTCCAGTTTGTCCGTCCCTCCTTCCCGAACTGAAACGTAGCATATATAGGCTAGGTCACTCCCCACTTGGGCCTAGTGGGCCGGCCCTGGGGTTATTCCCGTGACATTCCTCCCTCCTTGAAACTCGGCTTGACCCCAAGCCGACTCCACCGAGGATCGCCCGGATCCCATTGCACTTGATGCTTGGCTTGGTCATAGTCGTGGTGGTAGCTGTAGTCGAGGGAGACTCCAACAAGGTAGAAGTAGTAGTCGTGGTCGATGTAGACTTGGCCAAGGATGGTGTCGAGGTAGAATCGATCAAGGTCGAAGACTGTGGCATCGTCGAGGTAGTAGTCCTTGTTGACACGGACTTGGTCGAAATCAAGGTTGTCCTTGAGGTGGTCGTGGACGGTGCAGACTTGAACTTGGCAGTAGGCGTTGATGAAGTGAATCTTGTCGAGGAAGGCGTTGAGGCAGTAGTGGTGATAGAACAGCCAGGCTACCTTCCATTGAAACCAAGCAGACCAACAGAGAAAAATGCAGACTGCACTTGTCCGCCGAAGGAGTGATGTGTGCAGCAGCTCATATTGCAAAAATCCCTTGGACGAAATTGACTGTGGTTGTACTGGACAACCCAATGCTAGATCATCTCCAGTAAGAAATCCAACTGAGTGTTGCTTGGGCATACCAGCCGAAGCAATCTTCGTGAGGCTCCTAAATTTATCCAGCTGCAACACGGTACATACATGGCTGCATACAAAGGATGGCCATGGTCGTCGTCGCAGTTCAGCTCCAAGGTCAAGATTGGTTACCTGACGAGGACCAGTGGTAGTGGATATGATTGGCTGCCCAGTGTGTCGCTGGAGCGAGGCCACAAGGTCGACATCAGCGTGCATGGGTTTTTCGTCGAACAGCTTTTATGCGGCATCCAGCTTCGCATTGGGGCACACAAAAACTGTTGCATCAGTTGACATTGAGGTGGCCTTGGTGTCTTCAAGCATCACAAACTCAGGAGCCGGCACCAGTGTGGTCACAGGCAGCAGCCCGGACGTGGTGGTGTTGGGGATGGCCACTGCAGAGGGCTGCTCGTCGACGTCGTCGTGGTTCAAGCCTTTCGTCGAACAGTTGGTAGGCATCCGAGCAAGAAGGTCACTTCCCTCCATGTCGGTGGTGCTGGGGTTGGTGCTGAGCGCTCCGGCGGGTGGGGCCTTCGCAGGGGTGTCGGTGGTAGTCACCGCCGGCTCCAGCTTGTTGAGTATGGACTCCATCAGCAAGACCGCCGGCCCCATCTTGTCGAGAGTGTGCTGGATCGCGAGGAGCGCCTTGGCGATGCTGCTGCGCTCCTTCGCCATCTCCACCATGTGCTGCTGCAGATCGAGCTTCGCCATGAGCTGCTTGAGGCTACGCTTACGGGCTCACTCCAAGATCGCTCACAGGAGGAAATTTTGGGGGAAAAAAACAGGCTCTGATTACCAAATGTTATGAACTCACTACTCTAATCACTCAGTAGTACCGGATTACAGCGATTGAGATAGCTAGATGGGATACAAGTAGTAGTAGGAAAAGGGGATCAGCAAGAAGGAGGTCCAGGGAGAAGAGCCAGGAGGTGGGAAGGGGATAGAGCACGCCCAGCGGCGGCCAGCCAGGTTCCAGTTCGTCCGTCCCTCCTTCCAGAACTGAAACGTAGCATATATAGGCTAGGTCACTCCCCACTTGGGCCTAGTGGGCCGGCCCTGGGGTTATTCCCGTGACATCATAATAGGAGAAAATATAGGATGACATTATCTTTTTTGTCTTATCTGCATGCATGCATAACTTAGTTGGGCTCTCACACAAATTAAACGAGGTACTTGTATGAAGAAAACCAGGAACACATCGATCGCCAGATATCATTGTCATATATATATAGAGAGAGTAGAGCTATTTCATGACTAATAACAGAGTAATATTCTATATATGTTGGTCCGTATAAAGAGGCGCAAATCATTCTCCCGAATCCTAGAAAAGAAAAAAATTAACCCCTTCGTCCCCGACCCGATGCAACCCCTAGCTACCTACCCAGCCGCCACCTACCACACGCGCCGCCGAGCCCGGATGCCGCAACCTCGCGCGGCACGAGCGTTGATGCCACCGCCTAGAGCCGCCACATACCGGAGCCCGTGGCCTCGCGCCGCCACGAGAAAGGATGTCACCGCGCGCTGGAGCTCATGGCCTCGCACCACCATGAGCACGGATGTCACCGCCTGGAGCCACCGCGTGCCGGATCCCGTGGTCTTGTGCTACCGCAAGCGTGGAAACCACTGCCTGGGTCGCTGCACGGCGGATCCCGTGGGAGTCATCCCTCGACCTCCCATGTACTCCTTGCATCTCCACCACTGCTTCCCCAGCATCTCCGCCAAGCCACCCACCGGCTCCGCGCTCCCTATCCCGCTCCAGTGCGGCCTCTCCTCTCCCAGTGCATTCTTTCCCCGTGCTCCTCCTGCTCCTGCCACCGCCCAGGCCCCCGTTCCCCAGCGCTCGCGGCCGTCCAAGCTCCCACGCGCCGCCATGGCTTTTCGGCTCCCCCGCATCCCTGAGCTCATGTCGCTCCCCCACATCCCTGAGATATCCCGCTGCTAGCTCCCCGACGCCCCTCCACGGCTACTCGGCGAAGACAGCACAAGTAGTCGCGGCTGCATGTGTGTGTATTGCCCCGGACACCTGCCCCGCGGAGATGCACGCAAAGCTACAACTTTTCTCTCTCTAATTGATCTGCATGCTCACGGCTCACCTGTAGCTTGTGACTGCTTGTGTGTACTGATCAATTCTTTGACCATTTTTCTCCATTCCATGCACTAGTAATGTCTTGCTAAAACTTTCCTCAAAATTACTAACTTTATGCATCCAGAACTCGGCAACAAATCATGTTATTGTGGTGAAGCACCCTCCAATTGTTTGTTGTTATGCGTACAAGAGATCAATTTTTATTTTTTTGTACAGTATTCCACTTCATTAATTTCGTTCTAAGTTTTTTAAATTTGCTTTGTAACTAGGGGAAGTTCATGGTACAGTAAAAATTACATTTATAAAAAAATGTACTAAAGTACACATTCTCAATTTTGGGGAGTTCAAAGTCAAGAAATGGGGGAGTTCAGATAAAAACAACTTCAACAAAAAAAAAACCAGATATTCATCGAAAAAAGTCAGAAAGTTTGTGGGCACATATCTAGATATTTCAAAGTCGGGAAATGGTAAGTTCGGAGAAGGAAGAAAAAGGTTAACAAAAATCCCTGGAAGTTTAGGGGGGAACGCGGGGAGTTCACGAAACGAAATTCCTGAAGTTCGGAGATGAAAATCAAGGAAGTTCGGAATAAAGGACACTAAGAACATCAATAAAAAAAATCTGTCCAGGAAGTTCAAAATTAGAACGCAAAAGAAGACCGGATCTTCGCTGCTATAAGTTCGCATATAAAAGATTCGGGGGATTTCACGAAAAAACTAGAAAAGTTCGTGTGTTTACAATATGAAAGTTTGTGTATTAAATAAAATAAATAAATAAACCCGAGAAAATTACCGAATTTTTTTGGGCAGTTCATGTAGATACCCGCCAAAAGTTTGGATATGATGACCTCGGAAGTTCGGATAAGGAAAAAAAGTAGAAAATTACAACCTAAAAGGTTCGCTGCCAGAAGTTCAAATTCTCATCCTGGGGGCAGTTCAAAAAATCTGGTCAGAGAAGTCAGCTGTTCATTTGGGAGTTCGATGATGTTTTTGCCGTATTCAAAACAGTTCTCAAACCATGATGAATTTGGAAAAACTTTCTACACGAAAATGTTTCTCCTATTCAACAGCTTCCCAACAGTATATTATATGCTTCATTCCGACAAGTTCGATGTATGTCGTTCGATACAAAATTTTCCGTATTCAAAATTGATCTTAATCTCTGGTGAATTTGACAAAAATGATCAACATAAAAAAAGTTTCTCCTTTTCAACAGCTTTCCAACAGTATATCATTTGCTCAATTCCGACAAATGGTTCAAACGTGCACAGAGCTCAGATCAAATGCGCACAGAGCTCAGTTCTGCTACTCTATTTCTAGACGGAAAAACAAAACGGCCGATCTTGCCATATTCAAAATTACTTTTAAACGGTTATGAATTTGAAAAAAATTTGAACATGAAAAACTTTAGCATTTTTTATAGCTTTTCAATATTATATCATTTGCCCTATTTCAAAAAACTTTTTAAAAATTCTGCGTTCGAAAAAAGTTTCACCATTTTCAAATTTGAAATAAAATCGTCGGGAATTTGGGGAAATGTTCTATACAAAAAAGTTTCGCATTTTCCATAGCTTTCCAACACCATATCATTTTGGGTGAAAAAATGTTCTGACAAACTCTTTGAAAGTTGACACAAAAATACATTTCGGTCATTTTTGGTGAAAAAATTCCGCCGTTTTTAAATTACATTTAAACCGCAGGGAATTTGAGAAAACTTTCTACATGAAAAAGGAGCGCCTTTGCAATAGCTTTCCAATGCCATATCATTTCCCTCGTTTCGATAAACCATTTGGAAATACGATCGAAAATATGATTCACATTTTTTAAAATTCGACAAAATCGCCTTTTTCAAAAGAGTGAAGTGCACTATAGGTTCTCGAACTATTTCAAGGGTGTCACGTAGGTCCTTGAACTATGAAAATCGGCTTCCAAATCCTCGAAGTGCTGTAAGTGTGTCATCCAGATCCTAAATCTGTTTAACCCCATCTGACTGGCCAGCTAGCGTCGTTAACCGTGAACAGTGAACTGGTAAACAGTAAAATATCGTCTAGGTCCATTAGCCTGATGAACAGTAATATAAAAAAAAGAAAAAAGAAAAAGAAATTCGTGGATATGGAATAATGTTCGCGAACATTTTTTTAAAGCCGCGAATATTTGTCTAAAATGTTCGCAAACAATATTTGAAATTCATGGTTCGTGAATTTGAAATTTATGGTTCGCAAACAATATTTTGTTTTAAATGTTCGCAAAAAATATTTGTGGTTCGCGAACAATATTCAAATTTATCGTTGGCGAACATTATTTTAAAGTCGCAAATATTTTTTCGCAAATATTTTCTAAAGTCGCGAATATTTTTTCCATACCCACGATCAATATTTGTGGTTCGCGAACAATATTCAAATTTATCGTTCGCAAATATTTTTTTAAAGTCTGGAATATTTTTTCCAAATTCATCGTTCGTGAATATTTTTTTAAAGTCGCGAACATTTTTTCCATACTCGAGAACAATTATTTGTGGTTCGCTACTTTAAAAAAATGTTCGCGAAAAAATATTTGCGACTTTAAAAAAGTTCGTAAACAATATTTGAAAATATCCGCAACATTATTTCCATATCCGCGAACATTTTAAAAAATATTCGCGAACATTATTTCCATATCCGCGAATTTCTTTTTTATTTTATTTTTTTGATATTACTGTTCATCTGGTTACTGGACCTGGACGATATTTTACTGTTCACCGGTTCACTGTTCATGGTTAACCACGCCAGCTGGCCAGTCAGATGGGGTCAGGCAGATTTTGGACCTGAATGACACACTTACAGCACTTCGAGGACCTGGATGACGGATTTCATAGTTCGAGGACCTACGTGACACCCCTTGAATAGTTCGAGGACCTACAGTGCACTTCACTCTTTTCAAAACAGCTCTTAATCCGTTTGGATTTTGCGAAAATGTTCTACATGAGAAGTGATCACCTCGTCCACAGCTTTTCAACGGTATATTACACGCCTCGTTTCAACAAAAAACATGAAAATTCAACGTTTCGCCGGATGCAATTCGACTATTGAAGTGGAGACAATTCAATGATGTTAACAAAATATTATTCTGTGAGTAGTAACAGAATAACTCGACTATTCACCACCTAGGGTGAAGAATTCTTATTCCTCACCCCAGTCGTATGCCACAGCCACCTATAAACGGCTCTTAAATTAATTTACAACATGCATGTGAGGTAAGATTATGGCATGGATGTATGTGCTCTCAGTATACCAATTTCTCTTGTGTCCAAGCCATCCACCACCCACCCAAATAGACATAAAAATATCGAGCAAAGTTTCAGAAGTATTGTCTTGCTTGTAGCTACTTGCCTACTGCCCAAATGGCAAAATGGAAACGGCCAAATAGCAGAATTGGTATGCAATTAATGGAAAAGGACACTGATAATCATGTAGATGAATCAATATCTAATGGAAGTAAATAAGCACATGTCTATGGCAGTCGTATAGTGATAAACGGTCAAAAAGAAGAAATTAATCATATTTGAATTGATAGCCCCGAAAGATAGGAAAATAGGTTAAAGATGAACAAGAATCTTAATCAAAAGCTGTGCGATAAACAAAAAAATTATGTTTCTTTCTAGACTGTGCATAAGCAGATGCTAAATCTGTAAGATCCAGCATAAATTGGAAACCCAACAAATAGGTTTTTTTTTTTCAGAAATAAATGACTGATGTATGTATAATAATAAGAAGAAACAATATCAACAATTCTATCCATGAAGGATCAGAAGTTATTCAATGGCGACATGCACAAGTGAGCTAAGCTTTTCTTTTATTACTGAATGAAAAGCTGCATACCTAGCCATGACCTTGTTGGGAGCAATGAAAGAATAACCAAGCTATATTACGTGCCAAAATTGTATTGCAGTAAGAGTATCTTTAGAACACGAAGCTTTAGCGATAAATTACGTAAATGCTTATAAGTGAACCTGAAAAATGCGTACCTCCCAAAGTCCCAAACAAGCTGAATATATTCCTGAAGAAAAAAAAAGCAGAACGGAGCTAAATTGCATCAGAAACAAACGCTAGATTTGTAGTAATGTGAATCAAAACTGGACCATGAAACCCCAAATAAAAGCAGTAACATAACCTGAACCACCGGATTCAGGCTTGGGCTCACCTCAGGCCAACACAAACAGGACTGCAATATAACAGCTCCCTCACACACATTAACACACCATTTTATTTCATTGTTTATTCGCCCAAACAAATGGACAATATATAATGACGCAGGTGAACACACGTACAGCAGTCGTTTCTTGCATATTACAAAAGAAAATTGAGACAAGCAAATTAAAGGCCCCCCTAATTTGCATTCAGAATTAAAGAAACAAGAACTCTGCACCAAAGGGAACTCGAATTGAACATCTACTTGCAGCCTCAGTGCTCTGCCACTGAACAATTTCAGCCAAAAAAAAGAAAAGAAACCGAAGGTGTAAGTGCCCAAAATAAATCTAAAAACGCTGCAATGCCGTTCTTCCTCGATCATGGTTTGAGCCGGGGATAGAAAAGTTCTCCGCTGCAAGAAGGTGGAGCCCAGAGGCGTGTGGTTGGTCTACCTCTGCAATTGGGGACGAAATCTAAACTGAAACTAATAAATACCCTAAACATTAATGCACGATACATGAATGAAGCGATAATTACTCATCTGAATTCGTTAACATGGAGGGATACTGATGGGTGCCGGCAGCGGAGATAGCAGACGCCACCAACGTGATGGCAGTCCAAGCATGCCGGCAGCAGAGAATTGCTCCACCCGACGCGAATCCACCCGCCGCATGCCGCTGAAGCCAGCCGCCGTGCCCGACACAGAGCCCACCAGCCACACCGCTCGCTGCCGAAGCCACCGGCTGCCGCTCGCCATGAAGCAACCCGTTGTCGACCTGCCGCGAAGCAGCCCGATGCTGCCCGCGGACAAGGCCACCCGCAGTGCCGCACGCCGTCGAGGCAGCCCGCCATGGATTCCGACTCCTAGGCCACCAACCAGGTCACTTGCCGCTGAAAACCGCAGCCGCAGCTCGATTAGATTAGGATGGAGAACGGGGGAGACGGCGGTCGTGGGCGAGCTATCCCCAAGACCAGAAAACGGTTTGTAGTCGAGAAAAAAATTAGGTCGGTACAGATAAAAAAAATTTACATCCGGTAGGAGGTTGAGTATGGCTCGGGTAAGCCATACTGTGCCGGTGCGATCGGACCAACATGGGAGACTGGCTCGCTCGACGTCTACATGTCATCAATGTTCAGATTTCTAGGGGGGAATCCTAAAAAAAAATATTGGGTGCAAATATAAATGTCGAGGGGTGAGAAAAATGTGGAACAATGAAAACTAAAAATTAGTACCAAAGCCTTTGGTTTGGCATGGCGGAACAAAGACACTGGGCTTTTTGGTCTTACATTGTCACACATTCAAGTATTTACCAACAATTTTATACAAATGATGGAAATATTTCTACCAAAGGTTAATCATGTTTTCTGAAGATACACATTTTCGTTATAATTTTTGATGTATAAATATTAATGTGGCAACAAATCAATTGAAAGAAGATAGGTACACTAGTAGAAAAAGTCCCATTTGTCCCGGTTCCAGTGGCCCATTTGTCCCGGTTCTGGAACCGAGACTAAAGATACCTTTAGTCCCGGTTCGCCCACGAACCGGGACAGATGGGGCTCCACGTGGCCGCTGCGGTTTGCCCAGGCAGGAGGGCCTTTGGTCCCGGTTGGTAGCACCAACCGGGACCAAAAAGCCTCCACGCGTCAGCAGTTCAGGGGCTGGGGTTTTTATTTTATTTTTGAAGGGGGGGGGGTTGGGGGTTTTGTAGGGTATATATTGTGTTAGCTAGATAATAGAGAGAAGTGGCCTCTCTTATCTCCGTGCTTGGTCGACGCTACGTACTATACGTATAGAGAGAACTCGCGACACGCTAGCTAGTAAGGAAATGAAGGAAACCATTAAGTATACAAGATCGTCATGAACATATATATACAGAGAGAAGTGATCGACCTCCTACTTCTCCGAGAGATTGGTCGAACAACAAGTTTTCGTATATCTATCCGACGCTACTAGCTACATATATACAATATAAGATCTCTTACAATCCCTAACATCTGATGTCAAGTTCCACATGGTATTCTCCGGCTTTATTGATGACGTGGTCAAGAAAGAATCCCGCCAATTCCTCTTGAATTGCTTTTATGCGATCTTGTGGTAGGAGTTCATCCCACATCTGCCACATCTAATTTGAAGAAGGGGGTCAATACATATATATGAATGAAACTCAACACAAATGATGGTAATGAAATAAAATTGTGAATAGTATTGCTTACGCACTTCATATTGTTTTTCAGAGTAGCCCCGCTGACAGGTCGTGTGGCGGATGAACTCGCAAATGTACTATCCACAAAAATCAGTCCCGCCTTCCTGCCACAACCACTTTACAAGAAATAGAGGTCAATCAAACTGATAAGCAAGCATGCTAAATGGTATTGATGAAACTAGATAGAATCAATGGGAAATGCGCAGAACTAGCCAGTAGTACTTACTTTCGGGTGTGTAAATCGGAGCTCTCCCGGCAGTCCTGGAGCTTTAGCGGTGAACTCTTTCCAAACCCTGCCAGACAAAGAAAACAATTACTTGATATCAGGAAATGAACAAAGTTGCCGATATGGTGCGATAACGATCGATTGAACTTACTTCTCGAGCATTTTAGTCATGGCTGCATACTCCTTGGGATCTTTTCGTCTCGAGTCTAAGACGGTTACTAGTCCCTGCTCTAGGAGAATAAAGTGGAAGCTGCGCATGCATGCATAACTCATCAATTACATTACAATAACCTCGAGTAATAAGGGAAACCGAATATGCACAAGACAGTAACACTCACTTGAAGTTGTAAGGAAAGAGTATTTTATCTTTGTTTTGATTTCGAAGCAACGATTGTAGCAAGTTGGCCTCGGTTTCTTTGGCATTATATTTAACCGTCCATTCATCTATGAGATTTGTGTTAATGAACCCAATATCATAGATTTGTGCTTTTCTGCATTCGACGATCTTCAATCTGCATAATATAGTGAGGATAATTATATATACATGCAATGAAAGAGCTGAGCTATATATAGAGACTTAATTACAGAAGTAGTACTTACAGACAGTAGCAAGTGACGATTATTTTATCAAGGGCCTTTTGATTGAAAAACTGGAAGAACTCCTCAAATGGAACAGACAACAGATCAATTCCAACGAGGTCGTGCTCCTCTTTAACTCTCAGCGTCAAAGTATCCTTCCCAGACTCCTTGCAGGTGTCCATGTACCACTCATGGAATCTTCACATCATCGTTGTTAGAGTAGGATGACCAGGTTTGACGAGAGGCTTCCCGTGCCGGTATTTGTGTTCGTCCACCTCCATTATATCAAAATGTGCATCGTTAGGCAGGTAATCTGCAGGATTGGTACCAGGCACCATCCCCGGATGATTAGCGACGATATCGCTAGACACCTTGAGCGGGGGGCACGATTGGTTCGCTTGTTCGCCGAGCTGCGGAATTTTTTTCCCACTTCTTCGTTCTGCTAACCTTCGATTACTGCAAGTACTTCCCGACCGCTCCGCTTCCTGATATGTCCTTTCAATAATGCGCTCATAGTTGGTTTGCGGCGGAGACGGTGGTGGTCGCTTCAGGGCATCGAGAGTGCGCTTCGCTTTCACCGGATCTATCTTCTCCTCCAGAGGTGGAGGTTTCTTTGCAAAAAAGTCCCTCACTTGGGCTTTACAGTTCTCCGCATTTTCCTCCTCGGTCATCTCGTATGGTAACTTCTCTAGAGGCTTGAGAGATGGACCGAATTTGTATTGCCTCCCGCCTCTGGCTGTACTGCTAGACGCCGAAGCGGCGGCGTTTCTCTTCCGTTGCTGCTGACGAGTAGTAGAAGGAGGCGGAGTGCTCCGACGTGCCGGAGCAGCCGGAGCGGCGGCTTCTGTCTTCCGCCGTTGCTGACGAGGCGGAGGAGGAGGTGGGCTGCTCGGACGCGCCGGAGCAGGCGGAGAAGGAGGCGGAGTGCCGTCCTCACGTGCCAGAGCAGCCGGAGAAGGAGGCGGAGTGCCCTGATCACTCACTGGAGGAGGAGGAGGAGGAGGCCGAGTGCCCTGACTCGCCGGAGGTGGAGGCGTCCAGTTCGAAAGCTTGATGTGCTCCTTCCGCCATAGACATGGAGTCTTCAGAGCAAGACCCAGCTGAGTCTCCCCTTCACCTGTAGGGTGGTCAAGCTCGAGCTCCTCAAATCCCTCTGTTACATCATCCACCATCACAACCGCATAGCCTTGTGGAATCGGACGGCAGTGAAAAGTTCCGTCAGGTTGAGGAGGTGCAACAGAGCCGACAGCCGCCTTGATTTTGAGGTTCTGCCATTGCGTCATAAGCTGGCAATGTTGAGCCTCCGTGATAGCATCCACGGGGTAGCTAGGAGCCGTGAAATCAGGCTGCTGAACGAGCTCGGTGGAAGCCACGCTGCTTCTCCGCTGAGATGGCGGGGTAGCTTCTGGGGTAGCTCCGGCAGCTCGCTGGCTCTCAACTTGTTCCTCTAGCTTTTGTACCCTTGCATTCAGCTTCTGCAGTTCGCTCTGCTCCAGTTTCCTCTTCCTCTCCTGGGTTTTGTAACCGCCTGCGCCGGGAAACGCAACCTTCCACGCAACGGAGCCTGGCGTGCCTCGTGTTCGTCCAGGGTGCTCAGGATTCCCGAGGGCCTCGGTCAGCTCGTCATTTTCTCTGTCGGGAATGAACGTCCCTTGCTGCGCTGCGGCGATACACTTCTGAAGCTTCTTGACGGGTATTTCAAGTTGCTCGTCCGTCCAAAAGCACTTCCCTGTTTCAGGGTCCAAGGTTCCCCCAACCCCGAAGAACCAAGTCCTTGAACGGTCTGGCCAGTTCAATGTCTCTAGTTCGACCCCTTTAGCAAGCAGGTCATTCTCAGCTTTGTCCCATAGCGGCCGGGCTTTGAGGTAGCCACCTGACCCCGTGCGATGGTGAAACTTCTTCTTTGCAGCATTTATCTTATTTGTCTCTGACATCTTCTTACTCTTGTCCGATGTCTTGTAGGCCACAAATGCGGGCCAGTGATCTCTTATCTTCTCAAATCGGCCGGTGAATTCTGGAGTCTTCCCTTTGTCGACAAACGTTGATTTCAACTCATTCTTCCACCTCCTGAATAGATCTGCCATCTTCTTAAGAGCACACGCCTTGACCAACGGCTCTATAACTGGCTTATAACGTTGGGTGAAATTTGCCTTCAGCGAGGTCCAAAGATCATCTTTCTGTCTATCGGTGACATAAGAAACTTGAGGTTCTTCGTTCTTCTTAGGCTCATTCCATAGCTGGATGCTGATCGGGATGCTGTCCCTAACAATAGCTCCGCACTGAGCTAAAAATGCATCCTTGGTCCGCCTCGGTTCAATCGCCTGGCCATCGTTCGCGATTGCTGTGATCGTGAACCTTTCATCCTGACGCAACCTTTTCTTCGGGCCTCGTCTCGTTACCGAAGTTTGGCTCGATCCGGAGGGATTTAAAAGAAGAAAGAAGAGTTAATATATGTACATACCAAAACAATTAATGCATCAATTAGCTAGTCAACACAGGCTTAATTAATATATATACCTCGCCAGACTTTGCAACAGGTCCCTCCTCCGTTCGATCACCGGAGCCATCATCATGGTCTCCTTCTTCCTCCGGCATTCGGTCACCGGAGCCATCATGATCATGTCCTTCCTCCTCCATTGTTCGATCACCGGAGCCTTCACCCTCTCCTTCCAGACAATCGGTGTCGTTGAGATACGACAAGACATCACCTCCGCCGAGGATGATGTCCCCCAACAACTCTTCTGTTTCCAAGTCTCTTTGTTGATCCATAGTTTCTGCAAATATTACAACATGGCAATTAATATACAAACATGAGAGCTGGATATATTAGTGGAAAACATAGACCTAGCTAGCTAATCACAACATGGAATATTAATTAGTGGCCTCGACGCTTCTACGGTTTGGGGTGGCCTCGACAACGCTTCTAGGGTTTGGGGTGGCCTCGACAACGCTCTTTTAACTTGGTAAATTTGGGTGGCCTCGATGCTTCTAGGGTTTGGGGTGGCCTCGGCAACGCTTCTAGGGTTTGGGGTGGCCTCGACGCTTCTAGGGTTTGGTCGGGTGAGAGGGGGTTGATCGATGTCCCCCCTCATGTTGAAGAGTTACCGGAGTTCTCTCATGAATGTCCGATGTCCGGACCGCCTCTCTCATGAATGTCAAACAAGGGATTTAACAAAATGGCGCCATTCTGGATGTGCAGAAAATGGTCCATATTTTTCCTGATCTCATCTACCCTTCTATATGTCACGTTGTCAGTGTCAAAGGATTCAAGAAAACCATGGCTTCATCATTAGCCGGAAGTAACAGGCGCATAATGGTACGAAGCTCTCCAAAATTGTTTTGGAACGTAGCCCCGGATAGGATAATTAGTTTTTTGGTACGAAGTTCAGCAAGAGCCTTCCGAATATCGCTATTTGGAAGGCCTTTGCTGAAATTCGTACCAAAAAGCGAATTATTCTATCCGGAACTCCATTCCAAAACAACTTTGAAGAGCTTCGTAGCATCATACGCCTGTTACTTCCGGCTAATGATGAAGCCATGGATTTCTTCAATACTTTGACAGACAACGTGATATATAGAAGAATATATATATAGATGAGATCAGAAAAAAATTGGATCAACTTGTGCACATCCATAATGGGGGCATTCTTGATAAATCTATATATGTCAAAATTCAAACTTTGACATATGATCAAATGTTGCATATGTCAAAATTCAAACTTTGACATATGATCAAACTTTGATATATGATCAAATGTTGCATATGTGAAAATTCAAACTTTGACATATGATCAAACTTTGATATATGTCCACCGCGATATAAAATGATACATAGACTTGTTCAGGCGAGAGGGGGTTGATCGACGTTCCCCCTCATGTCGAAGTTACCGAAGTTATCTTCTAGTGGTTTGGGTGGCCTCGAGAGTTTGTCGGGTAGGGGCGAAAGGGGGTATGATCGGGGAGGAGGTATATCGACCCCCCCCCCCCTATGTCGAAGTTATCGGGGAGGGGCTATATCGACAACGACATACATATAGCCACATACATATAAAAAAATTCTATGAACATCCATACATACATATAGCCACATACATATATATGGCTATGAAAAAAAATTCATCATATAAAAAAATGTTATCGGGGAGGGGGTATATCGACCCCCCCCCCCCTCATGTCGAAGTTATCGGGGAGGGGCTATATCGGCAACGACATATACATATAGCCACATACATATAAAAAAAATTCTATGAACATCCATATATACATACATATAACCACATACATATATATGGCTATGAAAAATGCCATGAAAAAAAAATTCATCATATAAAAAAATGTTATCGGGGAGGGGGTATATCGACCCCCCCCCTCATGTCGAAGTTATCGGGGAGGGGCTATATCGACAACGACATATACATATAGCCACATACATATAAAAAAAATCTATGAACATCCATATATGCATACATATATATATATGTCTATGAAAAATGCTATGAAAAAAATTCATCATATAAAAAAAATGCTATGAACAAAACAATTAATACATATATGAACAAAACAATTTTATGAACATCCATACATACATAGCCACATACATATATATATACATTATATATGAACAAAACAATTTTCATCGTATAAAAAATATCAACATATATAAAAAAACACACGGTGGGGGCGGCGGCTCACACCGTGTGGGCGGGCCGGGGCGGCGGCTCACACGGTGGGGGCGGGCCGGGGCAGGGGCGCGCGCGACCGGGCGCTCTCGAGGGCGTGGCAGCAGGCCGGCGGGGGCAGGGGCGCGGGGTCGGGGACGACGAAGGCGACCGCGACGGCGATGACGGGTGCGGGCCGGGGCACAGGGGCGCGAGCGGCCGGGCGAGGGCGCGTCGGCGAGGGTGCGTCGGCGAGGGCTCGGGGAGGAGAGCGCGTCGGCGAGGGCGAGGGCGCGGTCCGGCAGCCTGGCGGCGTCGTGCTGTTCGGCGCGGCGTCGGGGGGGAAGATGAACTGCGACTGAAAATTTCTAAGTGCTACCTTATATAGCCTGAGCACTGATCCCGGTTCGTGGCACCAACCGGGACCAATGCCCCCCTTTAGTCCCGGTTGGTGGCACCAACCGGGACCAAAGGTCCCTGTTTCCCGCCCACCAACCGGGATTAAAGGGGGGCATTGGTCCCGGTCCAACCGGGACCAAAGGTGAGCATTGGTCCCGGTTCGTGGCACCAACTGGGACCAATGGGCTTGCACAGCGGCGTGGTGGTGGGAGTTTAGTCCCACCTCGCTAGTTGAGAGCGCCCCGCACCGGTTTATATGCTCGACTGCCTCATCGCTATTGAACTCCTCTGAACTGCAGGCCTATGGGCCTAATCTGACAATGCTATGCCTGTGGTCCTACTGGGCCTTCTGCGGGCCTGAATCCTGGCCTAACTAGGTGGGTTTCTAGTCGTATTCAGGCCGTGGTGGCCCAGTAGGTGGCATTTTTTTTCTATTTTCTTTTTTGCTTTTTTTTTTTTGCAGTTTTCCAGTGATTCTTTTTGCTGTTACCAAAAATTATAGATTTTCTGTTAGTGCCATTAATTTTCAAATTTGAATTCTTTTAAATTTGTGTGAATTACTAGTTTGTGTATAACTTTACTATAAAAATAGATTTTTGAGTGATTCTTTTTCCTGCTATTTAATATTATTGTGTTTTATCATTATATTAAATTTGGTAAGTTTTAGGTTATTTTAAATGTCTGTTTTAATCAAGAACATATTTTGTTATTCTAGTTTGCTATTAAAGTTTCTAACAAAAAATTTCTTTATGAAAATTCTTCTTGCCATTAATGTTTTGAACTGAAAATACTTTGATAATTTTAGTTGCATAAATTTTATATAATTTTAGTTTAAAAATACTAGAGTTTTATAAAAGCTTTTTAGTTGATTCCTTTTGCTATTAGAGTTTTATAATAGCTTTTTAGTTGATTCTTTTTGCTATTGAAGAATATTATAGTTTTGTTTTAGTTGATCATAACAGAATATTTCAATTGATTCTTTTAAGTTCATTCTTTTTGCTATTAGTTCATTCTTTTTGCGCTAAATGACCCTGAAATTGAAAAGCACTACAAATGAACTCTGAAAATGTTGAAAGTTGGTATGATATCATCATTTCACCCACATAGCATGTGCTAAAAAGTTGAGAGGGTTACGGCAAAAACTGGATGCACTTCGTGTACAAAACGGGCAATCTCTTTCGAAGTATCAGGGTTTCGAACGAAAACTCGTCTGTTACATAGGGATTTCATTTTTTTGAACTTATTTGAACTCCAGACTTTTTGTGTGTTCAAAATGCACCATTCAAAGCCACATCATCAATTTTCAACCCTTTCTGACTTCATTTGTTATTTTTCATGCATTTACTGATTTTTTTGAGCTATATGACCCTGAAATTGAAAAGCACTACAAATGAACTCTGAAAAGGTTGAAAGTTGGCATGGTATCATCATTTCACCCACATAGCATGTGCTAAAAAGTTGAGAGGGTTACGGCAAAAACTGGATGCACTTCGTGTACAAAACGGACAATCTCTTTCGAAGTATCGGGGTTTCATACGGAAACTCGTCTGTTACAAAGGGATTTCATTTTTTTGAACTTATTTGAACTCCAGACTTTTTGTGTGTTCAAAATGCACCATTCAAAGCCACATCATCAATTTTCAACCGTTTCTGACTTCATTTGTTATTTTTCATGTATTTAATGATTTTTTTTAGCTATATGACCCTGAAATTGAAAAGCACTTCAAATGAACTCTGAAAAGGTTGAAAGTTGGCATGGTATCATCATTTCACCCACATAGCATGTGCTAAAAAGTTGAGAGGGTTACGGCAAAAACTGGATGCACTTCGTGTACAAAACGGACAATCTCTTTTGAAGTATCAGGGTTTCATACGGAAACTTGTCTGTTACAAAAGGCATTTCATTTCTTCACATGTAACTGTAGTGATATTCTAGATCAAATGCATCATTATAATAGTTGTGGAGAGAAAGTCTTCACTTTTTTTTCGCTTGTGTCCTTTGCTTATTGCGCCGTAACCATGGATATTCTTTATCGCTTAACAGGGTGCTTGGGTCAGCCTTGACTTTGATGGGAGGAATTTCATGAACTTTTCATAATCTTCAGACATATCTGTCTTGCCCTCCAATCCCACGATGCCTCTTTTTCCTGAAAGAACTATGTGGCGCTTTGGCTCATCGTATGATGTATTTGCTTCCTTATCTTTTCTTTTTCTCGGTTTGGTCGACATGTCCTTCACATAGAAAACCTGCGCCACATCATTGGCTAGGACGAATGGTTCGTCTGTGTACCCAAGATTGTTCAGATCCACTGTTGTCATTCCGTACTGTGGGTCTACCTGTACCCCGCCTCCTGACATATTGACCCATTTGCACTTAAACAAAGGGACCTTAAAATCATGTCTGTAGTCAAGTTCCCATATGTCCACTATGTAACCATAATATGTGTCCTTTCCCCTCTTGGTTGCTGCATCAAAGCGGACACCGCTGTTTTGGTTGGTGCTCTTTTGATCTTGGGCGATCGTGTAAAATGTATTCCCATTTATCTCGTATCCTTTGTAAGTCAATACAGTCGAAGATGGTCCCCTGGACAACGAGTACAGCTCATCAGAAACAGTGTTGTCACCTCTGAGACGTGTTTCCAACCAACTGCCGAAAGTCCTGATGTGTTCACATGTAATCCAGTCGTCACACTGCTCCGGGTATTTGGAGCGCAGAATGTTCTTGTGTTCATCGACATACGGGGTCACCAAGGTAGAGTTCTGTAGAACTGTGTAGTGTGCTTGAGACCAAGAATGCCCGTCCCTACATATTATTGAGTCCCCTCCTAGCGTGCCTTTTCCAGTCAGTCTCCCATCATACCGCGATTGAGGGAGGCCAATCTTCTTAAGGCCAGGAATGAAGTCAACACAAAACCCAATGACATCCTCTGTTTGATGGCCCATGGAGATGCTTCCTTCGGGCCTAGTGCGGTTACGGACATATTTCTTTAAGACTCCCATGAACCTCTCAAAGGGGAACATATTGTGTAGAAATACAGGGCCCAGAATGACAATCTCGTCGACTAGATGAACTAGGACGTGCATCATGATATTGAAGAAGGATGGTGAGAACACCAGCTCGAAACTGACAAGACATTGCACCACATCACTCCTTAGCCTTGGTAGGATTTGTGGATCGACCACCTTCTGAGAGATTGCATTGAGGAATGCACATAGCTTCACAATGGCTAATCGAACGTTTTCCGGTAGAAGCCCCCTCAATGCAACCGGAAGAAGTTGCGTCATAATCATGTGGCAGTCAAGAGACTTTACGTTCTGGAACTTTTTCTCTGGGATATTTATTATTCCCTTTATATTGGACGAGAAGCCAGACGGGACCTTCATACTGAGCAGGCATTCAAAGAAGATTTCCTTCTCTTCTTTGGTAAAAGCGTAGCTGGCAGAACCTTCATACTGCTTTGGAGGCATGCCGTCTTTTTCGTGCAAACGTTGCAGGTCCTCCCGTGCCTCCGGTGTATCTTTTGTCTTCCCATACATGCCCAAGAAGCCTAGCAGGTTCACGCAAAGGTTCTTTGTCATGTGCATCACGTCGATTGAAGAGCGGACCTCTAGGTCTTTCCAGTAGGGTAGGTCCCAAAATATAGATTTCTTCTTCCACATGGGTGCGCGTCCCTAAGCGTCATTCGGAACAGATAGTCCGCCGGGACCCTTTCCAAAGATTACATGTAAATCATTGACCATAGCAAGTGCGTGATCACCGGTACGCATGGCGGGCTTCTTCCGGTGATCTGCCTCGCCTTTGAAATGCTTGCCTTTCTTTCGACATTGATGGTTGGTCGGAAGAAATCGACGATGCCCCAGGTACACATTCTTCCTGCATTTGTCCAGGTATATACTTTCGGTGTCAGCTAAACAGTGCGTGCATGCGTAGTATCCCTTGTTTGTCTGTCCTGAAAGGTTACTGAGAGCAGGCCAATCATTGATGGTTACAAACAGCAACGCATGCAGGTCAAATTCCTCCTGTCTGTGCTCATCCCACACACGTACACCATTTCCATTCCACAGTTGTAAAAGTTCTTCAACTAATGGCCTTAGGTACACATCAATGTCGTTGCCGGGTTGCTTAGGGCCTTGGATGAGTACTGGCATCATAATGAACTTCCGCTTCATGCACAGCCAAGGAGGAAGGTTATAGATACATAGAGTCACGGGCCAGGTGCTGTGATTGCTGCTCTGCTCCCCAAAAGGATTAATGCCATCCGCGCTTAAACCAAACCATACGTTCCTTGCGTCACCTGCAAACTCCTCCCAGTACTTTCTCTCGATTTTTCTCCACTGCGACCCGTCAGCGGGTGCTCTCAACTTCCCGTCTTTCTTACGGTCCTCTCTGTGCCATCGCATCAACTTGGCATGCTCTTTGTTTTTGAACAGACATTTCAACCGTGGTATTATAGGAGCATACCACATCACCTTCGCAGGAACCCTCTTCCTGGGGGGCTCGCCGTCAACATCACCAGAGTCATCTCGTCTGATCTTATACCGCAATGCACCACATACCAGGCATGCGTTCAAATCCTCGTACGTACCGCGGTACAGGATGCAGTCATTAGGGCATGCATGTATCTTCTGCACCTCCAATCCTAGAGGGCATACGACCTTCTTTGCTGCGTACGTACTGTCGGGCAATTCGTTATCCTTTGGAAGCTTCTTCTTCAATATTTTCAGTAGCTTCTCAAATCCTTTGTCAGGAACAGCATTCTCTGCCTTCCACTGCAGCAATTCCAGTACGGTACCGAGCTTTGTGTTGCCATCTTCGCAATTGGGGTACAACCCTTTTTGGTGATCCTCTAACATGCGATCGAACTTCAGCTTCTCCTTTTCACTTTCGCACTGTCTCTTTGCATCAACAATGACCCGGCGGAGATCATCATCGGGCACATCGTCTGGTTCCTCTTGATCTTCAGCTTCCCCCGTTGTAGCATCACCGTATTCAGGGGGCACATAGTTGTCATCATCCTCTTCTTCTTCGCTGTCTTCCATCATAACCCCTCTTTCTCCGTGCTTGGTCCAAACATTATAGTGTGGCATGAAACCCTTATAAAGCAGGTGGGTGTGAAGGATTTTCCGGTCAGGGTAAGACTTCGTATTCCCACATATAGGGCATGGACAACACATAAAACCATTCTGCTTGTTTGCCTCAGCCACTTCGAGAAAATTATGCACGCCCTTAATGTACTCGGAGGTGTGTCTGTCACCGTACATCCATTGCCGGTTCATCTGCGTGCATTATATATAATTAAATGTGTCAAAAACCATTACAGAACATCATGAATAGATAAGTGACCAAATTAAAAGAAGTTCCTCATCACATTAAAACCAAAGTACATACATAGTTCTCATTGAACAACATATAGCTCTCCAGAGCATCTAATTAAACCATACATTGAAATTATATAAAACATTTCAATGCAACAACAAATGCGATCATAATCGCAACCAAGGTAACAATTGATCCAACGGCATAATAATACCAAGCCTCGGTATGAATGGCATATTTTCTATACTTTCTAATCTTGAAGCGCATTGCATCCATCTTGATCTTGTGATCATCGACGACATCCGCAACATGCAACTCCAATATCATCTTCTCCTCCTCAATTTTTTTCAATTTTTCCTTCAAGTAATTGTTTTCTTCTTCAACTAAATTTAACCTCTCGACAATAGGGTCGGTTGGAATTTCCGGTTCACATACCTCCTAGATAAAAAAATCTATGTCACGTTGGTCGGCATAATTGTTATAAACAATAAATGAACCAAATAATTATAAAATATAATATATACCACATCCGAATCATAGACAGGACGAGGGCCGACGGGGGCGGATACCAAAACCATCGCACTATATAATAACAAACAATAATAAAAGTAAGAAAATATACAAGTATCTATCTAAATCATACAAGTAAGAATTTTTCTCTTTTAGAAAGAAGATAAGAACAAGAGACTCACCACGGTGGTGCCGGCGACGAGATCGGCGCGGGCGATCGACGGCGGTGACGACGGGGACGGGACATGACGGACCGTTAAATCTAAACAAATCTTGAGGAAAATGGAGCTTGGAGGTCGAGTTTGGAGAGAAGAAAGCTTAAGTAGTGTGGCTCGGGCATTTCATCGAACACCTTATGTGCATAGGAGGTGAGCTAGAGCACCACAAAGCCCTCCCCTAGCCGGCCAGAAAAAACAGAGCAGTGGAGTGCTCTGCTTGCGGGCGAGGAGGTATATATAGGCACCTCATTGGTCCCGGTTGGTGGCTGGAATCAGGATTAAAGGACCTCCTTTGGTCCCGGTTCCAGCCATGAACCAGGACCAATGGATGTGGGCGAGGAGAGAGGGCCATTGGTCCCGGTTCGTGTCTGGAACCGGGACCAAAGGGTCCAGATGAACCGGGACCAATGCCCCAGGAGGCCCGTCCGGCCCCCTGGGCGCACGAACCAGGACGTATGCCCCATGGGTCCCGGTTCGTCACTGAACCGGGACTAATGGGCTGGCCAGGCCTGGACCAAAGCCCTGTTTTCTACTAGTGGTAGAGAAAAACTACCGAAATATAAATATATATATATATATATAGCATGTCTAGCTGCACAAATACGCGGGTCACCCTGCTAGTTTGAAATGGAGGAAGGAAGTAACTTTTTGCAATCACATCGGGTGTTGGAGGTGTAATCATTGAAAGCTGGACCGGCCATGTCCCAAAGGAACGAAGTTGCACCAGGATTTTGACATTCCGGTGTCTCCTACACAGTAATACGATATCATCACACTTCGTAAAATTAATGTCTCTTCAACTAACTGATTTTGTTTTTGTAGTACGAGTAGTAGTCCGACGCAACCAGCAAATGTGGCTTCTACCTTTGCCGCTACGTACATGGAACATATAGGTTTAGAGTCTACCCATGATCTTAAATAAGGTGTATCTTGCCATAATTATTTCATACTTCTCAATTGATATATGTCCACGACTTCAATTTTCACTGCAACAGGTTACGAACATGACTAATTTTGCGTTTACCCATGATCTTAAATAAGGTGTATCTTGCCATAATTATTTCATACTTCTCAATTTATATATGTCCACGACTTTAATTTTCACTGCAACAGGTTACGAACATGACTAATTTTGCATTGCAACAGCTTGATCTCTTAAAAATTATATTAGAGATGAGTGCCTTTTTTATGCGGGAAGTCGTCAAAGAAGATGACTGACTGCCTTTTTCAACCGTTTGTGTTAGACTTTCTCGTAGTAGTTTCCACGTGTACATAGTCAAACTAACACGAATACCATCATCTGTATAGTGTGTTACAAAACTGTCAAGTTTATTACATTCACATGTATAGCTAAACCAATACGAATGCAAACAAGACCACACATACAATGCATGTGTTACATGACCTCTTACTAGATATAGCCAACCCAACACACACATAGGTCATGCATACATATAGTATGTTACATGTAACTATATATTACGTCCACACAGCATATAGTCAACCCAACATGAATGCAAGCATACCAACATGATGCATATTGCAGCACAGTAAGTAGATGAGAGAAGTGACAATGTAATGCATTATTAACCCCAAAACTCATGCATGCCGCTCACCGAAATAGTTGTCATCTGGCGTAGGTGCCTGCGGGTCGGAGCTACTGGTGTAGGTGTCTTGCTGTGTTGAGGAGGGCACCGAAGTAGTGTTCAACAAGTAGTTAAGGTCAGGCAATGGCTCATTATCACGTCCCAGGACCTCCATCGCTTTCTGAATGGTAGGCCTCTTGGCACTGTGAGGAAGGGAACACCAGAGTCCCAGGACAGCCACACGCTGCATCTGCCTCCTATACACGTCGTCGCCACCACGTAGCCTCTCATCTACAGCCTCCATGACCCTGCCTCTTACATACAGCTCCCAGACCTGCTCCCTGGACTTTCCCGTGCATGCGATGTCCAACAGGAAGATCCCGAAGCTGTAAACGTCAGAGCTAGGGTTAAACTTGACCTTCCCCGCTTTCCTGCACTCGGGATCTATGTACCCTTCTGTCCCTACGGCGGTCGTCATCAGAGTCGCGTTGTCCTGGTTGCCGATCCTCGACAGCCCGAAGTCGGCAAGTTTGGCGTTGAAGTTGTTGTCCAGGAGTATGTTGCCTGGTTTGATGTCTCTGTGCAGAATGTACGGGACACAGTCGTGGTGGAGGTAAACAAGAGCACAACCAATGTCTTTGACGATTTGGTACCTGACAGACAGACGTACAGACAGATTAAAGAATCCGTGCAACATTAATAACTGCATCATAGAACATTAATCCTCACAACAAAAAAAAACAATGTGTGTGTACGGGTATAAAGAGTACCTTGTTGGCCACGGTATCGCTTGCTTAGTCTCGTGTAGGTGGTAGTGCAGATTGCCGTTAGGCACCAGCTCATAGACAAGGAAGAGCTCGTCATCCTTCTTCTTCCTGCAGCACCAACACATGAAATCGAGCATCTTCCGGTTGCTTTCCCTGCGGCACCAACCTTTCAGTTTGACTAGATTCTTGTGCTTCGCTTCGCTAATGGTATTCATCTCGGCGAAGAAGTCCAGATTTCCCTCCCTTGTCACATTCAAGATCTTCTTTACAGCCACCTCACCACTGTATGATTCTTTCGAGTTCGACGACGCACCCGAATCCTTGGAGGATGATGCACATGATTCTTTCGAGGGCAGACCACCCGATTCTCTCGAGGGTGCACCGGATGATGATCCCTTGGATAAGGTACCCCTGTAGACTGTTCCAAAGGCACCTCGTCCAAGAATTCTCTGCTCGGAGAAGTTGTCCGTTGCAGCTGCCAGGTCACGGTACTCGAACTGTTTGGGTCCTCCAGTTTGTGCCACAAATTCATGGCTTGTGCTCCTTGTCCACTTGAAACATGAGATAATACACCAAACCACAACCACCAACACTACAGCTCCTCCAATTGACCCTCCAACAACTGCTGACTTCATGTTATGATCTACATACACACAAATAACACTAGTAATTAGTAGCATTAATTCATGTGTCCAAGTTAAGTTTCTCTCCTAGCAGGCCGTGTTGAAGGACCATGACAGTATCTGATGCTTATGTGCATCAGATACTATCATGGAGCTATAAGCCAATTAATCGTTGTGAGCTATATATATAGGGAGCGCCTGGAGCTCAGCCGACTGAGAAATCACTATTTCTCAGTCGGCTGACGTCATCCATACCGATCCCCAAAGCATACGTGCATGTGTCTGGTTTTTCTCCCGTTCACTGGTTTTCTGTTTTGTGCGTTCTGCGTTGTATGGGCTTGGGCTGGTAGTGGGCTGTGTTGTATGCGTTCAACCCTTGCTTGTGTTTTCTCATTTTTTTCTTTTCTGTTTTGCAATTGTGACCAAACACATACAACTATCTATGTATTAGACTTTGTACTTGCTTTCTTGTTAGGTTGAACATATTATGGGCCAGTTGCCACCCACCTTTTCTTATTTTGTCTTGTAACTACTACTTCTTTCTTTAACAAAGGGTAGTATTATTTAAGAAAAAATAGAACATGGTGCAACTAATTATGCAAAGCGGCAGAGAAACGTTGAATTTTCTTTCAGAAAATACCCAACAAAAAAAAGCTAGTTGCATGTGTGCGCTGGTGTCCATGGTGAAAAATAATAATAAAAAAAGACCCCTTGCACATATGTTGCGACGCGTGCAATTGTGCGCGGGCACGGCACATGCGATTGGCACGTGAAAGGCAGCCTGCGACTGGTGGGAGATTTTTAGAACAAAAAAGTTGTTGCATGTCTGTGGTGAAAAAATAGATAAAATAAAAATAGATAAATAAATAAATAAGAATACCACCCAGTTGTTGCAGTTGCGACCCCTTTTTAAAACTTGCAGTTGCGACCCCTTTTGAAAACATGCAGTTGCGACCCAACTTAAAAAGTTGTAGTTGCGACCCCATTTGAAAACTTGCAGTTACGACCGACTTGAAAACTTTGGCGCATGAAAATTTTGGCTAACAAATCCCAAAAAAAAAAATCCGCCGAAGGGGAGGCTAGAAAACTTTGGACACATGAAAATTCTGACTGTGTAAGCTTAATTGCTGATAGGAGTAGTACTGCTGGTTGCTAGAAAAAGTTCAAGTGGCAGCTGAAAAAATGGAAAAACAAATAAATGTAAAATAAATAATTATAGAAAAACAAATGGATAGAAAAAATAAAAAATAAGAAACGATGCAGGGAAAAAGGCAAAAAGAAAAAAAATTGTTTGAAAAATAATAATAAGAAGTAAGAAAAAAATGAAAGAAAAATAGAAACGATGCAGGAAAACCCAAAAAAAAAAGAACCTCACATTCCTCTTTTTTTTAGTGAATGAGCCTGACGTAAAAACACCCATATCAAAGAAAAAAATGAGTAGCAAAACACGCACGTACTTGTACACGGCTCGTCTCTGCGAGGCAAATAAAAAACCTATCAACCCTGGACGGGATGCTCCTGTGGCCGACGAGCGAAATGCACAGACAAAAACAACTAGCTCCACTAGCGGGCACAAATCTTAAAGCTCCTGTATCTAACGGCTGCGGACATGACGAAGACATAACTATTTCTCAGCTAGCTGAGAAACAGCAAAACCTATATATATAAGCATATTAGCATCTTTTCCTAGCAAGCCGAACTGAAGGACCATGACCGTATCTGATGCATATAAGTAATCATAAGATATTGTCATCAGATACTATCATAGAGCTAAGCATATAAGCATCTTTTCCTGGTAGGCTATAAGTATATTTTCCTAGCATTTGCATTGAATAAATAAAGGTATAATAATAATAATACCTTTGTGGGGCAGAGCAAGTGACGAGTTGAAGGACCACGAGAGTATCTGATGCAGCTCCAAGTTCTCCCCGGTGGCTGCAGAAAACCCTACGGCCACCTGAGGCGGGAGCAAGGCGGTGACCGGATCGGGTAATTGCGTGCTGACCTGAACGGGGTGCTGAAGATAGTAGTCACTAGTCTTGTCATTAAACTTCAGGTCGGCGACCAGCATCCGAGTGGTGTTGTCGAATGCGACGGTGGCCGTCATGGAGCCCTCAAGGCTCCAGCTGTTCAAGCTGGTCGTGTTCACCGAGTCCATCACAGAGTTGATGTCGATGCCGATGTGGTCGTCGCCGCTGTGGGCGTAGCCGCTGGGGTCCCATTCGTTGCTGAACGTGTCGAACTCCACGGCGACGAACCCGTCCTTCCCAAAGGCGCTCCTCCTCTTGCCGTCGATGAGGCCGAGGTTGCCCCCGACTGAGTCTGGTGGCATCGCTGACGGGTAATACGCGAGGAAGAAAGACAAGCCGTCACCCCTGACGCTGATGTTGTCGGATTTGATGACGAAGGTGAAGCGCGTTTGGAAGCTGGCCACCTCGCCGGTGGTGCCGTCGTAGAAGGGCACCGGGTGCGCGTACGACACGCGTCCCCTGCAAGATGTGGGGTTCACTCCGTACGTGCTGCACGTGACGTCGACCAGGTCGCCGTGCACGGTGGCTTCGCCCTCGAACCTGAGGTCTTCTGGGCGGTAGCTGGATTTGTTGGTGAAGTCGAAGCTGAAGGAGAAGGGTGAGGCGACTGCGGCTGCGGCTGGAGCGGGAGCGGGAGGAGAGGCATCGAGAGATTTCGCGGCAGAGAGGTGTAACCAAGCGAAAAGGAGGAGGAGGAGCTGCGCGCTGCCTCTGCTTGCAGGCGAGCCCATGAGCACAATGGTACTACGTAGTGACTCGCAAGAGGAAAAGGAATATTTATGGGCGACGGAACGAGACACGACGCAACGCCAACTCACGCGATGGTCGATCGCTTCTTCCTAGGTCAAGGTCGTCGGCCGGTCACCGGGAAGTCTTGGGTTCACAGCCGGCCAGCCTGGTTGCCTCTGGGAAGGTGGTGTGCCGATGGGATCGCTTGTCTTAGCGTGCGGCCCCCGCGCGCGCGTCCGATCCCCGTCAGTCGCAGCTGATTTATCGGGTTTCACGGGAAATCTGTTCTGCGCTGGTGGTACAGCAACGCTACAGTGCCGACGTATTATTATTATTTTTTTGCGGGAAGGAACTTTACTCAGAGACGCTGGACACGCCCAGAACCAGTACAGCTGTGCTTACAAAGTGCGAAAAGGCCCCTGAAGAAAAGGAAATTACAACGAAGTCCAGAAGGAGCCAAATCGTCAGCGCCATCGCATGAAGTTCGCCGGATCACCGCCGAAGGATGGCGCCTTGCTGCGACCCACACCGAAGGCGAACGAGCCTGTGCTTCAGGGAGACACCCTCGTGGAGAAGAAGAGGCCAACGCCTCGTTTAATCCGCACCCGCGGCCGGGGTCAACTTCACCCGGAGCCACGAGGGCCGCCGTCGGCGGCGGCCGCCACCAAAGACGGAGGATCGCAACAGCACCAACACGAACAAGGACACCAGCACCGCACCTGCACAGAGAAGAAATCCAGCCGATCCAAGCAAAGCCACTTCAAGCACAAACCACCCACCGCCGCCGCCACCGCTACGCCAACCACGCAGAGAGGCAGCCACCAGCAAACCCCTGTACACGGCCTCCAAAGCTCCACAACGACAACGAGGCGGGCGTCGCTGCGTCGGCGGAGCCCAAGGAACAAAAGCCACTGCGAGGTCGTTGCCGCCGCCGCTCCGACCACGCCCGGCGCACTCACCACCCAGATCCAGGCCCGACCACCACCGGAGAAGCCGCGTCGGAGCTAGATCTGGAGGCAGGTTATTCGGCGCCGCCGTCCGCATCACCAGAGCAATACGACGCACGGCCGAAGACCTAGCTACGAAGACTGGACCCGGTCTACAACTATACATGGCCGCCCGCCGGATCCGACGCCCCCCCTCCCACCGACGAGCCTGAGGCCCTCGGGGGAGAGGGATCGCCGGAGCCAACGCCGGCAAACTTGCCGCCTCCCTGGTCGCCTTTCCTATAGCGAGGGGAAAGGGAAAGGGGAGAGCGAAGAGACTTTAGTGCCGACGTATTAGTGCTAGCCACATGGATGCTACAGGGGGACGCTGCATCGTTTTGGTATTATTTGACAAATCTGGCGCCTGTCAGCGACTTCAGAGACGTCTGGCCCCAGTCCAAAACTATTTCGGAATCTGGCCCCTGTGGTCCGCGCCACAAAACCCGGTGCCCAACTTGTACATCTCGGCTCCAAACTATGTGGGACCGAACATGTACATCTCAGCTCCAAACTATGTGGCGCCGAACCATGTGGGCCCAACAGGAACCCTGTTCCCCGAACGGGTGGCATAACAGCCGACGTAGCATGCTCGGCACCACGTTATTCGGCGTCGAACACCAGTACCCGTAGGTTCAGTATACACATTCGGCGCCAGGAGGTATGGAGCCGACTTCGTAAATTTCGGCACCCGTAATTACGGCGCCAAACTATAGCTAGGGTTACTTACCTGCATAATTTCAACCAGTCCTATCCAATTCACCATTTACCATCGCCGCCCCCGCCCCGAGCCCGCTGGGTGTCGCCGTCGTTGCCCCCGTCCCGAGTCCTCAGGCCGTCGCCATTGCCGCCACCACCCTGAGCCCGCAGGCAGTGCCACTCGCCGTCACGGCCCCGAGCCCGCAGGCAGTCCCTCTTCTCCGCAACCACCGTGACCTGTCTCTTCTCCACCGCATCTCTTCTATGGAAGTGAAGGTATCACCACCTCCCATGTTTTTGATTTGGTTAATTTGTCACAAAATAATGCATTTAAGATGATATTTGGTTAAGTTGATGTTTGGTGAATTTGCTATGATTTTGATGTGATGTAAATGTTAGGATGTATCGTAGGTTCTATATATAATATGTGATGTGATGTTAGTGTTAAGTTGTTTTTAGTTGGTTATATAATATATGTCCATACCCATATGTTAAGGCGGTTTGTCGTATATTTGTGCGCTAATGGGTAAACTTATCTTTTTTTGATAATGAATATAGATGGCTTATTCAAAGGTACTTCATGTTCATCATGGAGGGCGTGTGACCTCCTTGAGTAGTGGTGTAGAGTTTCTAGACATGACGACTCAGGTTGTGTTCTTCCCGCGTAGTCCTAGTTTCAATGAGGTTGTTGTGAAGCCGAGAGAGGTGTTGGGTTGGACCAACATTGGCGAGGATGTTCTTTTAGAAGGAAGATACGATGCTGGGTGTGGCCTTCGGTCGTTTACTCATATGATACCTATCCGTGGCATCGACGAGCGGGATTTATACAAGGAGCTTGTTGAAGGGTCCCAAATAAGATCTCTAGTGGTCATTGCGGTCAAAGTCACCGGTGTTGTGAGGCCACAACTTCTCATCGATCTGAACGAGTGCCCCTCGGTTATTGAAAGATGCAATGATGGTGGTTGTGCGGACGTCTATGAAGCGGGTCCAAGCCAGCCATCAAACGTGTGGGGGACAGAGAATGTTGATAACGAAGATATGCCACCTCACAATCCTTGTGTTGCGGTGTTAGCTTTGACGGATACACATGAGTTGAGGAGAAAGTGAAGGTTGCAAACATAGGTTGTGGAGAGACAAACATATTTCAAAAAGATGTTACACCACCTCGCAACCATTGCGGTGGGGTGTCGGCTTTCATCGAGAAAGACAACAATTCTCAAGACATTGGGATCGATAGAGAGTTTGTCGACGTCCCCGAAATCATGTTTCCATCCTCACCTTGTGTACCTCTCGTGGCATCAAGCCAACTTGATGGAGATCCAGAGACATTTGAAGAAAAAAATTCTGAAGACGAGGGATATGCTCAAGCTTTTGCGTCTGACTCTGACAAGGGCCGTCCGGAGTTCCAATTTACCAAGAAGGGGACCGATGAATTTATTAAGGTATGGGGCAGACATCCAAGCATTCATGAGTTCAGGGATGTTAGGGAGGCACACCTAGCTGTAGCGGACTCTAACATGCGGGAATTTGGGCCGGAACCGCCTAATCCCGTCCCCAAGGAGGAAGCACGAGACCGATCTCGGCGACGACCTTTGATATATGAAGGCTTGAAGTTCAAGATTATGTTGGACATGAAGATCTGGCTACAGGAGTATGCCGTCAAACATCATCGGCCATATAGAGTATTCAAGTCCATAAAAAACAAGCGCTATGTTGTGATATGCGAGAAGGAAGATTGTCCTTGGAAGGTTAGAGCGAGGAAGACCTCGGGTAGTTGGTGGAAGATAAGTAGAAGGCGTGGAGGGCAAAACAAATGGCTCTGAAGATGGCCTATGGTGATTGGGAGGACGCGTATGGAAGGCTACCTAGGATGTTGGCAGCGATGGCCTTTCGCAACCCTGGAATGACACAGGTTGTTGAGCCGCATCTAAGCAAGTCCCGCACTGTGAAGAATGTGAAGTACCCAGTGTTTGGTTGAGCATTTTGGTGCTTCGGCCCATGTGTCGAGGAATTCAAGCATTGCCTGTCATTTCTGTCTGCTGATGGCACATTCTTGACAGGGAAATTTAGAGGCACCCAGCTCATGGCGATCTGCTGCGACGCAGAGAGTCGATTGGTTCCATTGGCCTTTGCTTTGGTTACACAATAACAACTAGAGCTGGTTCATGCACTTTTAGGACTAAGGTTGTTGGCCCTGGACGGGTGGTTTGTGTCATATCTGCATGATCTGGATCATACGGGTTCACCGAGCTTCCTGGAAGAGCGCGATTTCTAGACATGGTGATAGTTTGGTATTGCCCACTGAATTGAGGGCGTTTTTGTAGACGAGAACCAATGGTTACCGAATCAATGAATCACTGCATCGAATCAGTGCATCCGCGACGCTAATAGTGTGATGTGACATCTCACTGGCTCATTCAATCACTGAATCAGTGAGAACTATACTGTAGTATCGATTTAGTGAGCACTGCATTGTGTGTGATGTGATAACTCACTGAGTAATTGAGCACTGACTTGAATGAGTGAGCACTGCATCCACGACGCCATTTGCGTGTGATATGACATCTCACTGGGTCACTAAGCACTGAATTGAACCACTGCATCCACGACGCGGGAATGAACCATATCACTAAATTGATTGATTGCTGGCATCTTTTCCATGATGTGACATCTCACCAACTACACTACAAATGATTGGGTGGGTGAATTCATTGATTGTGGGCATCTTTTGGAGCTGATGGCGACAACTCATACACTACAGTACAAAACCTATTATCCTATATATATCATGTAAATTATCGTCATTTCTCACATCTCGTAGACAGCTAGAATATCATGGACAATCGACGTTTTTCGTGTGACTGCAACTTAGAGGCAAGACTTAGTTACTGTTGGACTTTCCCGCGATGCAGGTTGAAGATATTGGGATTGTCTAGGCTCCGATGGTCAGATAACTTCCAACTGTTCAACAGAAATATTTATGACTTAATCAAAATATTCAACGTTGTTTAAAAATAATGATAGGGTAACATGCAATGTGGATTCTACAAGTGGTGGGACGATCCGTTTCCAGTTGAAGCGCGAGTCCTCATTACCGACCAGCGTGTCGAGATAGAAAATTTGAAGGCTGTATTCGAGCACTCGGTGCGGAGCCATAGCCTTGCTGTCATGTAGCCCCAGTGTTTCTTTAGCACGATCTATGGTCCTCCGTAATGTATCCAGAGCACTCTTGTCAACTCTGCTACTATTTTCATCATAATAAAGTATCGGGCAATATATCATTTGTGTGTCTCTAGCTAGTGTATTAAATCTATTTTAGTTCCGCTGCTTGCGTCCCGCTATCCTCTAAAAATAGCACCAGGTGTGGGTTGTCTTCACTACAACCAAGCGATTCTTTCACTACCACACACGCACACACATAATGGCCAATGCAAGATAATCTTTGGGGAGTATAAAAGGAAAAGAGAAAGCCATTGAACTCGTAGGTCATCGGAGTGGTTCATTCGTTTTGTACAAGTGATCTGCATGTTTTTTTTCTGCAACGGGCACATCTCTCTCCATGGGTTATTTATAGTCTAACTTCCGAAATTTCACTTCTACCAACTAGAGACTACAGACTAGTACTAGGTGATGGCAATAAATATATTTTGATTTTTTTTAAGACAGAGCACGTGTTCATTCAGAAAAGGATACAGCACACACCCACGCACTCGCACCCTGGAACCTACCCGAAGCCCAGCTGTCCTGAAGAAAGTATACACAGAACCCTGGAAAACAAAAAAAATTACAGATCAGCCCTTCCAGGTCCCCGAGTACAACCACCCTGACGTCCGCCGCTCCCGAAGACCAGCGCCGCCGCACCGCCACTGGAGAGGAAGAGGACGGGAGCCTTGCAAACCCAGAGTCGGAGGAAGCTCAATCGCAGTCCAGTTGCGTTAGAAACCGCAAGAGACATCCGACACGGAAGTTGGAATCGAAACCATTATGGCACATCGGCGGGGGAACTCCCCCGAGCTTCCCCAACCTCGTCCTCGCCTCCTCCGACCGACGCTGGAGAAGAAGGGCGAAGCCACCAACCACCTACCACACAAGTCGCTCCAGAACAACCGCCCTCAGGCAAACGCCGACTGCCGGACACCCGCCCCAAGCGCCATCGCTGCCGCTCGAGCCGGAGCACAGCCGCCAACACCTCCAGTACAGCCCACCGGTGCCAGGAAACCAGATCCGACGGGAACCACCTTCACCACTCTCCGCCGGGACGGAGACAGGATAGGAAGGACGTTATTCCACTGCAAGGACGCCGCTGCCGCCACCTCGCCGCTCTTGCCCAGAACACTCTCCATACTATACAAGGGAATGAATCCCTCCCGCCGGCGAGGGGCCAGGGTACGCCGCGCCTCCAAGGCCCATGGGGCCTCCGGAGGCGGGCCGGACCGCCGGCAACACCGGCGAGAGGATCGAAGCACACCAACACCCTCTTTTCGCCTCTTTTCATTGTAGCTGGGGAAAGGAGGGGTGGAGGTTTTGTTTTAGTTTTTCATAATATTTTGAATTTTGATAACAATGCAAAATATTTTGATAGATGCGTACAAGACTTTTTAATTGCCTCGTAACTATGCACTACAAAATAGGTAGTTAGTACCCCTACCCGATCGACCACTGGTCAATCACCAACTTTTGTGCTTGACCCTCTCCTCCACGAGCGTAAGCACATATATATTGCACAAAATGACGAACCTGGTACCTGATAATAAAAAACTCGGATAGTAGTTCCTAAACAGCCTCGCGGTTGTTTCCTTAACCTGGTAGCTATTACTAAACAACCTAGCAACTGCATCGGGAAAATCCTAGTAGCTATTGCTAAACAACATGTCAACTACATAGAATAATCTCCCCGCAAAAAATAAAATAAAATACATAGAATAATCTGGTAGTTACTTTCGTAAAACCTAATAACAGTATGAAACAGCCTGGTAGCTGCATCAGAGAACCTGGTAGTTGCTTTAAAAAAACCTGTAGCTGTATCATAAAATCTGGCAAAGAGTTCCAAACAACCTGATATTTTTTTTCTTTGAGGGAAATCCATCATGGCACACTTTATTAATAATCAAAACAAAGATACATCATCCACGAGGAATTGTCAAATAAAGCTTGATGGTTCATCGACCCAATTACACAACGACTTATCCTTGTACGAATTCCTAGTTATTTGCAAAAAACTTGGTAATTGTTTAAAAACTTGATAGCTATTTTTAAACAAACAGGTAGCTACGTCGGAGAACCTGGTGGTTGTTTCTACAAAATACTGGTATCTAGAATACCTAGCATCTAATATGTTTCACAAGAGTTGCACGTGAGTGTGGCGTAAATCTTTTGCAAGTAGACAACCACGTGCAAAAAATGAATGTCATAGGGATTGTTAACAGTGGCCATCAACTTTTGAAACTGATAACGATGTTTTTGTGGAAAGATTCTTTCCATGGGCTGCATGCATGCCCTGCCAGCCTTCCGTGATTCTTTTCTTTGAAGCCCGATGCACGCAATACCAGCCTGACCATTGCATGTCTCGGGCGTGTCGTGGTTACTGGTTCCAGGCCAAAATCACTATTTTAATCCTTACGACAAGATTAGCATAAAATGACCCAACTGAAAAGATTGACACAATCTGACCATTTTTAGTAACGCCCAGCTGTGTGGCGTTGCCGTTGCACTGCGCAACAGCAGGGTCAATGGCGTTGCCCCTGGCCGACCCCTGGGCAGTCACCGTTGACCAGGCAACGCAAGGGGCCATGGCGTTGCCCCCTGAGGCCTTTAATTATTTTACTTTCATGTTATTTACTTTGCTTAGTTATTTTTTATTTATCGTTAGTTTGCTTTTCTGCACGTCAAAAAACTCAAAAACAACAAAAATATTTAAATTTCAGCAAGTAGTGTTATCTTTCTTATGCTATTATGTTTCCTCCTAAGATGGGTATCAAGAAAGTTAGAGTTGGAGAAGGAGATTTGATAGGAAGAGAAAATTTGAAGTGTTTCCTATCTCACATTAGCACATTAAGAGATTTCCCTGATAGATCCATTGTTGAAAGTTCTTGCAATTGTGCTCAGGCTCTTATCATGGTTGTGGAAGGACTAGAGGCAAAGTTTGTTAATCTGAACCCCTTTATGCAACAAATGTTCTTACAATTAAATGATATGGCAAAAGGGAAAACTAAAGACTTTGTTCTAGGAGCTTTAACCAGGAAATTTGAGGGTGTAGCTAGAGAAGTTTCCTCTCGATATAAAATACCAACTGGATTCCCTGGAGTTTGTCATGTATTGGAAAAGAGAGACTTGGATAGGATGAAATATATAGGTGAAACTGATAGTAAGAAAGAGGTGATTGACATAACACTTCCTTTTAAATTAATAGGAATCTCCAATGCTGTTGAAAGAAACTATGGCTGGGTCACTCCTTGATGAGTGGATTTTGTGAGATGTGTTAGAGCTCAATTGTTACATATTCTCATACCAATCCCTCAGATCATGATCCATCTAGCCACTTTCATGTCCATTATGCACGATTACTAGTTTCCATTCATTTTATTGTGATCATTGCATAGTTTTTAGTTTTTATATTAGATTTTATTAGTTTTCCTTGGTTTGGTGTGTGTGTGTAGGTGAAATAAAACTCCCATAGACTTAGCATGAAGAAAAGATCCAAGTTGGAATCAATCCGGAGAAGTTACGGGCCCCAGATACAAGGCCTATGGAGAGTTTGGCAAAAACATATTTCCAATGAGGCCAAATTGAAGATCCAATACCAGACGATTGTCGAGCTCGTCCTACAAATCCAACGAGACCAAGAACATCCAAATCAGAGTTTGTATGAGGAAATGGCGGCCAAAATATGAAATACCGCGCAAGGACATAGAAGAGAAGACGGGGTGCGGTACGAGCGGGACCACTCGTACCACGTGTTCTGGGCAATGGGAACAACCATATCTCATGCGATTCTTCGCCGATTTCATCCCCGTTTGTTCCTACGGGATACTTGTACTTCAAGGAAGGTATTGAGAGAGGTTGGGACTCCTCTAGAGCCCTTGGATCAAAGGGGAGGAGGCAGATCCACAGAGGAGGCTCGAGGAGGCCAGCTATATATTCAACATCAACCCTAGCCACCGGACATTCATCCACAACTTCGTCCACAACCGACGCGGCTGCCGGGGGCTCTTCTCTCTCATCTAGAGGGAGGCCTCTCCCTCAAGAGATATGTCTCCAACACCACCACCACGACGTCCATGCAAGATGGGGAGACGCAGGCGCCACCACCATAGTCACTGGGCGCCGGCCCTAGGCCGTGTGTGCTGTCCGCCATCAACGCCTCCATCTTCCTCCTTGCTCCTGTATTTTGTAAGATTGAACATGGTGATGACATCAATGAATCATTCCTCTTTGTGTCATTATTCATCTATGTTTGAGTGATTGATCCGGTTCTAGGTTGAGGTATGATCTATTACGCAATATTAGACTGTAGCATTAAGTAATCCTCTAGTATTTACTCTCTTAGTGTTGTACATAATGATATGTTGGGAGGCGTCCTTTCATATAATCTTGTGAGAACTTGCATGTACACGGAGTAGATAGATGACTTTATGTGATTCTTTGGTCCGTTGTGTATTATTGACATCTCGCTTGTGACCACGACGTGATGTTATATGTAGTACATGTAGGAGTGACAGTCCGCGGGCAGCCATAAGGGATCGTTTATTTATCGAAGAGTAATGGTTAACCATAGAGCGTAATGCCTTGTTCCGGTCATTGTGGCCTTAATCGCTTCCGGCTACGCGGCAACCTCTGGCCAGGAAGGGGACATTTAGTTACGTTTGCAGTGGTAGTTGGGAAGTAACGATGTTTGGGAGACCGCCTGTAATATTAGTAGATCGCTGCCACTTAGTCGCCCTCCTTGTACTAGTGAGACCGAAAGCCTAGACACCGCCTTTCATTCTATTCAATCCTACATTTACAACACCTTTTACTTTCCATTCTAGTCTAGTTTACTTTACATTCTCATTCGTAGTTTAGTTAAATCTCTTTATTACAGCATTCCTAGCAACCGATAGAATAGACTATTCCAAACTATGGTTTGGGTGCGAGCGCAGCTACGTACGTGACAACGTAGTTGCGGGGCTGGTAGTTGCCTTCCTTTAGCTCCCCTAGTTCGACACATAAACTGAGTTGCAATACTTCCCAGGAATTGTGCTTCAACTAGCCATGTGCACTTGCAGGACATCACTCCTGAAAACCCCTTTGAAATAGATAGTAAACCAATAAAGTGTAGAGATGAAATTATTCTACCCTATATTGAAAATGTTCACCTTCTTTATGAGAAACCAGATGAAGGGGAAGATGATGACTCAGATTTAGAAGATGAGAATTCCTTGGGAACTAATGATGGAAAAACTTAAAACTATCCCAAAACACTATGCCTAGCTAAAAGACATTAAAGAAAAACGCTTGTGGAAGGCACCCCATAGTTATCTTTTTATTTTTATTTGAGTCAATAAAGTTGCTATGTTCTGTAGCAACAAAGTTTTTTATATTTTTCTTTAATAAAGTGGCAAGAATTGCCTTTACCATGTTAAGTTTGCAATTATGTGTGGTGCTATGCTGAAACTGAGAATTTTTTTGCTACTGTAGAAATTGTTAAAAATCAATAGTACGTGATAAAATCATGAAATTTTAACACAGTTTACATTTATGAGTTCTCTGTTACGTGCTAATTTTTAAGAATTTTGTGAGTTACATAAGTAGTTTTAGAAGTTACATCTTTACGTACTGCTCTGTTTTGAAATATTCCTGTTTAACTTGTCTTTGGTTAAGTATGTTTACTTTTTATTGTTTCTATGAGGGTGTAGGAATTTCAAATTGCGTAGACATGCAGTACCTAATGATTAGCTACATATTCATAACTTGTTCACAGTAAGGCATTATTAGAAGTAATTTTTATTTGAACTAACCTATCTCAAAAAGTATGTGTAAGTTTTGTGTGAATGAGGTTTTTAAGACCCAGGTGAGACAGTGATATGAGAGCTATTTGGAGACGCAAGAGCTCAAGCTTGGGGATTCCCAAGACATCCCCAATAAATTTTAAGAGATCTCAAGCTCCAAACTTAGGGATGCCCAAGGCACCCCCCCTTCTTCCTCAACAAGTATCGGTTTTTCTTGGTTGGACCTATGTTTTTATTTATTCACATATTATGTGCTGTTCTTGGAGCGTCATTTTATTTTTCTTTATGATCATTACAATCATCACATCTGAAAATTTCTGAATTGAGAGAGTATATGCATGGCTACATATTTTTAGAATTGCTCTATTGCTTCACTTATATCTTTTAGAGCACGGACGAAGTAGAAACAGAAACACTTTGAAACTCTCCGTACTTCACTTTTATATTTTGGAGAGTTGAAATTGCAATTGGTTTGTGAATTAATTTACATATGATTGGCATGGCATTCATGTGTTGGTACTAAAAAGATAAGTATGTATAAGTGGCCTGATAAAAAATTTTCATGAACAATCTCCAGAAGTTAAAAACTTGTGAGCTGAATTCTTTGCAATTGTTTTGAGATAATTTGATAACAATCGATAGGCATTGTGATGGATGAACTTGCATCTGGAAGTGGTTAGTGTGTTAAAGTTGACTGAACCTAAGCCTTTCTTTCACCTAATAAACAAAAACTTGGGAACTTGTGTAAAGACTAGAGTAAATCAAAGTTTTGACATGGTGTTGTAAGTAAACTGGTGACTTTGGTTTAGGCCGGGACGCAAGATGGTTAACTCCTACCGAACTACCCCCTTGGAATGCTTGATTGCATGGTTCTATGTTAATGCCACAAAGCATTTGTGTAGCATCTTGAGTTCTTTATGATTAATGCGAGTTCGAAACTTTATGCACTTCCATTTCATCTTTAAATTGCTAGCCTCTTCGTTATTGAGCATTGCCCACTCTCACCTTGAGACATGGTGCATACCTCACTGATGCATCCAAATCCCGTGGGAGGACTTTCTCATGTTCTCATACACATAAGCCCAAATATCTTCGTCAAAACAGCCACCATACCTACCTATCATGGCATTTTCATAGCCATTTTGAGATATATTGCCTTGCAACTTCCATCATCATTTACATTACATTACATGACTAGAGATGTGATATGTCATTGTCATTTTTCTTTGCATGATCATATATGAGATGTGAGATGTAAGATGTGATATTTATATGGCACAACCATTGTTATTTATTTTCATATATGCTACTCTAGATCATTGCACATCCTGGTACACTGCCAGAGGCATTCATATAGAGTTTCTATATCATGTTGATTAGTTGAGTTGAGTTACAGATACATTCAAAAAGTGTATTGTTCATCATTGTAAGGTGTTCCTTCTACCCAAAAAAAAGAGAGATATCAAATATAAGATGCACCATGGAGGTGTAAAAAAAGATATATAAAAAAGTAGAGGATGAGAGAAGGAGCAACACCATTTTTATTTTTAGTATACACTTGTGCTTTAAAGTAGCACCAGTTCTTACCAGAAAATTATAAAGTGCTTCAAAGTAGCATAGCTGCATTGCAATAGAGAGTTTTCATGTGCTTTATATTTCATATACTAGTGGAGACTTTACATTATAGAACTTGGCTTGTATATTCCAAGGATGAGCTTCCTCAAATCCTCTAGGTCTTCATGAGCAAGCAAATTGGATGCACACCCCATTAGTCCATAGGAGAGCTTTCACACATTTATAGCTCTTAGTACTCCTTGCATAGCAATTACTACTCCTTACATTAACACGATTATAAAGCCTTCCCATTGCCTAATGATCAGCTCCTTTGATGCAAGATTTTCTTTATTTTTGTCTTCTCACAACCCCCATCATTATTCTCCTTTTCCCTATAAGTGTTAAATGTCTAGACTTGCGCTTGAGTATTCCATGAGTAAGTTGCGTGGATAATATAGAAAGATCATGCAGTTATTGTACTTGGTCGACCTTGGGTTGGTTTATGATAAGATTGCCTTTAAACATAGAGATACAAAAGTTGAAGCTCAGTTCCCAACATAATATTGACCTTCTTTCTAAACCTTTGGCAAAGAGAATGTTGACTTGATGCATTGATTCATGAAAGGATAATAGGGAATTTGTCTATGTGTTTTGATATTGTTTGATAATTGTTAAGTATGTACAATTGCTTTGCATTGCTATTCTTATGGTTAAACGTTAATGAGACTACATCAGATAATCATGTTCATGTTAAGGTAGCATTCACAACAAAAAATATTTCTTTTGTCATCTACCTACTCGGGGGCGAGTAGGGATTAAGCTTGGGGATGCTGATACATCTCCAACATATCTATAATTTTTGTTATGTTCATGCTATATTTATATCATTTATATATAGTTTTGGCACACTTTCCTATGATTTTTATTGGACTAACATATTAATCTAGTGCCAAGTGCCAGTTACTGTTTTTTTGTTGTTTTTGTGCACCAGAAATAAAATATTTCCGAGGACCAAAAAATCCAGAAAAATTATAGCTGGAAGAATGACCAGGGGACCTAGTGGGCCAAAATGGGCCAGGGGGTGGGGCCAGGGGCCCACACATCCCCCTGCGCTCCCTAGGCCCTGGGCGCATAGCATTGGCATGTGGGCCCATAAGGCTAACCCCTGGTGCCTCTTCGTTCCGACGCCTTTATAGACAACCCCTAACCCTACCTTGATTATACGGGAATTTTCACGTCGCTGCTTCATCCTGTTCCGAGGAGATCCAATATGGAGTTCTTCCCCGGTACTCTACCGGAGGGGGAAATTGCAGCCGGAGCCTTCTTCATCAACTTTGCTGCTCCGATGACCATGTGTGAGTAGTCCTCCTTGGACTATGGGTCCGTAACAGTAGGTATGTGGCATCTACTCTCTCCCTTTCTTGAATACAAAGATCACATGAGCTACCTAACATGATTGTGATCAATCTGATGTAATTCTAGGTCTGTTTGTTGTGGTGTGATGAATTATCACTTTATGATCAGATTATATATGGATATTTATTTGGTTTGTTTTGGTTCTTTGCTGCATGATTTATATATGTACATGCTCTCCGATCTATTAGTCTTGCACTGGCCATGTTTAGATGAATGATCTCCAAGAGGGAGTTGTGTATGTTGGTTGGGTTTAACCTTGCAAGTAATCTATCTCAGTGATAGAAGGAGAAAAAAGGCTTGTAGTGTGTTATTGCCACTAAGGATAAAAAGATAGTTGCCTAATTGTCTCAGTGATTAACTGGAGGTAATGAGAATATGCTATCAACATTATGTCACCTTGCTTAATGCAATACTCTATTTTATTACATAATACTTTGTGATGCATGATGGATTTCGGTCTTGAAGTGGAGTATTAGCTATAGATGCATGCTGGATAGCGGTCTATAGACATAAGGACGTAATGGCCATATGAAATCATAACATGTATGATCAAACATAAAAACTTCAATTTAGTCGATACACAACTGTAACTTATTTACCATTCCTATGCTATTTGGAGAGATGCCACTAGTGAAATTATGGATCCTGGTCCTTTCTTCTTCATAAATACAACTCTGTTTTTACTGTTTTTCTATTCTTTTTTATTCTAAAATATTTTTACATACTTTAATAAAATTCATTTGCATACACACGATACATTAATCCTTGTAACTAGCAAAGTAGTGAGATTGACACCCTCACTAGACTAAGTTGGGGACCAAGAAAAGTATTTTAGTTGAGTTCAGGGCTGATCATTGGCTCGTAGGAGAACTTCGCGGATTGATACCTTGGTTCTCACCCTAAGGGAGGATTCTTCCGATACTACAAACCCTTGCTCTTCAGGGCCCAACAGATATTCTCGTTTTGGCCCTACGTTATTACCCAGGGATATCAGGAAGCAATCATTACCCTCAAGTGCAAGGCATAATTATATCACTTTCTAATATGGATGTGGAAGTAATGGGTGTCGAACCCCAAGGAGCTAAAGGTAGGTTTCCTATTCTCCCAAACAATATTTGCCACTGATACAACCTTATATACACTTTTAGTGTCTACTTTACTAGAAGTCAAATTAATAGCTGTAGGTTGTTTTGTGGAGGCAAGTCAATAAAAGTTAGGTGCAGGTAGTAAAGATTGCAAGCAAATAAAAGAGTGCATGAAGTGTGTTAGTAAAGAAGATGATGGAATTGTCCCTAGGCAATTGGCTACGATAATATGATTGGTGTATATACTTCTTACAATTGATATGTGGGAGAGGCCTATGCTCAGCTCGCTGCAAAAATATTGACTCACATGCCACTTATGATTGAACCTCCAAGAGGCAACCTACCTGCTCTTGGAAATTATTAAGGTAAACCCAACCATAGCTTTAAGTTCTATGGGTCCTCTCTATCCCACACGTTATAATTCCAGAGATTGGGTGATGGTTTCTCACTGCCCCCCTCCTTCCTCATAACGCATTGCTAACCCTAGAGTGTTGATCTAATGTATGTTTGCACCCATACACAGGCACAAAGGACATCACCATATCAAAACATACAATTCATACTAGATCACTGATGCCGTAAGGACAAGGGAAACTACTCAGATATGATAGAAATAGCGCAACACATCATAGGGTAACAATTCATTGCATCAAACACCATGTCTTAGTAGGAGATTACAGAGGTTCTTCGATGGTGAACCCACTAAATACAAGAGGAAGATGGTGATGGAGATGGCGGTGAAGGCGATGGAGGCGATGTTGGTGATGGTGATTCCCCTGGTGGCGTTTCGGCGCTGCTGGAAGAGAGTGGGAATGGGCCCCTCCTTCTTCTTCTTCCTTGGCCTTCTCGCCTGGTTAGGAGAGCTGGTTCCCCTCTAGTTTTCATGGCTTTGGTGGCTTAGAGGTGAGAGCCTCCCCCGAGATTGGATCTAACTTTCGGGGGAGCCTTTTCCGCCCTCCGAAATCTGTCTCCCATCACTATTTTATTAATTGCTGGAGATCTGTAACTCCAAATTTTTTGAAAAAATATGGAGGTTCGGCAACATCAGTATCTAGTTTGTGCCAGAAGGAGAGCTTCTAGAAAAAAAATTCTATGCTGCCCACACACCTTTCCCATGCGGTTTGGGCTTGGGTGTGTGGCCAGGGCGCGTGGACACCATGTTGCCCCTGGCTCCACCAATTTGCTTGCCTTCATGGGAAGGTTCCTGCACCCACGGACATTAAACATGCAAATCTGCCCCTCTGGCAATTTATTTGTAGGTTAGTCCAAAAAATTATAAATTATTGCATTAAATGATAAGTAATAAGCATGATAACTTCAAAAATTATGGATACATTTAGGGCGTAACAAGCAATAAGGCTGCTTTCTCTTATGATCTTTCATGGTTCAAGAGGGAAGGTTTCGATGATCTCATTGCTATCGAATGGACTAAAGAGACCAGTGGTGTTTCGAATGTCGATAGGTCGCAAAACAAGATTCATCATCTTAGACAATTCCTATGGTGTTGGGCTAAGAGTGCGAGTGGCACTTACGGAAAAGAGAAAGAGAGACTACATGCTCTTATCGACGCACTAGATATAAAGGCTGAATCGACCCTTTATGCACAATAGAATGTGTTGCTAAGAGAGAGGCCGATGAGGGCGTGAGAGGAAGAGATTTAATGGTCCCAACATGCTAAGGTTCATCATGTGAGGGAGGGGATAATGATACCAAGTAGTTCCATTTGATAGCAAATGGCAAGCATCACTTAAAAAAAGGATCTTCCGGTTGGAATAGGATGACAGCATGATAGGTGGTTAGGATCATCTCAAAGCCTATGTCATGAATTACTATAAGCACTTGTTCAGCTCCCTGGTGTCCAATTTTGTGTCGATGAATGAGGACATCAGTAGTGACATCCCACACCTCTCTCTGGAGGAGAACACTATTTTGACGGCACCTTCTACGGAAAAAGAGGTATGGGATGTCATCTCTCAGATGGAACAAATAAAGCTCTAGGGCCAGACGGGTTTCTTGCTGAGTTTTACCAAAGATTCTAGGAGGTCATTAAAGGGGGCCTAATGCCAATGTTTGATGACTTATAAAGCATGAATTTGCCCTTGTTCATGCTAAACTTTGGTATTATCATGCCGCTCCCCAATAAGGAGGACGCGGTGCAGATTCAGAAATTCTGGCCAATTTGTTTGCTTAATGTTAGCTTTAAGATATTTACTAAGGTTGGTACTAATAGGCTAACAACTATTGCTCATACATTGGTTCGTCCGACCTAGTCGGCTTTCATGCCAGGACGCCACATCCTGGAAGGTGAGGTCATCCAACATGATACTATTGATGAGTTACACTCTAATAAACTCGATGGAGTTATCTTAAAAGTGGACTTTGAGAAGGCATATGATAAGGTCAAGTGGCCTTTCTTGCAACAAGCTCTTCGGATGAAAGGTTTCGCTCACGCCAGGCGTCAGTAGGTTGAGATCCTTTGTCCAGGGTGGTAGCGTCATGGTGAAGGTCTATAATGACATTGGTCATTATTTTCAAACCCAAAAGGGGTTACGATAGGGAGACCCAATGTCGCCAATTCTCTTTAATATTGTTGCCGACATGCTAGCCATCATCATTGCAAGAGCAAAAGGAGGATAGTCAGGTGGGTGGTCTCATCCCTCACTTGGTGGACGGCGGTGTGTCCATTTTACAGTATGCAGATGACACCAGCATTTTTATGGAACACAATCTGGAGAAGGCAATTAACTTGAAACTTATTCTTTGCCTCTTTCAACTATTATCTGGTCTCAAGATTAACTTCCACAAAAGTGAGCTTTTCTGCCTTGAAAATGGCAAAGCACAGTAGAATCAGTATAAACAACTTTTCGGTTGTGAACTAGGATCGTTCCCGTTTTGCTATCTTGGGATACCAATTCACTATCGTAAACTTCTGAATAAAGAGTGGAAGGGGATCGAGGACAAGTTCGAAAAGAAGCTCAGCAGTTGGAAGGGTAAGCTCTTGTCCTATGAGGGTTGGCTTGTTCTTATCAATGTTGTTCTCACGAGTTTACCGATGTTTATACTGTCCTTCTTTGAAATATCCAAGGGGTACGCAAAAGATTGGACTATTACAGATCCAAATTCTTCTGGCAAAGTGACGAACATAAATGGAAGTATCGTTAGCTAAGTGGGATATTCTGTGTCAGTCGAAGGATCAAGGAGGTATTGGGATTGAGGGCATCAAAATCAGGAATAAGTGCTTGCTCAGCAAGTGGTTGTTCAAGCTAATGACAGAGGAAGGGGTCTGGCAAGAGCTGCTTCATAACAAGTACCTTTAGTCCAAGACTATGTCCTAGGTGTTCGTAAAACCAACCAACTCTCCATTCTGGAAAGGTTTTATGAGGGTTAAGGCTGAGTGTTTTAGCCGTGGTACTTTCTCAGTGACAAATGGCCGCACCACGAGATTTTGGGAAGATACCTGGCTTGGGGTTGTGCTACTTGGCCTCCAATACTTGAACCTATTTAACATTATGTAGTGGAAATATGTTTCCATTGCTTTGTTGCTAGGATGCAATCCCTTGAATATTGCATTCTGACAGGAAATAGTCTGTGATAAATGGATGGCATGGGCACATCTGGTTCATAGGTTGATGCCGATCAACCTATCCTAGGAATCGAATGTGTTTCGTTGAGGGTTGCATACTTCTGGCATTTTCTCCGTTAAGTCCATGTACACTGACCTTATCCACAATGGGCCTATCTTAGAAGGAAATATATTTGGAAGATCAGAGTGCCGTTAAAGATAAATAAATTCACATGGTACCTGGATAGAGGTGTGGTTCTAACCAAGGACAATTTGGCCAAGCGAAGATGGCAGGGATGTAAAAAATGTTGTTTTTGTGACATGGAGGAGAAAAGACATCATTTATTCCTTGCTTGCCCATTTGCTGCCCTGATCTGGCGTACCATCCATGTAGCCTTTAATCTACCCCCACCAAATAGCACAACGAATATGTTCGGGAACTGGTTGGTCGGGGTTCATCCTAAACTTAAGGCTCAACAATGTGTGGGAGTTTGGACCCTACTATGGGTGATTTGGAATTGCCGGAATGATTACGTTTTTAACCGAACAAAAATTCAATTTTTTTTGTAGGTTATCTTTAGAGCTATAGGATGGATCCGTACATGGTGTTCTCTCCAATGAGCGGAGGCCAATGCGCCTATGGACTTTGGGTGCAACCAATGGGAGATGGTTGCACGGGCTATGTTCGATCGGTTTGGATGGTGGTCCACTAATAGGATAGATGATTGAGTCATGTATTCTCATTTGCTGTCAGTTGTACCCCTTTTTTGTTTCATCATTTTGTATAACTCGTTGCTACAGAACTTGCTTCAACAAAGATGGTTGTGTGCATCGCCTGATGCAGAGGCCAGGGGTTTAACCTCCTTTTCGAAGAAAAAATGTATTTTAAGAAAAAAATTGACCAGTAATGTGGTCAACAAAATTTTAGTTATATGCCACAAAAAAGTATATCATTAGATTCACATTTAAAAGAAGTTCCCAATGGTATAACTTTTATGGCACACAACTCATATTTTGTCGATCAAATTAATAGTCCTATTATTTCTTAAAATACGTGCAGGCCTAACGAACCCTGACAAAGGGCATACATAATATAAATATAGTTAGCTCGAAATAAGACATCTTAGGTGAAGGACATTTAGTTAAATGAGCACCATGATTCGATATGCCAAAGATTAACAAATATGATAAAATTCATAAATTCATTACGGGAATAAACCAATTTACGGAATGAACATGTTCTTTGGATTTATTCTTTCTTTTCGACTACAAATATGATTGGGTGGAAAAAACGATTTGAAACTAATGATATAATTCTAGCCTTATAGGTAAGCAAACTAATCGCCATTTGCAAAGCGTTATTTCAGAGATCTTGGCCTTAAACCTTAGATCAAACAACTAACAACCACGGTTTCTTCCCCTTTAGAAAAAGGTGAACATGGGCAACTATTTCTCCACTTAGTGAACGCTGGCGAGACCACAGTTCCCACCCTCCTCTGCTCACAGCTCGGGCAGCGGGAGGAGAAGGGGATCCCTGTTTCACTCCTAGGTTATTCACATACAGGGACGGAGCCAGGAATTTTGTATAGGGGGGGCGAGTTGCAGACTTGAGCTCTTATAGGCAGTTGGGCATCGGTTAACCATAAAAAAAGTTTGTGCTTGCAAAAACCTAAGCCTGAACTAGTGTTTTCATTAGTGTGAACACTACAAAAAACTATTAAAATGTGCATTTTTGGCAAGACAAATTTAGTTTCCAAATTGATTGCATTACGAATTTGGTAGACAATACAATATCTATCTATTGATTCCAAATTCAGTTTTCATGTTGATCAATTAACAATCATTCATTTTAACCCACAAAAATCAGATATTTGAAGCTGATGTTAATTAAATTATGAGAGTGGATGTACCATACACGCAAAGAGGATGTCAGATTCCGTGCATCATCTCCTCTGTGGTCGCTCATGGTGGTGGTGTTTCTCCTAATATCCTTTATAGTGGCTGAGGAAATGATCAATTGGGATTTCTAGGCTTGAACGGTTGGAAGCAAGTGCCCTAGGAAACGTTTTCCATTCTTCTCTTCCTCTTCGTATCTACACACAACAGCCTATATTTCCTACTGTAATTAACTTCTCATGTTCGTAGGTTTTTTATGGAACAACCACACAAATTAGAGCAGATTAAAGATCAGGAGATGAAGTAAGGGACTAACCGTGCAGGTAATCAGCCGTGGCGGATCTCGATCAACCCCCCTATGATCTTCGCTTGGAGACTGAAGCTAATCTTGCGGGTAGGCGGAGATTGGAGGCAACGACAGATGGGAAGATCGCACGAGCCGAAATCTGCGTGCGTTCAGTTGCAGCGATATAAAATTGTGTCGATCGCCAGGATTGTAGCAGACTGCGTTGGTGCTCCTGGTCGCAAGCCCTTGACCGGTGGACTATGTTCTCTTTGACCTTGATGGTGGGCCCTTTCTTTTGCTGGGTTGTAATCTGTTGTTTGTTGTACATGGGCTGCCCGAGGGGTTTCACGGTGTTACACGAGACAAGTGGACAGGGGGGGCGAATCAAGTCAAAAGGCCGGCTAATAAACGGATCTAACTAATCGCTATTGAGGAGGACAACTTCGTTGGGGGGGGTCTAGCCCCCCCTCGTCCCCTCTTGTCTCCGTCCCTGTTCACATAGGTGGGGTTAGTTTTTTGAGTGGTGGTGCTATTGAGGTGAGGATGGCGTCAGGTCAAATAAAGTTGCCTTGGCTTCTTGCTGACCGTGGCAATGCTCTCCATGGCCACGTTGAGAAGCCGTTGGCCTCGTCTGCTCGTCATCTGGTCAAGGCGGTGAGATTAGGCCTTCATTTCCTCTTCAACGATTGCTGTATTTTGCACTGGCACCGGCGGCCGGGACGTGATGGAATTTCTTGAGAGGGATTGGTTGTTCAACGGCTATGGCTCTGTGTAGGAGATATGCCCTAGAGGCAATAATAATAGTTATTTTGTATCTCAAAGTTTGTAATGAATGTTTATGTTTCATGCTATAACTGCAATGATTCTCAAGTCTACAATAACACGAGGCTCGGAGGGAAACTCATGTGCACGTGTGGTATAATAAACGGTAAAATGTATTCCTAGTCATGCCTCTAAGACTAGCTCAAGTGTTGCATGATGATCCTGTTTTCCTGATCATGGGCATGACTATGCCGGCAATTTTGAGGGCACAATGTTAGAAGAACACTTGTGTTGAATTGACTCGAATTCATGTTATGCTATGAGATACATTTGTCACAAGTAAATGGTTAATAACACAGAGAAAGTTAATGTTTGCATAATTCCTTAGACCATGAGAGTATCGAGTTCCTTCGTACTTGCTTCGTGAATTTTGGGGTTTGTTAAATGGCATCTGTAACAGGGTGGCTATTATGGCTGCTTACAAGTTCACAGAAAAGTATGACAAGTAACTTAATAGCTCAAGATTGAGATTTGCTCCTCCGATGATGGAGAGATATTCTTTGGGCCCTCTCAGTATTACGGTATCCATCATCCTCTGCCCAGACACAATTTGATTTGATCACAGGGATGCCAGAACGCGGAAACGAGAGAAGAGAACAAAACCGGTAACGAGGTAACTGGCATAGTGGACAACTTGTTGATCCACGAGGATGCCGATAAGTCTCTCCTCGGGTGTTTGTAACATATCGCGAAGCAATAGGAATAGCACACGGCAAACTATAGGTTCACTCGAATATTCATTCGTGTGGGTATATGGATCAATATGGATGTCCACGGTTCCGCTATTGATCATTGATCGGAAAGTGTTCCGGTCATGTCTACACCTCACCGAACCTATAGGGTCACATGCTTAAGGGTCATCTATCTGATGAATACTAGACAGGGAGTCTGAGAGAAAGTCACCGGAAAAGTTTCGGGGACAACCGAAAAGTTTTGGAGAGAATACTGGAAAAGTTTCGGTAAAACCGAAAAGTTGTTTCGGAGTAAACCATTAAGTCAAATTGGTTTCGGCACGCGCCTGGAACTTTTTGGAGGTACCAGAATTGTTTTGGAAACTTCTGAAATTTTTCCAGAGAGAAAAACCAAAAATGTTCCGGAGCAACCGGAATTGCTGTAGTTGCTTTTCGGTGAAGAAAATCATTGATCTGGAAATGTTTTGGAACGCTTCCAGAATTATATTAGTGCGTACTGAAAATATTCTGGACCTACAGAAATATTTTTGGATCTATCGGTCGTGGAAAAATGTCTTGATGAATAGTGAAAAGCACTTTATGGTTACTTTTTGGAAAGCCACCTTTTTGGGCTTTGCTCAAAAGATCTTAGGGAAGACTTCGGAAGGAGGGAACCACTTTTTTTTTGGGGGGGGGGGGGGGGAGGCACATGGTGTGGCCAGCCAAGGGTGGAGCTCCTCCATGGAGCTCCATTTCCCTTCCTTTTATGCCCTTGTGAAGGTCACATGGCTTGGGCATTTTGGTACTTCCAAGTGCGACCCTACCCCTTGGCTTTTCCTATAAATAGAGGTGGAGATGAGCTCTCCACACTCACTCCTTACTCTTATACAAATGCCATGCATGATCTGGCTTTCTCTCTGCCTCCCAGCGAAATAGTTTCGTAGAGTCGAAAGGCTGTCTGGGTTCTGGTGGGAACTAGTTCTGGACGGCGAAGCCCTTTCGGATAGTTGACACCGTATGTGTGCAACCCCGTAGAGAGGTCATAGGTTCGATCTTTTGCTCGAGGGGCTGTTCGAGTGTCCTCCCGAAGGGCTGTCCGATATACCGTCTGAGTTCGAGGGTCCTCCCGAAGGGCTGTCCGTGACACCGTCCGAGGGACTATCCGACCGCCTCCCGAAGGGCTGTGCGAGGGACTGTCCGAAGAGTAGACAAGGGAGAACATCCTCGCGGTTTTGAGGTTGTAAATCCTATCTGCGGGGATCTACACCGATGATCTACCTCGACTCTACTTCCGCTACGCTACGAGTCGGTAATGATCAGATCAAAAACCCTGTATGCATCTCCATAGTGATCCTAGGCGTGCTCGCAGTACCAATTTTTTTTGTTTTCTGTCGCGTTCCCCTATAGTGGCATCATGAGCAGTGCTATGCGTAGATGTAGGTTACGATCTAGAATACATGAGATGTATGGGTATTGCATAGTATAATTTTGTAGTAGATGAGATCTATTGCTGAAAATTATTTATGCAGGTGGCAGATGAAATCTGTTGCCCGATGTTCCTATTGCTTCCCTTGAATTTGCTTAGTCCTGATCTTGATGGCATGGTAGAATCTGACAAAGTTCTGGCAGTCCGTGATCCTTCCATGCCGCTCCTGAGTATGCTGGTTGAACAGATCAACGAAGTGCTTCAGTGTCTTTGGGTTCTACCATAGTTAAAGAAAGATGGATGTTTCGCACAGTAAAGGGCAATGTAGATATGATCTGCACGGGGTTCTTCCGTATGATGAAGTTCAGTATGGGGCTCGAGATTTTATTATCTCATGTTTCATACGCCCCGCAAAGTTAATCTAGCAACTTGAATAATCATACTTGATGATAAACGTTGGTAGCTGCAGTTTAAGTCAAAACCTTAGAAGCCACGTAAAAATAAAAGTTTGCATAAACCGATTAGAGGCGTCTAACTTGGTTTTGCAGGATGAAATGAGATGTGCATGTGATATGGTATAGCAGTTCTCATATTAATTTGATTATGTATGAGATGACTATATGATGTAAAATTAATTAACATGACCTGCGTGTCATGATTCGGCATGAAGGCTGGATCCATATGATTGTCACTTTAATGACCTGTGTGTCAACCTTATATAATGCACTTATTTAATTAGCTATAGAGATAGCAATATTATCTGGTGCATCGACAAGGTGGTGGCAATCTTCGCGAAGGTGAACACCGACGGAAATGCCGAAGATGAAGAAATGAAAGACTTCTTCGTCAGAAAGGGCTATACCATATCATGCTATTATGAATTGCCTGAAATGTTTATCCCTTTTGATGCACCCTTCTTGATTGCGCGGTAGTCGCTTTTTATTAGGGTGATCTCTCACTGAAATATCAAGTAGTTAGTTTTCTCCCAAGTGTAGCACCGTCATGGCACCTATCTCTCCGGGGCATCACATGATCTCCATGGGTGCGAACGATTAGAGAAGTGTGAGGTGGGTGAGTTGAGACCTCGCAGTGAGATCACTTGGTTGTCTTGACGTTCCAGAGGATCGTCCTGAGCTCGGAACACGACCATCGAAAGATGAACAAGAATCACATAGAGATGTGATCGGCAAGTTTGCCTACCGATTGAAGTTTGCGCCATCAGTGTTCATCTCGTTCAATGGTGTTGAATGGAAATGCGGGTCTTGAATCACTCACAATCAATTATGAGAGATATTGATCTGAGTGGGAGCGCACCTTAGAATAAAATTGTTTATTCACTATGTGCAAAATTCATTATGAACAAAGTCTAAGTGAAACTTGTGTTTACCATTGTAGATCAAATGGCTCGCAACACACTGTTCAATTTAGCCTCGATGTTAGAGAAAGAGAAGTTAGCTGCAGCTGGGAACAACTATGCGGACAGGGTCCGTACCCTGAGGATTGTCCTCACGTGTGCTAGAAAAGTGTATGTGCTTGACGCACCTCTTCCAACTAAACCGGCGGCAACTGCCCCGGAAGATGAAAAAAATGTCAGGGCCACTAAGGATGATGACTGCAATTTAGTGCAGTGCCTCATACTGGCTTGCATGAGTCCAGAGCATCAAAAACATTTTGAATTCCATAACGCCCATGATATGATCCGGGAATTGGATGCTCTGTACAAGAAAAATGCATGGTCTGAACGTTATGATATAACAAAGACCATGATGGATTGCAAGATGGCTGAAGGAAGTTCAGTTGGCGAGCACGTGGTCAATATGATTGGCTATGCTGAAAGGCTTAAAACCCTGGAATTTCCAATTCCACCAGCCCATATGATGGACATGTTGCTTGCTTCACTCCCCCCGTCTTACGACGGTTTTATCATGAACTACAACATGAATGGGATGGAGAAGACACCGAATGAGGTGCTCTCCATGCTAAAAACTGTGGAAGGAGGACTATGAAAAAATTGTAAGCAAGTGTTGCTTGTGAATAAAACCGCCAGTTTAAAAAAGAAAGGCAAGTCCAAGAAGGGCAAGGGCGCTGGTAAGACCGGCTCCGGAAGCAGCTCTAAGGGCGGAGCCAAGACATAAACTGAGTGCTTCTACTGCAAGGGCACCGGACACTGGAAGAGAAACTGCAAGAAGTTCTTGGCAGATAAGAAGAAAGGTATAAATGTTATACAGGTTAATGTCATAGATGTACTGCTTGCTAGCGAAAATTCTAAGTCTTGTGTATTTGATACCGGATCGGTTGCTCACATTTGCAACTTGATATAGGGGCTTCAGAAGGTGCGCAAGCTGGCAAAGAATGAAGTTGTGATGCGCATCGGGAACGGTGTTGGAATCGCTGCTCAAGCCATCGGCATTATGCCTCTACGTCTCCCTTCAGGATTTACCTGAGAACTAAATAACTGTTATTTTGTTTCGGCATTCTGTAGAAACATTATCTCAGGATCATGTTTAGCACACGATGGGTACTCCTACAAGTCTGAGAACAATGGTTGTTCACTTTATTGTAAGGATATGTTTCGTACTAAATCTTGAATGTGGAAATGATGTCTTTAACATGAATGCTAAACGCCTTAAGAAGGCTGATACCACCACCACTTACTTGTGGCACTGTCGTCTTGGCCACATCGGAAAGTAACACATGCAAAGACTCCATAAAGATGGAGTTTTACCGTCCTTTGATTTTGAATCATTTGACACATGTGAAGCTTTCCTGATGGGGAAAATGACCAAGACGCCATTCATGGGTCATCCTGAACCGGTGGGTGAATTATTGGAAATAATACATAGTGATGTATGTGGTCCGATGAGCACGGCTGCATGGAGTGGGTATTTTTACTTCGTGACTTTTACTGATGATTTAAGTAGGTATGGATATATCTACTTGATGAAGCATAAGTCGGAAACCTTTGAAAAGTTCAAAGAATTTCAGAATGAGGTAGAAAATCATCGTAACAAAAGGATTAAGTTTCTTCGATCAGATCGCGGGGGCGAATATCTTAGTCATGAGTTTAGCCAATATCTCAGTGACCGTGGAATCGTTTCACAGCTTACGCCTCCCAGAACTCCACAAGGAAACGGAGTGTCGAAAAGACGTAACCGAACCCTCTTAGACATGGTAAGGTCAATGATGTCTCTTACAGATCTGCCGTTATGTTTTTGGGGTCACGCACTACTCACAGCTACTTATACATTAAACAGAGCTCCATCTAAGTATGTTGAGACGACGCCATTTGAATTTTGGTATGGGAAGAAACCCAATGTGTCGGATCTCAAAGTTTGGGGTTGTGAAGCTTATGTAAAATGTTTACAACCAAGCAAACTTGACCCCAGATCAGACAAATGTTACTTTGTAGGTTATCCCAATAACACCATTGGGTATTCCTTCTACCACCAGTCTGAGGGCAAAGTGTTTGTCACAAAAGTTGGACACTTTCTCGAGAAAGAATTTCTCGCTAAAGAATTAAGTGGGATGATAGTACAACTTAATGAGATTAGTGAATCTTCGGCAACCGTTGACATGGCTAAGGAACCGAAAGTAATTCCGCAAATTATCCCTACAACCAAGCCGGAAGTTGTCGCATGTGATGCGGAAACTTCTGACAAGTATGTATCTGAAAGGCGCATATCAGGTAGGACCATCGTGCCACCAGAGTAGTTTCATAACAAAATCTTCATCCTTGAAGACGATGAACCTGCGCACTACAAGGAAGCGATGGCGTGGCCCAGATCAAGGGAATGGCTCAAAGCCATGAAATCCGAAATTGAATCCATGTACGAAAACCAAGTTTGGAACTTGGAAGAACTTCCAGAAGGCGTAAAGCCCATTGGTTGTAAATGAATTTTCAAAAGAAAGACAGACGCGGATGGTAACATTACTATCCATAAAGCTAGACTTGTCGCGAAGGGGTTCACGCAAGTTGAAGGAGTAGACTACGATGAGACTTTCTCGCCTGTAGCTATGCTTAAGTCTGTGCGGATACTACTAGCAATTGCTGCTTATTTCGATTACGAAATATGGCAGATGGATGTCAAAACGGCTTTACTAAATGGAAACCTCAAAGAGGATGTATACATGATACAGCCTGAAGGTTTTGTCGATCCTAAGGATGCTACAAAGGTATGCAAGCTTCAGAAGGCAATTTATGGTCTGAAGCAAGCATCAAGGAGCTGGAACATTCGTTTTGATGAAGTAGTCAAAGAGTTTGGCTTCATCTGGAATGACGAAGAATCTTGTGTTTGCAAGAAGTTTAGTGGGAGCGCAAAAGCATTTCTAATCTTATATGTGGATGACATATTGTTGATTGCAAATAACATGAATTTTCATAGCGAAATAAAAGACTCATTGAAGAAGAGTTTTTCAATGAAGGACTTAGGCGAAGCGGCATATGTATTGGGCATCAAAATATATAGAGATAGATCAAAACGCCTGATAGCGCTTAGCCAAAGCACGTACATTGACACGGTGTTTGTAACACCCCTGTGTAATAGCCACTATGATCAGCTGCTAATAATGCCAAGTTATATCATTTGCAGTGTTTGAACAAAGTGGTTAACCAAAGCAAATCAACTTCATTTTGAAAATCAACTCAAATTCAAAAGTGAAATATGAAGTTGATCAAACACTGTTGAAAAAATGTTCTTTAAATGGCAAATAATCCAGGAACATTTGTAAAATCTTCATCAAAATAGTTGGAGTTAGATAAGTGACTCTAACAAGATGAAACAGCACCAAAACAGGATATTTAAATCCATTTAAAATCATTTCTAATTCAAATGGAATCCAAATCTGTCCAAACCAATTTTTGGTGGAAGGGAATATTGCATTGTAATATTGGGGACAATTCTCATACTTTACAAAAATGCTAGAGTGCCCTAACTAAATCAAAACAGAAAAGACTAAAAAGAAAAGTAAAACAGAAATCAGAAAATATAACGTGGGACACTGTGCACTGGGCCTTAGTGCACAGTGCCCCGGACACGGCCCAGCTGGCCCAGCCCAGCGCGGTCGTCTCTCTCCTCCCGCGTGCTGTCGCTCCCCCTCGCCGACACGCCGACGCCGCGCCGCGCTGTCGCCCATCCGGCGGCTCCGCGACGTAGATAAGGTCGCCCCGAGCCCCCTCGTCCTTTCCCTCGACCGAACCCTAGCTCCACTCCTCCCCGTTCCACTCCTCTCGCTCGATCCAGCTCATCCCGAAAATAGCCGTCGCCGTCGCCGCGTCGATCCCGCGGCCTCCGGCCACCACTCGCCTCGCCGCCACGTCGTAGAGGATCGCCGTCGTCCGCTGCGTCCCCAGACGCCACCAGTTGGAGCCGGGAGCCACGGCTCTGAGCCCGGCGACCTCGTCTTCTTCCTCGGGCCGCCGCCGATCCCGTCGACCCCTGCTGCTACAAGGCTGTCGAGGGCTTTTCTTGGCCGCTCGGTGAGCACCCGCACTCCTCTCTTTTCCCTAGGTAATCGTGTAGCTCCCCTGGTTAGCTGCTGCGCTGTCGCTGCCGTGACCGAGCTCTGCTCGCCGCCGTTGAGCTCCAAGCTCACCCACCAGTGCACCTCGATTTCGTTCGAGCGCGTCACCGTGTTTAGTAGGTCGCTAGGAGTATATAGCACATGCGCGCGCGCTTCCTAGAGCTCCGCAGCCTCGAATCCGTCGATGCCTGAGCTCCGGCCGCCACTTCGAGCTTGTTTTCGGCGAGCTCCGACCACCTTAGCCCGCGGGATTGGCGCCGTTGGACGCGGTTCGTTCTCAGCTCTCGAACGCGCCCAAGCACGCTGCGACTGGTGCCCTGTAGCTCGATTCCGAGCAACTCCGGCGCTCGGCCGCCGCAAATTTGGTCGTCGGAGCTTATTCCGGCGACGACGCCGGTGAGGCTGACCTGGCACTGACGTGTGGGGCCGCCTGAGCCACTGACGGGTGGGCCCAACTAAATCGTTGACCGAGTCAACTCTCTGACGTGGCACTCTCTGAGTATGACATGTGGGACCCAGCTAATTAACAATTTAAAATAATTAGAAAATCAGTTAATAATTAATTAAAACCCTAACTACTCACTGACATATGGGGCCCACCCCCTAACTAACTCAGATAATTAAGTTAGCTCACTGTTAGTCTAAACAGAGGCTGACATGTGGGTCCCACTGGACCCACATGTCAGGTTTGACCTGTACAGCCGGCTGTTGACTTGCTGATGTCAGCATTACCTCATGCTGACGTCATAATTCCATTTTCTATAAATAAAATTAATCCCAGAAATTCAAATAATCTTTAAAAATTCATAACTTTTAAACCGTATCTCAGATCGAAAAAGTTAAAACATGAATGTTGCTCAGAACGACGAGACGAGTTTGACCGTGTCGTCTGTTCCCTTGTCGGAACCTCCTATGTAGAAGAACTCGAAACTCCGGGCCCGAATCCGGCAGATGAATAGTGCACTCACCCAGGTTATTAAATCGTAGAATAATCCTAAAAATAACTAAAATGACTTAGATGCATATTTAGACAACCCTGCACTACATCATAGCATAGCACGCACTGTGTGTCATATGTTTGCATTATGTTTACCTGTTTCTTCCCCCTCTTCTTTCTCGGTAGACACTGACATTGACGTAGCTCCCGAGGCAGACGCAGCTCCGGAGTACGACTACGTCCCCGACGACACTACTGACGATCTTGCCCTTGCCCCCGAGCAAACAGGCAAGCACCCCCATTTTGAGCATGCCTATATCGCCTATTCTCTTCTCTCTTATGCTTGCATTAGAACTGCTACTGCTACTGTTTTCCTATATCTGCTGCATAGCCTGTTTATTGTAACCTGCCTTGCTACCTTTTCTGGTTATCCTAGACTGCTTAGTATAGGCTGGGTAGAGACCCGACAGAGACCCCCACTTGATCCCGACTGCCCTGCTAGATATCAGAAGACCCGATCAACGGGATTGAAGACCAGACCCTGGCACCGCACATCATTTCCCCCTTAGTTGCCGACACTACTGGGTTACCGTCGAGTGCCGAGGGTGATACCTCGTCAGCACTTCTGATGATAACCTTGTAGGTTAGTTACTCGGTCGTGGTATGCGAGGGTGATTCCCCCTACACCACCCCCGATAACAGCATCGTCGCGCAATGCTTCAAGTGTGGACCTCGAGGGTGATTCCTCCTTCGTTCACCTTGACTATAACATCAGGTGGGATTCCATCGAGGGTGATTCCTCAGGGTTCCCTTGGTGTCAGACACACGGATACTGTTGTTGTCCTTACTTGCACTGTACCATGTTACTAAAGACGGGTCGGCCCTGAGGGGTACCCGCGCGAGCTTTATGCGAAGTGATGTGGAGACGAGTTGACCTGGAGGGTGCCCGCGAGATAATACGAGGCGTGGCCGGGCATTCCTAGCCCTTGCCGCAAGTCCTCGAGACGGGGCGACGGGGTCACATCGATCGTGAGTCTCTGCTCGTTTCTGCGCGATCCTAAACCACTAAACGGTTTGGATATTTGATCCGAGGGGCCTCTGGCCTGATAGCACTAACCATCACGTGGGCATAGTATGGGCGTTCCGCGTCGTATACTTCAGCCGGAGCTTAATAGACGTCAGCGACTGAGCGGCACACGCTGGGTTGGACTGTGAACACAACCGCACTTGTATAAGGGGTTGCTAGGTCTGCTCACCGGCGGTGCACGTAACGTGCAGGAGTTCCCGGGGCGATGGCCCAAGACCCCTGGGGGCATAGGTTAGTCCGGCGTGCTGACCTCTCTTTTAAGTATTCGGTCGGGTTGCGGCGTGTCGTTTGGCCGAGGGCGGGCATGACCCAGTAAAGTGTGTCCGGCCGGAGTTAAGCGAGCGTGGTGGGTGACTTGGTGCACCCCTGCAGGGAAGAACTTATCTATCGATAGCCTGTCCTACGGTAACGGACACTCGGAGTTGTATCCCAATCGGTGCAACTAGAACTTGAGATGAGAACTGGATAGTACGGCTCTGGGATTGCTTTCTCGTAGGGAGTCGAGAAAGGATCTCAGGTCGAGGTTGATGATACTACTACTACTTTACATTATGTCCATCTGCTCTCTTCTAATGCTGCAAGACTGTCGAAGATTGTTGAAGATGCTAGTCTTTGATAGGACTTGGCTTTCCCCCTCTATTCTGGCATTTCTGCAGCCCAGTCCACATATACAGCCTCCTTTTTGACAATGTTGCATATGTAGTGTAGATCCTTGCTTGCTGAGTACTTCGGATGAGTACTCACGTTTGCTTTACTTTCTTTTTTCCCCATATCCCATTTGATGCCACCAGACGTCGGAGCCCCTGAGCCAGGCGCCCCAGTCGACGACCAGTTCTACTACCCGCCTGGCGAGTACTACTACTATGAGGAGCCGGCTGACGACCAGGAGTAGGATCGGAGGGTCCAGGGCAGGAGGCCTACGCCTTTCGATCGTAGATTTTATTTTACCCCTGCCTCTGTGAAGTCCTATCTTTCTCTCTGTAATATATCTATACTCAGATATCTGATGCTTCCGCTGACGCTTATATGCCATCGAGCTATGTATTCGAGCCCTCGAGGCCCTCGCTTGTAATATAAAGCTTGTATGACTTTATTTATGTTTTAGAGTTGTGTTGTGATATCTTCAAGTGAGTCCTTAGGCTTGATCATGCGCATTTGCGTGTATGATTAGTGCACAATTAAGCCGGGGTCGTCACAGGTTGGTATCAGAGCCGACTGCCTCTAGGTATCCCCCTTTCCAATTCCTTGGTCGAAGTTGAGTCTAGTGGTCAAAAACTGTTTTACTAACATGGCTGTGTGGCTTATGGGCCCACGTCGCCAAATGGGTGGTATTAGGATATTTTATTCCTCGTCTTTACTCTGGGAACTCTGATCTCTCTTCTATTCGGGTTAAACGATTTTACTAACACCGACACTTAGGATCTCGTAATTCCTATCCTCCCGGAGAGCTGGATATCTGTGCGATTTCCCTGTCGTTGATCTGATTAGTCTGATAATCATTTCCCTTTCCATTGTTTTGTTTAACCTTTCTCGCCGAGTTGTATTATACTCCGAGTTGTCATTCGATAAGACCGGATTTTTGCATCAGAGTGCACACGGAGAGTAGGATCCAGCAAGTTGATTGATCTTCGGTGTTTTCTAAACTCGACTTAAGGTTGGGTTATCACCAGATCCGTGTCCGCGAAGAGGATATTCCGAAGACTGCATTCGTTACTCGTTATGGCTCATATGAGTACACTGTCATGTCTTTTGGCTTGACCAATGCTCCAGCAACATTCTCCCGCTTGATGAATTACATATTCATGGATTACCTCGACAAATTCGTCGTGGTATATTTGGATGATATTCTGGTTTATTCGAAGAACAAAGAAGAACATGCTGAGCATCTTCGCCTTGTTCTGGAGAGACTTCGAGAGCACAAGTTATATGCCAAGTACTCTAAGTGCGAATTCTGGCTTTCTGAGGTAACCTACCTTGGACATGTCATCTCCAAGGATGGTATCGCAGTTAACCCGGAGCGAGTTCAGGCTATTCTTGAATGGACCCCTCCGAAGAATGTCAAGCAAGTCAGAAGTTTTCTTGGGCTTGCAAGTTATTGCCGCCATTTCATCGAGAATTTCTCCAAGATTGCCAAGCCCCTGACTGATCTGCTTCACAAAGGCGTTAAGTTTGAGTGGACAGACAAATGTCAGGAAAGCTTCCAGACTCTCAGCGACAAGCTGACTTCTACTCCAGTGCTTGCTCCTCTAGACTCCTGCAAAGATTTCGTGATCTTCTGCGACGCCTCTCGCCAAGGATTAGGCTGTGTCCTAATGCAAGAGCGAAGAGTAATTGCTTATGCTTCACGACAACTGCGTCCACATGAAGAGAATTACCCCGTGCATGACCTCAAACTTGCTGCTGTGATATATGCTTTGAAGCAATGGCGTCATTACCTCCTTGGTAATCGGTGTGAGATTTACACCGACCATCAGAGCTTGAAGTATTTATTCACTCAACCAGAACTTAATCTTCGTCAGCAGCGATGGTTGGAAACAATCACAGATTATGATTGTGGTATTTCCTACACTCCGGGCAAAGCTAATGTGATGGCTGATGCCTTGAGCCGCAAGTCTTATTGCAGCAACCTCATGGTAAAGCAAGCTCAACCCCAGCTATATGAAGAATTGCGCAAGCTGAATCTCTGTATCATTCCGCAAGGTTCTCTTAATAACCTTGTGATACAACCAGATCTTGAGAAAGATGTCAAGATTGCGCAATCTAAAGATGCTGAAGTTGGTCAGATGAAAAGGGAGATTCACCTTGAAAAATACAGGGATTTCTCGATTGCTGAAGAAGGAACCTTGTATTTCAGAGACCGCATTGTAGTACCTCGCTTTCAACTGATGACTGACAAAGTCATGAAGGAGGCCCATGATACACCGCTATCTATCCATCCGGGTAGTACCAAGATGTATCGTGACCTTCGACAAAGGTACTGGTGGTCTAGAATGAAGCAGGATATCGCTCGGTACGTTGCTGAATGTGATGTGTGCCGTCGCGTTAAAGCAGAACATCAGAAGCCTGCTGGAATTCTTCAACCACTTCCTATTCCTCTGTGGAAATGGGATAAGGTTCAAATGGATCTCATTACTGTCCTTCCCAAGTCTCAGAAGGGTCACGATGCCATTCTTGTCGTCGTCGATCAACTCTCCAAGGTTGCACATTTTCTGCCAGTTAAGGAGACCATTACTGCTAGTCAGTTAGCAGAATTGTATATCTCTAGAATTGTTTCACTCCACGGTATTCCGAAGGAGATTAGCTCAGACCGTGGCAGTTTGTTCACTTCCAAGTTCTGGGAAAGTTTCCAACAAGCTATGGGAACTCACATCACCTGGAGTTCAGCTTATCATCCTCAATCGCAAGGCCAAGTTGAGCGCGTTAATCAAGTGCTTGAAGATATGCTCCGAGCTTGTGTTATATCTTTCGGTAAGAAATGGGAGGAATCTCTCCCGTATGCCGAGTTCTCTTATAACAACAGCTACCAAGCCAGCTTGAAAATGGCCCCCTTCGAGGTTCTTTATGGTCGTAAATGTCGAACCCCTCTGAATTGGTCAGAAACTGGGAACGACCTCTTGTTGGACCGGACATTATTCAGCATGCCGAAGAACAAGTCCGAATTGTCCGGGAAAACCTCAAGGCGGCTCAAGACCGTCAGAAGAGCAATTATGATCGCAAGCGATGGGGTGTGATTTATCAACCAGGTGATCAAGCTTATCTTCGTGTCACTCCTATGAAGGGCACCCGTCGTTTCGGAATCAAGGGCAAGCTAGCTCCTCGCTATATTGGTCCTTTCCGCATTGTGGCTAGACGTGGACAGGTGGCATATAAATTGGAGTTGCCACCACAATTCTCTCATATCCACGACGTCTTCCACGTGTCGCAACTTCGTAAGTGCTTCAAGGAATCTCCGCACCGTGCAGTGGATCATGAGATGCTCGAACTGCAAGATGATCTATCTTATAAGGAGCATCCGATCCGCATCCTTGAGGAAGCTGAACGTCGAACTCGTCAGAAGACGACCAAGTTCCTGAAAGTGTAGTGGTCGAATCATACTGAAGATGAAGCCACTTGGGAACGCGATGATCATCTTCGGGAAGAATATCCAGGACTTTTTCCTTCTACCTCCTAAATTCTCGGGACGAGAATTTCTCTTAGAGGAGGAGAACTTGCAACACCCCTGTGTAATAGCCACTATGATAAGCTGCTAATAATGCCAAGTCATATCATTTGCAGTGTCTAAACAAAGTGGTTAACCAAAGCAAATCAACTTCATTTTGAAAATCAACTCAAATTCAAAAGTGAAATATGAAGTTGATCAAACACTGTTGGAAAAATGTTCATTAAATGGCAAATAATCCAGGAACATTTGTAATATCTTCATCAAAATAGTTGGAGTTAGATAAGTGACTCTAACAACATGAAACAGCACCAAAACAGGATATTTAAATCCATTTAAAATCATTTCTAATTCAAATGGAATCCAAATCTGTCCAAACCAATTTTTGGTGGAAGGGAATATTGCATTGTAATATTGGGGACAATTCTCATACTTTACAAAAATGCTAGAGTGCCCTAACTAAATCAAAACAGAAAAGACTAAAAAGAAAAGTAAAACAGAAATCAGAAAATATAACGCGGGACACTGTGCACTGGGCCATAGTGCACAGTGCCCCGGACACGGCCCAGCTGGCCCAGCCCAGCGCGGTCGTCTCTCTCCTCCCGCGCGCTGTCGCTCCCCCTCGCCGATCTGCCGACGCCGCGCCGCGCTGTTGCCCATCCGGCGGCTCCGCGACGTAGATAAGGTCGCCCCGAGCCCCCTCGTCCTTCCCCTCGACCGAACCCTAGCTCCACTCCTCCCCGTTCCCCTCCTCTCGCTCGATCCAGCTCATCCCGAAAATAGCCATCGCCGTCGCCGCGTCGATCCCGCGGCCTCCGGCCACCACTCGCCTCGCCGCCACGTCGTAGAGGATCGCCGTCGTCCGTTGCGTCCCCAGACGCCACCAGTTGGAGCCGGGAGCCACTGCTCCGAGCCCGGCGACCTCGTCTTCTTCCTCGGGCCGCCGCCGATCCCGTCGACCCCTGCTGCTACAAGGCTGTCGAGGGCTTTTCTTGGCCGCTCGGTGAGCACCCGCACTCCTCTCTTTTCCCTAGGTAACCGCGTAGCTCCCCTGGTTAGCTGCTGCGCTGTCGCCGCCGTGACCGAGCTCTGCTCGCCGCCGTTGAGCTCCAAGCTCACCCACCAGTGCACCTCGAGTTTGTTCGAGCGCGTCACCGTGTTCAGTAGGTCGCTAGGAGTACATAGCACATGCGCGCGCGCTTCCTAGAGCTCCGCAGCCTCGAATCCGTCGACGCCCGAGCTCCGGCCGCCGCTTCGAGCTTGTTTCCGGCGAGCTCCGACCACCTTAGCCCGCGGGATTGGCGCCGTTGGACGCGGTTCGTTCTCAGCTCTCGAACGCGCCCAAGCACGCTGCGACTGGTGCCCTGTTGCTCGATTCCGAGCAACTCCGGCGCTCGGCCGCCGCAAATTTGGTCGCCGGAGCTTATTCCGGCGACGACGCCGGTGAGGCTGACCTGGCACTGACGTGTGGGGCCGCCTGAGCCACTGACGGGTGGGCCCAACTGACTCGTTGACCGAGTCAACTCTCTGACGTGGCACTCTCTGAGTATGACATGTGGGACCCAGCTAATTAACAATTTAAAATAATTAGAAAATTAGTTAATAATTAATTAAAACCCTAACTACTCACTGACATATGGGGCCCACCCCCTAACTAACTCAGATAATTAAGTTAGCTCACTGTTAGTCTAAACAGAGGCTGACACTGGACCCACATGTCAGGTTTGACCTGTACAGCCGGTTGTTGACTTGCTGATGTCAGCATTACCTCATGCTGATGTCATAATTCCATTTTTTGTAAATAAAATTAATCCCAGAAATTCAAATAATCTTTAAAAATTCATAACTTTTAAACCGTAGCTCAGATCGAAAAAGTTAAAACATGAAAGTTGCTCAGAACGACGAGACAAGTCTGATCGTGCTGTCTGTTCCCTTGTCGGAACCTCCTACGTAGAAGAACTCAAAACTCCGGGCCCGAATCCGGAAGATGAATAGTGCACTCACCCCGGTTATTAAATCGCAGAATAATCCTAAAAATAACTAAAATGACTTAGATGCATATTTAGACAACCCTGCACTGCATCATAGCATAGCACGCACTGTGTGTCATATGTTTGCATTATGTTTACCTGTTTCTTCCCCCTCTTCTCTCTCGGTAGACCCCGACGTTGACGTAGCTCCCGAGGCAGACGCAGCTCCGGAGTACGACTACGTCCCCGACGACACTACTGACGATCTTGCCCTTGCCCCCGAGCAAACAGGCAAGCACCCCCATTTTGAGCATGCCTATATCGCCTATTCTCTTCTCTCTTATGCTTGCATTAGAACTGCTAGTGCTACTGTTTTCCTATATCTGCTGCATAGCCTGTTTATTGTAACCTGCCTTGCTACCTTTTCTGGTTATCCTAGACTGCTTAGTATAGGCTGGGTAGAGACCCGACAGAGACCCCCACTTGATCCCGACTGCCCTGCTGGATATCAGAAGACCCGATCAACAGGATTGAAGACCAGACCCTGGCACCGCACATCACTTCCCCCTTAGTTGCCGACACTACTGGGTTACCGTCGAGTGCCGAGGGTGATACCTCGTCAACACTTCTGATGATAACCTTGTAGGTTATTTACTCGGTCATGGTATGCGAGGGTGATTCCCCCTACACCACCCCCGATAACAGCATCGTCGCGCAACGCTTCAAGTGTGGACCTCGAGGGTGATTCCTCCTTCGTTCACCTTGACTATAACATCAGGTGGGATTCCATCGAGGGTGATTACATAGGGTTCCCTTGGTGTCAGACACACGGATACTGTTGTTGTCCTGACTTGCACTGTACCATCTTACTAAAGACGGGTCGGCCCTGAGGGGTACCCGCGCGAGCTTTATGCGAAGTGATGTGGAGACGGGTTGACCTGGAGGGTGCCCGCGAGATAATACGAGGCGTGGCCGGGCATTCCTAGCCCTTGTCGCAAGTCCTCGAGATGGGGCGACGGGGTTACATCGATCGTGAGTCTCTGCTCGTTTCCGCGCGATCCTAAACCACTAAACGGTTTGGATATTTGATCCGAGGGGCCTCTGGCCTGATAGCACTAACCATCACGTGGGCATAGTATGGGCATTCTGCGTCGTATACTTCAGCCGGAGCTTAATAGACGTCAGCGACTGAGCGGCACACGCTGGGTTGGACTGGGAACGCAACCGCACTTGTATAAGGGGTTGCTAGGTCTGCTCACCGGCGGTGCACGTAACGTGCAGGAGTTCCCGGGGCGATGGCCCAAGACCCCTGGGGGCATAGGTTAGTCTGGCGTGCTGACCTCTTTTTTAAGTATTCGGTCGGGTTGCGGCGTGTCGTTTGGCCGAGGGCGGGCATGACCCAGTAAAGTGTGTCCGGCCGGAGTTAATCGAGCGTGGTGGGTAACTTGGTGCACCCCTGCATGGAAGAACTTATCTATCGATAGCCTGTCCTACGGTAACAGACACTCGGAGTTGTATCCCGATCGGTACAACTAGAACTTGAGATGAGAACTGGATAGTACGGCTCTGGGATTGCTTTCTCGTAGGGAGTCGAGAAAGGATCTCAGGTCGAGGTTGATGATACTACTACTACTTTACATTATGTCCATCTGCTATCTTCTAATGCTGCAAGACTGTCGAAGATTTTTGAAGATTCTAGTCTTCGATAGGACTAGGCTTTCCCCCTCTATTCTGGCATTTCTGCAGCCCAGTCCACATATACAGCCTCCTTTTTGACAATGTTGCATATGTAGTGTAGATCCTTGCTTGCTGAGTACTTCGGATGAGTACTCACGTTTGCTTTACTTTCTTTTTTCCCCATATCCCATTTGATGCCACCAGACGTCAGAGCCCCTGAGCCAGGTGCCCCAGTCGACGACCAATTCTACTACCCGCCTGGCGAGTACTACTACTACGAGGAGCCGACTGACGACCAGGAGTAGGATCAGAGGGTCCAGGGTAGGAGGCCTACGCCTTTCGATCGTAGATTTTATTTTACCCCCGCCTCTGTGAAGGCCTATCTTTCTCTCTGTAATATATCTGTACTCAGATATCTGATGCTTCCGCTGACGCTTGTATGCCATCGAGCTATGTGTTCGAACCCTCGAGGCCCTAGCTTGTAATATAAAGCTTGTATGACTTTATTTATGTTTTAGAGTTGTGTTGTGATATCTTCAAGTGAGTCCTTAGGCTTGATCGTGCGCATTTGCGTGTATGATTAGTGCACGATTAAGCCGGGGTCGTCACAGTGTTGAAAAGGTTCAACATGGAGAACTCCAAGAAAGGCCTACTCCCCATGTCACCTGGCACAGTGCTTTGCAAGAATCAGTGTCCTCGAGTACAAATGAATGATGTTCCATATGCTTCGGCAGTTGGTTCTATTATGTATGCCATGCTATGTACAAGACCGGTTGTTTCCTATGCGATAAGTGTTAGCAGCAGGTACCAAAGTGATCCAGGATTGGAACACTGGGCCGCAGTAAAAATATATCCTTAAGTACCTCAGAAGGACCAAGGATTTACTCCTTATGTACGAAGATGATGAAGAGCTCATTGTAAGTGGTTACACTGATGCAGGCTTCATAACTGACCAAGATGACTTCAAATCTCAATCAGGTTTTGTTTTCATTTTGAATGGTAGCGCAGTTGATTGGAAAAGTTCCAAACAAAATACTGTGGAGGATTCTACGACAGAGGCGGAATATGTTACAGCTTCAGAAGCCTCCAAGGAGGTTTTCTGGATCAAGCAATTTCTTGAAGACCTTGGTGTGGTCCCAAGTGCGCTAGACCCGGTAGAGATCTATTGTGATAATAGTCGCGCCGTGGCTCAGGTAAGGGAGCCAAGTTCGCACCATAAGACAAGACATATTGAATGCAAATATAAACTCATTCGACATCATGTCGAAGCGGGTTTAGTGAAAGTACGCAAAGTTCACACGGATCTGAACGTGTCAGACCCGATGACAAAGCCTCTACCACGAGGAAAGCATGAGCAACACCGGATAGCCATTGGTGATAGGGAAGCCATGTAACTAGATTATTGACTCTAGTGCAAGTGGGAGTCTGTAGGAGATATGCTCTAGAGGCAATAATAATAGTTATTTTGTATCTCCAAGTTTGTAATGAATGTTTATGTTCCATGCTATAACTGCAATGATTCTCAAGTCTAAAATAACACGAGGCTCGGAAGGAAACTCATGTGCATGTGTGGTATAATAAACGATAAAATGTATTCCTAGTCATGCCTCTAAGACTAGCTCAAGTGTTGCATGATGATCCTGTTTTCCTGATCATGGGCATGACTATGCCGGCAATTTTGAGGGCACAATGTTAGAAGAACACTTGTGTTGAAACGACCCTAATTGATGTTATGCTATGAGATACATTCGTCACAAGTAAATGGTTAATAACACAGAGAAAGTTAACGTTTGCATAATTCCTTATACCATGAGAGTATCGAGTTCCTTCGTACCTGCTTCGTGAACTTTGGGGTTTGTTAAACGGCATCTGTAACAGGGTGGCTATTACGGCTGCTTACGGGTTCACGGAGAAGTATGACAAGTAAATTAATAGCTCAAGATTGGGATTTGCTCCTCCGACGATGGAGAGATATTCTTAGGTCCCTCTCGGTGTTACGGTATCCATCATCGTCTGGCCAGACACAATGCGATTTGATCACAGGGATGCCAGAACGCGGAAACGAGAGAAGCGAACAAAACTGGTAACGAGGTAACTGGCATAGTGGACAACTTGTTGATCCACGGGGATGCCGATAAGTCTCACCTCGGGTGTTTGTAACATATCACAAAGCAACAGGAATAGCACACGGCAAACTACAGGTTCACTCGAATATTCATTCGTGTGGGTATAGGGATCAATCTGGATGTCCACGGTTCCGCTATTGATCATTGATCGAAAAGTGTTCCAGTCATGTCTATATCTCGCCAAACCTACAGGGTCACATGCTTAAGGGTCATCTATCTGCTGAATACTAGATAGGGAGTCTGAGAGAAAGTCACCGGAAAAGTTTCGGAGACAACGGAAAAGTTCCGGAGAGAACACCGGAAAAGTTTTGGTAAAACCGAAAAGGTGTTTCGGAGTAAACCATTAAGCCAAATAGGTTTCGGCATGCGCCTGGAACTTTTTGGAGGTACCAGAATTGTTCTGCGAACTTCTAAAATTTTTTTGGAGAGAAAAACCGGAAATGTTCCGAAGCAGCCGGAATTGCTGTGGTTGCCTTTCGCTGAAGAAAATCATTGATCCGGAAATGTTTCGGAATGCGTCCAGAATTATTTAAGTGGGTACTGGAAATTTTCTGGACCTACAGAAATATTTTTGGATTTATTGGTCGCGGAAAAATGTCTTCATGAATAGTGAAAAGCACTTTATGGTTACTTTTTGGAAAGTCACCTTTTTGGGCTGTGCTCAAAAGTTCTTAGGGAAGACTTGAGAAGGAGGGAACCCCTTTTGGGGGGCCCCACATGGGGTGGAGCTCCTCCATGGAGCTCCACTTCCCTTCCTTTTATGCCCTTGTGAAGGTCACATGGCCTGGGCATTTTGGTACTTCCAAGTGCCACCCTATCCCTTGGCTTTTTCTATAAATAGAGGTGGAGAGGAGCTCTCCACACTCACTCCTTAATCTCATACAAATGCCATGCATGATCTGGCTTTCTCTCTCCCTCACAGCGAAATAGTTTCGTAGAGCCGAAAGGCTATCTGGGTTCCGGTGGGAACTAGTTCTGGACGGCGAAGCCCTGCCGGATAGCTGACACCGTATGTGTGCAACCCTGTAGAGAGGTCGTAGGTTCGATCTTTTGCCCGAGGGGCTGTTCGGGTGTCCTCTCGAAGGGCTGTCCGAGATACGGTCCGAGTTTGAGGGTCCTCCCGAAGGGCTGTCCGTGACACCGTCCGAGGGACTGTTCGATCGCCTCCCGAAGGGTTGTCCGAGGGACTGTCCGAAGAGCAGACGAGGAAGAACATCCTCGCAGTTGGGCGGTTGTAAATCCTAGCTGCGGGGATCTGCACCTGTAACATCCCCAGCCTCACACCACAGTGATCACCCTCTGATCATGCCACCCTCTGATCATGCCAAGTCACCATGATTAACTATGCTTGATCATCATTGCATCATATCTCATTTCCAATTCCAATTCAAATGCAAAGTAAAAATAAAATTTGTTTAAATCCAGAAACTAAAATGTTCATAACGTTGAAGATATTCCCAAAGCATTTATAAATATCAAACCAACATTAATTGAACTAGTAAAATGCCCCTAACCCGTATAAAGCAGTGTCAAAACAGCACCATTTAATTCATTTCTATTTAAATAAAATTCAATTGAAATTATATTATTACCAAACTAATTTCTAGTGTTAGCTACTATTGCACTGTAGTTAATGAGCTAATACACATAAGTTACAAAAGTCATTTAGTGGCCTAACCTGTTTACAAATCAGCAATACAAAAAAAGGGAAAAAACAAAAAGGGAAAATAACAAAAAGGGGAGAAGTGCCTCTGTACACCGGCCGGTCCGTTACTACAGGAGGCGGCCCAGCCCACTTCTCCACCGTCTTCTCCCTTCCCCTCGTGTCGACACCAGACGCCATCACCGGCGCCATTGCCGCTCGATGTGCAACACCGAGGCCACAGGAGCTCGCAGAGGACGGGATAAGGTCCACGCGACCCCAGCCGAACCCTAGCGCCTCCCCATTCCCTCTCTCGCTTCCCCCTCCTCTAGATCCCCTACCTCCCGACGTGCTCGTCGCCGTCCACCTCACTCCACCGCGGCCACCACCGCCCCCGCGCCCGTCCGCCGTGCCCTGAAGCTCGGCCGTCGTCTGCCTCGTCATCCCCGACCACGCACGCGGGCCGGGAGCCACCGGAGCACCCGCTGCCTCCCCTTCTTCAACCTCCAGGCGCCGGAGATCCGCCGCCTCGTCTCGCTTCGTCAAGCCCTCCCCGAGCCGCTGCCCTCCTCGACCGGCTCCCCGTGAGCGCCCGCTCCTCCTCGACCCCTCTTCCCCCTCTCGCGCGTAGCCTAGCTAGCTTCCTCACCGTTGCCGAATTCCGACGCCGCCACGGTCGCCGTTGCCGTCGTTCCGGCCACCCCCAGCTCCAGCCGCTTGCGGCACTGGACGCGCGGTGCAGCGCTCGTTCGGAAGAGCCCGGCCGCGTTCCAAATGGACGCCGGAGCCGCGGTTCCGGCCAACTCTGGCGTAGCTCCGCCACTGTTTGCGGTCGCCGGCGAATTTTCTGGCGAAGCTGATGTGGCTGCGCGATTAGGCGCTAAGTACTTCCTCTGTTAGACTGACATGTGGCCCCGATACTGTAGCTATTAGATTAGGCCCTAATTAACAACCTGTTAGTTGAGTCACTGACAGAGCGGGCCCACAGCCTAATTTAACCAGTTAGATTAAATTAAATCGCTGTTAATGTGCCCTGAGGCTGAGATGTGGGTCCCCTGGCCCAGTTAACCGGGTCAACGCAATTACTATTCTTCTCACTCACTGACAGTGGGCCCCTTTGTTTAGCTAATATAATTAAAACGCTTTCAATTAAAATCTATTTAGTTAACCCTAATACTCACTGATACAGGGGGCCCACCCATCTAATTAAACCCTGGTTTAAATTAACCTCTGTTAAAATGTCAAGTCAATGACAAGTGGGGCCCCTGCACTATTCATTTGGATAAGATGAGCCCAGTCAGCGCTGACTCAGCTCACTGGTCCCACATGTTAGGCTCTGGTTGCAAAACTGGGTACACTTCTCTGTGTACCCATAGCATTTCCTATTAAATGATTTTCGAATTAATATTAAAACCAGAAAATCCAGAATATTGAATAAACTTTGAAAATCCATAGAAAATAAACCGTAGCTCAGATCGAAAAACATAAAACATGAAAGTTGCTCAGAACGACGAGACGAGTCTGATCATGCCGTCTGTTTCCTTGTCGGAACCCCTACGTAGAAGAACTCATAACTCCGAGACCGATTCCGGTAGATGAATAGTGCACACACACCGGGTAACAAATCCCGTGATAATCCTAAAAATAACTAAAGTGACTTAGATGCATATTTAGGCAACCCTGCACTGCATCATAGCATAGCACGCACTGTGTTGCATCTATTTGCATTATGTCTACCTGTTTCTTCCCACTCTTCCCTCTCGGTAGACCCCGACGTTGACGTAGCTCCCGAGGCCGACGCAGCTCCGGAGTACGACTACGTCCCCGACGACACCACCGACGACCTTGCCCTTGCCGCAGAGCAAACAGGCAAGCACTTGCCCATTTTGAACATGCCTATATCGCCTATTCTCTTCTCTCTTATGCTTGCATTAGAACTGCTACTGCTACTGTTATCCTATATCTGCTGCATAGCCTAATTATTGTAACCTACCTTGTTACCTTACTGCTTATCCTAAACTGCTTAGTATAGGCTGGGTAGAGACCCGTCAGAGACCCCACTTTATCCCGACTGCCCCGCTGGATTATCAGAAGACCCTATCAACGGGATTGAAGACCAGGCCCCGGCACCGCACATCACTTCCCCTTAGTTGCCGACACTACTGGCTTACTATCGAGTGCCGAGGGTGATACCTCGTCAGCACTTCTGATGATAACCTTGTAGGTTAGTTAATCAGTCGTGGTAAGCGAGGGTGATTCCTCCTACACCACCCCCGATAAAGACGTCGTCGTGCAACTTCTCAAGTGTGAACCTCGAGGGTAATTCCTCCTTCGTTCACCTTGACGGTAACATTAGAGGGAATTCTATCGAGGGTGATTCCTCAGGGTTCCCCTTGATGTTGGACACACGGTTACTATTGGCACTGAGACTTACACTGTTCCATGTTACTAAAGAAGGGGCGGCCTTGAGGGGTACCCGCGCGAGCATATTGCGAAGTGATGTGGAGACAGGTTGACCTGGTGGGTGCCCGCGAGATAAATACGAGGCGTGGCCGGGCATTCCTAGCCCTTGCCGCAAGTCCTCTAGACGGGGCGACGGGGTCACATCGATCGTGAGTCTCTTCTCGTTTTCACGCGCTCCTAATCCACTAACGGTTTGGATATTTGATCCGAGGGGCCTCTGGCCCGATAGCACTAACCATCACGTGGGCATAGTATGGGCGTTCTGCGTCGTATAATTCAGCCGGAGCTTAATGGACGTCAGCGACTGAGCGGCGCGCGCCGAATTGGACTGGTTACACAACCACGCTTGTATTAAGGGGTTGCTAGGTCTGCTTTCGGCCGCGTTCGCAACGTGCAGGAGTTCCCGGGGCGAAGGCCCAAGACCCCTGGGCGCATAGGTTTAGTCTGGCGTGCTGACCTCTCTGTTAAGTATTCGGTCGGGTTGCGGCGTGTTGCTTAGCCGAGGCCGGGCATGACCCAGTAAAGTGTGTCCGGCCGGAGTTAAGCGAGCGTGGTGGGTAACTTGGTGCACCCCTGCAGGGAAGAAAACATCTATCGATAGCCTGTCCTACGGTAACGGACACTCGGAGTTGTATCCCGATCGGTACAACTAGAACTTGAGATGATAACTGGATAGTACGGCTCTGGGATTGCTTTCTCGTAGGGAGTCGAGAAAGGATCTCAGGTCGAGGTTGATGATACTACTATTACTTTACTTTATGCTAATCTGCACTCTTCTAATGCTGCAAGACTGCTGAAGTTGTTAAAGATGCTAGTCTTCGACAGGACTAGGCTTTCCCCCTCTATTCTGGCATTTCTGCAGCCCAGTCCACATATACAGCCTCCTTTTGACAATGTTGCATATGTAGTGTAGATCCTTGCTTGCTGAGTACTTCGGATGAGTACTCACGTTTGCTTTGTTTTCTTTTTCCCCCATATCCATTTGATGCCACCAGACGATGGAGCCCCTTAGTTAGATGCCCCCGTCGACGAGCACTTCTACTACCCGCCCGGCGAGTACGACTACTACGAGGAGCCGACTGACGACCAGGAGTAGGATCGGAGGGTCCAGGGCAGGAGGCCTACGCCTTTCAATCGTAGTATTTTATTTTACCCCGCCTTCCGCTGACGCTTGTACGCCATCGAGCTATGTATATATTCGAGCCCTCGAGGCCCTGGCTTGTAATATAAAGCTTGTATGACTTATTTATGTTTTAGAGTTGTGTAGTGATATCTTCAAGTGAGTTCTTAGGCTTGATCGTGTGCATTTGCGTGTATGATTAGTGCACGAGTAAGTCGGGGTCGTCACAGCACCGACGATCTACATCGACTCTACTTCAGCGGCGCTACAAGTCGGTAATGACCGGATCAAAAACCTTGTATGCATCTCCATAGTGAACCTGGGCGTGCTCGCAGTACCGATTTTTTTTGTTTTCTGTCGCGTTCCCCTAGACTCTGGTGTTCTTCCCTACATACATCGACGGGAGGTGCCGGATCCGTGTCCAGGTCAGCATAGGGTCATTCCTCGGTAGATGTGCGACAGCGATAGTTGCCTCGCTGCTTGTACAGGCCTGGTCACCGGCTCAGAAAGCCTCTCTGACGATGGTGCTTCCCTGGATCTGACGATGGTGGAGGTTTTACTTCTTCTCCGGCGAGCACCTTGGCGGTGCTGGAATTTGGCTGCACCTGCTTGCTTCGGTGTGTGCAAGGAGCCCTTGGGACCTTCTTGTATTTTTTGATGTTTGAGGGTCCATTGTGCATTGTTTCCTACCGTGTGTGTTTGTACTTGTATTCTAGTTGTTGATTAATGAAGATGCATGGTTTACTCTAAAAAAACAACCAACAACTAGCCCAATAAAAAAGGACTCAAAAAAACTCGCTTGGTTTCCCAACCTAACCACTTCGTATGGCAAAATATGTTTCGGGATATCTTGGGAGGGAAGTGACTACCGTCGATAGCGAGGTGCCTGTGCTGTCTTCGTCAATCTTAAGATCTGCCGGCTCAGTCTCTTGGAGGTGCTCATAAGGATAGGGCGTGCGTGCGTTTATAGGGATGAGTGTATGTGCGTGTATGTGAGCGTCTGCGTTTGTACCATGTTTCTCAAAACAAAGAAAAGAGAAGTGACTACAATATAAATTGTGCTCTTGTATTGCAGATATCTATTTTTTGTGGATTGGAGAAGTCTTGGCTTATTTATCACTATCGAAGACGTGAAGCTCTATCCTTATCTCTTGTGGCTGCTTTTACTTTTGCAATTTAGTCAATGTTGATAAAGTGTCTGCTTTACTTTTATGAAAGGGTGATGATAGTGGAGAGCGACGTTTTGGCGCCCGGGCTCCAGGGAGCCCGGAATTTTTTTCCTTTTCAAAAATGCTATTGAAATGTTTAAAACAATTCAATTTTTTTCTACGGATACATATATATGTTCTCTATGTATATGTAAATTTTTATTAAATAATACAATACTTTTTAGGCTACAAAAAAAAGAGAAAAATTCTGGCCCGAAAACAACAAAAAATAAGCCCATTTTGATCCATGTATTTGTCTTTTTTTTATACGCCACATATGAATGCATATATTGATGAAAATTTGTACACACATACTACACATCTATATGTATCTGTACAAATATTTTCAGAATTTTTTGGATTACAAAAATAATGTTTTTTATTTTTTTAAAGGTTTACCAGGAGCCTGAGCTCAGAATCACTTTTTCGGATGATATTGTTACTACTATTATCTAAATTTACTATGAAATGGCACTTGCATTTTATTGACGCATTGTAAGTCAAGATGTTAATAAAGTATCTGATTTACTTTTGTAAACGAGTATGTTGATGGTGTTGATATTCTTATTAAATGTGGCATGAGGGTGTTGGATGTATTGTTAGATGAATATTCGAGAAAAACAAATTAAAAGTACATAAATTTTTTTTTGGATCTACAAAATATGTTGTGCCCCCATATATGTCAGCGAACATTGTATTTAACTAGGATTAAACTCGTGCCTTGACATAGAAATTTTACATCCCCAATGAAGAAGAACTAGTTATGTAAAGTAAATTGAGGGTAAATGTTATATATATGCATCATTCATGATGTGGTTGACAAATATTAATCTACATGGTATGTACTCCCTCTGTCTCACTATATATGTCATCAGCCCACCAGGCGCACACACCGAAGAAACACTGAATATAAAAAAAGAGATTATAAGAAATGACTATGCATATCCCTACTGAATGACATTATAACCACCTAACCGCCTCCAAATCATTAAGTAGAGGTAGAGACCGGAAATATTGCATTATTTTACAGGTGCACAGTGAGAATGTATATGTATTTGTGAAAAAATATCAGATTTTTCTTAAACTTTCAAATTTGTTTTAAAAAAAAAGGGGCTCCAAGTGACCTGAGCTCTATTTGTGTTATTTGACTACCACTCGCCACCGGTGGGTGAATTGGAGATATTCCACCACGTTACATTGGATTCCTTTTTTAGGGAATAATTTGGAGTTTGGACGTAGGATGAATAGGCTGGTCTTGGTCATATAACAAACTAGACACAGAATTTGCTTATTCATATCCTAAAGAATGCGTAGACACTGTAAGTGTAGACACAAATTATTAGGATCCGTTTCTACTGTGTCATTAATTAAGGAATGAGATAAAAACTATAAGTAAGTCACGGAAACACAAACCTTAACTATTACACTAGACAAATAGTAATTGTAGCCTAACCGTCCTTGGACATTACAGAATATAAACATAGTAGCTCGAAATAAGACACCTTGGGTGAAGGACCTTTAATTAAATGAACACATAATTTCATTATGGGAGAAAAGCAAGTTAGGGAATGTTCAGGTTCTTTGGATTCATTTTTCCTTTTCGACTACAAATATGATTGAGTGGAAAAAACAATTTGAAACTAATGACATAATTAAAGCCTTATCAGTGAGCAAACAAATCACCATTTGCGAAGTGATATTTCAGACATTTCGGCCTTCAACCATAGATCAAACAATCAACCAGCCCAATAAAAAAGGAGGACTATCAAAAACACTGGCTTGGTTTCCCAACCTAAACACTTCGCAAGGCAAAATCTGTCTCGGGATATCTTGGGAGAGAAGTGACTAGTATTTTATAAAAGCTTAGGTTTGCATGATATTTTGGGAGAGGTGACTATAATATGAATTGTGCTCTTGTATTGCAGGTATCTATTTTTTGTGGAATGGAGAAGTCTTGACATATTTCTCACTATCGAAGACGTGAAACTCTACACATATTTCTTGTGGTTGGTTTACTTTTGCAATTAAGTCTATGTTGATAAATTATCTGCTTTACTTTTGTAAACGGGTGATGATAGTGTTACTACTATTATCTAAATTTAGTGTGAAATGACACTTACATTTTATTGACGCATTGTAAGTCAAGATGTTAATAAAGTATCTGCTTTACTTGTAAAAGTATGTTGATGGTGTTGATATTCTTATTAAATTTAGCATGAAATGATTGATACGTCAACTTGTACCAAAAGATTTTTGGACTGTCGAATGTATTGTGAGATGAATATTGGAGAAAAACTAATTAAATGTACATATTTTTTTGGATCTGGAAAATATATTGTGCCCCCATATATGTGAGCGAACATTGTATTTAACTAGGATTAAGCTCGCGCCTTGCTACCGAAATTTTACATTGCCAATGATGAAGAACTAGTTATGTAAAATAAATCGAGAGTAAATGTTATATATGTATCATGCATGATGTGGTTGACAAATGTTAATCTACATGGTATGTACTCGCTCTGTCTCACTATATATGTCATCAGCCCACCAGGCACACACACCGAAGAAACATTAAATATAAAAAAGGAGTTAATAAGAAATGACTATGTATATCCCTACTTAATGACATTACAACCACTTAACCTCCTCCAAATCATTAAGTGATACCTTCCTAGTATATGTTTGCAAAGGTTTTTCTGTCCGGGAATACTTTCACCTAGTCCAATTACCAGGAGCATGGGAAAGCATTCTTTCCATTCACTGAATGTTATATAAGACGAACCATATTAGGCTGGCATATTTGATTTCATTGTCAGGGGACATATATTAGGTGCAATCATGCATGCACGACAGCATGGGGCGGCATCTCCACCAAAGGGAGAATCATCCGAGTTGGATTGTCACTCAAACGAGCTTTGTTTGAACCAGGCGGGATCGAGCTAGGTCCCTCTAACCTAACCTAACGAAATCAAGATAACTGGTGGTAACCACGTAAGCAGTGAGCTCACCACCTTCATTAGTTTAGTCATCGGCCAGGTCTACCTACCAGCAAAACTATGCCATTACAGGCACGATATGTTCGAAATTTTCTTTTCTTATAGAAGCTCTCCTGGCCTGACGGCCTGTGCACCGGAGCATACACACGTTTTTTTAGAGAAACACCGACTACAATGTAGACGCACATACACACGCGTACACACTCACAAAATGCCTACTGATGACTTGAGTCTCGGAGCTTCAGGATTGACGAAATCACCATAGGTGTCTAACGACGAATACATCGTCTCCCACTGAAAGAATATTCCACACTAATGAGACGGGTTTGATCCCCGGAGGGGGACCACCAGGCCCCTATGCACCAGGGTGGCGCACAACCCTGGGTGCCCTAGGGTAGTGCACAAGGGCTCACCCACTACTGTAGAAACCCTTATCCGTGGAAGGCTACCCATGGTGTGTGTACCAGTGGTGTGCCCTTTGTGGCACACACCACTGGTAACTAGTCAAAGTACCAGTGGCGTGTGCCACAGATAGCACGTTACCAGTGGCAGATTACCAGTGGCATGCCCACTAGAAGGAACGCCACTGGTGTATAACTACCAGTGGCGTGCCTCCTTGAGGGCACGTCACTGGCAAGGCTTGCTAGGCAGCCGCCCAGGTTCCACTTACAAGTTGCGTGCCTACCAGGGCGCACGCCACTGGTAACTGGTATACCAGTGGCTTGCCAGCCGTGGCACACACCATTGCCTCTTCCTTCCATCCCAGCCTCCTCCTCCTCCCGTCCTAGCCTCCTCCACCTCCCCTCCTTAGCCTCCCTCCCTAGATCTAGATCTCCACCGAATCTCTCTCCCCCCCCCCACATCTAGATCTCACTCTTTCCCTCCCCTAATCCCTCCACCTCCCTTCTATTAAATAGCTTCAAAACTCTCTCTCCTCCATTATTCCCCCGAATCTCTCTCCCCTCCATAACTTCACCCCAAATTCTCTCCCCTCCATAACTTCACCCCAAATTCTCTCCCCTCCATAACTTCCTCCCAAATCTTCTCTCTCCCTTCCATAGCTTCGACCACACAACCATAGCCTCCCTCGACTCGGTCGGGATTTAGGTGAGATTTAATTTTGGGGCCATCGTTGTCGATTTGAATGAAATGAAATGTATATTGTTGTCGACATCGATTGTATGAGATGAATATTTGTGGAAGTTTTTGTGTTCGGCCATCGAGCCATCGTTATGACGATGACTTTGTTCATGCATATATATTTTGTTTGTGCGGTACTGGCCATCGAACCGAGGCAACAACTTCTAGTTGCTCCATGTTTCCTTTTTCAGGGAATATATATGAGTTGCCAATGTTTTGACAAAATATTGATTTGTCAATGTTTTGTCAAATTTCTGGGACACTCGATTTGTGTCATTTTTAGCAAAGATCATGCCAAAATTTTCTATGGCTTGTTGGTTTTGGTACTAATTAATTTTCTTATATCATATAGGGATCGATCGAACGATGGATCAAAGTTGAATGTATAACTGCGACCGGACATCACGTAGTTTCCTGCATGTACATTTGAAAGAGTTCTTAGATTTCGCCGAGCGAGATATGGTACGAAGGGGTGGCACGAAGATATGTTGTCCATGTCTTACTTACGAAAACATGAGGGTGTTCACAAGGGGATCTGCCTCTGTGTAGTTGCACTTGCTATGATAGGGTTTCATGGATGGTTATACATGGTGGAGAAGTCATGGTGAGGAGGATGAGGATGTTGCTGACGAAGGGTCAGATGAAGAAGCAGGACATGGAGAGCCAGAAAAAGAAGGGATGGAGCATGAAGAGGCTAGACATGAAGAGGCCGAAGCAGACACGAGACGGACAGGAGACAATTTGGCCGGAATGGTCCAGGACCTTCACGTGCAAGAGCTGATTGTGAAAGCGACGATTAACGATAGAGCGGCTCTTGGAGTGGCTGCAAAGTTGGCGATACAGGAGAAAGACTCAAAAACTCCATTATATCCCGGTTGCAATCCCAAGCACACCCACCTCGGTGTCACGCTCAAACTTGTAGACCTCAAGGCAACCTACAATAGCCCGGACACAGACGTCGATAAGACATTGGAGTATCTAGCTAAACTTCTACTAGAGGGGAACATGTTGCATACTGGTATCGATGAGGCCAAGAAGGTCGTGTGCCCTCTTGATTTGGGAGTGACCAGATACCACGCGTGCTGGTATGACTGCATCATTTATCGGAACCAGCACGCGGAGCTAACAAAGTGTCCAGAGTGCACCACACCCCGATACAAGTGGGGAAAGAACTCTCAACCAGATGTTGGGAATGGAGAGAAGGGCTGTACTCCTCAATAGATTGTATGGCACTTTCCACTCATTCCATGTTTGAAGCATCTATTCACAAATAAGGAGGAGGCAAAGCTCATACGTTGGCACACCGAGAGGACATGCCGAGACAACCTGCAGATGGTTTCCAGTGGAAAGCACTCGATGATGAATACCCTAAATTCAGAGGAGATCCGAGGAATATCAGAATTGGTATGAGTACGGACATACTCAATACTTTTGGCAAAATGAGCAGCATGCACTGCACCTGGCCCATGGTTGTATGGTTCTACAACCTCCCCCCGTGGCTGTGCATGAAACGAAAGTATCTACACATGTCTATGCTAATTCTAGGACCGACACAACCGGGGAATGAGCTGAATCTATATCTCCAACTATTCAAGGAGGAGCTTGACAAATTATGAGCTGATGAAGGGGTTCGAGTCTGGGACACTCATGAAGAAGAGTATTTCCCTATGAAAGTTGCGTTGATCATGACGGTGCAAGACTATCCTGCTTACAGATATCAATCCGGCAAGGTTTGACATGGATACTGTAGATGTGTTAAGTGTGTGAATGATACAACAAGTCAGCACCTAAAGGCCTCGAATAAAATCGTGTACATGGGGTACGGAAGATGGCTTGAAGAGGATGACGAGTGGAGACATGATCCAGAAAAGTTCAACAAAACAAGTTCAACCCATGTAAGAGGAGTGGGGAATATGAATTGTGAAGCTCTTGGGGAGGGTGCCCTAAGCCAGAAAAGAAGCAGAAAAAGGTCGAGCCACTATTAAAAGTATGGAAAATGAGATCTGTATTTTGGGAGTTGTCTTACTGGAAATTTCTCGAGATGCATCACTGTATTGATGTCATGCATATCTAGAAGAATGTGTGCGAGAGTTTGCTTGGTGTCTTGCTCAACATGCCGGACAAGACAAAAGATGGGCCGAGCGCAAGAGAAGAACTGAGACAACTCGAGATAAGACAGGAACTAAGGGCTGACGTGAATAAGGCTAGTTGGGCAAGAATGTTACAAAATACAAGACGGACTGTCCCCCTGCTTGCTACACTCTAAAACTATTTTTAATATATAAAATATGCCAATATAAGGCTTTATTTCAAAAAGGGTTATTTGTAATTTATCTGGGGCTGGAAACATTTTTCCTAGACTCTGGATATTGTGTTTACTTTTTGGAATTTTCTAGGATTTTAGGAATTGAAATGGATTTATTTTAGAGCCATATTCCATTCCTATTCAAAAGAAACAGAAAAAGAAAAAGCTTTTAAACAGTAACGTGCTGAAGCCCATTGCTGTGCGTAGCCCGGCAGCACAGCCAACCCAGTACTAATGCGTGCTTGCATCATCACAACGTCAATGTGGGACCCACCCATCTCCCTCACATCGCCGAATCGGTACGGATGGTTATATCACAGCCATCGATCTCCGATCAGAATTCATGCACCTCATCTCTCTCTTTCCTTCTCTATGTCTCACCGACTTGTGGGGCCCACACCCGTTCGTCCTCCTCTCGCCCAGACTCCAGCCCGAGCACGCGTCCATGGCGTGAACCACCGGGACGCCAAATCCTCGCTCAATCCGGCAACCATCTCCACAGCCATTGCCTACTATGAATTCCCACGGACCTTCTCGTTCGATTCCCCACCAAAGCCCCCTCAATCTCCTTTGGACTCGAGCCCTCTCATCTTTCCAAAGTCCCCCTCTGCTGCCACTTCCGTCGGACGATTCTGTCAACTCTGGTGAGCCCCTTGACTCGCCAAACCCTCCTCTGTCTTAGCCACGCCCATGCGCAGCTCTTTGACATCTTCGCTTGTCCCAGAGATCACCAGATCGAGCACTTCGATGAAGACCGAAGCTCCCGTGCACCACCACTGCTCCAGTCGTGCCACACCGCCCCGAGAAGAAGCAACCGATGCCAAGAAGTAGTCTCCTGAGATCACCGTTGTCTACTGCACCTTGTCGCCACCTCGCCATCGTCAGAAGATCACCGGAACAAGCGCCAGGAGCAGGACCGAACCCACCACCGCCTTCGCATTAATTCCAGCAAGATCCACCGCCCAACTCTGGCAGGGTCCAAACCCTAGATCAGAACAGATCTAGACCATCCATCGTCACTTAATCCGACGGCTCCCAGTGCCCCTCGCTGATCGAAATGGTACATGACCCGAGCCGTTTATCTTTGATCCTATGGTTTGCTTACAAACACCCTATGAGATGCCCAAAAGCTGCCACGTGGCCCTTGCCCACCAGCCCTTAGCTATTTTGCAGAAAAACCCATGGATCTTGAAAGTTTCATAACTTTTTATCCATAGCTCCAATTGAGATGAATTTTTTACAAATTGATCCTCAGGGAGTGCACAAACATTTTCAAAAATTGTTTCAAACTTTTGAAATATTCAAATTTGAATTTATTCAAAGTTGAATTAAACCTTGTTTAGGCCCTAATTTGCAAACTACACCACCTTTTTCGATGAATCTTTTTGCATATTGTTTCAATTGAATTTGTCTAATTATTCAAATTACTTTTATCAATTTTAAAATTATTCAAATTTGAATCTAACCTTGCATAGGTCATAACTTTTGAACCCTAACCTCTTTTGAGATGAATCTTTTTGCATATCGATCCACTCAAAACCCCTTTTGCCCTAGAACTCTCAAGTTGAACCCTCATGAGCTCAAATTAATTCAAGATTTAAAATATTGAATAGATCTTCTTTTCTCATATTTTAAATTTATGTTTCGCAACACCTGGTTCTTTTTGTATATTGAACCTTTTGGAAAAACCTTACACCCTAGACCTTGTCTTGTTCAAGTTTGACCATCAAAACTTGAACCCTAACCTCACACACTACACATGCCTACTAAATTAGGTTGTGAAAAGAGTTAACTCATCAAAAAATTAATATTTGATTTTATTTGGATTTTATCTGAATTGGCCACTTGGTGTTTATTTGATATTTTCAGTTGGTTGTTGGCCAAGTGTGATTGCTATTGCTTACTTTTGCGATAGAATACCAGAGAGCATTTGTTTAACCTTCGCCAGCTTTCAAGTCAAGTCACTCGCAAGTCATTTACCAGTCATTTACGGGTTATATACCGTATGTTTTGATCATACTTCTACCTATGTTTTATTGGATGAGTAGGATCCATCATGAAAGTATTATGCATGTAGGACTCACAATTTACTTTACTGAACACCCAGTAGAATGCCATAGGTTCTGATCTTTCTACCCTTGTCACCCCAAAAACTGTTTTATTTATTTATTTTGCTTAGCTGAGCTTTGCGGCAGGAGAAAATGTTTTCGTGGGAGGGATGAGTGATATCCATGGCAAGGATGAGAGATCAACCTAATATTAACTTAATAATGAACCTACTGGGTAGCCCTGGTTTGAATGGTGAGGAGCAACCTAGGGTACCAGTCATTGCTCGGGTATGTCCTGGTGTGCCTAGAGGCATACACTTTTGTGGATCGCCACCCAGTACCAAGGGGATCAAACAAGGTCTCAATATGGATTGCTTCTAGTACAACCAGTTGTCAATATGGGCTCTGTCTTAGTCAAGTAAGCTGTGGGCACCTGCCTGGGTAGTAATGGGGATGTATTGATGATAGTTGGGAACGGATGCTACCGTGGGTTAAGGGCCTGCTTCAGAAAGACTTCATCTCAGCTTTCTCCCAGTTATTATACACTTGAGCATACTAGCAAAAGGGGTTAACTGGGTCTTCTGGGTAAAGATGTACAACCTCTTGATCGTGTAAAAAATGATCATGATTAGCCGTATCCATAGTCACGGACAACTTTGAGCATCTAGACCTGATACTTTTGTTAGTCTCATCATTTTTAATAATACTATTGTGCAAGAAAAATTAGGCAACTTAGGATTGTTTGGTCGGTTTTCAACCCTTAATAAAATTTGATCCACTTATAATTTTTTTACTAGAGTAGAAGTAGGATAAAATTTAGCTTTATGCAAACCTTGGAAACCAAGATCTTAGGTCCGCTTGATATTACCTTGCATGTAGTATATTAGGTCTGCATGACTTCAGTGAGTGTCTTGCCAATACATTCAATGTATTGACCCTTTTGGGCTGTAACCTTTTATGTTGCAGGTATCAAGTAAGTGAATAATGCATAGGGTTACGAGCCCATACTCAACTTTTGCCGGTGGCGTTGATGGACTCCACGCATTTTACTGCTATTTTCCGCTGCATGACTCTTGATGAAGCAACATGTTTCGTAAGTTTTAATATTTATATTCTTGATCAGCGATGTAATATCATGACATGTGAAGAACTTATGGTATCACTGTCCCCTATAAGTCCTTCTCTACTTTATGCTTTCGTAGATTTCCATTATGCTTGCATGTACCAAACTTTTAAAGTTGATCATATTGGTTTGTTCACTTGTTTGCATAGCCATCACTGGATCATCATTGTACTAACGCCAAAGTGGAGTTGTACTTATTTCTTGGATGCCATGAGAAGCAGGAAGAAAGACTACACCCTCCTGAAGAAAGTTTTTGATGATGCTCTCTTTGATTATAATTACATCGGAGGAACCATCATCAGGAAGGTCAAAATTGGCCCAGTATGCTTCATGCATGACACTGAATTTTGTTGCAGGCAGCTGCCGGACATAATTATGACATGCGCCTACTATGTCATCGCCCACATTGAGGAGTATGTGACAATGCCATGCCCCCGGGGTTATAGCCACAGAGGACAGAAGCGGCCCAACAACCATGGGGTGGCCCAGGCCTGCTCCTCAGGGCCCTCCGACCATAGGAGGTGCATCATCACCTTGGCGCACACGATAAGGAAGTCTACTACAATACATAGCATAGTTTCCATATATAGGACTACTAACCTTTTCGGATCCTGTAACCCTAGATTCGGCCGTGTATATAAGGCCAGGCAGGGACTCTCCCCTGATCGGTATACAATCAACTCATTGCTTACACCTCATATGATCTTACGATCGAACCCTCCATGTACACACAAACCCTAGTTCTCATATGAGGCTAGAGCAATCAATCCAGATAAGCAGGAAGTAGGGTATTACCTCGATCCAAGGGCCTGAACCTCGGTAAATCACTACTCGTGTGCACCATCTGGATCACCGACGCATGTGCTACACCAGATGAGTATTGTTGGGAAAATAGCACGACAGTTGGTGCTCCAGGTAGGGGCTATGCGTGTCAGAGATAGGGTTCGGATGCCTTTCGATCTACTCCCCATCGAGTTCGTTCAGGGCCATAGCTTCTGCTTTAGTACCGTGGACTTCACTGCTGAAGCGGCCAGACACCTCGCCTCTGCCGCAGCTCAGACTGAGGGATGCACTCTCTCGTTCGGAGGCCTTGCCGACAGAATCGGTGCAATGCATCTCTGCGATGTGGCACCTATCGAGTCAACGGAATCATCACACGGGCAACCCCTGGGATCTCCATCTGACCTCGGCGGCTTACCTGCTTTGCAGCAAGTCGCAGTGGTTGAGTTGATATTACCTCTGTTCGATCCTGAGTCAGAGGATGAAGAGGGCTCTGCAAGCTGTGGCTCCACGGATGAGGCAGACCACATCCAAGGAGTCCACATAGTGGCTCCCAACGCAGCAAAAGCTCCTGCTTCTACTGATACTAAGGCTACTATTGCACCACGGAGACGTCTGCTCTCCACACTGATCACTAGCACCACTGACGCTGAGAAGGGCATGGAGGACGCTCGCAAGACTCTTGAAGCCGAAGAGACCCACCTCACCAATCAGAGGGTGGCTCTCGAGGCTAGAGAGCAGGAGTACCAGAACACCATGGAGCATAACTGTCATCATCACCCACAACAGATGGCGGTGGCAAAAGAACTCCTGGATCGCGGCCGTGCTGCGGGTAATGCCATCCTGGGGGTAGAGGTGGACGGTGACACCATCTACCGAACCACTGTAGCTAATCTCCTCGCCGCTATGACCCTTGCGGAGCGTATTGACCTCGGGCAAGGCCATCCAGATCAGGAGAACCTTCAGTGTGTGTTAACTCTTCTGAAGACCGTGGTTGTCTAGTAGGACACAGTGACCGCCTCTCGTGACAGGCTCGCTTTGAGGTCGTTACTCTCCGGCCGCTCCAAGCCGGCTGCTAGCTCTTCAAGGACACATCACACACCCAACCACAATCCCATCCGCAATAATTCTACTACAGATCCTGATACATGAAACACCATTGACTGCCTTTGGGCGAAGCACGAAGAGCAGGAGCAGGATAATGCTCTGCCATGCGATGCATGCAACCATCTTATTGAGCTCCGCAGAGCTCAGGGCCATGACAATGGCCACGAGGTCTCCAGCCGGCATATCAATTCTACTGCTGGTGGGCCCTTGTGCTTTAGCAGACACATCCACATGTGGCACTTCCCAGAGAATTTCCACGTGAGCAACATCAACAACTACAACGGCGATGTCAAACCCGAGACTTGGCTAGATAATTACTTGGTAACAATCAACATGGCTGGTGGCGATGAGCTAAACGCTCTCTGCTACCTCCCTCTGGTGCTGATAGACTCAGCAAGGGCCTGGCTTAACAGCTTGCCTGAAAATAGCATACATGAGTGGGGTGACCTTGAGACGGTCTTTATCAGGAACTTCTCTGGCACCTACATTAGGCCTGGTAGTTCTTGGGACCTCGACAATGCATGTCATCTAGGAGGAAGGCGAGACTGTTAGAGACTTCATCCAGCATTGGACCAAGAAGAGGAACTCCATGGAAGAGATCTCCGAAGAGCAAGCCATCCACGCCTTCTGCATGGGCCTCAAGTACAAGAAACTGAAGCATAAGATCTTTCGGGCTCGGCCCAAGACCATGAGCGAGCTCATGGATATAGCTAATAAATACTCATCCGGCGAGGACGCACTTCGCATGGATGAGAAAGAGAGTTCTACCAAGCAGAACAATAACCCAGAGTCCTCTAGGCACAATAACAACAACAACAAGTGCAAGAATCGCGAGGGCAGCAGTGGTGGTGACCTCGTCGCAACCACCGAGCACGGTTAACAGCGCAGCGCAGGCAGCACTGGGCAAAAGTCGAATCGTACATGGCAGCAGAACAAAAGTACTAAGGTAGTGTACGAACAGGTCATGGACAAGCCCTGCAAATATCACAGTAGGGATAATCGTCCGATAGAGCACACTAACCGTGAGTGCAGCTTCCTCTCACTGTGGCCGGAGATCTTAAGAAGTCTGGTCATAGCTCTGACAATGAGCAGAACCCTGACAAGGGTGGTGGCGGGAAATCGTACCCAAAAAATGTCACCAAGGTGCTCACGATCTTCAAGGGGGCTGAGTCCAAGAGGTCTCAGAAGCTTGCCCACCAGGAAGTCATGGTAGAGGTCCCGGCCTTACCACAATGGCTAAATTGGTACGAGACACCTATCTCCTTTGACCAATCCGATCACACCGATCATGTTCCTCACCCTGGCAGGTTTGTCTTGGTTGTGGATCCCGTTATTGCTAGGTACCAGCTCACCAAGGTTCTGATGGATGGCGATTCTGTATTCTGACATGCTGAAAGCAATGAACATCCAACTGTTAGCTCTCAGACGCAACAACACCTCGTTCCATGGAATTGTGCCTAGGTAACAAGCTCTGCCTCTGGGCCAGATCACTCTGGATGTCGTTTTAGGCAGGCCCGATAACTTCTGTCTAGAGAAGCTCTGCTTTGAGGTCGTAGACTTCAAGGGGGCGTACCATGCCATCTTAGGTCACCCTTCCTACGCAAAATTTATGGCTCGGTCTAGCTATGTATATCTTAAGCTTAAGATGCCAGATCCATAGGGTGTCATCATGGTGTCCGGTAATTTTTAGCGCTGTCTGGAGTGTGAGGTCGCCAACATCGCTATAGTCGAATCCCAGATAGCCTCTGTAGAGCATGACATCCTCAAGCAGGCTGTTGACCCCAATGAAGCTCCCCTGAGCAAGAAGAGCTCCTCGGCCACGACTTTCCACACTGGCCAGGACACCAAGAGGGTTTAGGTCCGCCTGGATGACGCGTCCAAGATGACGCTAGTTGGGTCTGACATGGATCCCAAATACGAAAGCGCGCTTGTCGACTTCCTCTGTGAGAATTGGGACATCTTTGCATGGAAGCCTTACGAATGCCCGCCACTGGTATAATATTTAGGTATTTTTTTTTGAGTGGTTTTGTGTATTTGTTTAGTTTTAGTGTTCTATGTTTTCATGGTATTGTATGAAAAATGGTTTGAACTTTATAGGTTTCATTATTTGCTACATTGTAAGCATTTTATGAATAAATTTGTATTACATTGGATATAATTCAAATTTGAACTAAAAATACATTAAAAAAATTCCAAAAATTGGAAGCAAGATCATAAATAAGGCTGTTAGCATATATTTAGGTCTTATGAAACAATTCTTTGCTAATTTGAAACAGGTATATGTGAAAATTCAAATACAAACTTAATTTTCTGTAAATGGTTTTTTGAATTTCTAGAAAATTTAAATGTTGTCTAAAAACTATGAAACTTCGCATGGTTTCATTATATGACATGCAGAGTATGTGGTTAAAATTTGAAAAAGATTTGAAAAGGCTATGATCTAGGTTACTTAGAAACTAAAGATTACCTTGAGGCATACATGCCCCATATCAAATTAATGAACCTGTAGTTGTTTCTTGTATATATGACCTAAATACATACTCAAGGACTTAAATGAGATTTTTGCACCAATATTTGGGCATTTTTTAATGTACAAGCATTTCAAATTTGATTTATGTTAAATAGCTAGAAATGCATTAAAAGCCCTAAATATATCATATTAACCCAGAAAAATCCCAAAATTGAATATGGAACTTGCAATGGTGTATCTTTAACATAGAAAAAGTTTCAAGGAGAAATGATGAAAAAAATTGAGTTCCCCTTCAAACCCGACACTTTCCCTTCGAAACTCTAATACTTCCCTGGAGTGTTTGTTGCGGTGTGCTGAATTATCACTTTATGATTAGATTATATATGGATATTTATTTGGTTTGTTTTGGTTCTTTGCTGCATGATTTATATATGTATATGCTCTCCGATCTATTAGTCTTGCACTGGCTATGTTTAGATGAATGATCTCCTCGAGGGAGTTGTGTATGTTGGTTGGGTTTAACCTTGCACTACTGGAATCAGCTTCTTTGCCGTCCGCCATGGCGGACGGCAAAGGCATGGATCACGGACAGCAAACATCTTTGCCGTCCGCCAGCAGACGGCAAACTTTCCGGCTGAACACGTGCCAGCAAAGGCCTTCTTTGCCGTCCGCTTCCTGGAAACGGACGGCAAAGGATTGTGCCGTCCGCCATCCGAGGCCAGCACACGGCAAAGAAAACGGACGGCAGTGCGGTGTCGTGAGAGCCGTTAGGGGGTTAACGGCGCTCTTTGCCGTCCGCTGGCGGACGACAAAGAGCCCAGCTAGGCAGCACTGGGAAGCTGCCACGTGTCCAGAAATGCCGTTCGCCAGCAGACGGCAAAGAGGTTTGAATCATTGCCGTCTGCTGGCAGACGGCATAGCTGGTCACTTTGCCGTCTGCCAGCAGACGGCAAAATGACCAAATAGGCAGCCAGTGTTCCCAGTTTGCACAGGTGACTGCCACGTGTCCTCTTTGCCGTCTGCTAGCAGACGGCAAAGAGGCTATATATCCCCTGTTTTTATTTAAATCCCATTAATTAGACATGGTTTCAAACACAGATATACATGCATACATATCCAACATATCCAACAGCATGTCCAACAACATATTTCATCCAATCCAACAACATAGTTCAACAAAGTCCAACATATCCATATATACATAACCAGAAACAAGTTTCCAACAACATATCCATATAGACATACATATCCAAACAACTTTTCATAAACAACAAGGAAGCACCAAAAGAATAGTACACTCCATGAATCCAAGCTTCCTCATGTAAAGCAAATCTGCAAATTGGGAAAGATGAAAGTTAGAAGAAGAAGAAGAAGAAGAAGAAGAAGAAGAAGAAGAAGAAGAAGAAGACTAGTTAGAAGAAGAAGAAGAAGAAGAAGAAGAAGATTTTTTTTTTCTTCTCTTTCTTTTTCTCCTCTCCTCTTCTTTATCTTCTTCTTCTTCTAACTATGGTAGGTAAAAATGTCATTTTATTGCTAAGCTAGGTAAAAATGCTAAGTATAGGTCATTTTAGAGCTAAGGTAGGTAAATAGGTCATTTTGGAGCTTAGTAAGGTTATTATGTCATTTTCGAGGAAAATAAGCTAAGTCTATATCATTTTGGAGCAAACAAAGATTATCATGCCATTTTTTACCTAAGTATGCTAATGTAGGGGAACGCAGCAGAAAACAAAAAATTTCCGACCTACGCACCAGCCCAGGACCACTATGGAGACTGCATACAAGGTTTGATCAGTTTCGTTACCGGCTCGTAGCGCAACGGAAGTAGAGTCGATGACGATCGGCGGTGCAGATCCCCGCAGCTAGGATTTACAACCTCCCAACCGCGAGGATGTACTCCCTCATCTGCCCCACGGACAGCCCTCCGGGAGGCGGTCGAACAGTCCCCCGGATTGTGTCGCGGACAGCCCTTCGGTAGGACCTTCGAAACTCGGACGGTCACTCGGACAGCCCTTCGGGAAGACTCACAGAACTCGGACCGTCACTTGGACAGCCCTTCGGGAGGCACTCTCAAACAGCCCCTCGGGCACTAAGATCGAACTACGACCTCTCTACAGAGTTGCACACATACGGTGTTATCTATCCGGCAGGGCTTCACCGTCCAGAACTAGTTCCCACCGGAACCCAGACAACCTTTCGGCTCTACGAAACTCTTTTCATGGGAGGAAGAGAGAAGCCAGATCATTGCATGGCACTTGTATGTGAGAAGGGATGATTTTTGGGCAGCCCCCTCACCTCCTATTTATAGGAAAGCCAAGGGGTAGAGGCAAGGGGTAAAAATACCAAAAGGGGCTCAAGATCTTTTCACCCAAATGCCACATAAGGGTGTGTGTAGAACATATCCACCATGAGGTGGAAGGAAACCCCAAGGGGGCCCCCCCACACCACCATGGACGAAATTTGGTGCTGCCCCCTTTGGGGGGGGCCACCACCTTTCACACACCCTTATCTCTCACCAAAAGTGATTTTCTTCTAGAAGAAAAACCCAAAAAAGCACTTTCACTATTCACGACGACATTTTTCAGCGTCCGTTCGAACTGAAAATATTTATGTGGGCTTAGAACATTTCCAGTACCCACCATAATAATTTTCAACGCGTTCTGGAACAATTATAGTTTAGTGATTTCATCTGCGAAAAGCATCTGAAGTGGTTCCGGCAGCTCCGGAACATTTCCGGTTTTTCTTCCAGAAAATTCCCAAAAGTTTTCAGAATGATTCTGGCACCCTCCAAGAATTATCGAGCATGTGCCGAAACCAATTTGACTTTATGGTATCCTCTGAAACAACTTTTCAGTTTCACCGGAACTCATCTGGTGACCTCTCTCCGCGGAACTTTTCCGCTGTCCGAAACTTTTTCGGTGTCTGAAACTTTTTCGGTGATTTTCTCTCAGACTCCCTGTCTAGTATTTAGCAGATAGATGACCCTTAAGCATGTGACCCTATAGGTTCGGTGAAGTATAGACATGACACGGAACCCCTTCCGATCAATGATCAACATCGGAGCCGTGGACACCCATATTGACCCCTATACCCACACGAATGAATATTCGAGTGAACCTCCAGTTGCCGTGTGCTATTCCTGTTGCTTCGCGATATGTTACAAATACCCGAGGTGAGACATGTTGGCATTCCCGTGGATCAACAACTTGTCCACTATGCTAGTTACCTCGTTACCGGTATTGCTCTCTTTTCTCGTTACCGTGTTCCGGCATCCCCGTGATCAAATCACAAAGTGTCTGGCCAGACGATGATGGATACCGTAACACCGAGAGGGCCCAGAGATATCTCTCCATCGTCGGAGGAGCAAATCCCAATCTTGAGCTATCAAGTTACTTGACATACTTTTCCATGAACCCGTAAGCTGCCGTAATAGCCACCCATTTACGGATGACGTTTAACCAACCCCAAAGTTCATGAAGCAAGCATGAAGAAACTCGATACTCTCATGGTCTAAGGAATCATGCAAACGTTAACCATCTCTGTGTTATTAACCATTAACTTATGACGAATGTATCTCATAGCATAACATCAATCCGGGTCGATTCAACACAAATGTTCTGCTAACATTATGCCCTCAAAGTTGCTGGCATAGACATGCCCATGATTGGGAAAACATAATCATCATGCAACACTTGAGCTAGTCTTAGAGGCACGACTAGGAATACATTTTACCGTTTATTACTCCACACGTGCACATGGGTTTTCCCCAGAGCCTTTATGGATATACGGGCTCGGGAACCACAGCAGTTATAGCATGGAACTTAAACATAATTATGAATAGGGAGATAATAAATAACATTTATTATTGCCTCTAGGGCATATCTCCTACAACTAAGTATGTCATAAATGAACTGAATAAGCTAAGTATAGCTTATTTTTTATCTAACTTAGGTAATTATGCCATTTAGGAGGAAAATAAGCTAAGTATCCATTTGTAAAGCAAAACACTAGAGAAAACTTACCCTCATCACAACAAATGTGATGAAGATCGCAACTAAGGTAACAATTGATCCAACGGCATAATGATACCAAGCCTCATTATCAATGGCATATTTTCTAATCTTCTTAAGCTTCAGGCGCATTGCATCCATCTTCAAGCGCATTGCATTCATCTTCATCTTGTGATCATCGATGGCTTCGGCAACATACAACTCCAATGTCATCTTCTCTTCTTCAATTCTTTTAATTTTTTCTTTTAAATACTCATTTTCGTTTTTCAACTAAATTTGACTTCTCGACAAGAGGGTCCGTTTCAAATTCCGGTTCACATACCTCCTAGATTAAAATATCTCTATGTCAACTTGATGGCCATAATTTGCATAAATGCGAAATGCAACAAATAGTTATGAAAGAGAATTTATCACATCCGAATCATAAAGCGGGCGAGGGCCGACCGGGATGGAAATCAAGACCATGGCACTATGTATAAGAAACAATCATACAAAGTAAGAAAATTATAAATACCAACTATATAAATCATACAATCATACAAATAACTATATAAATCAAGTACAACATAAAAATTTGAATACCTAATAATCATTATCGGTAATGACGTGCTCGTCATCATCATTAATAAAAGCATCATCATCATCACTATCGGTAATGACGTGCTCATCATCATCATTAATAAATGCATCATCATGTGGAAGGCCACCTTTAAGTAATCGTTCAAGCATTGACAGGTCATCTCCAGCAGTAACTTCTTCTTCTTCCGGCTCTTCTTGTTCCAGCTCTGGGGTGAAGTCGGATTCACTATCGTTGTCTACTTCAATGTTCTAGGGTGGAGTAGAGCGGTTCTTGAAACGTTTTTTGGAAAGACGTGTTTCTCGGAAGAATTCTCCTTCATCATATGTGTCTTGGTTAATGTGAGGTTCATAATCCTTTTCATTGGGGGGAGGTGGTCTAACACGTGGCGGCACTTCATAAACGACGTCCCAACCACTGAGATTTGGATCACTTTGACAGGCCCACGTTAGATAGAAAACTTGGGTTGCCTGTTGAGCTATAATATAGACATCGGGAACATCCAAATGGGTGCTTTGTTTGATTTCGACTAGCCCTATATGTTCATGAGTCCTTCTAGTCTCCCTCGGCTGGAACCAATAACATCTGAAGACTACGACATTTGGTGGGTTTTCACCATAGAATTCAAGTTCATAAATTGCTTCAACTCTTCCATAATACTTGATACCTCCTTCGCCGATAGCAGAGACACAACAATTTGTAGACTTTCGGTCGGCCATAGATAGCTCTTTGCCATAGGTACGAAAGCGATACCCGTTGATGTCGTATTTGTCAAATGAACGGACCTTATAGTCAAAACCATTAGCTACTTGTCTCAATTCGGCATCCATAATCTCTGAATTAGCCTACAAGTTTAATACGAAAGGATTGTTGCATTAGTCACAAATTAGCCAAAGAAAAAAAAGGGTCTAATGGAAATTACCGTTTTTTTGAACCAAGAGATGAAACCGGGAAATTCGGCTCCTTGTTTTGCCAGAAGCTCATACTCTTCGACGGAATCCTTTTGGATCACCGCTCCATACGAGAATATGGCGACGTATCGACTGCATCAAAAATCCAGGAATAAGAGAAGTTCAAAGGAATTAGAAGTTGTGAAACAATGTACCGAGATCTTACTCGATGTACGGCCGCACTTCTGTTAGGTTGTTGAAGAGATACAGTGAAATGGTCCGCCATTCTTCAACATCCAACCTTACTGGTTTCCAACCACCGGCTGGTGCGAGATTCCCTTTGAATAGGCTGAGGTTGGATTGACCCTTTTGAGGTTCGTCAGCATTGTACCGAGGCTTCGGATTATGCAAATGACGATTTTTGGCTTCGTAGTGTGCGGTCACAAAGTTTGCCGCCTCCTCAGTGATGAATGCCTCCGCCATCGATGCTTCTATTCTACGTTTATTTTTACATTTTGCTCGAAGCGACTTTTGCATCCTCTCAGTTGAGTAGCACCAACGATTTTGCACGGGCCCCCCCAATCGTGCCTCGGTCGGGTGATGCAAAATCAAGTGTTGCATTGGATTAAAGAAGCTTGGCGGAAAGATCTTCTCTAACTTGCAGATCAACTCCAGCGCCAACTATTCCATTTCTTCTAGGAAGCCAGGCGATAGTTCTTTCGCACAAAGAACACGGAAGAAATAGCTCAGCTCTGCCAGTACTAGCCATTCATCCTCAGGGATGAAGCCACGCAACATCACCGGCATTATCCGCTCAATCCATATGTGCCAATCATGACTTTTTAGACCAAATATTTTCAATTTTTGAAGACTCGCTCCCCTCTTTAGATTTGCTGCATACCCATCGGGGAACATCAACTGCATTTTCACCCACAAAATAATTTCCTTCATAGCTGGCCTTCCAAGATTGAACCATGCCTTTCGCTTCGTCCAGTTGATCCCCTTTCCTTTCGGTTCTTTCATGTTTTGTAACGGTCTATCACATAGCTCCTCTTGATCGACTCTAGCCTTAGGATTATCCTTTGATTTCCCCTCTATGCCGAACAATGTACCAAAAATGGCTTTGGCGATATTCTTTTCAGTGTGCATCACGTCGATGTTGTGTGGGCAAAGGAGGTCTTTGAAGTAAGGCAGATCCCAGAAGCATGTCTTGTGAGTCCAGGCGTGTTCCTTATTATACCCCTTGAAATACCCTGGACGCTCTGGATCTGGCTCGAGAGCGTTTAACTGATCTAAGGTCTGTTGGCCTGTCAACGCAGGTGGTGTAGAGTGTTTGACAACTCTACCTTTGATGAAGTTCTTCTTGTCTTTCCTGAACTTATGGCCAGGATGTAGAAACGGTCTATGCAAGTCGAAGCAACTATACTTGCGCCCTGCCGTCAGCCAACGAAACTCAAGAGCTCCCTTGCATGTGGGGCACGGGAACCTTCCATGCACACACCAGCCAACGAATAGCGCATACGCCGGCAAGTCATGCGTCGAGTACATGTACCAGACATGCATTATGAAGTTCTGTTTGCTAAAGGCGTCGTATGTCTTGAACCCATTATCCCAAGCTTCTTGCAATTCGTCCTTAAGCGGCTGCATGTACACATTCATATTCTTCCCCGGATAGTTGGGCCCTGGAATTATCAACGTCAGGAAAATATTCTTTCGTTGCAAACACGGGCCAACAGCTGTATGGGGCTGCCATCTGACCAAACACACTGAACCCATCTGTGCTGACGGCGACTCAAGGTTGCCTTAGATCTGCCGTTTTTTCCTTATGTAATGCATCGAAGCGCTTCCACGCTTCACCATCCGATGTGTGCACCATCATCACATTCCCATCTGCATCTAGTTCGGTTCTTTTGCCCGTTTTGTGCCATGTCATCTGTCTGGCCGTCTCTTCGACCATGAAAAGATGTTGAAGTCTTGGTACGATTGGCATATACCGAAGAACATTAACGGGTATTTTGGTCTGCATCTTCTCACCCATACCATTGTCTACCACAACATACCTGGAAGAATTGCAAATGGGACAATAGTTCAAGTCCTCATACTGAAGCCTAAATAAGACACATCCTTTCTCACAGGCATGTATCTTCTCATAGGGCATCTTAAGAGCACAGAGGATTTTGTCTGACTGGTACAGGTTTGGAGGTAGCACATGGCCTTTGGGTAGAAATCGTCCGAATACTGTCATCATCGCGTCGTAGCATTCTCTGCCCAAGTTGAATTGAGCCTTCAAAGCCATTATTTGTGAGATGGCATCCAGCTGACAAAGCTCAGTGTGCTCGTGGAGAGGATGTTTTGAGGACTCCAACATTTCAGTGAAGGCCTTTGCAGATTCCTCCATCTCCTCGTCCGAGTCCCGAGCATCGTCAAAGTCTTGCACCATGTCTGCGGTCCCGGTACCATGCTCGTTGGTGCGATGACGAACCTCGGCTCTGGCACGTTGGGCAGACTCACCATGTAATGTCTAGACCGTGTAACCAGGCGTAAAACCAAACTTCTGCATGTCTTTACTCATTTCAAGCTCGTCCCTCTTTTTATAGTTGTCGCAACGGGCACAGGGGCACCAGCTAAATTCCTGGCCATTTGCAAATGCGGCTCTAACAAACCCCTTGGTTTTTGTTAACCATTCCTCGGTCCAAACTTTCTGACTAGTGTAACCGGTGTATATCCATGCACGATCACTCATATTGACTTCCTACTGGACACACAAGAAATATATACATAATTAAGCAAACCATATGATTCAGTTAATGGAGTTTGTCAGTTTTATTACGTCCATGCAACCTACACGCTAATAGGTAAAGATAGGTCCTAATCCCACCTGAGTATGTGTAGATCGGGTTCGTTTTCCCATGCTCTGCTCCGGATCCGACGCAAAATTTCGGCAGCACCTCCCCGCTGTTCTCCTGATACATGTCTCGGCAATAAGCAGAGAGAATGTGTACCTGGAGAACAACAGGGAGGCACTGACGATATTCTGCATCGGATCCGGAGCTGAGCATATGGGAAAACGAACCCAATCTACACATACTCGGGCTGTCCATGGATAAACGCTGGACAATTCGAAAGAATCACGATTATAAATATGCAAATGCATGCATATTTATAGATGTAACCCTTTCGAACGGGAGACGCAAAGTGGTTACGCATACTGATGATTGACACCTATAGCTAGCAAGTTTCATCAGGAGATGTCATTTGTGCTCACCAACGAACGCAGGGGCGGAGCTCGTCGAACACTAGACCCTCGCAGCGACGAAATAACTGCACATTTAAATCCAAAGATGAGTAACATAGTGACCCCCTAACCCGCTCGTCCCCGGGTAAACTAAATAGCAACTACCATCGGTGCAAGTTACATGAGGCGGTCGGCGTTGAACACTAGATCCACATCCCACAAGTGAAGCCGGCGCCCGGCGTCCCGCAACAATAGTTCTGGTGGCCGATGATGGTCGAACACCTTGGCGAATTTGTCTGGCAGCCTCTGTGATGAGGATTAAAGCCAAGTTTTGAAATTTCAAACAACCAAACCGACTTGAGTCAGTTTGGGTGTTTCAAGTTTCAACACTTGCCTTTTAATCGTCATCGCAGAGGCTGCCAGACAAATTCGCAATGGTGGTCGACCGCCATCGACGCCGAGAACAGTTGCTTTGGGACGCCGGACGTCGGCGTCACTTGTGGGACGTGGATGTAGTATTCGACACCGACGGCCACATGTACCTCGCACCGACGATACTTGCTATTTAGGGTTCCATCGACACCGAGGAACCCCCTAACCCGCTCGTCCCCTTCTCTTTCTTCTTCTTCTTCTTCTTCTTCTTCTTCTTCTTCTTCTTCTTCTTCTTCTTTCTTCTCCTCCTCCTCCTCCTCTTCTTCTTCTTCTTCTTCTTCTTCTTCTTCTTCTTCTTCTTCTTCTTCTTCATCTTCTTCTCCTTTTTCCTCTTCTTCTTCTTCTTCTTTTCTTCTTTCTTCTTCTCCCTCCTCCTGTTCCTCCCTCCTCCTTCTACTTCTTCTTCTAAACTAAAACTAAAACTAATCTAAAATAAACTAAACTAAAATAAACTAAAACTAAAACTAATCTAAAATAAACTAAACTAAAACTAAAACTAATCTAAAATTAACTAAACTAAAACTAAAACTAAACTAAAACTATAACTAAAACAGAAACTAAACTAAAAGAAACAAAAAGAAACTAATTAAACAAAAAAAAAGGGGAGGAGCTCACCTGGTGGAGGGGGCGGCCGCTGGAGGAGGCGGCGACCCGGTGGAGGGGGTGGCTGGACGGCCGCGGCGGGACGGGGCGGGGACGGTGACGGGGCGGGGACGGCCGCAGCGGGACAGGGCGGGGACGGCCGCGGCGGGGCTGCCCGACGTGGAAAGGCGGCGGGGCCGCGGTGGAGGTGGGGGAGGGTCGGGGCGCGGGGCGGCCGCTACGCAGGGCGTGGTCGGCGGCGGCGGCGCGGGCTGGTGTGGGTGGGGGATGGCGACGGAGGGGAGGGGCGGGGCGACGTGGAAGGGGCGGCGGGGGTGAGGTGGAGGTCGGGGGGCGCAGGGGAGCGGTGCGGGGCGGCCGGCTACGGCAGACGGGGTCGGCGGCGGCGGCGCGGGTGTGGGTGGGGAGGAATGAGAGAGTGGAGAGAAGAGAGGGGGGCGGGACGGCCGTTAATGTACCCGCCTCTTTGCCGTCAGCCAACGGTCGGCAAAGTTTCTTTGCCGTCCGCTTGCGGACGGCAAAGAGGTGGGGCCGGTGGGCTTGAGTTGGTTAAACAATAACTGGACCCACCCACCTCTTTGCCGTCTGCTAGCGGACGGCAAAGATTCTTTGCTGTCAGCCAGCGGACGGCAAAGAACAGGCTGATGGCAAAGACTTTGTTTGCCATCAGCCACATCTTTGCCGTCCATTTTCTTGTGGCTGACGGCAAAGACCTTCTTTGCCGTCAGCAAGCGGACGGCAAAGAATTAGCAGACGGCAAAGAAGTGGATTCCAGTAGTGTTGCAAGTAATCTTTCTTGCTTAATGCCACTAAGGATGAAAAGATAGCTGCCTAGTTGTCTCGGTGTTGAATAGGAGGTAATGAGAATATACTATCAACATTATGTCACCTTGCTTAATGCAATACTCTGTTTTATTACTTAATACCTTGAGATGCATGATGGATTTCGGTCTTGAAGTGGAGTATTAGCTATAGATTCATGCTGGATAGCGGACTGTAGACATAAGGACGCAATGGTTATATGCAATCATAACATGTATGATCAAACATAAAAACTTCAATTTAATCGATACACAACTGTAATTTATTTACCATGCCTATGCTATTTGGAGAGATGCCACTAGTGAAATTATGGATCCTGGTCCTTCCTTCTTCATAAATACAACTCCGTTTTACCTTTTTCTATTCTTTTTTATTCTTATATGTTTTTACATGCTTTAATAAAATTCATTTGCATACACACGATACATTAATCCTTGTAACTAGCAAAGCTAGTGAGATTGACACCCTCACTAGACTAAGTTGGGGACCAAGAAAAAGTATTTTAGTAGAGTGCAGGGATGATCATTGGCTCATAGGAGAACTTCGCGGATTGATACCTTGGTTCTCACACTGAGGGAGGATTCTTCCGATACTACAAACCCTTGCCCTTCAGGGCCCAACAGATATTCTCTTTTTGGCACTACGTTATTACCCAGGGATATGAGGAAGCAATCATTACCCTCAAGTGCAAGGCATAATTATATCACTTTCTAATATTGATGTGGAAGTAATGGGTTTCGAACCCCCAAGGAGCTAAAGGTAGGTTTCCTATTATCTCAAACTATATCTACCACTGATACAACCTTCTATACACTTTTAGTGTCTACTTTACTAGAAGTCAAATTGATAGTTGTAGGTTGTTTTGTGGAGGCAAGTCAATAAAAGTTAGGTGTAGGTAGTAAAGATTGCGAGCAAATAAAAGAGTGCATGAAGTGTGTTAGTAAAGAAGATGATGGAATTGTCCCTAGGCACTTGGCTACGATAATATGACCGGTGTACATACTTGTTACAATTGATATGTGGGAGAGGCCTATGCTCAGCTAGCTGCAAAAATATTGACTCACGTGCCACATATGATTGAACCTCCAAGAGGCAACATACCAGCTCTTGGAAATTATTAAGGTAAACCCAACCATAGCTTTAAGTTCTATGGGTCCTCTCTATCCCACACATTATAATTCCAGAGATTGGGTGACGGTGCCTCACTGCCCCCCTCCTTCCTCATAATGCATTGCTAACCCTAGAGTGTTGATCTAATGTGTGTGTGCACCCATACACAGGCACAAAGGACATTACCATATCAAAACATATAATTCATAATAGATCACTAACGCCATAAGGACAAGGGAAACAACTCAAACATGATAGAAGTAGTGCAACACATCATAGGGTAACAATTCATTGCATCAAACTCCATGTCTTAGTAGGAGATTACAGAGGTTCTTCGATGGTGAACCCACTAAATACAAGAGGAAGAGGGTGATGGAGATGGCGGTGAAGGCGATGGAGGCGATGTTGCTGATGGTGGTTCCCCTGGTGGCGTTTTGGTGCTGCCGGAAGAGAGTGGGAATGGGCCCCTCCTTCTTCTTCTTCCTTGCCCTTCTCTCCTAGTTAGGAAAGGTGGTTCCCCTCTAGTTTTCATGGCTTTGGTGGCTTGGAGGCGAGAGCTTCCCCCGAGATTGGATGTAACTTTCGGGGGAGCCTTTTCTGCCCTCCGAAATCTGTCTCCCATCACTATTTTATTAGTTGCTGGAGATCTGTAACTCCAAAAAATTTGAAAAAAATATGGAGGTTCAGCAACATCAGTATCTAGCTTGCCCCAGAAGGAGAGCTTCTAGAAAAAAATCTCTGCCGCCCACACACCTTTCGCACGTGGTTTGGGCATGGGTGTGTGGTCAGGGTGCATGGACACCTTGTTGCCCCAGGCTCCACCATTTTGCTTGCCTTCGTGATCCGGGAAAATATTGACACCTGCTTTTTTTCCATATTTTTCTGAGTTCGGGAAGGTTCCTGCACCCACGGACATTAAACATGCAAATCTGCCCCTCTGGCAATTTATTTGTAGGTTCGTCCAAAAAAATTATAAATTATTGCATTAAATGATAAGTAATAAGCATGATAACTTCAAAAATTATGGATACATTTAGGGCGTATCAAGCAATAAGGTTGCTTTCTCTTTCCAGCTTTCATGGTTCAAGAGGGAAGGTTTCTATGATCTCATTGCTGTCGAATGGACTAAAGAGACCAGAGGTGTTTCGAATGTTGATAGGTGGCAGAACAAGATTCGTCATCTTAGACAATTCCTATGGTGTTGGGCTATGAGTGCGAGTGGCACTTATCGAAAAGAGAAAGAGAGACTACATGCTCTTATCGACGCACTAGATATAAAGGCTGAATCGACCCCTTTATGCACAATAGAATGTGTTGCTAAGAGAGAGGCCGACAAGGGCGTGAGAGGAAGAGATTTAATGGTCCCAACATGCTAAGGTTCATCACATGAGGGAGGGGATAATGATACCAAGTAGTTCCATTTGATAGCAAATGGCAAGCATCACAAAAAAAGGATCTTCTAGTTGGAACAGGATGACGACATGATAGTTGGTTAGGATCATCTCAAAGCCTATATCATGAATTACTATAAGCACTTGTTCAGCTCCTTGGTGTCCAATTTTGTGTCGATGAATGAGGACATGAGTGGTGACATCCCACACCTCTCTCTGGAGGAGAACACTACTTTGATGGCACCTTTTACGGAAAAAGAGGTATGGGATGCCATCTCTCAGATGGAACAAAGTAAAGCTCCAGGGCCAGACGGGTTTCTTGCTGAGTTTTACCAAAGATTCCAGGAGGTCATTAAAGGGGGCCTAATGCCAGTGTTTGATGACTTATACAACAGGAATTTGCCCTTGTTCAAGCTAACCTTTGGTATTATCACGCCGCCCCCCAAGAAGGGGGACGCGGTGCAGATTTAGCAATTCTGGCCAATTTATTTGCTTAATGTTTGCTTTAAGATATTTACTAAGGATAGTACTAATAGGCTAACAACTATTGCTCATACATTCGTTCGTCTGACCCAGACGGCTTTCATGCTAGGACGCCACATCCTGGAATGTGAGGTCGTCCAACATGATACTATTGATGAGTTACACTCTAATAAACTCGATGGTGTTATCTTAAAAGTGGACTTTGAGAAGGTATATGATAAGGTCAAGTGGCCTTTCTTGTAACAAGCTCTTCGGAGAAAGGTTTCGCTCATGCCAGGCGTTAGTAGGTTGAGAACCTTTGTCCAGGGTGGCAGGGTCGCGGTGAAGGTCCACAATGACATTGGTCTTTATTTTTAATACCAGAAGGGGTTATGATAGGGGGACCCGATGTCGCCAATTCTCTTTGATATTGTTGCCGACATGCTAGCTATCATCATTGCGAGGGCAAAGGAGGATTGTCAGGTGGGTGGTCTCATCCCTCACTTGGTGGATGGCGGTGTGTCCATTTTACAGTATGCAGATGACACCATCATTTTCATGGAACACAATTTGGAGAAGGCAATTAACTTGAAACTTATTCATTGCCTCTTCGAACTATTGTCTGGTATCAAGATTAACTTCCACAAAAGTGAGCTTTTCTGATTTGAAAATAGCTCAGTATAAACAACTTTTCGGTTGTGAACTAGGACCGTTCCGTTTTGGTATCTTGGGATACCAATTCACTACTGTAAACTTTTGAATAAAGAGGGGAAGGGGATCGAGGACAGGTTCGAAAAGAAGCTCAGCAGTTGGAAGGGTAAGCTCTTGTCCTATGAGGGTTGGCTTGTGCTTATCAATGTTGTTCTCATGAGTTTACTGATGTTTATGTTGTCCTTCTTTGAAATAGCCAAGGGGGTACACAAAAGATTGGACAGTGACAAACATAAATGGAAGTATCGTTAGCTAAGTGGGATACTCTATGTCAGTTGAAGGATCAAGGAGATCTTGGGATTGAGGGCATCAAAATCAGGAATAAGTGCTTGCTCAGCAAGTGGTTGTTCAAGCTAATGACGGAGGAAGGGGTCTGGCAAGAGCTGCTTTGTAACAAGTACCTTTAGTCCAAGACTCTGTCCTAGGTGTTGGCAAAACCAACCGACTCTCCATTCTGGAAAGGTTCGATGAGGGTTAAGGCTGAGTGGTTTAGCCGTGGCACTTTCTCGGTGAGAAATGGCCGCACCACGAGATTTTAGGAAGATAGCTGGCTAGGGGATGTGCTGCTTGGCCTCCAATACCTGAGCCTATTTAACATTGTGTAGTGGAAAGATGTTTCCATTGCTTTGGTGCTAGGATGCAATCCCTTGAATATTGCATTTTGACAGGAATTAGTCAGTGATAAATGGATGGCATGGGCACATCTGGTTCATAGGTTGATGCCGATCAACCTATTTTAGGAATCGAATGTGGTCCGTTGGAGGTTGCATACTTCTGGCATTTTCTCCATTAAGTCCGTGTACACTGACCTTATCAACAATGGGCCTATCTTAGAAGGAAATATATTTGGAAGATCAGAGTGCCGTTAAAGATAAAAAAAAATCACATGGTACCTGGATAGAGGTGTGGTTCTAACCAAGGACAATTTGGCCAAGCACAGATGGCAGGGATGTAAAAAATGTTGTTTTTGTGACAAGGAGGAGACAGTACATCATTTATTCCTTGCGTGCCCATTTGCTGGCCTAATCTGTCGTACCATCCCTGTAGTCTTTAATCTACCCCCACCAAATAGCATAACGAATATGTTCGGGAACTGGTTGGTCGGGGTTCTTCCCAAACTCAAGGCTCAACTATGTGTGGGAGTTTGCACCCTACTATGGGTAATTTGGAATTGCCAGAATGATGGCCTTTTTAACTGAACAAAAATTTCAATTTTTTTGCAGGTTATCTTTAGAGCTATAGGATGGATCCATACAAGATGTTCTCTCCAAAGAGCGGAGGCAAATGCGCCTATGGACTTTGGGTGCAACCAGTGGGAGATGGTTGCACAGACTATGTTCAATCGGTTTGGATGGCGGTCCACTAATAGGATTGACGATTGAGTCATGTATTCTCATTAGCTGTCAGTTGTACCCCTTTTCTATTTCATAATTTTGTATAACTCGTTATTGCTACAGAACTTGCTTCAACAAAGATGGCTGTGTGCATCGCCTGATGCAGAGGCCGAGGGTTTAACCCCCTTTTCGAAGAAAAAAAAGTATTTTCAGAAAAAAAATTGACCAGTAATGTGGTCAACAAAATTTTAGTTATATGCCACAAAAAAGTATATCATTAGATTCACATTTAAAAGAAGTTCCCAATGGTATAACTTTTATGGCACATAACTCATATTTTGTTGATCAAATTAATAGTCATATTGTTTCTTAAAATACGTGCGGGCCTAATGAACCCGGACAAAGGGAGTACATAATATAAATATAGTTAGCTCAAAATAAGACATCTTGGGTGAAGGACATTTAGTTAAATGAGCACCATGATTTTGATTACCAAAGATTAATAAATATGATAAAATTCATAATTTCATTATGGGAGAAAACCAAGTTAGGGAATGTACATGTTCTTTGGATTTATTCTTTCTTTTCAACTACAAATATGATTGGGTGGAAAAACTATTTGAAACTAATGATATAATTCAAGCCTTATCGGTAAGCAAAGAAATCACCATTTGCAAAGCATTATTTCAGATATCTTGGCCTTCAACCATAGATCAAACAACCAACAACCACGGTTTCTTCCCCTCTAGAAAAAAGGTGAACATGGGTGACTGTTTCTCCACTTAGTGAACGCCGGCCATACCACGGTTCCCACCCTCCTTTGCTCATAGCTCTGGGGGCAGGTGGAGGAGGGCATCCCTATTTCACTCCTGGGTTATTCACATAGTTGGGGTTAGTTTTTTGAGTGGTGGTGCTGTTGAGGTGAGGACGGCGTCGCATCAGATAAAGTTGCCTCGGCTTCTTACTCACCATGGTGATGCTCTCCATGGCCGCATTGAGAAGCCGTTGGCCTCCTCTGCTCATTATCCAGTCGAGGTGGTGAGATTAGGCCATCTTTTCCTCTTGAACGATTGCTGTATTGTGCACTGGCACTGGCGGCCGGGACGAGATGGAGTTTCTGGAGAGGGATTGGTGGTTCAACGGCTATGGCTATGGCGTTCTTCCCTGCGTACGTCGACGTGAGGTGGCGGATCCGTGTCCAGGTCGGCATAGGGACATACCTCGGCTGATGTGCCGCAGCGACAGTTGCCTCGCTGCTTGTCGCAGGTCTGGTCATCGGCTCAGAAAGCCTCTCTGACGATGGTGCTTCCCTTGATCTGGCGATGGCGGAGGTTTTGCTTCTTCTCCGGCGAGCACCTCAGCGGCGCTGGAATTTGGCTGCAGCTGCTGGCTTCGGTGTGTGCAAGGACCCCTAGGGACCTTCTTGTAGTTTTCTATGTTTTGGGGTCCTTTGGCATAGTTTCCTACCGCGTGTGTTTGTACTTGTATTCTAGTTGTTGATTAATGAAGATGCGTGGTTTACTCTAAAAAACCACCAACAACTAGCCCAATAAAAAAGGACTAAGAAAAGACTCACTTGGTTTCCCAACCTAACCACTTCGTAGGGCAAAATCTGTTTCGGGATATCTTGGGAGGGAAGTGACTACCGTCGATAGCGAGGTGCCTGTGGTATCTTCGTCAATCTTAAGATCTGCTAGCTCAGTCTCTCGTAGGTGCTCACAGGGGTAGGGTGTGCGTGTGTTCATAGGGATGAGTGTATGTGCGTGTATGTGTGCGTCTGCGTTTGTACTGTGTTTCTAAAAAAAAAAGAGAAGTGACTATAATATAAATTGTGCTCTTGTATTGCAGATATCTATTTTTTGTGGATTGGAGAAGTCTTGGCTTATTTATCGCTATCGAAGACGTGAAGCTCTATCCTTATCTCTTGTGGCTGCTTTTACTTTTGCAATTTAGTCAATGTTGATAAAGTATCTACTTTACTTTTATGAAAGGGTGATGATAGTGGATAGCGACGTTTTGGCACCCGGGCTCCAGGGAGCCCGTATTTTTTTCTTTTCGAAAATGCTATTTAACTGTTTAAAAAAAATCAATTTTTTTCTACGGATACATATATTTGTTCTCTATGTATATGTAAAATTTTATTAAATAATACAATACTTTTTAGGCTACACAAAAAAGAGAAAAATTCTGGCCCAAAAGCAACAAAAAAGAAGGCCATTTTGATCCATGTATTTGTCTTTTTTTGATATGCCACATATAAATGCATATATCGATGGAAATTCGTACACACATATTACACATCTATATGTATCTGTACAAATATTTTCAGAATTTTTTGGAATACAAAAATAATGTTTTCGATTTTTTTTAAAGGGCTACCTGGAGCCTGAGGTTCAAATCACTTTTTCGAATGATATTGTTACTACTATTATCTAAATTTACTATGAAATGACACTTGCATTTTATTGATGCATTGTAAGTCAAGATGTTAGTAAAGTATCTGATTTACTTTTGTAAAAGAATATGCTGATGGTGTTGATATTCTTATTAAATGTGGCATGAGGGTGTTGGATGTATTGTGAGATGAATATTGCAGAAAAACTAATTAAATGTACATATTTTTTTTGGATCTACAAAATATTTTGTGCCCCCATATATGTCAGCGAACATTGCATTTAACTAGGATTAAACTCGCGCCTTGCCACAGAAATTTTACATCCCCAATGAAGAAGAACTAGTTATGTAAAATAAATTGAGAGTAAATGTTATATATGTGCATCATGCACGATGTGGTTGACAAATATTAATCCACATGGTATGTACTCCCTCTGTCTCACTATATATGTCATCTGCCCACCAGGCGCACACACCTAAGAAACACTGCATATAAAAAAGAGTTAATAAGAAATGACTATGCATATCCCTACTGAATGACATTATAACCAATTAACCTCATCCGAATCATTAAGTAGAGGTAGAGACCGGAAATATTGTATTATTTTACAGGTGCGCAGTGAGAATGTATATGCATTTGTGAAAAAAATATCAGATTTTTCTTAAACTTTCAAATATGTTTTTTGAAAAAAAAAACGGGCTCCAAGTGACCTGAGCTCTATTTGTGTTAGTTGACTACCACTAACTACCGGTGGGTGAATTGGAGATATTCCACCACGTTACATTGGATTCCTTTTTTAGCGAATAATTTGGAGTTTGGACGTAGGATGAAAATGCTGGTCTTGGTCATATAACAAACTAGACACAGAATTTGCTTATTCATATCCTAAAGAATGCGTAGACACTGTAAGTGTAGACACGAGTTATTAGGATCCTTTCCTACTGTGTCATTAATTAAGGAATGAGATAAAAGCTGTAAGTAAGTCATGGAAACATAAATCTTAACCATTACACTAGACAAATAGTAATTGTAACCTAACCGTCCTTGGATATTACAGAATATAAACATAGTAGCTCGAAATAAGACACCTTGGGTGAAGGACCTTTAATTAAATGAACACCGTGGTTCTATTAGCCAAAGATTCACAAATATGATAAAATACATAATTTCATTATGGGAGGAAAGCAAGTTAGGGAATGTTCAGGTTCTTTGGCTTCATTCTTTCTTTATGACTACAAATATGATTGAGTGCAAAAACAATTTGAAACTAATGACATAATTAAAGCCTTATCTGTGAGCAAACAAATCGCCATTTGCGAAGTGTTATTTCAGACATTTCGGCCTTCAACCATAGATCAAACAATCAACCAGCCCAATAAAAAAGGAGGACTATCAAAAACACTGGCTTGGTTTCCCAACCTAAACACTTCGCAAGGCAAAATCTGACTCGGGATATCTTGGGAGAGAAGAGACGAGTATTTTATAAAAGCTTAGTTTTGCATGATATCTTGGGAGAGGTGACTATAATATGAATCGTGCTCTGGTATTGCAGATATCTATTTTTTGTGGAATGGAGAAGTCTTGATTTATTTCTCACTATCGAAGACGTGAAGCTCTACACATATCTCTTGTGGTTGCTTTACTTTTGCAATTAAGCCTATGTTGATAAATTATCTGCTTTACTTTTGTAAACGGGTGATAATAGGGTTACTACAATTATCTAAATTTAGTATGAAATGACACTTGCATTTTATTGACGCATTGTAAGTCAAGATGTTAATAAAGTATCTGCTTTACTTGTAAAAGTATGTTGATGGTGTTGATATTCTTATTAAATTTAGCATGAAATGATTGATATGTCAACTTGTACCAAAAGATTTTTGGAGTGTCGAATGTATTGTGAGATGAATATCGGAGAAAAACAAATTAAATGTACATATTTTTTTGGATCTGGAAAATATGTTGTGCCCCCATATATGTCAGCAAAAATTGTATTTAACTAGGATTAAGCTCGCGCCTTGCTACAGAAATTTTACACTGCCAATGACGAAAAACTAGTTATGTAAAAATAAATTGAGAGTAAATGTTATATATGTATCATGCATGATGTGGTTGACAAATGTTAATCTACATGGTATATACTCCTTCTGTCTCACTATATATATCATCAGCCCACCAGGCGCACACACCGAAGAAACAGTAAATATAAAAAAATAGTTAATAAGAAATGACTATGCATATCCCTACTTAATGACATTACAACCACTTAACCTCCTCCAAATCATTAAGTAGAGGTAGAGACCGGAAATACTGCATTATTTATACTTTTGATTCTCCCAATGGACAGATATGCTGAAACGGAGACTTCCGAAGCCTGGGATGGTTATACTGAAACAGAGGGACCATATAGGTGTTGTCTATTATACATTGTTTTCATTTTGTAAAAAAACAGTTTTATATTGTAGTGTTGCTCTAAATGTTTTTTTTTGTCCACTAGATTGAACTGGAATGGCAGAGAGAAATTGGGACGCCATGACACTGTTACAGGCCTTCTTTTGTACTCTACTTCCCGGCAGTTGTATCCTATCTGGTGGCCGACGATTTAGTCGTGCTTTAATGGAACATCGGCGTTCCATTTAAACAAATATTTTCTGTCGGGGAATTCTACTTTAAGTCGGGAAAGATTCCAATTATATAGGTTGTACTGTTGGCAAAGCGATAGGCAGTGATACCTTCCTAGTATATGTTTGCAAAGGTTTTTCTGTCGGGGAATACTTTCACCTACTCCAATTACCAGGAGCATGGGAAAGCATACTTTCCGTTCACTGAATGATATATAAGACGAACCATATTAGGCTAGCAAATTTGATTTCATTGTCAGGGGACATATATTAGGTGCAATCATGCATGCACGACCGTATGGGGCCGCATCTCCTCCAAAGGGAGAATCATCCGAGTTGGATTGTCACTCAAACTTGCTTTGTTTGGACGAGGCGGGGTCGAGCTAGGTCCCTCTATCCTAACCTAACGAAATCAGGATAACTGGTGGTAACCACGTAAGCAGTGAGCTCGCCACCTTCATTAGTTTAGTCATCGGCCAGGTCTACCGACCAGCAAAACTATGCCATTACAGGCACGATATGTCCTAAATTTTCTTTTCTTATAGAAGCTCTCCTGGCCTAACGGCCTGTGCACCCGGATTTTTTTTCAAAACTATGACCGGATTTATAGCAAATATGTAATCTATAGGGTTGAACGCCAAAAAAAATCAAAACTATAACCCCGTCGGCCTGCGGTGGGCCGAAGAGGTGCCTGTCGGGCCTACGGGAAGCCGAAGAGGGGCCTGTCGGCCTCTGGCTAGCCGAAGAGAGGCCTGTCGGTCTCTGGCTGGCCGAGGAGTGGCCTGTCGGCCACCAGGCGGCCGAGGGGTGGTCTGTCGGCCTCTAGCTGGCCGAGGGGTGGCCTGTCGGCCTCCGCACAACTCTTTCCGTCCATATTTTCCCGGCATCCCTTTCCCGGCATCCCTTTCCCACCATCCCTTTCCCGCCATACTTTCCCGCCATCCCTTTCCCGGAATATTTTCCCGCCATACTTTCCCGCCATTTTCTACTCTCTACCTATAAAACCCACTTGACAGTAAGGTGGGTAAGCAGTGCAGTGTAGTGTACTCGAGATGTCTGACTATCCTTTTGATTGTAGTTTTCACCCTAAGATGAGCAAATGTCTTCTGAGACTAGCCACCAATTTCAGGATAGACAATAGGATAGTTCCATGGGACGAACTCATCGGTAGTGACACCATACTGAATGAGTTGGCTCACGAATTACGTAGATCTGGGTGGCCTGGAAGGACCTATGAGGAGGTACGTAAAGAACTTCTTAGGTTGCATGGAAGGTGAAAGAAGGTAGTGCAGACGAAGAGTGAAACTTTCTTAAGGATTGCAGCAGAGCATACATATTTATGGACTACGGACAGCGAAGACGAAGACGATATCTTCATGCCGAGCACCAAGGGCAAGAGTACCGCATCGTCGAAGGGCAAGAGTGCCGCATCGTCGAAGGGCAAGAGTACCACATCGACGGAGGATGACGATGATGCCTTCATGTAGTCTGTAAGCTTCATTTTTTTAAGTTCAGCCCGACTGTTTAATTCGGATGTACCTGTATCTGAATGAACTATTGCAGTCTCTTTGGAAATGTAACTGGAATGACAATGCGAATTAATAGTAATATGTTTCTCGCATACATAGGTCGATATATGTCTCCATCTCTGATAGAAGCAAGTGCGATAGTAACACATACATCAAGCATGTCTCATACATAGATAACCATATCACTGCTTGGGACGACGACGAATCTTGGGCTTCCTCGGACGAGGACCGGAAGGCGATAAGCGCTCAGCCGGTGGACGATTCTCACGATGACCACGACCATAGACAACCTGGTCTGTCAGTGTCTGTGTCTCCTGCATCCATGGTGGTGGTGGAGTGTGAAGAACTGTCTACGAGAACTCATAGATGTTTGCAGCTCGTTCATCGTCATCGCCATCGCCGTCTAAGAACTAACCAGCACCACTAAGTATCGGTGACTGGACTGAATGCATGAACGGTTGCGACTGGCTGCCGCTTGCGGTAAAGTAAAACATGAAAAATTGATTTGCGGACCTACAGTGTTTAAAATAATGTACAAAGTAGTGTTACCTAGGTCCATCTGATTATGCCAGGAAGAGCCCCCTGGTTGTGAAGGAGGTGGTTGCTGGCAGAAATAGCTCCCTGGTTGTGAAGAAGGTGTCTACTGCCAGGAAGAGCTCCCTGGTTGTGAAGGAGGTGTCTGCTGCCAGGAAGAGCTCCCTGGTTGTGAAGGAGGTGTCTGTGGCCAGGAAGAGCTCCCTAGTTGTGAAGATTGTGGTTCTAAACACTGTACAGAGGGTCGTGGTTCCGAACGGTGCACAGAGGGTCGAGGTTCTGAACGCTGCAGAGAGGGGCGTGGCGGACGATGTGCTGGACGAGGAATAGCAACATCCGAAGATCGTCTACATGTAACAGCTATGTAAATCCCGCGTAGCCTCTCATCAAGTCGCCTCAACCATGAGACGTTCTCTCGCGGTGGAATATTATCTCCCCTCTCAAAGCGTTGCATTAAAGCGGAAACCTCCTCTAGCGCCTCGCATGTCAAGTCACCCTGTACACGGAGAGTTAACCAATTAGATCATCGTTGTATGGCAGACAACACGAATAGTGAACCAATTTGTATATTTTCAGGTTAAGAAAAAACTTAACATGTGAGAACCGTAGCACGTACCGCGTGGTGTCTGGTTCCCACAACAGAGGCAGTTGGGAACAGATCGCTGGTGAGAGGGGCTTCGATCTGATCAGGAGCTGCTGATGGAACCAAGTAGATCCTCGTGCTATGCAGGTAACACTGCAGATACAACCCGAACTTGTCCCAGTTAAAGGGCCAAATCTCATCCCAGATATTTGTCGGCGCAGTAGTCCATTCATCCACGTAAGGGCTAATGTCTTGAAGCCAAGAATGCAGGGACTTGTTTCCTCCTCCGTGACTGTACCTGAGATTGACATGCGCGTTACATGATTAGTTGTATTCTGAATGCAGACCTGAGAACTAAAATAGTATTGCTTACTTGTGCACGTGATCTGGTAAGTGTGGAATAACTGGAGGGTCAGGCTCTTGGCATAGACCGAACTGTCTCATCACCCTATGAAGAGCCATCTCCTCAACCGTCACGTCGAACACCAACCTGGCCTTGGTCATCCAATAGTGCCGATCTCTAGTGCACAATCCAGAAATCCCAACTGCGCACCTGGATAATATAGCCTGATGGGAGTATGGCTCCCAGATAACTTGATCCTCGTGCAAACTATCAAACTGCATCGTGAAGGAGGGGTAGCAGCCCCTCACCTGGCTATGCGCAAACTGTCTCTGTGCATGACAACAAATAAGCATTAGTAATACTATTGAATGGCAAGAAATAAACATTAATAATTCATATTGTTACTTAATATGAAAATACCTCTCTCCGTGTCCAAACAGATCCCATAGTAGGCAAGTCGCCGATAGAAGGCACGTAAGTCCCAGCCATGTCCTCCAAACCAAAAGGTTTATCAACGCAGACATAGGGTTGACCAATAGGGAATCTCTCGTATGACCAGAGCTACAACAATAGTGGACATCCAACAAGACCTGATTTTCTAGACTTCAACAAGCAAGCTTTGCACATGCCTCTGTACGTAGCAGCTAACACAACAGAAGCAAAACTCCTCTGCAGAATGTCCCCAGGGTAACATGCGTCAGCTATCTCCCGTGCAATACCGATGAGTCATGCATCGACAGTTGTCACGTGGTTCTCCGTGAACATCGTCTTGCCGAACAACCACATAATATATGCCTCTAGGGATCAGTCAATCTATGCCTCTCACAACTGAACATCGGGATATCCTAAGGAGACAATCTACATAGAAACCAAACGATTGTATCTACTATGCAATGAGGACAACAATGAAAACAACATTTTTTAAACTGGCCGTGAAGGTTACCTGAAACTGGCTCAACCACTTAAAACGAGGCCTGTGAGGATCGTTGTCTAGGCCCGTAGCAGTTGGCACCGCAGCCAAAAAATGGGCCTGCATCGATGCTAGCCCTCTAAAGGACCTATGGCAGCACCGGCCAGAGGTAATCCCAACAAGTAAGACACATCCTGTAAAGTAGGCGCCATCTCTCCCCAGGGAAAGTGAAATGTATGTGTCTCTGGTCTCCATCTATCTACTAAGCAGGTAAGGAGTGACTTGTCGTAAGAGAAACGTTTCACTTGCCTCTTGTGTAACTGCATTGGTTCACCTGCCTCATTCAATTGCGGATGTTCAACCCACTCATCCAATGTACCCTCAACCAGCCGTGCCAAGGGTAGAAGTCCAGCCCAACTTAACTTACAAAATAAAGAGAGTCATTATACCGGCTATCAAAAGTATGTCAAACATAGTAAGTCATTATACGAACACATACTTATTAACCCTTGACTCGTGTATCATTCAGTTAGACTTTGGGGTGCGAGTGACCAACACGTCTAAGTTCTTGCCCGCTTCCATAAGTGCGGCCCAGTGCCCTCTATCGATATTACCATTAAGCAACGGATACGAAGCCATATCTGCAATTCAAACAACAAATCTTAGATGCAAATTAAAATATAGTCCAGACATATTACAAATTAAAACATAGTCAAATAATATTACAAATTAAAACATAGTCCAGACATATTAAAAATTAAAACAGAGTCAAATAATATTACAAATTAAAACATAGTCCGACATATTACGAATTAAAACATAGTCCAGACATATTACAAATTAAAACATAGTCCAACACATATTACAAATTAAAACATAGTCCAACACATATTACAAATTAAATCATAGTCCAGCACATTATATAGCTTCTGAGTTATTTCTTCCTCGTCCGCCCCTTCGGCCTCAACTGCCACGACCACCACGACTGCCACGACCACGTCCGCCTCTTCCTACTGTTGTCGCAGTCGTCGATGTGGAAGTACTCGTCGATGTGGAAGCACCGTCTTTGTTCAGGTCGGGACAATATTTCATCCGATGCCCATAAGCCGCGCATAGCAAACATTGTCTGGTTGCTCCACCAGCTTCAGATCGGTCCATATCGTTTTGGATGCGCTTTACCTTATGTCTGCCCCTGCTTGTTCGCCGAAGTTCTGGATCCGGGATGTATACTCTCTCCCCATCGTTTACCTTATTGAAATTATCGACGACTCTAAACCCTGTCATCTCACCTGTCCAGACATTGAGTACTGCATCTTTTAAATAGTATGGGGACACGAAGGAGATAGCGTCCAACTCAATCTGGCTATAGGCAGCCAACACATGTGAGCAAGGTAGGTGCAACAACTTCGGTTTGTTGCATGTACACTCACAAGTTGGATAAAATTCCGTTTCAATTTTTAACTCGTGCGTCTTCACCTCATTTGCAGAACCAAAACCATCTGTAGGAAGTTGAACCTCATATCTCCTTTCCTGATTACCTATGAGTCTGACAGTGTGATTCTTTGCTTTCTCTATCTTCTTTGCCATGTACTCCATGACACGGCTACAATAAGGTGTGTTCTGGTTATCTGCAGTATGCTTCTTTGCTAACTCGTGCCTTTCTCTGAAATATCTCAAAGTGCCATGGAATACAGCCTCTACAATAGCTGTGAGTGGCAATGCTCTATTCCTCAGAGTACAAAGTTATACACCTCTGCAAGATTGGTTGTCATGTGGCCATACCTAGCTCCATGGGTGTCATGCAGCAAAGACCAATTCACCGGAGGCTCTTTCTCTATCCACTCAGAATTTTTTTTATTGCCCTGCCCTTCTTTCTCTAAGTATTAGGAGGGTCAATTGCTGGCAAGTCACAAAGACCTACTGGCTCCTCTAGCTCCGCGATGAGTGCTCCTAATTTAACCTGATCTTTTTCCATTTTCTTCCTCGCACGGACCTGCTTCTTAGTAAACTCATATAGTTTTGACCAAATAAATTCGTATTTGCGCTGCTGGTTCTGGTTGCATAATTTTTTGAACAAGTTCATCAACCGTTCGTTCTTAAACTGTGAGAAAAAAATTAGCCCCAAGATGGCGCATGCACCACCAGCTCTGCAAGTCCTTCAAAGGTGTTGGTTCGTCAGCTGTTGGATTCCTTAGTGTCTTCACGGCCTTCAATATACCAGCATGTCTGTCATGAATGACACACACGTTTGGTCGGTCCTTCACGATCGCAATTTTAACTTGCCGGAAGAACCATACCCAGCTCGGAAAGTTCTCACGCTCCACAAATGCCATGGCAAGTGGGATGATTTGATTGTTCCCGTCCACACCAATAGCAGTCAGGATTTGCCCTTTGTATTGACTAGTCAGGAATGTACCATCCACAAACATCACACGAGGACAATGCCGGAAAGCTTCGATGCACATAGCGAAAGAGAAGAATACTCGTTTCAACACCTTGAAATCTGGTATACTCTCCAACCTCATGTGTTGTATGTTAACATAAGTGTCGGGATTCCTCTCCTTCAGTATGTCAAGGAGACGGACAACGTTATCATATGAGTCGAAGAACGTCCCAAACCTACAGTGTTGACGCACATACACACGTGTACACACACACGCACAATGCCTACTGATGACTGGAGTCTCGAAGCTTCAAGATTGACGAAATCACCATAGGAATCTAACGACGAATACATCGTCTCCCACTGAAAGAATATTCCACACTAATGAGACGGGTTTGATCCCTGGTGGGCTAATGGCACAACCACTCTTCTAACCACCCAACCACAAGTTGGTTCTCTATGATACATAGATCTATAGGCGTAGTGTCTCTTTTCCTTGCAATAGAAGCAAATAATCTCTATTTCGTCTTGTCGTATGTCCTTTGGCGCGCCTTCGATTGTTTTCCCATTATATTCTATGTTAGAAATTCAAGGCGCACGTCCAGCATACGAGGACAAGCAATCACATCACGACACCAAGATTTGTTAATGAGGTTCATCGCAAACGCCTACATCCCCGGGGCATGACTACGAGTGCTCCTCCCCATGTTTTAAATCAACAAAATACATCTGACGACAAAGCCCGTTGAGGCTATCAGACGACATCTCCGACCACCTGCCATGAAGATATTCATTTTGAATTTTAATTGCGTATTTTCCTTGTTATTTAATGATTTTGAGGACCAACCCACTGATAAATGCCAGAAGGCAGGATTCTATCCGTGATGTTGTCGTTTTTAAAGTATTTTCTCGAAATGATAAAAATCCAGGAAAAACCAGGCGTTATTATTTTGAAGGATCCGGCAACCACGATAGAGAGCTCCTAGAGGGGGACCACCAGGCCCATACGCACCAGGGTGGCGCACAACCATGGGTGCGCTAGGGTAATGCACAAGGGCTCACCCACTACTGCAGAAACCAATATCCGTGGAAGGCTACCAGTGGTGTGCCCCTTGTGGCACAGACCACTGGTAACTAGTCAAAGTACTAGTGGCGTGTGCCACAGATAGCACGTTACCAGCGGCGGATTACCTGTAAGGCACGCCACTGGTGTACAGTTACCAGTGGTGTGCCGCCCTGAGGGCACGTCATTGTTAAAGCTTGCCAGGCACCGCCTAGGGCCCACTTACAAGTGGTGTGCCTAATAGGGTGCACGCCACTGGTAACTTGTATACGAGTGGCGTGTTAGCCATGGCGCACGCCACTGGTAGTGTTGCGCAATAATTGCAGCAAGCTCACTGTAAAGTGAGCTTGCCCCCGACTCCTTCATTGCCCGTTCCTTCCCTCCTAGCCTCCTCCTCCCCCCTCCTTAGCCTCCCTGCCAAGATCTAGATCTCCACCCTAGCTCTCTCTCTCTCTTTCCCCCCATCTAGATCTCACTCTCTCCCTCCCCTAATCCCTCCACCGCCCCTCCATTAAATATCCTCAAAACTCTCTCCCCTCCATTATTCCCCCAAATCTCTCTCCCCTTTATAACTTCACCCCAAATTCTCGCCCCTCCATAATTTCCTCCCAAATCTCCTATCTCCCTTCCATAGCTTCGACCACACCACCATAGCCTCCCTCAAATCGATCGGGATATAGGTGAGATTTAATTTTGGGGCCATCACTGTCGATTTGAATGAAATGAAATTTATATTGGTGTCGACATCGATTGTATGAGATGAATATTTATGAAAGTTTTTGTTTTCGGCCATCGAGCCATCGTTATGACAATGACTTTGTTCATGCATATATATCTTGTTTGTGTGGTACTGGCCATCGAGCCGAGGCAACAACTTCTAGTTGCTCCATGTTTCTTTTTTCAGGGAATACATATGAGTTGCCAATATTTTGCCAAAATATTGATTCGTCAATGTTTTGTCAAATTTCTGGGTCACTCGATTTGTGTCATTTTTAGCAAAGGTCATGCCGAATTTTTTTATGGCTTGTTGGTTTTGGTACTAATTAATTTTCTTATATCTTATAGGGATCGATCGAACGATGGATCGAAGTTGCATGTATAACTGCGACCGAACGTCACATAGTTTCCTACATGTACATTTGAAAGAGTTCTTAGATTTCGCTGAGAGAGATAAGGTGCGAAGGGGTGGCACGAAGATATGTTGTCCGTGTCGTACCTACGAAAACAGGAGGATGTTCACAAGGGGACCTGGCTCAGTGTAACTGCACTTGCTGCGACAAGGTTTCATGGACAGTTATACACGATGGAGAAGTCATGGTGAAGATGATGAAGATGTTGCCGACGAAGGGTCAGATAAGAAGCAGGACATGGAGAGATGGAAAAAGAAGGGATGGAGCATGAAGAGGCCAGACATGAAGAGACCAAAGCGGACACGAGAAGCATGGGGGACAATTTGGCCGGAATGGTCCAGGATCTTCATGTGCAAGAGCTCATTGTGAAAGCAACAATTAACAATGGAGCTGCTCTTAGAGAGGCTCCCAAGTTGGCGACACTGGACAAAGACTCAAAAACACCATTATATCTGGGTTGCAATCCCATGCACACCCACCTCGGTGTCACGCTCAAACTTCTAGACCTCAAGGCAACATGCAATAGCCCAGACACAAACCTCGATGAGACATTGGAGTATCTAGCTAAACTTCTATTAGAGGGGAATGTGTTCCATACTGGTATCGATGACGCCAAGAAGGTCGTGTGCCCTCTTGATTTGGGGGTGACTAGATACCACGCGTGCTGGTATGACTGCATCATTTATCAGAACCAGCACGCGGAGCTAACAAAGTGTCTAGAGTGCAACACAGCCCAATACAAGTAGGGAAAGAACACTCAACCAGATGGTGGGAATGGAGAGAGGGGCGGTACTCCTCAAAAGGTTGTATGGCACTTTCCATTCATTCCCTATTCAAAGCGTCTATTCACAAACAAGAAGGCAAAGCTCATGCGTTGGCACACCGAGAGGATGTGCTGAGACAACCTGGAGATGGTTGCCAGTGGAAAGCACTCGATGATGAATACCCTGAATTCAGGGGAGATCCAAGGAATATCATAATCGGTATGATTATGGACGGACTCAATCATTTTGGCAAAATGAGCAGCACGCATTGCACCTGGCCTGTGGTTGTATGGTTCTACAACCTCCCCCTGTGGCTTTGAATGAAACGGAAGTATCTACACATGTCTATGCTAATTCAAGGGCCGACACAACCAGGGAATGATCTGAATTTGTATCTCCAACTATTGAAGGAGGATCTAGAAACATTATGGGCTGATGAAGGGATCTGGGTCTGGGACGCTCATGAAGAAGAGTATTTCCCTATGAAAATTGCATTGATCACGACGGTGCAGGACTATGCTGCTTACGGATATCAATCCGGCAAGTGTGTGGATGATCCAACAAGTCGGCACCTAAAGGCCTCAAATAAAATCGTGTACATGAGGTACCGAAGACATGATCTAGAAAAGTTTGACAAAACAAGTGAGACCAGAGGACGTCCACGTAAGAGGAGTGGGGAATATGAACTGTTAAACTCTTGGGAAGAGTGCCCTAAGCAGGGAAAGAAGCAGAAAAATGTCGAGCTACTGTTAAAAGTATGAAAAACAAGATCTGTAATTTGGGACTTGTCTTACTGGAGATTTATCGAGATACCTCACTACATTGATGTCATGCATATCTAGAACAATGTGTGCGAGAGTTTGCTTGGTGTCTTCCTCAACATGCCGGACAAGACAAAAGATGGGCTGAGCGCAAGAGAAAAACTGAGACAACTCAAGATAAGACTGGAGCTATGGGCTGATGTGAATAAGGCTAGGTTGGGCAAGAATGTTATAAAATACAAGACAGACTGTCCCCCTGCTTGCTACACTCTAAGTCCAAAGGAGCTTGTAACATCCCAAAATTTTCCAAATTTTGCAATGTAAATAAAATTAATGGAATTGTTTGAATGGCTTGAAAATATCTAGGATTTGAAACTTTTGAGTTGAATATTAAAAAGAGAGGGAATAAAAGGACTTTCCCAAATATTCAAATTGAGATTTTAATTGGATCTTCAAGTATTCAACCAAACCCTACATCAAGCAAGAGAGAAGATAACATGACTTCTTAAAAAATAAATTGGGGAAGTTTGAATATTCTTTTGGATATTATTTGGAATTTATTTGATTGCTTCTTTTAATATTTAAAAGTCATTTTCCAATTCAAGAAAATTCAAAAGGGAAGAGGTAACAGGACTTCTCCAATATTATAACTTGGGAATGCTTCTGATATTATTTGGATGGATTGAATTGAGGTCAAAGGTATTATAGGGAATATATATATAACCCTAAAACTATTTTTAATATATAAAATAAGCCAATATGGGGCTTTATTTTAAAACGGGTATTTTTGTAATTTAGCTGGGGTTGGAAATATTTTTCCTAGACTCTGGATATTGTGTTTTATTTTCTGGAATTTTCTAGGACTTTAGGAATTGAAATGGATTTATTTTAGAACCATATTCATTTCCTATTCAAAAGAAACAGAAAAAGAAAAGGCTTTTAAACAATAACCCGGCAGCCCATTGCTGTGCCGAAGCCCATTGCTGTGCGTAGCCCGGCAGCATAGCCAGCCTAGCACTACAGCGCGCTTGCATCATCGCAACGTTAGCATGGGACCCACCGTTAGCCTCACATAGCCGAATTGGTACGCACGGTTATATCACAGCCGTCGATCTTTGATCGGACGTAACACACCTCGTCTCTCTCTTTCCTTCTCTCGGTCTTGCCGACACATGATGCCCTCACCTTTTCGTCCTCCTCTCACCCAGACTTCAGCCTGAGCACGCATCCATGGTGTGAACCACCGGAACTCCGAATCCTCGCTCAATCGGGCAACCTTTGCCACCGCCATTGCCTCCTATGAATTCCCAAGGACCTCCTCATTTGATACCCCACCAAAGCCCCATCAATCTCCTTCGGAATCAAGCTCTCTCATTTTGCCAAAGTCTGCCCCTGATGCAACTTCTGACGGACGATTTTGTCAACTCCGGCGAGCCCCTTGACTCGCAAAACCCTCCTCTATCTTAGCCACACCCATGCGCAGCTCTTTGACATCTTCGCTTGTCCAGAAGATCACCAGATCAAGCATTTTGACAAAGAACAAAGCTCCCGTGCACCACCACTGCTCCAGCCATGCCACATCGCCCCGAGAGGAAGCAACCGATGCCAAGGTGGAGTCTCCCGAGATCGCCGTCATCTGCTGCACCTTGTCGCCGCCTTGCCATTGTAAGAAGACTACTGGAACAAGTGCCAGGAGCAAGGATCGAAGACGCTGTTGCCTTCGCCATCAATTCTGGCAAGATCCACCGCCCAACTCCAGCAGGGTCCAAACCCTAGATCGGAATAGATCCAGACCGTCCATCGTCACTTAATTCGACGGCACCCAGCGCCCCTCGCGGGTAAAAATGGTACGTGACCCGAGGCGTCTATATTTGATACTATGGTTTGCTTTCAAACACCCTGTTAGACGCCCGAAAGCTGCCACGAGGCCCTAGCCCGCTAGCCCTTGGCTATTTTGCAGAAAAACCCATGGATCTTAAAAGTTTCATAACTTTTTATCCATAGCTCCAATTGAGGTGAAACTTTGTGCAAATTCGTCCTCATGGACTGCACAAACTTTTTAACACACTGGTTCAAAATTTTGAACTATTCAAATTTCAATTTATTCAAATTTGAATTAAACCTTGTTTAGGCCCTAATTTGCAAACTACACCACCTTTTTGATGAAACTTTTTTGCATATTGTTTCAATTGAATTTGTCTAACTATTCAAACAATTTTTCTCAATTTTCAAATTACTTAAATTTGAATTTATTCAAATTTGAATATAACCTTGCATAGGTCATAACTTTTAAACCCTAACCCCTTTTGAGATGAATCTTTTTGCATATTGATCCACTCAAAACCCGTTTTGCCCTAGAACTCTGAAGTTGAACCATGATGAGCTCAAATTAATTCAAGATTTAAAATATTGAATAGATATTCTTTTCTCATGATTTGAAATTAAGTTTTACATCACCTGGTTCTTTTTGTATATTGACCCTTTTGGAATAAACCTTACACCCTATACCTTGCCTTTTCAAGTTTGACCATGAAACCTTGAACCCTAACCTCACACACTACACAGGCCTACTGACTTAGGTTGTGAAAAGAGTTAACTCATCATAAAACTGATATTTGATTTCATTTGGATTTTATCTTAATTGGCCACTTGGTGTTTATTTGATATTTTTAGTTAGATTGTTGGCCACGTGTGACTGCTATTGCTTACTTCTGCGATAGAATACGAGAGAGCGCTTGTTTAACCTTCATCAGATTCAAGGCAAGTCGTTTACCAGTCATTTAAGGGTTAAATACCTTATGTTTTGATGATACTTCTACCTATGTTTTATTGCATGAGTAGGATCCATCATGAAAGTAGTATGCATGTAGGACTCACAACTTACGTTACTGTACACCTAGTAGAACTCCATAGGTTATGATCTTTTTACCCTTGTCACCCCCCAAAACTGTTTTGTTTATTTACTTTACTTAGCTAAGCTTTGTAGTAGGAGAGAATGTTTTTTTGGGAGGGATGAGTGATATCCATGGCAAGGATGAGAGATTAACCTAATATCAACTTAATAATGAACCTATTGGGTGGACCTGGTTTGAATGGTGAGGAGCAACCTGGGGTACCAATCATTGCTCGGGTATGTCCTGGTGTGCCCACATGCATACTCTTTTGTGGCTCGCCACCCAATACCAAAGGGATCAAACAAGGTCTCAATATGGATTGCTTCTAGTACAACCACTTGTCAATATGGGCTCTATCTTAGTCAAGTAAGCTGTGGGCACCTGTCCAGGTAGTAATGGGGATGTAGTGATGAGTGTTGCGAACGGATACTACCGTGGGGTAAGGGCTTGCTTTAGAAAGACTTCATCTTGGTTTTCTCCCAGTTATTATACACATGAGTATACTAGCAAAAGGGGTCAACTGGGTCTTGTGTGTAAACATGTACAACATCTCGAGAGTGTAAAAACTGATCATGATTAGCCGTATCAACGGTCACAGACAACTTTGAGCATCTAGACCTGATACTATCTCATCATTTTTATTAATACTGTTGTGGGAGAAAAATTATGCAACTTGGGATTGTTTGGTCGGTGTTTGACACTTAATAAAATTTGTTCCACTTATAAAATTTCTACTAGAGTAGAAGTAGGATAAAATTTAGCTTTTTGTAAACATTGGAAACCTAGAGCTTTGGTCCGCTTGATATTTCCTTGCATGTAGTATATTAGGTCTGCATGACTTCAGTAAGTGTCTTGCCAATACGTTCAATGTATTGACCCTTTTGGGCTGCAACCTTTTATGTTGCCGGTATCGAGTAAGTGAATAACGTATAGGGTTACGAGTCTATACTCAACTTTTGTTGGTGGCATTGATTGACTCCACGCATTTTACTACTATTTTCTACTGCATGACTCTTGATGACGCAACAAGGTTCGTAAGTTTTAATATTTATATTCTGGATCAGCGGTGTAATATCATGACATGTGAAGAACTTATGATATTACTGTCCCCTATAAGTCCTTCTCTACTTTATGCTTTCGTAGATTTCCATTATGTTTGCACGTACCAAACTTCTAAAGTTGATCATATTGGTTTGTTCACTTGTTTGCACAGCCATCACTGGATCATCATAGTACTAATGCCAAAGTGGAGTTGTACTTATTTCTTGGATTCCATGAGAAGCAGGAAGAAAGACTACGCCCTCCTGAAGAAAGTTCTGGATGATGCTCTATTTGACTATAATTACATCGGAGGAACCATCATCATGAAGGTCAAAAGTGGCCCGGTACGCTTCAGGCATGACACTGATTTTTTTTGCAAGCAGCTGCCGGACATAAGTGTGACATGCGCCTACTACGTCATCTCCCATATTGAGGAGTATGTGGCGATGCCATGCCCCCAGGGTATAGCCATGGAGGACAGAAGAGGCCCAACAACCACGGGGTGACCCAGGCCTACTCCATAGAGCCCTGTGGCAATACGAGGTGCATCACCATCTTGGTGCACAAGATACAATACATAGCATAGTTTCAATATCTGGGACTCCTCCTAACCGATTCGGATCTTGTAACCCTAGAATCGGTCGTGTATACAAGGCCAGGAAGGGACCCACCCCCACTCCCGATCGGCAACTCATCGCTTACTCCTCATATGATCTTATGATCGAACCCCCTTGTATACACAAACCATAGTTGTCATACGAGGCTAGAGAAATCAATCCAGATAAGCAGGAAGTAGGGTATCATCTTGATCCGAGGGCCTAAACCTGGGTAAATCTGTCCTCGTGTGCACCGTCCGGATCACCGACGCGTGCGCTACCCCAGATGAGTATTGTTGGGAAAATACCATGACAGTTGGCGCTCCAGGTAGGGGTTGTGCATGACGGAGATTGGGTTCAGAAGCCTTCCGATCTACTCTCTGTTGAGTTCATTCAGGGCCACAGCTTCTGCTTCGGTACCCTGGACTTCACTGCGGAAGAGGCCGGGCACCTCGCCTCCACCGCAGCTCAGACCGAGGGATGCGCTCTCTCGTTCTAAGGCCTCATAGAAAAAATTCGCCCAATGCATCTCCGCGACGTGGCTCCAATCTAGTCGATGGAATCATCACGCGGGCAACCCCTAGGATCTCCATCTGACCTCGGCGGCTTACCTACTTCATAGCTAGTAGCCGTGGTCGAGTCGATCATACCTCTGTTCGATCCTGAGTCAGAGGATGAAGAGGGTTCTGCAAGCTGCGGCTCCACGGATGAGGCACACCACACCCAGGGAGTCCACATAGTGGCTCCCAATGAGGCAAAAGCCCCTGCTTTCGCCGATACTGAGGCTACTATTGTAGCGCGGAGACGTCTGCTCTCCACACTGATCATCGGCACCACAGACGCTGAGATAGGCATGGAGGACACTCAGAAGGCTCTCGAAGCCGAAGAGACCTGCCTCACCAATCAGAGGTTGGCTCTCGAGGCTAGAGAGCAGGATACTAGAACACCATGGAGCATAACTGTCGTCGTCACCCACAGCGGATGGCAGCAGTAGAAGAACTCCTGGATCGCGGCCATGCTGCGGGCAATGCCATCTTGCTGGTAGAGGTGGATGGCGACACTATCTACCAAACCCCTGCAGCTAATCTTGTCACGGCTACGACCCTTGCGGAGCATATCGACCTCGGCAAGGCCTAATACGTCTCCGACGTTTCTATAATTTTTGCTTTGTTCATGCTACATTTACATCAATTATACATGCTTTTGGTACACTTTTATATCATTTTTATTGGGACTAACATACTAATCCAGTGCCAAAGGCCAGTTCCTGTTTTCTAGTGTCATTGGCTTTTTAGGTGAAAAATTTACGAAGGCAAAAAAATCGAGAAAATTCCAGAAATTCTTTTAAGGAAAAAGACTGCTGTAGCCAGAAGAAGGGGGCTAGGAGGTGCACCAGGTGGCCACGCGGCAGGCCGGCGCACCCCCACCCCTAGCCGCACGAACAGTCTGCGTGCACAGTACAAGTGTGGGTTGGGGCTCTACTTTTACCACAAGAAAGATCCTAAAATACTAAAAATTCAGTAAAAAAATTAGCCTGATCGGAGTTGCGGATCTCCGGTTATTAAACATACGTTGATCTGCCACAGAAAAGTACCGAAAACAGACAGACAGAAAAGTTCCAAGATCCAATCTAGAGGGGGCTCTCGCCCCCGGGAGGCCAAGAACACCTTGGACCAGAGGGGGAAGCCTTCCCCCATCTAGGGAGAAGGCCAAGGAAGAAGAAGGAGGGGGCCTCTCTCCCTCTCTGTTCCGATGGCGCCGAAGTGCCGCCGGGGGAACCATCATCACTGCCATCGTCTCCATCAACTCCACTGCCATCACCGCCATCTACATCACCTTCCTCCACCTCTATACAGTGGTTCACTTTCCCACAAACCTCTATAATCCCCTACTTCAACATGGTGTCTGATGCTATAAATTATTATCCAATGATTTGTTTCATCACTATTATGTCTGAGTAGATTATTTTTGTCCTATGGGTTAATTGGTGAATTGCTATGGTTGATTTGAGTTGCAGGTTTCTATGTTGCTGTCCTTTGGTGCACATCATATGAGCGAATGCGTGGATCACACCTTAGGGTTAGTAGTATGGTGAGAAAACTATACATATGGCGACCGGAGTGACGGAATTACCTCGCCTGACTATAGGGATTGATGCATATGGGATGAAGGGGGACTTATATTTTAATGCTATGGTTGGGTTTACCTTAGTGAACTTGTTAGTATTTGTGGATGCTTCCTAATAGTTCCAATCATAAGTACGTATGAACTCCAAGTACGGATAATATGTTAGCAGAGGCCTCTCCCACATATAAACTACAATAGATGATTATCGGTCTAGTAACTTAACGAATTGCCTAGGGACAATTCCACAACACTTAGCACCGCTTATCCACATTCGCTGCCCTTTACTTTATTGTTCATTTACAAAACAACAACTAACTTTTATTTTCAAGTTCTTTATTATCCTGCAAAGTTACCCTTTCATACCCGCAAAGTACTTTTATTTATCTAGTCTAGGTAAAGCAAACGTTTGGTGTACGTAGGATTGTATCGGTGGCAGAAAGGACATGAGAGAATACGAATCTTATCTTTAGCTCCTTGTGGGTTCGACACTCCATACTTACCACATCCATCTTTGGAAAGTGCTACAACAATTCCCTGCACTTGGGCAATATCAAGTTGTTTTCTTGCGCCGTTGCCGGGGAGCAATAGCGTAGGGTGAATATTCTCGTGTGCATTTATTTGTTTTATCACTAAGTAGATTTTATTTCTATTCTAGAGTTGTTTTCTATCTTTAGTTATTGATAGGGAACATGAAATACCAAAAAAATAGTTGTAGTTGCTACCCATGGAGATGGGGAACCTCCTAAAACTCTCAATGCTGCTTATGTGGATTACATTGAGTATTTATCATTGGGTACTTCTGTTGAAACCCCATCTCATTTAATAGGGGGAGACACATTAGATCAAAGAAAGTACTTTAAGGAATACTGCTTGTCTCAAAAAGGGAAACACTTATGGGATCAAATAAACATGTTGCATTGGTATGTTAGGAATTTATGTTCTATATATGATACAACTTGTTGCTTTATGAAGGACACTAGACACCTTCCCTTCCAATGTGAGTATAATGATAATGAAACCTTAGCTTCTTATGCTAAGGAGAATTATGATTTTTATGATGTAGAGAAAATTGAAGAGTTTGTTGCTTTTAAGGGTGCTTATGAAATTGCCTCTTTGCTTGAAATGTATGATGATGATGCTCCTTACAAGTCTAATTTTTTTTGCCATACTTAAATATTGCTATGCAAACTATGATTGTAATGCTTATATTACTAATTATATTGCGAGAGTCTCCACTGTCTAAGAAGAGACTAATGTTTTGCAGGAATCTATGGAAGAATAAATTGCTGAAATTGTGAGCTCTTTAGATGAAAAAGTGGAGGAGAGTGAAGAACAAAAGGAGGAAGAGCTGATTAGCTACCCGTGCCCACCTTCTAATGAGAGTAACACTTTGACTCATACATTGTTTAATTACCCTCCATGCTTACCGGAGGATGAATACTATGTTGATGAATGCTATGATCCCTAGGATTCATTTGAAATATCCCTTTTTGATGAATTTGATGCTTGCTATGCTTATGGCCATGATGCCCCTTTGAATGATACTTATGGAGATGAATTTGCTACTATTATTTATGAGATGAATGTGCTTGCTGCTCCTACTTGCAATTATTATGAGAGAGGAACCTCTTCTTTTCCTCACTATGTTTCTAATACACTAAAATTGCAAGAAACTGCTTATACTATTTGTTGGCCTTTACTTTGTGTTCATGAATTGTTCTCTTATGGCATGCCAATGCATAGGAAGAGAGTTAGACTTCATTGTTACTTGATGTATGTTACTTTGTGCTCACCACTAAGATCCAAATCTTTGTTAATTAAACTTGGCTTTGAAATTCCTTGGGATCCTGGTGGAATGATTATTTGAGCACTTTTATGCCTAGCTTAATGGCTTTAAAGAAAGCGCTGGCTGGGAGACAACCCAAAAGTTTTAGAGAGTCTTTTTCTTCTGTTTTGTGCATTATAAACTTTACAAAAATGAAATAAAGAGGGGAACTTAATTTTTTTTCCAAAAGGGAAGTGATTGAAAAGGTGTGCATTTTAGAAGTGGGAGTGCACCTTGAACATTTGTGTTCATGCCCATGGGAACAATGTAAATCTTTTCACGGAAGCTTCTCAATCAATCATAATTATCCCCGTGTATAAATCCACTGTATTATAAAAATAAAGTGCCAAGGTTTACCATTAGTATGTTTTAGATTGCAAGTTTATGTGTGCTGTGCTAAAACAGAATTTTTGCTGTCACTAAATAAATCTAAACAAATCACCAGAATGTGATAAAATGATGAAAATTTTAACACAGTACACATATGCAAGTTTTCTCTAGCGTGCTACTGTTTCAGAATTTTTGGAGTTACATTATTATAGATAATAATTGCTCCTTTACAGACTGCCCTCTTTTGACAGATTGCTATTATAGTTTCGTTAACTGCTTGTGTTTGCCATTTTATTTTGCGCCATTGATGTGGGAGTGCTAGAATTGTGTTAGCATACAGTAGGCAATGATGGATTATAATTATACAACCATGTTATAGCAAGGGCATGAAGTGGATTTGTTATTATTTGTACTAACCCCTCTAATAAAAATTCTGTTAAGTTTTGTGTGGATGAAGTTTTTAAGACCTGGGGGAGAAAGCGATATGAGAGAAAGTTGGAGACGTAAGAGATCAAGCTTCGGGATGCCCAAGGTACCCCCAAGAAATCATTAGAATAGGTCTCAAGCTCCATGCTTTGGGATGCCCCTGCATTCCCCATCTTCCTCAACAATTATCGGTATGTCTTGGTTGGGCCTAAGTTTTTATTTTTCCACATGATATGCGTAAGTTCTTGGAGCATCTTTTGCTTTTTTCCTTTCAATAAATATGCACCATGCTAGTTAGGGGATGATTCTTTATGGTCCTTGGTTGTTCAATTTATAGAATGCTCCATGTGCTTCACTTATATCTTTTGAGTTTGGTTATATATAGAATGCTCTGTGTGCTTCACTTATATCTTTTTAGAGTTTGGATACTTGTTCTCTCTGCTTAGAGCCGTGTTATTTGTAGAATGCTCTTATGCTTCACTTATACTTTTTAGAGTGATAGGGCCGTAGAAACACTATAAACTCTTCATGCTCTACTTAAATTTGTTGAAGGGTTGGAAACATTGCTAGCTTGTGAATTGTTATGCATGTTTTGGTTTGGCTTAGTGTGTTAGCTTTGAAATGATAGGCATGTATAGCTGGTGTAATAAAAAATTTACATGAACAATCTCTAGAGGTTATAAACTTGAGAATTGGATGCTTTGTGATCGTTTTGAGATATTGGGGTAGTAATAGTTGAACATGTTGGTAAATAATTTTGCGTTGAGTAGTGAAAAGGTGGTGTTAAATCTGTGGGACCGTACCTTTCTTCAATAATTTACATAAAGGTGGGAACCGCTAGTATGGCCGTGAAGTCCAAGTAGAAGGCAACTTAATTGAACTAATCACGTGGGTTTGATCGACGAAAGCTCAACGGGCTTTGGCTTTGCCAAACGTTCCTCCTAGTTGTATGCCGATTATGCTTGCGTCGAGAGAACTACTAGGCACTTGCAATAAGTATTTGAGTTCTATACGACTAATGTGAGTTTTTGGTCCTTATGCACTTCCACCTATCCTTATTTTCTAGCCTCTTAGGTACCGTGCATTGCCCACTCTCACCTCGAGACATGGCGCAAACTTCGGCGGTACATCCAAACCCCGTGGGAGGACTACCTCTTGTTCTCCCACACATAAACCACCTATCTTCCTCAAAACAGCCACCATACCTACCTATCATGGTATTTCCATAGCCATTCCGAGATATATTGCCATGCAACATCCACCATTAAATTACTTGATGTGTTTTTCACTGTCATTTACCTTGCATGATCGTAAGATAGCTAGCTTGATATTTACATGGTTCACCCATTTTTTGATATCTATGCTTTGCTAGATCATTACACATCATGGTATACTGCCAGAGGCATTAATTTGCATCATTATGGGTTGAGTTGAGTTATGGATACATAAAAGTGTGATGTTTTCTAGAGTGTTGCCCCTACCTGTGAAAAGGCCCAAAAAAAGAGTCATGGAGGCCGTCATAAGAAAAAAATAAAAAGAAAAAAATGAGAAAAAAGAGAAAAAGAAAATGAAAAAAAGAAGAGAGAATAAAGAGAGATGGGGCATACTACTATCCTTTATACACACTTGTGCTTCAAAGTAGCACCTTGCATTCATAGAGAGTTTTCGTATGTTTCATGTACACTAGTGGGGATCTTTATATTAAAGAACTTGGCTTGTATATTCCAATGATGAGCTTCCCCAAAGTGCTCTAGGTCTTCGTGAGCAAGCAAGTTGGATGCACACCCCACTAGTCCATTTGGAGAGCTTTCATACATTCATATCTCTAGTGCATTCATTGCATGGCAATCCCTACTCCTTGCACGAACATCGACTATAAGGCCTCTCCATTGCCTAATGGTCACTTATGCTAAGATTGTCATTAAACGATGAAGGCCTAGGATACTATGTTTCCATGATACACCTGACATTACCTTGGTACGAGAACATGACTACAACACATCGATTAGTGAAAGGCAATGGTTGTTTAGTCGTGTGTTTGATTATGGCTTGTTTAATATCAACTATAGACAATTGCTTTGAATCCTTTTCTTTTGAGTTAAACTTTAATGAGACTGCATAAGATAATCATATTCATGTTAAGGTAGAATTCACACGCATAACTTATGTCTTTTATCATCAACCTACTCGAGGACGAGCAGGGATTAATCTTGGGGATGCTGATACGTCTCCGACGTATCTATAATTTTTGCTTTGTTCATGCTACATTTACATAAATTATACATGCTTTTGGTACACTTTTATATCATTTTTAATGGGACTAACATACTAATCCAGTGCCAAAGGCCAGTTCCTGTTTTCTAGTGTTTTTGGTTTTTTAGGTGAAAAATTTATGCAGGCAGAAAAAATCAAGAAAATTCCAGAAATTCTTTTAAGCCAAATGACTCCAGTAGCCAGAAGAGGGGGCCAGGAGGTGCACCAGGTGCCCATGTGGCAGGCCGGCGCGCCCCCACCCCTGGCCGCGTGAACAGTCCATGTGAACAGTACAAATGTCGGTTGGGGCTCTACTTTTACCACAAGAAAGATCCTAAAATAAAAAAATTCAGTCACAAAATCAGCCCGATCAGAGTTACAGATCTCTGGTTATTAAAGAAATGGTGATCTGCCCCAGAAAAGTACCAAAAACAGAGAGACAGAAAAGTTCCAAGATCCAATCTAGAGGGGGGCTCTCGCCCCTGGGAGGCCAAGAACATCTTGGACCAGAGGAGGGAGCCTTCCCCCATCTAGGGGCAAGGCCAAGGAAGAAGAAGAAGGTGGGGGGCCTCTCTCCCCCTCTCTTCTGGTGGCGTTGGAGTGCCACCGAGGGAACCATCATCACCCCCATCGTCTCCATCAACTCCACCGCCATCACCGCCATCTCCATCACCTTCCTCCAGCTCTATACAGTGGTCCATTCTCACCCAAACCTCTATAATCCCCTACTTGAACATGTTGTTTGATGCTATAAATTATTATCCAATGATTTGTTTCATGACTATTATGTCTGAGTAGATTATTTTTGTCCTATGGGTTAATTGGTGAATTGCTATGGTTCATTTGAGTTGCAGGTTTCTATGTTGTTGTCCTTTGGTGCCCATCATATGAGCGAATGCATGGATCACACCTTAGGGTTAGTGGTATGTTGATAAAACTATACATATGGCGGCTGGAGTGACGGAATTACCTCACCTGACTATAGGGACTGATGCATATGGGATGATGGGGGACCAATATGTCTTAATGCTATGGTTGGGTTTACCTTAATGAACTTGTTAGTATTTGCAAATGCTTGCTAATAGTTCCAATCATAAGTATGTATGAACTCCAAGTATGGATAGTATGTTTGTAGAGGACTCATATAAAACTGCAATAGATGATTATCGGTCTAGTAACTTAGCCAATTGCCTAGGGACAATTCTGCAACAGTTATCACCGCTTATCCACACTCGTTGCCCTTTAATTTATTGTTCTTTTACAAAATAGCAACTAACTTTTATTTTCAAGTTCTTTATTGTCTTGCAAAGTTATCCTTTCATACCCGCAAAGTACTTTTATTTATCTAGTCTAGGTAAAGCAAACGTTCGTTGTACGTAGGGTTGTATTGGTGGCAGATAGAACTTGAGAGGATATGAATCCTACCTCTAGCTCCTTGTGGGTTCGACACTCCATACTTAGCACCTCCGACTTTGGAAGGTGCTACGACAATTCCCTGCACTGGGGGATTATCAAGGCCATCTAGATCAGGAGAACCTTCAGCATGCGTTAACTCATCTGAAGACTGTGGTTGTCCAGCAGGACGCGTGACTGCCTCTCGCAAAAGGCTCACTTCGAGGTTGTTACTCTCCAGCCACACTAGGACGGCCGCTAGCTCTTCAAGGACACATCGTACACCCAACCACAATCCCAGCCGCAACAAGTCTGCTATAGATCCCGACGCACGCAACACCATTGACCGTCTTTGGGTGGAGCGCGAAGAGCAGGAGTGGGATAACGCTCGGCCGTATGATGCACGCGACCATCTTAATGAGCTCCACAGAGCTCAGGGGCGTGACAATGGCCACAAGGTCTGTAGCCGACATATCAAGTCTCCTGTCGGTGGGCCCTTGTGCTTCAGCAGAAGCATCCACATGTGGCGCTTCCTAGAGAAGTTCCGCGTGAGCAACATCGACAAATACAATGGCGACATCAAACCTGAGACTTGGCTAGCTAATTACTTGGTAGCAGTCAACATGGCTGGGAGCGATGAGCTAAACGCTCTTTGCTATATCCCTCTGGTGCTGACAGACTCAGCAAGGGCCTGGCTTAATAGCTTGACTAAAAACAGCATACATGATTGGGGTGACCTTGAGGCGGTTGCTACTTGTGAGCTGCATTGGGATTTTCCCCAAAGAGGAAGCGTGAAGCAATATAGTAGCGGATAAGTATTTCCCTCAATGAGAACCAAGGTTATCGAACCAATAGGAGAATCACACAAATGCCTCGTCAACAGCACCTACACACACAAGAGCAAATAGTTGCACCCAGTGCGGGCAAGAGGGTTGTCAATCCCCTTGGACTCGTTACTTGCAAGGATTAAAGCTAATAATGATAGATAGATAAGTTGGAAAGTAAAATAAAAAGAGTAAAATTGCAGCAAGGTAATTAGGGTTTTAATAATATGATAAAAGTAGACTCGGGGGCCATAGTTTTCACTAGAGGCTTCTCTCTCATAATAGTAGCATACGGTGGGCAGACAAATTACTGTTGGGCAATTTATAGAAAAGCGCATAGTTATGACGTTATTCATGGCAATGATCATGTATATAGGCATTACGTCCGTGACAAGTAGACCGACTCCTGCCTGCATCTACTACTATTACTCCACCCATCGACCGCTATCCAGCATGCATCTAGGGTATTACATTCATGACAAACGGAGTAACGCTTTAAGCAAGATGACATAATGTAGACAGAATAAACCAAGCAATATGATTAAACCCCATTGTTTTATCCTTAATGGCAGCAATACAATACGTGCCTTGCTACCCCTTCTGTCACAAGGTCAGGACACCGCAAGATTGAACCCACTACAAAGCACCTCTCCCACTGAAGATAAATCAATCTAGTTGGCCAAACCAAACGGATAGATCAGAGAGAAATACAAAGCTATAACAATCATGCATAATAAAGTTCAGAAGTGACTCAATTATTTTCAGTGAATAATCTAATCATAAACCCACAATTCATCAAATCCCAACAAACACACCACAAAAGAATATTACATCGGATAGTTCTCCGAGGAGATCAAGGAGAACATTGTATTGTAGATCGGAGAGAGAGAAGAAGCCATCTAGCTAATGGACCAGTAGGTCTGTGGTAAACTACTCACACATCATCGGAAGGGCAGCAAGGTTGATGTAGAGGCCCTCCGTGATTGATTCCCCCTCCGGCAGATTACCCAAAAAGGCCTCCAGATGGGATCGTGGAACAATAGAGACATGCGGCGACGGAAAAATTGTTTCGGGTGGCTCTCTGTTGGTTTTGGGATTTATGGGAATTTATAGAAGTGGAATTAGGTCAAATGGAGCTGCGTGGGACCCAGAAGCACAGGTGGCGTGCCCCCCTGGGGCGCGCCGTGTGAGCTTGTGACTCTCCCGTAGATCTTCTGGCCCTCCCCTGAAGCTTCTAGGGTTCCTTCTGGTCAAGAAAAAATCACCGTAAGGTTTCATCATGTTTGGACTTCGTTTGGTATTGATTTTCTGAAAAACAAAAAACATGCAGAAAACAGGAACTGGCACTGGGCACTGAGTTAATAGGTTAGTTCCCAAAAATGATATAAAATTGCATATAAAGTATCTAAAATTGATAATATAATAGCATGAAACAATCAAAAATTATAGATACGTCGGAGACGTATCAATAGTCTTTATCAGGAACTTCTCTGGCACCTATAATAGGCCTGGTAGTTCTTGGTACCTCGACAATGTCGTCCATGAGGAAGGTGAGTCTGCGAGACTTCATCTAGTGCTAGACCAAAAAGAGGAACTCCTTGGAAGAGATCTCGGAAGAGCAAGCCATCCACGCTTTTTGCATGGGCCTCAAGTACAAGGAACTCAAGCATAAGCTCTTTCCGGCTTGGCCCTAGACCATGAGTGAGCTCATGGATATAGCGAATAAATATGCATCCGGTGAGGATGCACTTCACATGGAAGAGAAATAGAGTTCTACCAAAGGAAAAGGAAAGTCCGAAGCCTCCAAGCAGAACAATAACCTAGAGTCGTCTAGGTGCATTAACGACAACAACAAGAAGAAGTGCAAGAACCACGAGGGCAGCAATGGCGATGACCTCGTCACAACCACCGAGCGTCGCTACCAGCCTGGCGCAGGAGGCTCTGGGCAAAAGTCCAATCATACATGGCAGCAGAACAAAAGTACTAAGATGGTGTATGAATAGGTCATGGACCAGCCCTGCAAATATCACGGTAGGGATAAATGTAAGTCCAAGCACACCAACCATGAGTGCAGCGTCCTCTCAAAGTGGGCTGAAGATCGTAACAAGTATGGTCATAGCTCTGATGATGAGCAGAACCCTGACAAGGTTGGTGGCCAGAAATCGTACCCAAAAAAATCACCAAGGTGCTCATGATCTTCAAGGGGGCTGAATCCGAGAGGTCCTGGCCATACCACAATGGCTAAACTAGTTTGAGACTCCTGTCTCCTTCGACCGATCCAATCATCCCGATCGTGTTTCGCATCCTGGTAGGTATCCCTTGGTTGTGGATCCTATTATTGCTGGGTACCAGCTCACCAAGGTTCTGATGGACGGTAGTAGCAGTATTAATATTCTGTATTCTGACACGCTGAAAGTGATGAACATCCCTCTGTCAGCTCTGAGACAAAATAGCACCTCGTTCCTTGGCATTGTGCCTAGACAACAAGCTCTTGCTCTGGGCTAGATCACTCTGGACATCGTTTTTGGCAGGCCCGATAACTTCTATCTAGAGAAGCTCTAATTTGAGGTCGTAGACTTCAAGGCGGCGTACCATGCCATCTTAGGTCACCCTGCCTGTGTGAAATTTATGGCTCGGTCTAGCTGTGTATATCTTAAGCTTAAGATGCCAGGTCCAAAGGGTGTCATCGTGGTGTCTGGCAATTCTGAGCGCTCTCTGTAGTGCGAGGTCATCGACATCGCTATAGTCAAATCCCAGATAGCTTCGGTAGATCTTAACGTCCTCAGGCAGGCTGTTGACCCCAGTGATGCTTCTCCGAACAAGAAGAGATCGTCAGCCATGACTTTCCAGACTAGCCAGGATACCAAGAGGGTTCAGGTCCACCCGGATGACCCGTCCAAGACGACGCATGTTGGGTCTGACATGGATCCCAAATAGGAAAGCGAGCTCATTGACTTCCTCCATGAGAATTGGGACATCTTCACATGAAAGCCTTCTAACATGCCTGGAGTTGCAAGGGAAGTCGCCAAGGATGAACTCAACATCATCAAGGGCGCCAAACCGATCAAGAAGACCTTGTGCCGCTTTGCAGATCAATTAGCCAGGGGAGAAGCCTTACCAGTGGTGGCTCTTTACGGATGCCCGCCACTAGTATAATATTTAGGTATTTTTTTATTGGTTTTTTGTATTTTTTTGGTTTTTTTCTATGGTATTGGATGAAAAATAGTTTGAACCTTGTAGGTTTCATTATTTTGTACATTTTAGGCATTTTATGAATAAATTTGTATTTCATTGGATATAATTCAAATTTGAACTGCAAATACATTTAAAAATTTCCAAAAATTGGAAGCAAGATCATAAATAAGGTAGTTAGCATATATTTAGGTCTTATGAAACATTTTTTGCTAATTTGAGACTTGTATGTGTGAAAATTCAAACAGAAACTTAATTTTATGTAAATGGTTTTTTGAATTTCTAGAAAATTTAAATGTTGCATAAAAACTTTGAAACTTTGCATGGTTTCATTATATGACATGTAGAGTATGTGGTTAATATTTGAAAAAGATTTGAAAAGGCCATGATGTAGGTTGATTAAAAACTAAAGACTACCTCGTGGCACGCACGCCCCATATCAAATTAATTAACCTGTAGGTGTTTCTTGCATATATGACCTAAATACATACTCAATAACTTTAATGGGATTTTTGCACCAATTTTTATGCTTTATTTAATGTACATGCAATTGAAATTTGATTTATGTTAAATAGCTAGAAATGCATTAAATGCCCTAAATATATCATATTAACCCAGAAAAGTCCCAAATTTGAACATGGAACTTGCAATGGTGTATCTTCAACATAGAAAAAGTTTCAAGGAGAAATGATGAAAAAAATTGAGTTACCCTTCAAACCCGACCCTTTCCCTTCGGAACCCTGATACTTCCCCGGACACTCTTCAGTTTCTAAGCAAAGCACATCACAAAATTTTCATTACCCTCTCCAATTTTTACCACACCCTCAATTGGTCATACATGACACCATGCCAAATTTCATCTTTTTTAGACTTCATTGACACCCTTTTAAAAATGAAAAGCCATTTACATCAATTAAATACCTAAAAATTCATTTAATACCCTAAAAATAGCAAGTCAACCCAAAAATGTGCCCAAGTTTTACATGCAAATTGAAAAGATGTACCTACAACAGAAAAAAATTAGACCCGAAATCTATCCCTAAAATAATAAAACTCTAAGATTACAAAAAAATTCCAAAAAAATAGAAGTGGCGGGTCCTTGGTAGCGCCCGCCAATCATAAATTGAGCACTGCTTATCCCTTCCAGGGCAGGGGATTTAGGGTAATTCCCCATTTCCCTCCCTCGGCCGATCGAATCCCTAGCGCCTCTCCTTTTCGCCATCGCCCTTGCGCTCTCCACCGCCACAGTTACCCACGCGCTCGTCGCCGTCGACCCTGTTGCCGGTGGCCTCCGACGCCTTCAACACTGTCACATGTCGTCTTCGATGGTGCCTTCGCCCCGTTGTTGCCCCTCGCCTCCCCGCCTGCTCCTCCTCCATCGCCCGTCATCTCCGCCGCTGACGCCCTCGACTACTCCCTCCTTATCCCACCGCGCCACCCACTCCCACCCGCTCGTTAGCCATTTAGGTGAGGTCCTCTTCCTCTTCTGGCCTCTCTCCCTCTGGCCTGCTTGCAATTAGTGCTATTGTTAGTGAAGTGTTAGGTAATTGTTAACTAGGGTTCATATGAAATTGAGAGACAATGGACTCTCTAACATGAAATTGGATGTATTTATTAAGCTAGGGTTAATTTATATGAAATTGGATGTTTGTTAAGCTATGTTTATTAAGCTAGGGTTTATATGAAATTGAGAGACATAGAGAATATTAGAGATTGAGATTGAGCATTTGTATATGTACTTGAAGCAAATTGTTAGCATATTGAGGAGCATTATGTTGTTGAGATTTGCAAGATGTGTCGTTATGTTGCTAATTTGATGTATACTAGTAGTTTGTAAATGATTGATTTATGTTGCTACTTGAGAACTAGCTACATCTACGTGTTGATTTATGTTATGTTGTTACTTGAGATCATTTGCAAGATCTCAAATATATTACTATTTTGCTACTTGATTTATATATGTTACTATTGCTAATTGAGAGGTTATTTTTTTTATTTTTGCACAGTCAAGAAGTTGTGCTATAGTTTGCTATATGTGTATGTGCAATGTGCATATGTGTATTGTGATATTCCGGCCATCAAGCCGAGGCAACCTTGTTTTCAAAATTTGAAGGGATTCAAAACGAGTGCCAATGCTTCATAGAAACGTTTATTCATTTCCTTTTCGTCAAATTTCTAGCACTCAATATGTCCAATTTTTAACAAAGGGCATGCCAAATTTTTTCGTCGATTTTTACATTTTTGTACTTATTTTGTATTTTTTATTTGCAATTTCATAGTTTTTGTATTTTTTTCTAAGAATTTAGCAAAGGTAGCAAATGGATTCCGAGGCCGGACCATTGTCTCGTATGACCGAAGATTAAGCTACCCGATAGGGATGGCACGAATCCTCGTGAACCGACCAATGATGGGCAGGAAATCTCCGACCATGAGGAAGAACCAACCACTGGCAGGGAGGAAACGACCCAAACGGACGGGGCAACGACAAGAAGTGAGAAGGGTAGAAAGCCGCGAAAGGCTCGGAGGAAAAAAGAGCTTCATCACGGAACACAAGGGATCACTGCAGTGAACGTGGAGAGTGAACCCACCCTTCCCGCCAAAACTGCATGTGGTTATAGTAAAGCGCTAGGTTGCATCCTGCGCAAGACCGTGCTGATCAACTGCCCAGATCTGAAGTCCGAAGCTGCCACCCCGTAGGGGGCCACGCTATTGATTGAACTCAATAACGCAAATAACTTCCCACCGGCCGACAAAAGTATAGCTGACAAGTGGGCCATGTTGAAATTCATGAGTTTGTTGAATACCTGGAGGAACACTGTGAGGTCCAAATACGCAAAATTGGATTTATAGACCGTGGTTAAGCCACTGTGGCCAAACTTGCAGCCCAGGCCTTGGACATCCTTTATTGAACCGACCGATAGTGAAGATTTCAAGGAGACGAGCAAAAATTTAAGAAGCTCTGGAACAAGGTGCCGGGTAACCACAAGCTCGGCAGTAGTGGTAACCGTGGCAAACAACCAAAGTGGGACAAGGAGGACGCAGAGTTGCTGGCCACGGCTAATCCGCTTCCTTTCTCTGAACATAAAGCGCATCCTCACAACCATGGTTTCTTCAGGGTCCGTGCAAAACAAAACAAGGAGTCTATGGAATATTACCTCTCGATGCCGCAACTTCACCTTGCGAACGATACCCTGCTAAACTTGATGACCGCTTCATTTTTTATGTTCTAAGAAGATTTATTCCCAAGTAGGTACGTTTCTGAATGATTCAGGTTCATATGTTTTTTCCAGCTAAGGATAAGGCTGGAAGAAGGACCCTCTTATGAGTCATCTCCCCACACCGACAGGTGGGAAGACCCTCTTAACCGGTCAATCGACCTGGGCTACGGGAAGACGACGTAGGCGACGACTGGCCATGTGCTGGGCGTGGGGAATGCACGTTGGGATGACCACTTTCCCCAAACCCATGAGCTGGCACGCGCTAGAAGGAAAAACAAGATGAATGCTATAATTGAAGCCAAAGTGCAAGAAAGGCTAGACACTGTAGTGGATTCTAAAATTAAAGAACTATGCACGCACATTACTCTACCCACACCAGAAAGCACTGGTCCCCAGCCGAATATGCCGAGTAGCAGCCAGGAGCCACCATCAGCTACTGCGATCGACGACCTCACGGTAAGCATCGCCGACTCAATAGATCGCCCACAACGTTCCGTTGTTACTCTTGGTGTCCAACATATGGATGGCGCATCCACTCGTCTACATGTTTTGCTGGAAAATACTCCATGCATTCTGCTTGACAAGGTGGACGGTGAGTTGGAACAGATTGCGTGGGGAGGGGTCATCCCATTTAAACATGGTGTTAGGAAGATGCACCGAGACGACGTGCCACCAAACTTGATGCGAGTGATGGTGTTTGAGGTGATGAAAGGCTTTGAATCATGGTAGTTGCATGAAAACCCTGAAGGGTTAGAGCAAGCCATGACCGTAGGACAATGCGTGGGGTGGCCGACGGCTGACATATAGTTGATGCAGGCCCCCACCATCTCGGATGCATGATGATGACTTGTCCCCGTCTGCTCATGATGATGATCCGACCTTTGCGGACCTTGACACCTGATCAACCTTGCTGAGACTATGAAGGACATACTTCAAGATACGCCGCTAGTAAAGGATGATGATCAACCCACCAATACCCATCCAGCAAGGGATGAGGATGTCCACAAAAAAAGGGGAGAAAGCGATCAAAGAAACCGGCCACCAGCACCAGCACCAGCCAGCCGATGGCCAAGAAACTAAAAGAACAGGTGGTTCCTAGGTAGCGCAGATTAACTCATATTGTTGGTGAACCGATGGTACCGGAGGATGAGTTGAAGGACCTCACACTGGAACTTGAGCTTCTACACGAGAACGTGCTATGGTTGGAAATTAAAGAACAAGCCGATTGTTACATGATACATCTCAAATGTATCTATAATTTTTTATTGTTTCAAGCTATTGCCATACTACTTTTACATGCTTTTGGTACACTTATATATCATTTTTATTGGGACTAACATACTAATCAGGTGCCAAAGGCCAGTTCCTGTTTTCAAGTATTTTTTGGCTATTTAGGTGAAAATTTTATGGAGCCAGAAAATTTCCAGAAATTCTTTTAAGCCAAAAGGTTCCGGTAGCAAGAAGATAAAGGCCAGGGGGGCCACCAGTTGGCCATGCGAGGTGGTGGCGCGCCCCCCTAGGCCGCGCCGTGGGGCCATGTGAATAGTACATAAGTTGGTTGGGGCTCTACTTTTACCGCAAGAAAGGTCCTAAAATAATAAAAATTAAGAAAAAAAATCAGCCTGATCAGAGTTACGGATCTCCGGATATTTAAGAAATGGAGATCTGCCACAGAAAAGTACCAAAACAGAGAGACAGAAAAGTGCCAAGATCCAATCTAGAGGGGGGCTCTCACCCCCGACAGGCTAAGAACACCTTGGACCAGAGGGGGAAGCCTTCCCCCATCTAGGGGCAAGGCCAAGGAAGAAGAGGAGCATGGGGGCCTCTCTCCTCCTCTCTTCCGGTGGCGCTGGAGTGCTGCTGGGGGAACCATCATCACCCCCATCGTCTCCATCAACTCCACTGCCTTCACTGCCATCTCCATCACCTTCCTCCACTTCTATATAGTGGTCCACTCTCCCACAAACTTTTGTAATCCCCTACTTGAACATGGTGTTTGATGCTATAAATTAGTATCCAATGATTTGTTTCATCGCTATTATGTGGGTAGATTATTTTTGTCCGATGGTTAATTGGTGAATTGCTATGGTTCATTTGAGTTGCATGTTGTTAGGTTGTTGTCCTTTGGTACCCATCATATGAGCATACGCGTGGATCACACCTTATGGTTAGTAGTATGTTGAGAAAACTATACATATGGTGGTAGGAGTGACGGAATTACCTCACCTGACTATAGGGATTGATGCATATGGGATGGGGGGACCAATATATCTTAATGCTATGGTTGGGTTTATCTTGATGAATTTGTTAGTATTTGCGGATGCTTGCTAATAGTTCCAATCATAAGTACGTATGCGTCCAAGTACGGATAGTATGTTAGCAGAGGCCTTTCCCACATATAAAACTGCAATAGATGATTATCAGTCTAGTAACTTTGCAAATTGCCAAGGGACAATTTTGCAACACTTATCACTGCTTATCCACAATCGCTGCCCTTTAATTTATTGTTCATTTACATAATAGCAACTAACTTTTATTTTCAAGTTCTTTATTATCTTGCAAAGTTATACTTTCATACCCGCAAAGTACTTTTATTTATCTAGTCTAGGTAAACCAAACATTTGGTCTACGTAGGGTTGTATCGGAGGCAGATAGAACCTGAGAGAATACGAATGTTACCTTTAGCTCCTTGTGGTTTCGACACTTCATACTTACCACCTCCATATTTGGAAAGTGCTATGACAATTCCCTGCACTTGGGGATTATCAAGCTCTTTTTTGGCATCGTTGCCGGGGAGCAATAGCGTAGGGTGAATATTCTCTTGTGCATTGTTGGCTTTATCACTAAGTAGATTTTATTTTCTGTTCTATTGTGTTTTCTATCTTTCATTACGTGTAGGAAGCACAAAAATAAAAACCAAAAAAATCGGTTGCACTAGTCAACCAAGTGGTTGAGGAACCACCTAAAGACCTCGTTCCTGAAAGTTTCTAGTTGAGATTTCTTGAATCCGTGCGTGCTATTGCTAAACACCCAACTACTATGGTTTGGAGAAAATCATTAGAAGAGCACGATACCACTTGTCACAAAAAGGGAAACACTTGAAGAGATTATTAAATCAATTGGAAACTTACACTCGAGACTTATGTTATAAATTTGATCTGACTTGCTGTTGTTCTGGAAAACACCTTGGCTTTCAATGTGGAAATAGTGATAATCACATAATAGCTTCTTATATTGAGACTGAATATGATTATCATGTTATAGATCAAATTGAAGAATTTATTGCTTTTATGGCTGCTTATGAAATTGAGATTACTGTTGAACAAATTGAACCTTGTGGGCTTGTTGAGTCTATTAAATTTAAGATTTGTGCGATACTTGATGATTGTTATCAGAATTTCACTAGTAACCCTTATATTACTAATCATCCTGAGAAAGTCTCCGCTGCCCAAGGAGGGACTAATGTTTTGCAGGAACCTATGGAACAAGAAATTGTTGAAACTCTGAGCTCTTAAGATGAAAAAGAGTGGGAGAGCGAAGAACAAAAGGAGGAAGAGCGGATTGATCACCCGTGCCCACCTTCTAATGAGAGTAACTCTTTAACTCATACATTATTGCTTGATTACCCACATGCTTACCGGAGGATGAATGCTATGATCCCTTGAATTCATTAGGGGATATATCCCTTTTTGATGACTGTGACGCCTGCTATACTTATGACCATGATACCCCTCTGAATGATACTTATGGAGATGAATTTGCTACTGTTATTTATGATATGAATGTGCTTGTTGCTCCTACTTGCAATTATTATGAGAGAAGAACCTCATCAGTTCCTCTCTATGTTTCTAATACACTAAAATTGCAAGAAATTGCTTATACTATGTGTTGGCCTTTACTTTGTGGTCATGAATTGTTATCTTATGACATGTCAATGCATAGGAAGAGATTTAGACTTCGTTGTTACTTGATATATATATGTTACTTTGTGCTCACTACTAAGATCCAAATCTTTCTTGATTAAAATTGTCTTTCATATTCCTTGGGATCCTGGTGGAATGATTACTTGAGCACTTTTATGCATAGTTTAATGGCTTTAAAGAAAGCGCTGCCTGGGAGACAACTTGGAAGTTTTAAAGAGTCTTTCTTCTTTTTTGTGCCTTATAAACTTTACAAAAAAAATAAAAATAAAGAGGGGAACTTAAAACTTTTTCAAAAAGGGAAGTGATTGCAAAGGTGTGCATTGGAGAAGTGGGAGTGCACCTTGAACATTTGTATTCATGCCCATGGGAACAATGTAAATCTTTTCATGGAAGCTTATCAATAAAAAATAATTATCCCCTTGTATAAATCCACTATATTATAAAAATAAAGTGCCAAGGTTTACCATTAGCATGTCAAGTTTTATGTGTGTTGTGCTGAAACAAAAACTTTTGATGTAGTTCTCGATTTTTATTTTTTTATAAGAATGTGATACAATCTTAAAATTTTAACACAATACACATGTACAATTTTTATCTTACTTTATAATTATTAAGAATGTTTTGAGTTATAGAATTATACATATTAATTGCTCATTTATAGACTGCCCTATTTTAACAGATTGCTATTATAGTTTCTTTAACTGCTTATGTTTGCAATTTTATTGTGCCCCATTGATGTGGGAGTGTTAGGATTGTGTTAGCATACAGTAGTTAATGATGTATTATAATTATACAACCATGTTACAGCAAGGGCATGAAGTGGATTTGTTATTATTTGTACTAACTCCTCTAATAAAAATTCTGTTAAGTTTTGTGTGGATGAAAATTTTAAGACCCAGGGGAGACAGCGATATGAGAGAAAGTTGGAGACGCAAGAGCTCATGCTTGGGGATGCCCAATGCATCCCCAATAGATCATTAGAAGAGGTCTCAAGCTCCAACCTTGGGGACGCCACGGCATCCCCCATCTTCCTCAACAATTATCTGTATGTCTCGGTTTGGCCTAAGTTTTTATTTGTTCACATGATATGCATAAATTCTTCGAGCGTCTTTTGTTTTTCTCTTTCAATAAGTATGCACCATGTTGGTTAGGGGATGATTCTTTATGGTCCTTGGTTTTTCAATTTATAGAATGCTCTATGTGCTTCTCTTCTATCTTTTGAGTTAGGCTATGTATAGAATGCTCTATGTGCTTCACTTATATCCTTTTGGAGTTTGGATACTTATCTCTCTATGCTTAGAGTCCTGTTATTTGTAGAATGCTCTGTGAACTTCACTTACATATTTTCAGTTGGTTGATATTTATAGAATTGCTCTTATGCTTCACTTATAGTTGTTAGAGCGATAGAAACACTTTAAACTCTTCGTGCTTCACTTAAATTTGTTGAATGGTTCGAAACATTGTTGGCTTGTGAATTATTTTGCATTTTTTGGCTTGGCTTAGTGTGTTAGCTTTGAAATGATAGGCATGTATTGGTGGTATAAACAAAAACTTGCATGACCTTGTAGATCATTTAACTTAATAACTTGATTCCTTACAATCGTTTTAATACATTGAAGTAGCAATGAGTGAACATGTTGGTAAATGGGTTCGCATTGACTAGTGGAGATATGTTATTAGAGTGTGGGACCATACTCTTTTGCATTAAAAAACTTAAATTGGGAATGTTTTAGTATTATGACGGATGCTTAGTTGAGGGTGGTTGTAAGTGACTAATCATGTGAGTTAGGCCGAGGCAGCGCTACGGGCTTGCCTCGTCAAACTAACCTCCTCGGGATGCTGGTGTTATACTTGCAACGAATAAACTGCTAGGTGTCTGCAATTAGCGCTTGAGTTCTTTACGACTAATGTGAGTTTATTAGTTTTACGCACTTCCACCTATCCATATTTGCTAGCATCTTTGGTACTGTGCATTTCCCACTCTCACATCGAGACATGGTGCGAACTCCGCCGGTGCATCCAAACCCATGGGGGGACTTCCTCTTGTCCTCCTACACATAAACCACCTATCTCCTCAAAATAGTCTCCATGCCTACCAATTATGGGATTTCCATAGCCATTCCGAGATATATTGGCATGCAACATCCATCATTAGATTACATGACTAGATGTGTTCTTTCATTGTCATTTTGCTTTGCATGATCATATAGAGCTGACATGGTATTTTTGTGGCATGACCACCGTTATCATTTATTTACTTGTTATGCTAGATCATTGCACATCCTGGTACACTACGAGAGGCATTCATTTGTATTCATCATGTTTATGAGCTTTGTTGAGTTATGAGTAAATAAAAGTGTATTGTCCATTTTAGATTGTTGCCCCTACCTGTGAGGAAATAAAAAAAAGAAGAAGAAGAAGAAGAAAAGAGCCCAAAGAAGGACATCAAAAAAAAGGAAAAAAAGAAAGAATAAAAGAGAGAGGGGGACGCTACTATCCTTTGTATACACTTGTGCTTCAAAGTAGCACTTTGCATTTCATATAGAGAGTTTTCTTAAGCTTCATATATACACTAGTGGAGACCTTTACATTATGGAACTTGTCTTTTATATTCTTATGATGAGCTTCCTCAAAGTACTCTAGGTCTTCTTGAGCAAGCAAGTTGGATGCACACCCCACTAGTCTATTGAAGAGCTTTCACACATTTATAGCTGTAGTGCATTCTTGCATGGCAATTCCTACTCCTCGCATTAATATCGACTATAAGGCCTCTCCATTGCCTAATGGTCACATAAAATTAATGTGAGACTTTCTTTCCTTTGAGTTCGCTTTAAAACTCCCATCATTACTCTACTTTGCCACTTAAGTGCTAATGTCGAGGCTTGTGCTCAAGTGTTGCGTGGATGTCCAAACAATTGACGCGGGGAGGGTATAATGTTAGTGCCTGGTTTGTTCCTGAGCTTGTTCACAATAAGATTTGGTTGAAGCTAAGTAGATGGGGTAATACTATTCATTGTTGACATAACTTTGACATCTTCTTAACCTTATGTACGGGAACATATCTTGAACGCGTTGATTCATGAAAGGCAATAACTTGTTTACCCGTATGTTTTCTTATTAATTGTTTGATGTTAACTATAGACAATTGGCCTGAATCACTTTATTTTGAGTTCACAACTTATTACATCATTTAATCAAGATCTTGTTGGGTAGCATTCACAATCAGAGTTATATCATCTACCTACTCGAGGACGAGCATGGATTAAGCTTGGGGATACTGATACATCTCAAACGTATCTATAATTTTTTTATTGTTTCATGCTATTATCATACCACTTTTACATGCTTTTGGTACACTTTTATATAATTTTTATTGGGACTAACATACTAATCCAGTGCCAAAGGCCAGTTCCTTTTTCCTAGTGTTTTTGGCTTTTAAGTGAAAATTTTACGGAGCCGAAAAAAATTGAAAAAATTCTAGAAATTCTTTGAAGCCAAAAGACTCATGTAGATAGAAGATGAAGGCTATGGGGGCCACCAGTTGTCCTCGCGGGGTGGCGGTGCGCCCCCTAGGCCACGCCGTGGGACTGCATGGACAGTAAAAAAGTTGGTTGGGGCTCTACTTTTGCCGCAGGAAAGATTCTAAAATAAAAAAATTCCATAAAGAAATCAGCCCGATCAGAGTTACGAATTTTTGGATATTTAAGAAACGGTGATCTGCCCCAGAAAAGTACCGAAAACAGAGAGACTGAAAAGTTCCAAGATCCAATGTAGAGGGTGGCTCTCACCCCTGAGAGGCCAAGAACACCTTGGACCAGAGGGGGAAGCCTTCCCCCATCTAAGGGGAAGGCCAAGGAAGATGAAGAAGGAGGGGGCCTCCCTTCCCCTCTCTTCGGTGGTGCCGGAGTGCCGCTGGGGGAACCATCATCACCGCCATCATCTCCATCAACTCCACTGTAACATCCCCAGATCTCAGCCCTGTCATTAAGCTAATTAACTTGCCATGTCATCATGATCATCATAAATAAATTGCATTTAGGAAACAATCAAAGTCAAATTCAAATTTAAAATAAAGTCAAAATTAAAAGTTGTCCAAGCAGTAGAACAAAAGTGTTCATAATATTGCAAATATTCCCAAAGCAAGTATAAAAATAAAACCTACATTATTTAAATTCCCAAATTGACCCTAGCTATAATTAATGTGGACCAGTAGTAAATAATTTAAATATTTCAATTTCTAAAAATAATTGCACATTTCAAAATGCTCCCAAACTTTGTGGACATCTCCAAACTACTGGGAAGTATTTATGAGCCAAGTTTCAAGTTCAACAAAATTCATTTGCTATTTTAAATAAATACAAAACAGTGGCTAAAAATGAAAACAGAAAAAGAAAAGAGAAAAGGATGGGCAGCAATGTTTGGCTAGGCTTAAGTTCAACAGTGCGAAGCCCAGCCCACCCGGCCACTGTCTCCCTCCTGTCACGCTCTCTCTCCTCTCTGTCACCGCGCGCGCACACCCGTACCGGGCCCCCTTCCCCCTGCTCGACAGCGGCCCTGCTGCTCGCCGTGGTGGACAAGGGCCACGGCCGCTCGACACCCGGACCGTCCCGACCTCTTCTTCCATTCCCTCGCGCCATTCCCCCTCTCCCTCACCTCACCCGAGCGCCACCACCGCCGTGCGCCGTTCGTACCCATGGCCACCGCCGTCCCCGTGCGTCGCCTGGATGTCCAGGAGAGCCACCGCTTTTGCCTACGTCGTCTCTGCCCTCAAGTGAGCCGGGAAGCCATCAAACGCCGCCATCGACCCGTCTTCCTCTGCCACGGTTGTCGCACCTCCCCACTCGTTCTGCTCGACCTTGACCTTCCCCGGCCTCCCCGAGCGCGTTACCGAGCTCCGCGGTGAGCTGCGCTTCCTCTTGTCCCTTTTCCCCTCTGGTTCGATCGCCGATTGTCGTCTCCCGTACTAGCCTGTGGCTGCGCCGCCGCCCCGCTCACTGCTGTCGCCACCTCCGGCCGTCCCGTGACCCCCTGGTGGGTCTGCTGGCTGCGCACAAGCTCAAGCTCTCGAATGCGCCATCCCGCAGCTCGAACCGTGTGAAACCCGAGTGCCTTCGCCGTAGTTTTGGCTCGCCGCCGGCGCACCACCGTGTTTTGACTGGCATGGGCCACCGTCAGGTGGACCCCACGGGATTAGCCACTAACCACCACCGCTGTCCCACTGACGTGTGAGCCCGATACTTTAGCGTTTAGTTTAGTCTCTCATTAACCCACTGCTAACTGGGTCACTGACATCTGGGCCCCACACCCACTAATTATCCAATTAGATTAGTTTAATTCTGTTAACTGCTAATAGTCAATGACTGCTGGGTCCCACTGGACCCAGTTGACCATCAACAAGCTGACTGGGCAGGCCCCAGTCACTGACTAGTGGGCACAGTCAACTGGTCAACCACTGATCACTTGGCCCCACACATTAATTAACTAAATAACTAATTAAACTTAATCTATTAATTAGATACAGTCACTGACATGTGGGTCCCGCTAGATAACTAACTTAATTAGAAAAATTAAACCTCTATTTAATTAAAACAGTCAATGATAGGTGGGACCCACTGGTCAGGTTTGACCCTGGACAGCTGGGTTTGACCGATGGCGTCACCCTGACGGCATGATGACGTCACGTATTACTGTTTTGGATAATTCAAATTAAATAATTCCAGAAATTATACAAAATGATTAAAACTTTGGAAATTCATATAAAATAAACCGTAACTCGGATGAAAATAATTTCTATATGAAAAATGATCAGAAAAATATGACGAATCCGAATATGCCACCCACATACCTGCCATACCCCTCTAACATGATGAACATGGAACCTTCCCCTCCAGATGTTTTCCCGCTCCGTCTCTAACGTGTAGCACTGCGTTAGGTCACCCCTAGCACAGCATTCCGCCATGTCAGTCCTTGTGTTGTTGTTTGCTTTATATTTACTGTTTCTTCCCCCTCTTCTCTCCGATAGACCCCGAGGCCGACGCTACCCCTGAGATCGACTATGTCACCGACGACACTTCTTCCTTTTCAGCAAAGCTTCCAGGCAAGCAAACCCTCCTTCATCATTCCAATATCGCCTATTCTTTCTCCCCCATGCTTGCATTAGATTTTGCTACTGTAATTGATTGCTCCCATTCTGATGCGTAGCCTATTTTTGTAACCTGCTGTTGTTACTTTACCTGTCATCCTAAACTGCTTAGTATAGGTTGGTTAGCAATCCATCACCGGCCCCACACCCTTGTCCTTGTTGCCATGCTTCACTACCGATGCTCGATCATTGTGATCGTCATGCAGAGGCCGACACATCACCGCACACACCCCCCTTGTTGTACGACTCTGCAGGGCTACTATCGAGTGCCGAGGGTGATACCTCGTAATGCACTCCCGATGATATCTTTGTAGTATAGCACATCGGTGGTGACTGCAGAGGGTGATTCCTCGCTTTCCCCTTCCTGATGATGACTCTGTCATGCAACCCCTCAAGTGTGGGCCATCGAGGGTGATTCCTCCTAGTTCACCTTGACAGTTACGTCGAGTGGGAATCCATCGAGGGTGATTCCTCAGATTTCCCCTTGATGTTATGGACACATGGTTACCATGTGATTACTTTGGTCCTTTGTTGAAGTCAGGTTGACCCCGAGGGGTACTCGTGAGAGATGTGAAGTCAGGATTGACCGTGAGGGTACCCGCGAGATAATTACGAGGCGCAGCCGGGCAGGCAGAGCCCGCCCTAGAGAGGGGTGGGCTTGACCCTTGTTGCACTTCCTCGAGCGGGGGCGACAGGAGTACTGATCATCACCGCGAGCCCCCAACACACTAACGGATTTGGGTATTGATCTGAGTGGGTCGTTTGCCCTTTTCGCACTACCACCACGTGGGATAATGGTTATGGGACCCTCGGCACCAGATGTATCAGCCGAAAGCTCTGTCAGATGTCCAATTCAGCACTATGGGCCTGTCGGGCCAGTGCCATCCAGGATGAGGTGGTGCTCGTCCCGGCTCATCACACAATGACCCGGAGTGCAAAGGGTGATGGGCCCAAGACCCCTGAGAGCTTAGGATGTAGACCGGCAGGGACCTCTCTGTTGAGCCTAGGTAGGACTACGTCATGTTGATTATCCGAGGCCGGGCATGACCCAGAAAAGTGTGTCCGGCCAGAGGTAATCAAGCATGTTGGGTAACAGTAGTGCACCCCTGCCAGGAAGTTATCTATTCGAATAGCCGTGTCCACGGTAACAGGACACTCAGTGTTGTATCCTGATCTTCTACAACTTGAACTGGTTACTTAATAATATGTTAGCTCCAGGATTGCTTTCTCGCAGGGAGTTGAGGAAGGATCTCTGGGTATTGCTACTACCATGCTTGTTACTATAACTTTAATATGCTAATCAGCTCTCTTCTAATGCTGCAAGACGCTAAAGAAGCTAGTCTTTGACAGGACTAGGCCTTTCTCTCTATTCTGGCAATTCTGCAGTTTAGTCCACAGATACAGCCCTCCCCTTGATAATGATGCATACTAGCATAGTTTTGATGCCAGTCTTGCGAGTACTTTGGATGAGTACTCATGGTTGCTTTGCTTCCACTTTTTCCCCATACCCGATTGCTGCGACTAGAATACGGAGCCCAGGAGCTGGAGATCAGAGATGGAGCCTACTACTACGTGGAGGACGCCGACCAGGAGTAGATTAGGAGGCTCGCAGGCAGGAGGCCTTGCCTCTTTCGATCATAGCCATTGCTTGTTTACTCTTTAAGTTTGTACTCAGACTCTGATGCTTCCGCTGATGCTTGTGTAACTCGAGCTTTTGTATTCGAGCCCTCGAGGCTCCTCGCTTGTAATATAAAGCTTGTATTATTTTATTTGTGTCTAGAGTTGTGTTGTGATATCATCCCGTGATTCCCTGGGCTTGATCCTGCGCATTTGCGTGTATGATTAGTGCACGGTCGTGCCGGGGGCGCCACATCCACCGTCTTCACCGCCATCTCCATCACCTTCCTCCAGCTCTATATAGTGGTCCACTCTCCCACAAAACTCTGTAATCCCCAATTTGATCATGGTATTTTATGTTATAAATTATTATCCAATGATTTGTTTCATCGCTATTATGTGATTAGATTATTTTTGTCCTATGGTTAATTGGTGAATTGTTATGGTTGATTTGAGTTGCATGTTGTTATGTTGCTGTCCTTTGGTGCCCATCATATGAGCGCGCGCGTGTGATACGTCCATTTTGCATGATTATTTCTTATTATAATTTATCCTTTTCTAACAATATATTTCACATTATGATGCAATTCTAATGCCTTTTCTCTCTTAAATTGCAAGTTATACTTGGAGAGGGGTAATGCCGGCAGCAGGAATTCTGGACCTAAAATAACATCAGTATAGAAAGCAATTCTCCAGAGCTCAAAACAAGATGGGAATTTTTGGAGAATTATTTTGCAATAAATAAAGATTTATGTAACGAAGAATTGCCAGGGGGCCCACCAGGCCCTCACATGGCCAAGGGCGCACGCACCCCTGGGCTCCTGGGCTTGCCGTGTGGGGCCCTTGTGGCTCACTTCCCAACGTCCTTTGGTCATAAATTTCTAATTGCCCTAGAGAAAAACACAGAAAAGTTTTAGGACTTTTCGTCGCCGTCTCGAAGCGGAACCAGGGTAGGAGCACTTTTTCTCTCTGGCAGAGCGATTCCACCGGGGATACTTCCCTCCGGGAGGGGGAAATCAAAGCCTTCGTCATCACCAAACCCTAGTTCATCTCTTGTGCTCAATCTTTGTATCAAACCTTAGATTGGTACCTGGGTGTGTTAGTAGTGTTGATTACATCTTGTAGTTGATGTTTGTTGGTTTAATTGGTGGAAGATTGTTATGTTCAGATTGTTAAACACATATTTATACCCACTGATCATGATCAATATTATGAGTTGTGAGTAGTTCTATTTGTTCTTGAGGACATGGGAGAAGTCTTGTTTTTAGTAATCATGTGAAGTTGATCACCGTTCAATGTTTTGATATTATGTTGTGTTGTTTCTCCTCTAGTGGTGTTCTGTGAATGTCGACTACATAACACTTCACCATCTTTGTGCCTAGTGGAGGACATTGTGGAATTAGTTTGTGGATGATGGGTTTGTTGGAGTGATAGAAGCCTAAACACTAGTTTGTGAATTATTCCGGATGGGGCTGTTTTCGATCCAATTGCTTAAAGCTATGGTTAGATTTATCTTAATTACCTCTCTTGTAGTTGCGGATACTTGCATGGCGAGTATAATCATAAGTAGGTATTTGTTCATGTAAGAACAAAACCTTAGCTTCGATCGACCCACATAACACTTATCAAGGCAATGAACACAAGTCAATGAATCATGGTGAAAGTAACTAGACGATATTCCCGTGTGTCCAGAAGAGCGTTTTAATCACTATAAGAAGTACCACTGGCATGTCGTTGGCACAATTAAGGCTTGGGATTTCTTGCAAGACCTTGCTACTTTGTTACTTATTGCTTTGTTACAAATTATCTTGCTATCAAATTATCTACCAATACTATCTTACAGCACTTGCAGTGAAGCCCTTGCTAAAATCTACCTATCAATTCCTTCTGCTCCTAGTTGGGTTCGACAGTCTTACTTATCGAAAGGACTATGATAGATCCCCTATACTTGTGGGTCATCAGCGTGGATCACACCTTATGGTTAGTAGTATGTTGAGAAAGCTATACATATGGCGGCCGGAGTGATGGAATTACCTTGCCTCACTATAGGGATTGATGCATATGGGATGAAGGGGGACCGATATATCTTAATGATATGGTTTGGTTTACCTTAATGAATTTGTTATTATTTGCGGATGCTTAATAATAGTTCCAATCATAAGTACATATGAGTCCAAGTATGTGTAGTATGTTAGCAAAGGCCTCTCCCACATATAAACTGCAATAGATGATTATCGGTCTAGTAACTTAGCCAATTGCCTAGGGACAATTTCGCAACAGTTATCACCGCTTATCCACACTTGCTGCCATTTACTTTATTGTTCTTTTATGAAACAACAACTAACTTTTATTTTCAAGTTATTTATTATCTTGCAAAGTTATCCTTTCATACCTGCAAAGTACTTTTATTTATCTAGTCTGGGTAAAGCAAACGTTTGGTGTACGTAGGGTTGTATCGGTGGCAGATAGATCCTAAGAGAATATGAATCTTACCTTTAGCTCCTTGTGGGTTTGACACTCCATACCTATGGCCTCCATCTTTGGACAGTGCTAGGACAGTTCCCTGCACTTGGGGATTATCAAGCTCTTTTCTGACGCAGTTGCCGTGGAGCAATAACATAGGGTGAATATTCTCATGTGCATTTTTGGATTTATCACTAAGTATATTTTATTTTCTGTTCTATAGTGTTTTCTATCTTTCATTATGGGTAGGAAGCACAAAAATAAAAAACCAAAAAAATCGGTTGCACTAGTCAACCAAGTGGTTGAGGAACCACCTAAAGACCTCGTTCCTGAAAGTTTCTAGTTGAGATTTCTTGAATCCGTGCATGCTATTGCTAAACACCCAACTACTATGGTTTGGGGAAAATCATTAGAAGGGCACGAAAGCTTCATCACTTACCGGTTGTCAGAAAAAGGGTAACACTTGAAGGGATTATTAAATCAATTTGAAATTTACGCTCGAGATTTATGTTATAAATTTGATCTTACTTGCTGTGGTTCTGGAAAACACCTTGGCTTTCAATGTGGGAATAGTGATAATCACATATTAGCTTCTTATGTTGAGAGGGAATATGATTATCATGTTATAGACCAAATTGAAGAATTTATTGCTTTTATGGCTGCTTATGAAATTGCTATTACTATTGAACAAATAGAACCTTGTGGGCTTGTTGAGTCTATTAAATCCAGGTTTTATGGGATACTTGATGATTGTTATAAAAATTTCACTAGTAATCCGTATATTACTATGGAAGAAGAAATTGTTGAAACTGTGAGCTCTTTAGATGAAAAAGAGGAGAGTGAAGAACGAAACGAGGAATAGCGGATTGATCACCCGTGCCCACCTTCTAATGAGAGTAACTCTTTAACTAATACATTATTGCTTGATTACCCCCCATGCTTACCGGAGGATGAATGCTATGATCACTTCAAGTCATTAGGTGATATATCCCTTTTTGACGACTGTGATGCTTGCTATACTTATGGCCATGATGCCCCTCTGAATGATACTTATGGAGATGAATTTGCTACTGTTTTTTATGATATGAATGTGCTTGTTTCTCCTACTTGCAATTATAATGAGAGAGGAACCTCATCTGTTCCTCTCTATGTTTCTAATACAATAAAATTGCAAGAAACTGCTTATACTATGTGTTGGCCTTTGCTTTGTGTTCATGAATTGATCTCTTATGACATGCCAATGCATAGGAAGAGAGTTAGTCTTCATTGTTACTTGATGTATGTTACTTTGTGCTCACTACTAAGATCCAAATCTTTCTTAATTAAAATTGTCTTTGATATTCCTTGGGATCCTGGTAGAATGATTATTTGAGCATGTTTATGCCTAGCATAATGGCTTTAAAGAAAACACTGCCTAGGAGACAACCCGGAAGTTTTAGAGTGTCTTTTTCTTTTGTATTGTGCCTTATAAACTTTCCAAAAAAATAAAAATAAAGAGGGGAACTCAAGACTTTTTGAAAAAAGGAAGTGATTGAAAAGGTGTGCATTGGAGAAGTGGGAGTGCAACTTGAACATTTGTGTTCATGCCCATGGGAACAATGTAAATCTTTTCATGACAGCTTCTCAATAAAAAAATAATTATCCCCTTGTATAAATCCACTGTATTATAAAAATAAAGTGCCAAGGTTTACCTTTAGCATGTTAAGTTTGCAAGTTTTATGTGTGCTGTGCTGAAACAGAACCTTTTGCTGTAGTTCTCGATTTTTAATTTTTTATAAGTATGTGATAAAATCTTGAAATTTTAACACTGTACACATATACAAGTTCTTTGTCACGTGCTAATTTTTAAGAATGTTTGGGGTTACATAATTATACGTATTAACTGCTCTTTTACAGACTGTCCTAGTTCAAAAGATTCCTGTTATAGTTTCTTTAACTCCATATGTTTGCAATTTTATTGTGCCCCATTGACGTGGGAGTGTTAGGATTGTGTTAGAATACATTGGTTAATGATTTATTATAATTATACAACCAAGTTACAGCAAGGGCAAGAAGTGGATTTGTTATTATTTGTTCTAACCCCTCTAATAAATATTCTGTTAAGTTTTCTGTCGATGAAGTTTTTAGGACCAAGGGTAGACAGCGATATGAGAGAAAGTTGGAGATGCAAGAGATCAAGCTTGGGGATGCCCAAGGAATCCCCATGAAATAATTAGAAGAGGTCTCAAGATCAAAGCTTGGGGAAGCCCCAGCATCCCCCATCTTCCTCAACAATTATCGGTATGTCTCGATTGGGCCTAAGTTTTTATTTGTTCACATGATATGTGTAAATTCTTTGAGCATCTTTTGTTTTTGTCTTTCAATAAGTATGCACCATGCTGGTTAGGGGATGATTCTTTATGGTCTTTGGTTGTTCGATTTATAGAATGCTATATGTGCTTCGCTTATATCTTTTGAGTTTGGCTATTTATAGAATGCTCTATGTGCTTCACTTGTATCCTTTTGGAGTGTGGATACTTGTCTCTCTATGCTTAGAGTCCTAATATTTGTAGAATGCTTTGTGCACTTCACTTATATCTTTTGAGTTGATTGATATTTATAGAATTGATCTTATGCTTCACTTATACTTGTTAGAGCTATAGGGCGATAGAAACACTTTAAACACTTCGTGCTTCACATAAATTTGTTGAATGGTTGGAAACATTATTGGCTTGTGAATTATTTTGCATGTTTTGGCTTGGCTTAGTGTGTTAGCTTTGAAATGATAGGCAAATATTGGTTGCATAAATAAAAAACTTGCATGAACTTGTAGATCATTGAACTTAAAATCTTGATTCTTTGCAATCATTTTGAAACATTGAAGGAGTAATGGGTGAACATGTTGGTAAATGGGTTCATGTTGAGTAGTGGAGATATGTTATTAGAGTGTGGGATCGTACGCTTCTGCGTTAAAAAACTTAAGTTGGGAATGTTTTAGTATTATGACGGATGCTTAGTTGAGGGCGGTTGCAAGTGACTAATCACGTGAGTTAGGCCGAGGCAGCGCAACGGGCTTGCAATACCAAACTAACCTCCTCGGGGTGCTTGTGTTGTACTTGCAATGAATAAACTGCTAGGTGCCTGCAATAAGTGCTTGAGTTCTTTATGACTATTGTGAATTTATCTGTTTTACGCACTTCCACCTATCCATATTTGCTAGCCTCTTCGGTACTGTGCATTGCCAACTCTCACATCGAGGCATGGTGCAAACTCCGCTGGTACATCCAAACCCGTGGGGGGACTTCCACTTGTCCTCCTACACATAAACCACCTATCTCCTCAAAACAGCCACCATACCTACCTATTATGGCATTTCCATAGCCATTCCGAGATATATTGCCATGCAACATCCATCATTACTTTACATGACTAGATGTGTTCTTTCATTGTCATTTTGCTTTGCATGATCATATAGAGCTGACATGGTATTTTTGTGGCATGACCACCGTTATCATTTATTTACATGTTACACTAGATCATTGCACGTCCTGGTACACTGCCAAAGGCATTCATTTGTATTCGTCATGTTTGTGAGTTTTGTTGAGTTATGAGTAAACAGAAGTGTATTGTCCATATTAGAGTGTTGCCCCTACCTGTGAGGAAATAAAAAACAAGAAGAAAAAAAAAGAGCCCAAAGAAGGCCACCAAAAAGAAAAAATAAAAAGAAAGAAAGAAAGAAAAAAGAAGAAGAAGAAAAAAAAGGAAAAAAAGAGCGAATAAAAGAGATGGGGGGCATGCTACTATCCTTTGTATACACTTGCGCATCAAAGTAGCACTTTGCATTTCATATAGGGAGTTTTCATAAGCTTCATATATAAACTAGTGGGGACCTTTACATTATAGAACATGGCTTGTATATTCCTATGATGAGCTTCCTCAAAGTGCTCTAGGTCTTCACGAGCAAGCAAGTTGGATGCACACCCCACTAGTCCATTGGAGAACTTTCATACATTTATAGCTCTAGTGCATCCGTTGCATGGCAATCCCTACTCCTCGCATTAATATCAACTATAAGGCCTTTCCATTACCTAATGGTCACTTAAAATTCATGTGAGACTTTCTTTCGTTTGACTTCTCTTTAAAACCCCCATCATTATTCTACTTTGCCATTTAAGTGCTATGGCTGAGGCTCATGCTCAAGTGTTGCATGGATGTTGAAACAGTTGATGCGGGTAGGGTATAATGTTAGTACCTGTTTTGCTACTAAGCTTGTTCACAATAAGATTTGCTAGAAGCTAAGTAGATGGGGTAATACTATGGATTCTAAAGATAACTTTGACATCTTCTTTTTAACCTTATATACGGGAATTTATCTTGAACGCATTGATTCATGAAAGGCAATAACTAGTTTACCCGTATGTTTTCTTATTATTTGTTTGATGTTAACTATAGAAAATTGCCCTAAATCACTTTATTTTGAGTTCACAACTTATTACATCATTTGATCAAGATCTTGGTGGATAGCATTCACAATCAAAAATTATTTGTTTTATCATCTACCTACTCGAGGACGAGCAGGGATTAAGCTTGGGGATGCTGATATGTCTCACACATATCTATAATTTTTGATTGTTTCATGCTATTATCATACCACTTTTACATGTGTTTGGTACACTTTTATATTATTTTTATTGGGACTAACATACTAATCCAGTGCTAAAGGCCAGTTCCTATTTTCTAGTGTTTTTTGCTTTTTAGGTGAAAAATTTACGGAGCCAAAAAAAATTAAAAAAATTCCAGAAATTCTTTTAAGCCAAAAGACTCCTCTAGCTAGAAGATGAAGGCCAGGGGGCCACCAGCTGGCCATGTAGCGTGCCAGCGAGCCCATAGGCCACACCGTGGTGCCGCATGAACAGTACATAAGTTGGTTGGGCTCTACTTTTACCGCAAGAAATGTCCTAAAATAATAAAAAATTAGTAAAAAAATCAACCCGATCGGAGTTACGGATCTCCGGATATTTAAGAACGGCGATCTGCCCCGGAAAAGTATAGAAAATAGAGAGACAGAAATGTTCCAAGATCAAATCTACAGGGGGGCTCTCGCCAGGAGGCCAAGAACACCTTGGACCAGAGGGGGAAGCCTTCCCCCGTCTAGGGGGAAGGCTAAGGAAGAAGAAGAAAGAGGGGGCCTCTCTCCCCCTCTCTTCTGGTGGCGCCAAAGTGCCGCCGGGGGAACCATCATCACCGCCATCGTCTCCATCAACTCCACCACCTTCACCGCCATCTCCATCACCTTCCTCCACCTCTATATAGTGGTCCACTCTCCAACAAACCTGCATAATCCCCTACTTGAACATGGTATTTGATGCTATAAATTATTATCAACTGATTTGTTTCATCGCTATTATGTCTAAGTAGATTAGTTTTGTCATATAGTCTATTGGTGAATTGCTATGGTTGATTTCAGTTGCATTTGTTATGTTGCTCTCCTTTGGTGCCCATCATATGAGCGCGCATGTCGATCACACCTTATGGTTAGTAGTACATTGAGAAAACTATACATATGGCGGCCAGAGTGATGGAATTACCTTGCCTGACTATAGTGATTGATGCATATGGGATGAAGGGGGGCCAATATATCTTAATGCTATGGATGGGTTTACCATAATGAATTTGTTAGTATTTGCAGATGCTTGCTAATAGTTCCAATCATAAGTACGTATGATTTCAAGTACAGATAGTATGTTAGCAGAGGCCTCTCCCACATCTGCATCTGTAATAGATGATTATCGATCTAGTAACTTAGCCAATTGCCTAGGGACAATTTCGCAACACTTATCATCTCTTCTTTTATCCACACTCACTGCCCTTTACTTTATTGTTCTTTTACAAAACAACAACTTTCTTTTATTTTCATGGTCTTTATTATCTTGCAAAGTTATCCTTCCATTCTCGCAAAGTACTTTTTATTTATCTAGTCTAGGTAAAGCAAACGTTTGGTGTGTGTCGGGTTGTATCGGTGGCAGATAGAACCTGAGAGGATACGAATGTTACCTTTAGCTCCTTGTGGGTTCGACACTCCATACTTACCACCTCCATCATTGGACAGTGCTACGGCAATTCCCTACACTTGAGGATTATCATTACACGACCAAGGTGAAAGAGCGGCTTAATTTCGTCGAAGCTTACCCCATGGATAAAATATATCTGCACTTTGGTGGGGTGTCGGGGCCGGTTTTCCGGGACATAAAATCCCAGAAAAATAACCCCTCATGCCATCACCAGCCCCAGGATTACTGTTGCTGGTGGACACGTCCTTGTTACAGGTTACTAAGCAATTACAAGAATTGGATGCAAGACCATAAAGGTCTAATGATACAACAATGATTTCTAACAGTGGATGACGGAAGCGGCAGCGGATCTCCATCTTTGGTGGGGCTCCATTCCCACAGGAACAGCTGATCCGGATAATTCCGATCTCGCGTGGCTGTTATCCTAGGCTCCGCATGGACATCGTGGTAATACTCCTAGTTGAAATCCTGACCTGGCCAATTAAATAACCAGGGACAAGCCAGTGAGTAAGTTTGAATGTACTCGCAAACATCATGGACAAAAGATATACCGAATGCATATGCTCATTATGGTTTAAACTATATGCATATGCTGACCGAAATTAAAGCATGGCAAGAATAAATATTAATACGGTGTGGAAGAATAAACATAAAATGTTAGAGACAAACAAAAAAAGGTAATCGAGAATCGGGCGAGACAGGACCGCCCGAGAATCCAAAAGAAAAATATAAAAGTGGAGAATCGGGCGAGACAGAACCGCCCAAAAATCCAAAGAAAATAAAAGAAATGCCGGTCGGGTGTCTAAAAGTGACACCACGGTAGGTCTTGAAAAGAAATGCCAAACGGGTCTCTAAAAGAGAATCGGGCAGGATAGGACCACCCGAGAACTCAAGCGACGCCACTAGAGGTATTGAAGAGAAATGCCAAATGGGTATCTAAATGGAAAATCGGGCGAGACAGGACCGCCCGAGAATCCAAGCGACGCCACGAGAGGTCTTGAAAATAAAACTGAATGCCCGGGGTAGTCTAGCCAGCCCCTGAGACAATCAGAAAATAAAATAAAATGAGTGTCTGCGGTAGTATAGCCAGCCCCTGAGACAATTAGAAAATAAAATAAAATGAGTGTCCGGGGTAGTCTAGCCAGCCCCTGAGACAATCAGAAAAGAAAATAAAATGAGTGTCCGGGGTAGTCTAGCCAACCCCTGAGACAATCAGAAAAGAAAATAAAATGAGTGTCCGGGGTAGTCTAGCCAACCCCTGAGACAATCAGAAAAGAAAATAAAATGAGTGTCCGGGGTAGTGTAGCCAGCCCCTGATACAATCAGAAAAGAAAATAAAATGAGTGTCCGGGGTAGTCTAGCCAGCCCAGAGACAATCAGAAAAGAAAATAAAAATTGAGTGTCCGGGGTAGTCTAGCCAGCCCCTGAGACAATCAGAAAAGAAAATAAAAAGAGTGTCCGCGGTAGTCTAGCCAGCCCCTGAGAAAATCAGAAAATAAAATAAAATGAGTGTCTGGGGTAGTCTAGCCAGCCCCTGCGACAATCAGAAAAGAAAATAAAATGAGTGTCCGGGGTAGTCTAGCCAGCCCCTAAGACAATCAGAAAATAAAATAAAATGAGAGACCGGGGTAGTCTAGCGAGCCCCTGAGACAATCAGAAAAGAAAATAAAATGAGTGTCTGGGGTAGCCTAGCCAGCTCCTGAGACAATCAGAAAATAAAATAAAATGAGTGCCCAGTGTAGTCTAGCCAGCCCCTGAGAATATCAGAAAATAAAATAAAATGAGTGTCCGGTGTAGTCTAGCCAGCCCCTGAGACACTCAGAAAAGAATAAACTGACAGGGTTAGTCCACAATAATATTCTTATCATCAATAATAACATTCATGCTGGCATCAGTAGTGACAATATTCATCCTACAAAAAATGGATCATGATCAATTTTATTATTTCCTCTGGAGACCGACAGTAAGACCAACACTTGAACAACCCAAACTGTAGACCTTAACCGTGGACATGGCTATTCGAATAGATATAACTCTGCAGAGGGTGTACTCTTTACCCAAAAGTAAAGGATTTCTTTAGCCAGCACTGAGACGCTGGCTAATTCCCATTACGGCCTTTGGATTGAAAACACACCTGACCAGCACACACCAGTTTAACCTTCCGGATGCCAGGAATCACCCCAAGCATCGTTCAAGAAAAACACTAAGTCGGGGAGACTACAGTCTCGAACAACATGGGATCACTATTCATACACGTGGATTACAAGGGGTGCCCCTCTCTTGGCCCTGCCGAATACACCCATGCCCCCTGACCAGGTGAGATGCCTATCAGCGGTCTCTGGTATCTTCCACCATGGCCTCTCGGTACGGTGTGTGCACGGAAAGGGGTTATCAACTTACTAAACTATACCCTACCTGTGACAGGGACAAGTGGCATCACGAAACCAGTATGGGGGTTACGGAACAAAACTCAATCTACGGTCGACTTAGGAGGTTTAAGTTTCACTGCAATGGTTAGAACAATATACTTCCTTGGTAGTACCCAACAGAGTCACTACTTAGCATGTCCCAGCATGCCATCACTGATCATTCTCATCACAACGAGATTTTTAGTCTCACGGTCACTTTTCTCGTGACTGATTCTTTCCTGCAGGTTAGTCCAGACCAACACAGGTATATATGACAAGTGAAAGAAACCATACCCACTCATGCCTCATGTTCTAAGGATGATAGCAAAACAGCCATGGATCATGCATGCAAGAATAGTCATATGCAAATTCTATTAAAATTATCATAACCATGATTCAAATATTCTAGCAAGCTACTATCAAACATTCACCATATCAAATGTTAAAAAATGCTTGCCTTGAGCATGCAGAGGTGTAGGGTGCACTCCAAAAGTTTGAAAGTTTTATCTTCCCTCCATTTCCTATTTTCAAAAGTATTGAAATTACCACATAAAACCAAAACAGTAATAAAAAGTTGTTTGGAAAAATTTCAAATAAATACTAAAATAAACTAGGTGAAAAGTTAGGAGTATCAGAAAAAGAATCAGATTATTTGGAGTTCATATGGTTTTCCTAGAGAATTTCTAAACTGAGATAATTAGAGAAATGTACTTATTTAATAGATTTAATAGGGACAAAGCCTAGGGAAAATGTTCACCCTAGCTGAAATAATAGAGCATGATTTTAGGAATATATAGAAATTTGAATAATTAAATTTGGTGTAGAAATGGCTACCGTGGAATTATTTGGATCTCACTGGAAAAAGAAAAGGAAGAAGGGCAACAGCGCGCCCTCGGCGAAATATAACTACTAGGCCAGGCCCAGCAGTCCGGCCGTGCAATAGGCTGAGACGTCGAAGACGTATTCTGAAAAATCGTCTCCACTTACGGACGGCTCTGGGTCGCTGACGGTGGGCCTGCCTGGCCCACTGGTCAGGTTTGACCAGCACCCGCGCACGTCTTCGCCCCCGGCCGAACGGAGGCGGCGCTCCGGCGAGGCTTGCCGGCGAATGGCGGCTTCCCTTGGTGAGCCGGGCATACCAGCGTGTTCGGGTGGTCCGTGCGGTCCCTCCAGTGTACGGCTTGGTCGGCGGGAAGCACGGAATCGCCGGCGGCGAGGTCTTCTCGAGAAGCTCCGGCGGGGTGGGAAGAGGGCTTTCACCTATGGGTCATCTCCGGTGAAATTAACGACGGAAAAGGATCGGTGGATGCTCCAGGAGCCTGTTTGCGTAGAGAAATGGAGAGGGAAGGCACGGGTGGCGCCGGGATCGACTGGAGGGCCGTGGCGGTCGTGGCGGTTGGAGGGGAAGGAGATGACCGCGCTCGGTCGTTTTGGCTGCTCAGGATGTTCACAGAGGGTCGAGGGGAAGAGCTGATGATGGAGAGGGGGTCAAGATGGCTTTTATAGGGAGGGATAGGCGGTTCCCATGGCTTCCAGAAGGCGGACACGGCGGCGATGGCCATTTATGGCGTTGAGGAGGTAGTTGAGGCCGGTGGCGCTAGTCGGTGACTGCAAATGAGGTCGGTTGGGTGGCGGATAAGCTCTGAGCAAGCTGACGGCCTCAGATAGGGCCAGGTGGCTTCGGTCGGCGTGTGATAGTGACGGCGCGAGTCGGTGGTGGCGCTGGCCGGTGGAGGCCGGCGCTAGGAGCTAGGGAATGATGTCGGTAGGGTACGGGGCTTCCTGGAGAGCTCATAGTGGATCAGAATGAGCAGGAGAGCGGCTGTGGGGAGTGGCAGGAGCTCGGGCGTCGGCAGTGCAATACGCGCACTCTGGGCATGCGCGTGACCTGTTTGATGAAATGCCAGGAGAGTTTTGGTAGATTTTCTGAAGATGGAATTTTTCAAAGTGGTGCTAGAGTGTATGCAAGAGATGAGGGACATGCTGATTTGGCCAAAGAAACTACTGTCACATGTCAGTTCAAAACCTTGCAAAATTCTGCCATGCACACAGTGTGCTCGATGAATTGCTAGGGCCACCTAGGAATTCTTTCTGGAATTGAAATTTGGCAGGGTGATGTCTCTTTGAATGATATGTATGATGATATGATTGGTTTGGCAAAATGCAAAACTTTCTAGTGCAAGTTTGGAGGAATTTCAGTTCTGGATCGAAAATATATGGAATCATTTGGTGTACTAGAAAGAGGAAATTGGAGCTGATCTTATGGATTTAAGGTTTTCTTAGGGAGGACTATGAGTGGGAAAAATTTCAAAATTATTGGAGAAAGGAAAATTGAGGTTGCAGTTGAAACCTAGGAAATGAACAGAATTGAAAAGAGGAAGCTACACTCAAAATTTTCAAAAGATCAAGATGGGTTTTTGCATAAAAGTGATCTATAGGAATCACATGAACCCTCATAATTTTTGTGGAATTTTAAAACAATTATTTAAAATAGTTGTAGTGCAATAGAAGTATTTAAAGTATTGAAAATGCCTTTAAAAGAATTATCTAGGGCAAAATTTTATTATGAAAATATTCCTACTGTTATTTAAAATATAAAAGAAATAGTTTAAGAAAACTACCAAAGTCCACAATATTTTAAAAAAAATTCTATATGGAGGAAAGTGTTTTGGAAAACAGAAAACAGAAAATACTCTGGAATTAATAAAAGACCTGAAATAATTCCAAATTTTATTTCTAGCCAAATTTTACTTAATAAAATCATGGTTAAATTTTTGGGGTGTTACAAACTCTACCCCCCTTAAGAAAATCTCGTCCTCAAGATTTGTTAAGAGCGGAAGAATTAAATGCATATAATAACAAACAAATATATGTAGAATGTAAATATAATAATGCGCTTATGACATACGCCCTAAAATAAAATAAAATACAAAAGTTGCGTCAAATAAACTAACATTAGACACAGCAACAACCCTACTACGCCATACGACTGCTACTACTAAAATACAGGGAAACCGGGCGACTAAGGCTCGACAACAATTCTGGTGGACTCAGTCCACCTCAGTGACATCTAGTCGGGCGCATCTTGTGGATGTCGAGGCTTCTCCGTGAGCTTCGGTGTCAGAGTTGGCCGGGGTCGGGTGTGGAGCTATAGTGCTGGGGTAGCGGCGACGTCCCTCGCGGGGTGTCGAGGTCACAATCCCGTTGGAGTAGGTCTCCAAGAGACGACGGCGTTCTCCTGGGGAGGCGAAGGCATCGCCTGGGTAGATTACCGGGGCAGACCTTGGGGGCTCAAGTGGCCTCCCAAGCAGCACTATCGCGGTGTCGGTGGCGGGTGCAACTTCACTTCTCACCGGGGTCAGGAGAGCGAGCGTCCTGCGGGTTGCGATCAAATCAAGGGTGACCTGGTCGATTAGTTCATCTTGCGCTCTCAGATAGTGCACCAGATGCACCAGGACAGGATCCGTCCCATGGTCTCCGTTGGCGACCTGGGTCGGGCTGCCATAGCCTTTACGGCTAGGGTAGTTGTAGAAGGGATGGCTGTTAACTCTCGGGGACATATGCTGGAGTTGAACTACAGCCTCTTGGGCTGCAGGTTGGATGGCTTGGGGCTCGTCGGAGGTCGTCCTCCTGGTGAACCGGTAGGGGCGTTCCGATGTGATGCTCGTCCCGTAGATGTGCACCGTGGCCCAGAAGTGGTGGATGGCATCACTCGTGTGCTCCTGGTACACAACATACTCCAGGGGCTCCTATGTGACAAAAGCACGACGGGTGAGATTGGCGAGGATGCCTAGAAAGTCTCCAAGCTCAGCTATGGTGGTCTCATTGTGAACGATAGGGCCAGGCATCTTGGTGGTTGGAGTGTCAAAGTGAGATTAAAGGCTGTGATGTGCTGAGGCGAGGCAAGGCTTCCTTTATAAGCCAGCAGAGTCTTCCATTGCACGCTGTTGGATGGGACAACTCAGGTGTCGTCCACAGGCGCACGGCCTATGAGCAGGGCTGATAGGTTGGGCACCGACTTTCAAAAGATGTTGGCTGAACACAGATCATGCCATCAGATGGGATGGGCTGTGGATAGGAAAAGATTTGGGTGGTGTGGAAACCTAGGGATAGTGACCGGGCTGAGATAGGATTAGCCAACGGTCAGCCTGGCTTTGATGCCAAGGCTGTCGGGGCCGGTTTTCTGAGACATAAAATCCCAGAAAAATAACCCCTCATGCCATCACCAGCCCCAGGATTACTGTTGCTAGTGGACACGTCCTTGTTACAGGTTAAAAAGCAATTACAAGAATTGGATACAAGACCATAAAGGTCTAATGATACAACAATGATTTCTAACAGTGGATGACGGAAGCGGCAGCGGATCTCCATCTCTAGTGGGGCTCCATTCCCATAGGAATAGCAGACTCGGATAATTCCTATCTCACGTGGTTGTTATCCTAGGCTCCGCATGGACGTCGTGGTAATACTCCTCGTTGAAATCCTGACCTGACCAATTAAATAACCAGGGACAAGCCAGTGAGTACGTTTGAATGCATATGCTCATGATGGTTTAGACTATATGCATATGCTGACCGGAATTAAAGCATGGCATGAATAAATATTAATACGGTGCGGAAGAGTAAACATAAAATGTTAGTGACAAAAAAAAGATAATCAAGAATCGGGCGAGACAGGACCACCCGAGAATCCAAAAGAAAAATATAAAAGTGGAGAATCGGGCGAGACAGGACTGCCCGAAAATCCAAAGAAAATAAAAGAAATGCCGGTCGGGTGTCTAAAAGTGACACCAAGGTAGGTCTTGAAAAGAAATGCCAAACGGGAGTCTAAAAGAGAATCGGGCGAGACAGGACCACCCGAGAACTCAAGCGACGCCATGAGTGGTCTTGAAGAGAAATGCCAAACGGGTGTCTAAAAGGAAAATCGGTCGAGACAGGACCGCCCGAGAATCCAAGCGACGCCAAGAGAGGTCTTGATAATAAAACTGAATGCCCGGGGTAGTCTAGCCAGCCCCTGAAACAATCAGAAATTAAAATAAAATGAGTGTCCGGTGTAGTCTAGCCAGCCTCTGAGACAATCAGAAAAGAAAATAAAATGAGTGTCTGGGGTAGTCTAGCCAGCCCCTGAGACAATCAGAAAAGAAAATAAAATGAGTGTCTGGGGTAGTCTAGCTAGCCCCTGAGACAATCAGAAAATAAAATAAAATGAGTGTCCGGGGTAGTCTAACCAGTCCCTGAGACACTCAGAAAATAATAAAACGACAGGGTTAGTCTACAATAATATTCATATCGTCAATAATAACATTCATGCTGGCATCAGTAGTGGCAATATTCATCCTACAAAAAATGGATCATGATCAATTTTATTATTTCCTCCAGAGACCGACACTAAGACCAACACTTGACCAACCCAGACTGTAGTCTTTAACAGCGGACACGGCTATTCGAATAGATATAACTCTGCAGAGGGTGTACTCTTTACCCACAAGTAAAGGATTTCTTTAGCCAGCACCGAGACGCTGGCTAATTCCCATTACGGCCTTTGGGTTGAAAACACACCTGACCAGCACACACCAGTTTAACCTTCCGGATGCCAGGAATCACCCCAAGCATCGTTCAAGAAAAACTCTAAGTCGAGGAGACTACAATATCGAATAGCATGGGATCACTATTCATATGCGTGGATTACAAGGGGTGCCCCCCTCTCGGCCCAGCCGGATACACCCATGCCCCCTGACCAGGTGACATGCCTACCAGAGGCCTCTGGTATCTTCCACCATGGCCTCTCTGTACGGTGTGTGAGTGGAAAGGGGTTATCAACTTACTAAACCATACCTTACCTGTGGCAGGGACAAGTGGCAGCACAAAACCAGAATGGCGGTTACCGGAACAAGACTCGGTCTACGGTAGACTCAAGAGGTTTAAGTTTTCCTGCAATGGTTAGCACAATATACTTCCTTGGTAGTACCCAACAGGGTCACTACCTAGCATGTCCCAGCATGCCATCACTGATCATTCTCGTCACAACGAGATTTTCAGTCTCATGGTCACTTTTCTCGTGACTGATTCTTTCTTGCAGGTTAGTCCAGACCAACACGGGCATATATGACAAGTGAAAGTAACCATACCCACTCATACCTCATGTTCTAAGGATGATAGGAAAATAACCATGGATCATGCATGCAAGAATAGTCATATGCAAATTCTATTAAATTTATCATAACCATGATTCAAATATTCTAGCTAGCTACTATCAAACATTCACCATATCAAATGTTCAAAAATGCTTGCCTTGAGCATGCAGAGGTGTAGGGTGCACTCCAAAAGTTTGAAAGTTTTATCTTCCCTCCATTTCCTATTTTAAAAAATATTGAAATTACCACATAAAACCAAAACAGTTCTAAAAAGTTGTTTAGAAAATTTTGAAATAAATACTAAAATAAACTAGGTGAAGAATTAGGAATATCAGAAAAAGAATTAGATTATTTGCAGTTCATATGGTTTTCCTAGAGAATTTCTAAACTGAGATAATTAAAGAAATTGACTTATTTAATAGATTTAACAAGGATAAAGCCTAGGGAAAATATTCACCCTAGTTGAAATAATAGAGCATGATTTTAGGAATATATAGAAATTTGAATAATTAAATTTGGTGTAGAAATGGCTACTGTGGAATTATTTGGATCTCACTGGAAAAAGAAAAGGGAGAAGAGCAACAACGCGCCCTCTACTGGGCCAGGCCCAGCAGTCCGGCCATGCGAGAGGCTGAGACGGTCAAGACGTATTATGAAAAACCTTCTCGACTTACGGACGGCTCTGGTTCGCTGACGGTGGGCCCGCTTGGCCCTCCGGTTAGGTTTGGCTAGCACCCGCGCGCGTCTTCGCCCCTGGACGAACAGAGGCGGCGCTCGGGCGAGGCTCACCGGTGAACGGCGGCTCCCCTTGGTGAGCCGGGCCCACCAGCGTGTTTGGGTGGTCTGTGCGGTCCTTCCGGTGTACGGCTTGGTCGGCAGGAAGCACGGAGTCGCCGGCGGCGAGGTATTCTCGAGAAGCTTCGGTGGGGTGGGAAGAGGGCTTTCGCCTATGGGTCATCTCCGGTGAAATTAACGACGGAAAAGGGTCGAGGGGAAGAGCTGATGATCGAGAGGAGGTTGGGACGGCTTTTATAGGAACGGAGAGGCGGTTCCCATGGCTTCCAGAATGCGGACACGGCGGCGATTGCCATTTATGGCGATGAGGAGGTAGTTGAGGCCGGTGGCCGTAGTCGGTGACTGCAAATTAGGTCGGTTGGGTGGCGGATAAGCTCTGAGCGCGCCGACGGCCTCAGATAGGGCCAGGTGGATTCGGTCAGCGTGTGACAGCGACGACGCGAGTCGGTGGCGGCGCTGGTCGGTGGAGGGCGGTGCTAGGAGCCAGGGAATGGTGTCGGCGGGGTACGGGGCTTCCTGGAGAAGTCCATATTGGATCAGAACGAGCAGGAGAGCGGCTGTGGGGAGTGGTAGTAGCTCGGGCGTCGGTAGTGGAATACGTGCACTCTGGGCACGCGCATGACCTGTTTGATGAAATGCCAGGAGGGTTTTGGTAGATTTTCTGAAGATGGAATTTTTCAGAGTGGTGCTAGAGTGTATGCTAGAGATGAGGGACATGCTGATTTGGCCAAAGAAACTACTGTCACATGTCAGTTCAAAACCTTGCCAAATTCTACCATGCACACAGTGTGCTCGATGAAAGGCTAGGGCCACCTTGGAATTCTTTCTGGAAATGTAATTTGGCAGGGTGATGTCGCTTTGAATGATATGTATGATGATATGATTGGTTTGGCAAAATGCAAAACTTTCTTGTGCAAGTTTGGAGGAATATCAGATCTGGATAGAAAATATAGGGAATCATTTGGTGTACTAGAAAGAGGAAATTGGAGCTGATCTTCTCGACTTAAGGGTTTCTTAGGGAGGACTATGAGTGGGAAATTTCTGAATTATTGGAGAAAGGAAAATTGAGGTTGCAGTTAAAACCTAGGAAATGGACAGAATTGAAAAGAGGAAGCTACACTCAAAATTTTCAAATTACCAAGATGGGTTTTTGCATAATAGTGATCTATAGGAATCACATGACCCCTCATAATTTTTGTGGAATTTTAAAACAATTATTTAAAATAGTTGTAGTGCAACAGAAGTATTTAAAGTATTGAAAATGCCTTTAAAAGAATTATCTAGGGCAAAATTTTATTATGAAAATATTCATACTGTTATTTAAAATATAAAAGATATAGTTTAAGGAAACTACCAATGTCCACAATATTTAAAAAAAATTCTATATGGAGGATAGAATTTTGGAAAATAGAAAACAAAAAATACTCTGGAATTATTAAAAGACCTGAAATAATTCAAAATTTTATTTCTAGCCAAATTTTACTTAATAAAATCATGGTTAAATTTTTGGGGTGTTCCAAACTCTACCCCCCTTAAGAAAATTTCGTCCTCAAGATTTGTTAAGGGCGGAAGAATTAAATGCATATCAGAACAAAGAAATATATGCGGAATGCAAATATAATAATGCACTTATGACATACGCCCTAAAATAAAATACAAAGTTTGCCTCAAATAAACTAATGTTAGACACAGCAACAACCCTACTACGCCATACGATTGCTACTACTAAAATACAGGGAAACCGGGCCACTAACGCTCGACAACAATTCTGGTGGACTCAGTCCACCTCATTGACATCTAGCCGGGCGCGTCTTGTGGATGTCGAGGCTTCTCCGTGAGCTTCGGTGTCAGAGTTGGCCGGGGTCGGGTGTGGAGCTATAGTGCTGGGGTAGCGGCGACGTCCCTCGCGGGGTGTCGAGGTCACAATCCCGTTGGAGTAGGTTTCCAAGAGACGACGGCGTTCTCCTGGGGAGGCGAAGGCATCGCCTGGGTAGATTACCGGGGCAGACCTTGGGGCTCAAGTGGCCTCCCAAGCAGCACTATCGCGGTGTCGGTGGTGGGTGCAACTTCACTTCTCACCGGGGTCAGGAGAGCGAGCGTCCTGCGGGTTGCGATCAAATCAAGGGTGACCTGGTCGATTAGTTCATCTTGCGCTCTCAGATAGTGCACCAGATGCACCAGGACAGGATCCGTCCCGTGGTCTCCGTTGGCGACCTGGGTCGGGCTGCCATAGCCTTTACGGCTAGGGTAGTTGTAGAAGGGATGGTTGTTAACTATCGGGGACATATGCCAGAGTTGAACTACAGCCTCTTGGGCTGCAAGTTGGATGGCTTGGGGCTCGTCGGAGGTCGTCCTCCCGGTGAACCGGTAGGGGCGTTCCGATGTGATGCTCATCCTGTAGATGTGCACCGTGGCCCAGAAGTGGTGGATGGCATCACTCGTGTGTGGAGCTATAATGCTGGGGTAGCGGCGACGTCCCTCGCGGGGTGTCGAGGTCACAATCCCGTTGGAGTAGGTCTCCAATAGACGACAGAGTTCCCCTGGGGAGGCGAAGGCATCGCCTGGGTAGATTACCGGGGCAGACCTTGGGGGCTCAACTGGCCTCCCAAGCAGCACTATCGCGGTGTCGGTGGCGGGTGCAGCTTCACTTCTCACCGGGGTCAGGAGAGCGAGAGTCCTGCGGGTTGCGATCAAATCAAGGGTGACCTGGGCGAATAGTGCATCTTGCGCTCTCAGATAGCGCACCAGGGCAGGATCCGTCTCGTGGTCTCCGTTGGCGACCTGGGTCGGGCTACCATAGCCTTTACGGCTAGGGTAGTAGTAGAAGGGACGGCTGTTAACTCTCGGCGACAGATGCCGGAGTTGAACTATAGCCTCTCGGGCTGCAAGTTGGATGGCTTGGGGCTCGTCGGAGGTCGTCCTCCCGGTGAACCGGTAGGGGCATTCCAATGTGTTGCTCCTCCCGTAGATGTGAACTGTTGCCCAGAAGTTGTGGATGGCATCACTCGTGTGCTCCTGGTACACAACATACTCCGGGGGCTCCTCTGTGCCAAAAGCACGACGGGTGAGATTGGCGAGGATGACTACAAAGTCTCCAAGCTCGGCTGCGGTGGTCTCGTTGTGAACGATAGGGTGGGGCATCTTGGTGGTTGGAGTGTCAAAGTAAGATTAAAGGCTGTGATGTGCGGAGTCGAGGCAAGGCTTCCTTTATAAGCCAGCAGAGTCTTCCATTGCATGTTTGCGGATGGGACAACTCAGGTGTCGGCAACAGGCACACGGCCTATGGGCAGGGCTGATAGGTTGGGCACCGACTGTCAAAAGATGTCGGCTGAACACAGATCATGCTATCGGATGGGATGGGCCTGACAGTGGATAGGAAAATATTTTGGTGGTGTGGAAACATAGGGATAGTGACCAGGCTGAGATAGGATTAGCCAACGGTCAGCCTGGCTCTGATACCAAGCCTGTCGGGGCCGGTTTTCCGAGACTTAAAATCCCAGAAAAATAACCCCTCGTGCCATCACCAGCCCCATGATTACTGTTGCTGGTGGACATGTCCTTGTTACAGGTTACCAAGCAATTACAAGAATTGGATACAAAACCATAAAGGTCTAATGATACAACAATGATTTCTACCAGTGGATGACGGAAGCGGCAGCGGATCTCCATCTTTGGTGGGGCTCTATTCCCATAGGAACAGCTGAGCCGGATAATTCCTATCTCGTATGGCTGTTATCCTAGGCTCCGCATGGACGTCGTGGTAATACTCCTCATTGAAATCCTGATCTGGCCAATTAAATAACCAGGGACAAGCCAGTGAGTACGTTTGAACGTACTCGCAAACATCATGGACAAAAGATATACCGAATGCATATGCTCATGATGGTTTAAATTATATGCATATGCTGACCGAAATTAAAGCATGGCATGAATAAATATTAATACGGTGCGGAAGAATAAAAATAAAATGTTAGTGACAAACAAAAAAAGATAATGGAGAATCGGGCGAGACAGGACCGCCCGAGAATCCAAAAGAAAAATATATAAGTGGAGAATCGGGCGAGAAAGGACCGCCCAAAAATCCAAAGAAATTAAACAAATGCGGGTCGGGTGTCTAAAAGTGACACCACGGTAGGTCTTGAAAAGAAATGCCAAACGGGTGTCTAAAACAGAATCGGGCGAGACAGGACCGCCCGAGAACTCAAGCGACGCCAGGAGAGGTCTTGAAGAGAAATGCCAAATGGGTGTCTAAAAGGAAAATCGGGCGAGACAGGACTGCCCGAGAATCCAAGCGATGCCACGAGAGGTCTTGAAAATAAAACTGAATGCCCGGGGTAGTCTAGCCATCCCCTGAGACAATCAGAAAATAAAATAAAATGAGTGTCTGGGGTAGTCTAGCCAGCCCCTGAGACAATCAGAAAAGAAAATCAAATGAGTGTCCGGGGTTGTCTAGCCAGCCCCTGAGACAATGAGAAAATAAAATAAAATGAGTGTCCAGGGTAGTCTAGCCAGCCCCTGAGACAATCAAAAAATAAAATAAAATGAGTGTCCGGGGTAGTCTAGCCAGCCCCTGAGACAATCAGAAAATAAAATAAAATGATAGGGTTAGTCCACAATAATATTCATATCATCAATAATAACATTCATGCTGGCATCAGTAGTGACAATATTCATCCTGCAAAAAATGGATCATGGTCAATTTTATTATTTCCTCCGGAGACCGACACTAAGACCGACACTGGACCAACCTAGACTGTAGTCCTTAATCGCGGACACGGCTATTCGAATAGATATAACTCTGCAGAGGGTGTACTCTTTACCCACAAGTAAAGGATTTCTTTAGCCAGCACCGAGACGCTGGCTAATTCCCATTACGGCCTTTGGGTTGAAAACACACCTGACCAGCACACACCAGTTTAACCTTCCGGATGCCAGGAATCACCCCAAGCATCGTTCAAGAAAAACTCTAAGTCGAGGAGACTACAATATCGAATAGCATGGGATCACTATTCATATGGGTGGATTACAAGGGGTGCCCCCCTCTCGGCCCAGCCGGATACACCCATGCCCCCTGACCAGGTGACATGCCTACTAGAGGCCTCTGGTATCTTCCACCATGGCCTCTCTGTACGGTGTGTGCACGGAAAGGGGTTATCAACTTACTAAACCATACACTACCTGTGGCAGGGAGAAGTGGCAGCACGAAACCAGTATGGGGCTACCGGAACAAGACTCAATCCACGGTCGACTCAGGAGGTTTAAGTTTTCCTGCAATGGTTAGCACAATATACTTCCTTGGTAGTACCCAACAGGGTCACTACCTAGCACGTCCGAGCATGCCATCACTGGTCATTCTCGTCACAACGAGATTTTCAGTCTCACAGTCACTTTTCTCGTGATTGATTCTTTCCTATAGGTTAGTCCAGACCAACACAGGCATATATGACAAGTGAAAGTAACCATACCCACTCATACCTCATGTTCTAAGGATGATAGCAAAATAGCCATGGATCATGCATGCAAGAATAATCATATGCAAATTCTATTAAAATTATCATAACCATGATTCAAATATTCTAGCTAGGTACAATCAAACATTCACCATATCAAATGTTCAAAAATGCTTGCCTTGAGCATGCAAAGGTGTAGGGTCCACTCCAAAAGTTTGAAAGTTTTATCTTCCCTCCATTTCCTATTTTCAAAAATATTGAAATTACCACATAAAACCAAAACAGTTCTAAAAAGTTGTTTGGAAAATTTTGAAATAAATACTAAAATAAAGTAGGTGAAAAGTTAGGAATATCAGAAAAAGAATCAGATTATTTGGAGTTCATATGGTTTTCCTAGAGAATTTCTAAACTGAGATAATTAAAGAAATGGACTTATTTAATAGATTTAACAGGGACAAAGCCAAGGGAAAATGTTCACCCTAGCTGAAATAATAGAGCATGATTTTAGGAATATATAGAAATTTGAATAATTAAATTTTGTGTAGAAATGACTAACGTGGAATTATTTGGATCTCACTAGAAAAAGAAAAGGAAGAAGAGCAACAATGCGCCCTGGGCGAAATATAACTACTGGGCCAAGCCCAGCAGTCCGGCCGTGCGAGAGGCTGAGACGTCGAAGATGTATTCTGAAAAACCGTCTCCACTTACGGACGGCTCTGGGTTGCTGACGGTGGGCCCGCCTGGCCCACCGATCAGGTTTGACCAGCACCCACGCGCGTCTTCGCCCCCGACAGAACAGAGGCGGCTCTCCGGCGAACGGTGGCTTTCCTTGGCGAGCCGGGCCCACCAGCATGTTCGGGTGGTCCGTGCGGTCCCTCCGGTGTACGGCTTGGTCGGCGGGAAGCACGGAATCGCCGGCGGCGAGGTCTTCCCGAGAAGCTTCGGCGGGGTGGGAAGAGGGCTTTCGCCTATGGGTCATCTCCAATGAAATTAATGACGGAAAAGGATCGGTGGATGCTCCAGGAGGCTGTTTGCATAGAGAAATGGAGAGGGGAGGCACGGGTGGCGCCGAGATCGGCTGGAGGGCCGTGGCGGTCGGAGGTAAAGGAGATGACCGCGCTCGGTCGTTTTGGCTGCTCAGAATATTCATAGAGGGTCAAGGGGAAGAGCTGATGATGGAGAGGAGGTCGGGATGACTTTTATAGGGAGGGAGAGGCAGTTCACATGGCTTCTAGAAGGCAGACACGGTGGGGATCTCCATTTATGGCATAATTGAGGCCGGTGGGCGTAGTCGATGACTGCAGATGAGGTCGGTTGGGTGGCGGATAAGCTCTAAGCGCGCTGACGGCCTCGGATAGGGCCAGGTGGCTTCGGTCAGTGTGTGACAGCGACGACGCGAGTCGGTGGCGGCGCTGGGCAGTGGAGGGTGGCACTAGGAGCCAGGGAATGGTGTCGGCTGGGGATGGGGCTTCCTGGAGAAGCTCATTGTGGATCAGAACGAGCAGGAGAGCGGATGTGGTGAGTGGGAAGAGCTCGGGCGTCGGCAGTGCAATACGCGCGCTCTGGGCATGCGCATGACCTATTTGATGAAATGCCAGGAGGGTTTTGGTAGATTTTCTGAAGATGGAATTTTTTAGAGTGGTGCTAGAGTGTATGCTAGAGATGAGGGATATCCTGATTTGGCCAAAGAAACTACTGTCACATGTCAGTTCGAAACCTTGCCAAATTCTGCCATGCACACAGTGTGCTCGATGAAATGCTAGGGCCACCTAGGAATTCTTTCTGGAATTGAAATTTGGCAGGGTGATATCTCTTTGGATGATATGTATGATAGTATGATTGGTTTGGCAAAATGCAAACCTTGCTAGTGCAAGTTTGGAGGAATTTCTGTTCTGGACAGAAAATATAGGGAATCATTTGGTGTACTAGAAAGAGGAAATTGGAGCTGATCTTCTGGACTTAAGGGTTTCTTAGGGAGGACTATGAGTGGGAAAAAAATTCAGAATTATTGGAGAAAGGAAAATTGAGGTTGCAGTTAAAACCTAGGAAATGGACAGAATTGAAAAGAGGAAGCTACACTCAAAATTTTCAAAAGACCAAGATGGGTTTTTGCATAAAAGTGATCTATAGGAATCACATGACCCCTCATAATTTTTGTGGAATTTTAAAACAATTATTTAAAATAGTTGTAGTGCAACAGAAGTATTTGAAGTATTGAAAATGCCTTTAAAAGAATTATCTAGGGCAAAATTTTATTATGAAAATATTCCTACTATTATTTAAAATAAAAAGAAATAGTCTAAGAAAACTACCAAAGTCCACAATATATTTTTAAAAAATTTCTATATGGAGGAAAGAGTTTTGGAAAACATAAAACAGAAAATACTCTGGAATTAATAAAAGACCTGAAATAATTCAAAATTTTATTTCTAGCCAAATTTTACTTAATAAAATCATGGTTAAAATTTTGGGGTGTTACAGAGGGGGTCTACAATATGTTCAACCTCTTTAGGATCGACGCATCCTTCATAAGGCTCTCGTGCTTTATCAAGCCACAGAGGCCAAACTCCAGAAGTCTAACGTCACCATACTTGATCCTTATCACATGCATGAGAACACCGTGCGATCAGCACGTGGCAAGGACATCATGGTTCTACCTTTGGAAAGGGATGCTTGCAACTAAGGAGAAGGACAACATACTTGTGCCCTACCATGCCATGTAAGTCCTTCTCTCCTTTGTGCTTGCACATATACCAAAGTTCGTGGGTTGATCTCATGCATATTAGTTTGTTCACTTCTTTGCGCAGCGATGTGCACTAGATCTTACTCTGGTTGTTGCCTATAACTGGTTGTGCTTATTTCCTTGATTCGAAGAGAAGCCCTAAGTAGGACTGGGCCAAACTGAAGAGCATTTTGGATGATGCTCGCAATAGGTATTTTAACTTTGGAGGAAGCGCGACAGAGCATATGAAGTTCAAGTACCAGACGAGCTTCTATTGCAGGCAAGAACCTGATGAGTCGAGCATCAGGTCTAGCTACTATGTCATGTCCCACATGGAAGACTTTGTACGTACCGAATCCCTGTTGAGAGATAAATCATCCTTGAAGAGGTGGTCCACAGAGCTCAAGAGAGGGGAATACAACTGGAGGAGAGAGTTCGCGCTCTTCTAGAACATGCTGGCGATTACCATCAACAAGGATGTCGTCAGGGTGGGCGGGATGTAAGTTTCCTATACTTGTTTGGGGGTATTGCCTTCATGTTTGTGCAAGTGTATAATGTTTTATTGTGTGTTTTATTTAAGAAACCCGGTGATTCGCAGAACTTGGACAAGGAAGTGCTCCTCGGCAGATCGACATGTCCAAAGAAAGAAGCAGCTAAACAAATTTAGAAGGAACAAAGCAAAGCAGAGTGCGTCACTGAAGGACCAAGATGATCAAGTCACAGCCGCACGATATGTAGGTGACGACATTTGGATCACTCACTGAATACGCCAGTGACAATGACGTCTGTATGTGTGTGAGAGTTTGGCTTAAATTGCTAGCTTGGAGAGGGGACTGGGCTGGGCATGTGAAGATGTGATCACGAACTAAACCTGGAGCACCCTGGCAAGGGTGAACTGTTCCTCCTCTGATTTTGTTTCGTATCCAAATCCATCATGCTGAAGAAATTGGAAGCCCGTGGTTGTCTTGTATATAGTACTGGGCATGAATGGGCTAGAGAATACATGGTGGATGGTTACACTGTCGATGCAGTGTTTGTTGATGAGAAGCTTGCTTTTGAGATAGACGGACGACACGCTTCTCAAGGAATTTAGGTACGCTCTATTGATGTTTGTTGCTTTCAGTGCTTTGCTTACCATTTGTGATAAGACTTTTTTTAGACAGAAGGCTCAAGAAGAGCCCGGCTTTGAAAACAAAGCAATCAAATGGGCAGGAATTACAATAACCAACAAGAAGATAAAATGACAAATACACACTGCTTATAAGTAGCTCACATGCCACGACAAACTAGCACTCTAATGAACAAAATGAAACATAGCAAGCATCGACAAGGCCGTCATCCACTAACACAACAACACCGAGGAACCACGCCAGGCAAGGCTGAGGCTCGACCGCCCTGAAATGAGATCGTGGCCACTCCAAAAGGCACACCTGAGCTACAATCCATCCGTTTCCATAGCCGAAGAGGACCCCTGCCTCTCACCCTGGCTCGAAGGACATCGCACCATCTGTACTGACAGAAGTTCACCCAAGAACCTGGATGAGCAAGTAGGATGCCTGGGGAGGGGTGAACTGGACCACCCACTGCATGAAGCGAGCTCTACACTAGACCAAGCACTCGTCCACGGCATCGCCACAGAGCCGAAGCAAGTGCTGAGCGAAGATAGCAAAACAGAGGAGACTTGGCGCAAGAAGATCGGCAAACCCACTGCAGAACAAACCGACTTGCACCACTATAGCCATAGAGGGGAACCCAATCCCCTCCCGTGGGAATGTATCAGGTGCTCCACCCTTGGGGTGCTCCTGGTACACTAGATGCTATAGCACATTTAAAAATGTTTGAAAAAAATAAAAAAAATCTGGCACATTCACACAACAACAATGTATGTTGTCACAAAATTTCAAATCAAAATTCGAAACATTGCTCGAGATACAAAACTGACAAATTTGACATCAATGTGATAATGGGCCAAATCTAAAGCCTAACTTATGTTATGTACTATTTAGTGTCAAATTTGTCATTTTTGTTTCTTGAGCAATGTTTCGAATTTTTATTTGAAAATTTGTGACAACATACATTGATGTTGTGTGAATGTGCTAATTTTTTTCAGAATTTTGCGAACATTTTAAAATGTGTTACTGGAGTCCGGTGCAAAGGGAGCACCCCATGGGTGGGAGCCCCTGATACATCCCACCCCTCCTGCCTAGGCTCGAAGGCGATGACCCTCCGACATACAGGGTAGTAGGATTGATTGGGTTACTATTCCACCACTTTCAGCCTCTCCTCTGGCATATTACTATTCCGCCACTTTCTCCAGCCCTCTCTTTCCTCTCTCTTTCTCGCCCTTTTTCTCCCCCTCTCTTTCCCACCCTTTTTCTTCCCCTCTCGTTCTCGCCTTTTTTCTCCCGCCACTTTATCCCACTCATTGTTTTCCTACCGCTCCTCTGCCGGCCTTTTACTTCTGCCATTGTGACCCTATATATATCCCCTCACCCACATGTTGTGTTGCATCGGTGTTTTAGATGATCCTTCTATTCGTCAAATATGATGGTAACATGAGGACTCCTTGGGTGATGTCATCTTCTCCATAGAAGAACAAAATGACATCACCTAGGGAGTTTCTCATGGTACCATCCTATTTCACCATGATGTCCTCCATGGCCTTCACGAGCCTCCGCTGAATATATCCAGTTCATGGTTTTAGCCTGATGATGTTTAATCTCATTTTGAAAAGTGTCATTAGAATGAAGATGGGTATGGCGATAAAGGGGATTCCCGGAGTTCCTTTCGATGATTTATTGAGTGTAGATAAATAATACTGTCGAAGTTTTTCAGTAGACAATAACTGAATTTTCAGTAGTGTCAAATCACTCAAGCAGTAACTGAAATTAACTGGTTTTTTGTGTACAATCTACCCAAATGTAGATTTTTGGAGGTGGGGATTTGATGTAGTTAAGATTAAGCAGACTACTAACTGAAATTAACTGTTTTGTTCCCAAATGGAGTCATTCTTTTAATGTTCCCAAATGGAGTCATTCTTTTAATGCTCCCAAATGGCGCGAAACTTGCAGTTACATATTCAGAGTACTCATCTCTGCAGGTGTAGTGTTTTTTCTGTAGCTTTGCTTGCCTGAATTTGCTTATCCCTGTTGATGAAACTACTTTTTGCTCTGTCGATATATCCCTGTGATGTTTTTTCTTTGTTGTGCTGCTTCAGTTTGCTTACTCTGAAAACATTCTCCTTCTAATGATTATCCTGCTTTGTGCCAGCTTGTGTTCTTATATTTTTTTTTATTGATGTGTAGGATGGTGTGCGCAATCTGCCATTCGCATTGTGAGAGTGACAATGAGCAGACTTTTCGCATTGTCATCCGTGATGACTACGAAGCTTTAGCGGTATTCTCTTTTTTTTTCTTTTCTCAATTGATTTTTTTGTGCCTTCTTTTTAGTAACATGAAAAGGATTTTTTAATTTTTTGATATTTTTTTAATTTTTTGTTTATTTTGTCAACAGAACATCCCATGCACTGCAAGGAATAGGTTTAACCAGATGTCTGGGTTGAACTTTAAGGAGGACGGCCGTAGGTATGTTGTTGATGTGTACAGGGGACACGAAACCACACTGATCGGAGGTGATGATTGGGACAAGTTCAAGCGCGACTTCGACGTGGGGCAGGGTAATGTAGTTGTTTTTGACATGACTGGACGAACAGCAAAGGCATATGTGGCTGGAGTCGAGGCTGAAGAAGAGGGAGGAGCTGCTGAAGAAGTTTTTGCAGTTGATGAAGAGGAAGAGGTGGTCAATGATGATCACGGGCTTGAAGGTGCACCAGCGTTTGAGAACACCAGGGGTTTTGTTTTTGAAGATGGCGAATTCACAATGATGGAGCTCATACTCACTATCCAAGATGGATACATTGGCCCACCCTTTGTGCATCGTCTGACGCCCACAAACATCGCAGGCAAGCTGATGGTATATCTCTTTCATTCTTTATATACTGACTTTTTTTTGTTTATATGCTTTTTGTTTTTGCAATTTAACTTTTTCTTTTGTTTATATATTCCTTTTTCTAACATTTCCCCCCCTTTTTCTTTGTTTTTTTATGTGGACATCACTTATAAAATCCCCAAGAAGGTAGCTGAACCACTGAACTTGGACACAGAAGGCGTTCTTGGCCTTTGCATGGGTGTGGGAGATGTTATGCAGGTTGCGTACCACACGGACCGTGACGGACGCGTCGTTTTCAACCAGCCTGGGGTGTTTTTGTAGCCCAGAAACCACCTCCAGGTGAATGATGCTGTTGTGTTTAACTTCAGGGAGATCAATGGACAACATATCAACCTAGTATGCGTCGTCAACGCTTTGAGGCCGGCAGAACCATAAGGATGGGGGGTGACAGAGATTTTTGTGCCAGCATCTTTCAGTTTATTACCTCATGTCCAGAACCTTTTTTAATGGTGTGGCAGAAGCAAATGTGAGCGGTGCTACTGACAATGTGCTATCATTTTTTTAGTTTGTTGGTTATGAGGTGGTTATTAGAGATGAACTGTGAAGTTCCTGTCTTGTCCACTATGACCTGGGAATGAAATGCAGGGCTTTGACTTATTTCCTAATGTTTCCCTATAAGCGCTATTTTGTAGGTGGAACAACTTGAATTGATTGTTAACTTGTTGATTATTCTTGCCTGTCCACAGCATGAAACTTTGCTGAAATCAATGATTAAGTGTTGGTTCTTGACCTGTAATGGGATTTAATTTTTGCAGCTTTAGTTGTATTTAGTATCTCCTAATAAGTACAGTCCAGAGTTGAGGCTTCCCATTCCCCAGTTTTTGATATGCTGCATTATGAGGCAGGTTTAGCTTATGTGCTTCAATGATACATCACAGTCTAACCTAATGGTTATCCTTTTTAAACTGTGTATTTTTGGTAACACTTCTGAAGACTGCCATTTCTTTTTGTCCTTGAAGAGCTATAGTTCAAATAGACGCAAAGAACACAGTATAGACTATAGAAGCCTGAAGCAAAGATACTGACTCGGCTATAGTTTGATAAAAATATATTTTACAGAATTGTTACTTTTGTGTCCACATACGCGGCCAATTCTTTAATCCCACCTTGCAGTAGTTTTGCAAGATGCCTGATGTGTCCGCATCCGGGGGGTCGCCGGGATGGTTGTCGGCCACGGCGATTATATTTTTTTAGTTCGGGGGGCCGTCGGTCGGGTTGCGACGGCGAGTTGGCGGCAAACGCAACCGGGGCCGTCGGTCGGGTTGCGACGGCGAGTTGGCGGCAAATGCAACCGGGGCGTCGGGGGGAGGGATGTCGGCGCTGATGAAATAGGTTCCATTTTTTTTCGTTAGTGGTCTTTGTTGTAGTTTTTGCAATCGCCACAGTTCCAAGTCCACCTCCGACTCGCAACTCGAGGTTTTGTGTAGTTTCCTTTTCGTATTCGCCCCAGTCGCAACTCCACCGTTGACTTGCAACTCAGAAGGTTTTGTATTCACCCCCAGTTGCAAGTCCGTCGTCGACTCGCTACTCAAGACTTTTTGTAAATCGCCCCAGTTGCAACTCGACCATCGACTCGCAATTCCCATAGATGCAACTCCACCATCGACTTTGCAACTGTGGGTGCCCGCATGCCACTTGCAACTCGACCATCGACTTGTAACCTGGCTTTTTTTGTAGTTTGCAATTGCCCCAGTTGCAAGTCCATCATCGACTCGCAACTGCGGGGCCCGCACGGCACTTGCAACTCGACCATCGACTCGCAACTCGGGGGGGGGGGGGGGGCGGAGGGTGTTTAATCGATGCACACTTGCAACTCGAACCATGGGCTCGCAACTGGTCTATGTTTTTTGTCTTATTTTTTTGCCATAATTGCCCCAATTGCAAGTCCACCATCGACTCCCAACTGCGACGTCCCAAATGCCCTAGTTGCAACTCGACTATCGACTCGCAACTCAGGGGTTGTTTACTCGATGCCCCTTGCAACTCGACGTTGGACTCGCAATTGGTCTGTTTTTGTTATTGTTGTTGTTGTTGTTGTTTGTTTTTTGTTGTTCTTTTGTTGTTCACAATTACTTCCCTTGTAAAAATACAAGCAACTTTCTCGTTTCACCGATGAAATAGAAGGACCAGTGTGGCCCCTCATGCCCCAATTGCAACTGGACCATCGACTTGCAACTTTGGGGGGGGGGGGTGTTTTACTCGGTGCCACTTGCAACTCGACCTTGGACTCGCAACTGATTTGGTTTTTTTGTCTTTTCTTTATTGCCAATTTGACCCAGTTGCAAGTCCACCCTCGACTCGCAACTGTAGGGGCCCGCATGACACTTGCAACTCGACCATCGACTTGCAACTCGGGGGGGGGGGGGGTACTCGATGCCACTTGCAACTCGACCATGGACTCGCAACTGGTCTGTTTTTTTGTTTTTTTTTTGCCATAATTGCCCCAATTGCGAGTCCACCATCGACTCTCGACTACAACGTCCCAAAAGCCCCAGTTGCAACTCGACCATCAACTCGCAACTCAGGGGTTGTTTACTCGATGCCACTTGCAACTCGACCTTGGACTCAGAACTGGTCTGTTTTTGTTATTGTTCTTGTTGTTGTTGTTGTTTGTTTGTTTTTTGTTATTCTTTTGTTGTTCACAATTACTTCCCTCGTAAATACAAGCAACTTTCTGGTTTCACCGATCAAATAGAAGGACCAGTGTGGCCCCACATGCCCCAATTGTAACTGGACCTTCGACTTGCAACTTGGGGGGGGGGGGGGTTACTCGGTGCCACTTGCAACTCGACCTTGGACTCGCAACTGGTCTTTTCTTTATTTGCCAAATTGCCCCAGTTGCAAGTCCACCCTTGACTCGCAACTGTAGAGGCCCGCACGACACTTGCAACTCGACCATCGACTCGCAACCCGGGAGGGTGTTTTACTCGATGCCACTTGCAACTCGACCATGGACTCGCAATTGTTCTGTTTTTTTTTCTTTCTTTTTTTGCCATAATTGCCCCAGTTGCAAGTCCACTATCGACTCGCAGCTGCGACGGCCCAAATGCCCTAGTTGCAACTCGACCATCGACTCACAACTCAGGAATTGTTTTACACGATGCCACTTGCAACTCGACCTTTGGACTCGCAACTGGTTTGTTTTTGTTGTTATTGTTTGTTTGTTTTTTGTTGTTCTTTGTTGTTCACAATTACTCCCCTTGTAAATACAAGCAACTTTCTGGTTTCACCGATGAAATAGAAGGACCAGTGTTGCCCCGCATGCCCCAATTGCAACTGGACCATTGACTTGCAACTTGGGGGGGGGGTGTTTTACTCGATGCCACTTGCAACTCGACCTTGGACTCGCAACTGGTCTGGTTTTTTGTCTTTTCTTTATTGCCAATTTGACCCAGTTGCAAGTCCACCCTCGACTCACATCTGTAGGAGCCCGCACGACACTTGCAACTCGACCATCGACTCACAACCCCGGGGGGGGGGGTGTTTACTCGATGCCACTTGCAACTCAACCATGGACTCGCAACTGGTCTATTTTTTTGTCTTTTTTTGTCATAATTGCCCCAATTGCGAGTCCACCATCGACTCTCGACTACGACGTCCCAAAAGCCCCAGTTGCAACTCGACCATCGACTCGCAACTCAGGGATTGTTTACTCGATGCCACTTGCAACTCTACCTTGGACTCAGAACTGGTCTGTTTTTGTTATTGTTCTTCTTGTTGTTGTTGTTTGTTTGTTTTTTGTTGTTCTTTTGTTGTTCACAATTACTTCCCTTGTAAATACAAACAACTTTCTGGTTTCACCGATCAAATAGAAGGACCAGTGTGGTCCCGCATGCCCCAATTGCAACTGGACCTTTGACTTGCAACTTGGGGGGGGGGGGTTTACTCGGTGCCACTTGCAACTCGACCTTAGACTCGCAACTGGTCTTTTCTTTATTTGCCAAATTGCCCCAGTTGCAAGTCCACCCTCAACTCGCAACTATAGAGGCCCGCACGACACTTGCAACTCGACCATCGACTCGCAACCCGGGGGGGTGTTTTACTCGATGCCACTTGCAACTCGACCATGGACTCGCAACTGGTCTGTTTTTTTTTGTCTTTCTTTTTTTGCCATAATTGCCCCAGTTGCAAGTCCACCATCGACTCGCAGCTGCGACGTCCCAAATGCCCTAGTTGCAAATCGACCATCGACTCGCAACTCAGGGATTGTTTTACACGATGCCACTTGCAACTCGACCTTTGGCCTCGCAACTGGTTTGTTTTTGTTGTTGTCGTTTGTTTGTTTTTTGTTGTTCTTTGTTGTTCACAATTACTCCCCTTGTAAATACAAGCAACTTTCTGGTTTCACCGATGAAATAGAAGGACCAGTGTTGCCCCACATGTCCCAATTGCAACAGGACCATCGACTTGCAACTTGGGGGGGGGGGGGGGGTTACTCGATGCCACTTGCAACTCGACCTTGGACTCGCAACTGGTCTGGTTTTTTGTCTTTTCTTTATTGCCAAATTGACCTAGTTGCAAGTCCACCCTCGACTCGCAACTGTTGGGGCCCGCACGACACTTGCAACTTGACCATCGATTCGCAACTCGGGGGGGGGGGGTGTTTACTCGATGCCACTTGCAACTCGACCATGGACTCGCAATTGGTCTGTTTTTTTTGCCTTTCCTTTTTTTCCCATAATTGCCCCAATTGCAAGTCCACCATCGACTCGCAACTCAGGGATTGTTTTACTCGATGCCACTTGCAACTCGATCTTGGACTCGCAACTTGTCTGTTTTTGTTGTTATTGTTTGTTGTTGTTGTTGTTGTTGTTGTTGTTGTTGTTTTTGTTGTTCTTGTTTGTTGTTGTTATTGTTTGTTGTTGTTGTTGTGTTGTTTTGTTGTTGTTGTTGTTGTTGTTGTTGTTGTTGTTGTTGTTGTTGTTGTTGTTGTTTGTTGTTGTTGTTGTTGTTGTTGTTGTTTGTTGTTTGTTTGTTTGTTTGTTGTTTGTTGTTCACAATTACTTCCTTAGTTGCAACTCGACCATCGACTCGCAATTGCCCTAGCTGCAACTCCACCCTCCCAACTCACAATTTGAGGGTTTGTAGTTTTTGTTTTGTATTCGCCCCAGTAGCAACTCCACTACCGACTCGCAACTCAGGTTTTTTTTCATGGCAGTTGCAATCAGGCCCTTGGCGTGCAAGTAGGGGGTATCCGTCCCCTCAGTTGTAAGTCCACTGTCGACTCGTAACCAGGGGGTCATTTTCTTCTACTAAATAAATACTCTAGATTTTTTAGATGTCTTCTCTTTTTTTGTACATGTTTTGTGTTCGCTCGAGGAGTAATCTGGGAAAATCAACGGATATACCAGAGTAACGGAAATAATTTTTTTGTTCGGATGAAAAACATTTTACAGTGAGGGTAATGGAAAGTATTTTTTGTGTTCTGTGCCAATGCTTTTTTTTATTCGAACCTTCTTTTCTTTTTGTGTTTTTTTAAAGAATATATTGTATCAATTTTTTGGTCAAACTACTACGCAAAGACAAAAAGAAAAGGAGAAACAAATGCAGGTAAAACCTCATTTTTTATTTTTTCTGCTCACTGAATTCAATCAACAATGAAAAATACTTTCTCATTTATCATTCAACAAATTCTAACCTTTGTTTTTCTTTTCTGCTCTGTCACTTCTCCTTATTCCTTAGACAGGGGATTTTTTTCAAACATGTCTACAGGAGAGGGGGGTGGGGGAAGAAAGTGCAATGCAAATGAAATTACGAAACACCTCAAGCAATATAGAAGAAATAACATGTGCAAAGTATTATATCCAGGTACAAACATTACCAACCAAAGTTTTTTTCCTGTCTACTTCACATAATTTATGTTACAATGAAGTATTTTCTCTCGCATTAGGTACATCTTTCTTTTTTTCAAGGTTTCCCCCCTGCCTAGGTGTTACATGTCTTCTTTTCGATTCACTTTCTTCAGAAATCTTCTGCCCGAACTACAGCACCCCTTCAACCTCTGTGGCAGGCGCCTTCCTTCGTTGATGCTTAGCTCCATTCTGTTTGCCAGTTGATGAATCAGAAGGACCTTTTTTTTTCTTTTTGGTTAGTGACTAGTTTGATATTTTTTTCACATATGGACTTATTTTTTTAATGACAAAAAAAAGCAAATGATTGGAAACAAATAAATACCAGTAGGTTTTTTACTTGCTGGTTTCTTCTTCTCAAACTCAGACTTATCAATATGCAGGTTGTGACAACCAGCAATATTATGGTCTTGGCTCCTGCAGTGGCTGCATTTACCTTGTTTCTTTGCGAGGAACTTCTCCCTAGCTGTTAGATAATGACTTTTCGGTCGACCTTTAGATACAACAACATCCGGGTCTTGTAGGTTGTCATAGCCATCAGGGTGGGGTACTTGCATTTGTATTGGAGGTTCTTTTTCCACAGCAATCCCTCTTGCCTGAAGCTCTCGCAACTCATCTACCATGGTCATCTCATCAAGCCCAGCAAATATTCTCTCACTCTCGTTCACAACATACATGTACTTTTGATTCGTTCTTGCCCCATCGGAAGCCATCTCATTGAGCATTGTTGAGGGCTGTGCGTACCTCAAATGTCGGCTTGCCTCAGTCAGTTCCATGGGAACATTGAACTGCTTGTGTCTTACATATTTTCTGTCTTTTGGTTTCCACCTCTGAATATAATACTTGTCTGATAGGACAGCCATGTTCAGGTTGATAAGCACTCGTAGTATGTGTGCACACACAATGCCATCCTTTTGAAACTTCCCACAGATGCAAGCAAATTCTTCTTGCCTCAGGTTTGCTAGTACAAGGTATCGCCGTGTCCTGCAATCTTTTTCTGCAAGCATGGCTGACTTGTAAACCTCAAACCTTGATCCATTCTCAACAACATCCACGTGCAGTTGGGCAGCAAACTTCATTTGTTTCTGAAACCGGTAAAAAATATGTCGGTTGTACATTCGCGATGCCTGAATCTCAAGCTCATTGTGCACCCAGAATGTTGGTTTCGTTGTCCTTGTCATCGAGTCTTGCTCCCTTTCCATGTCTTGTATGCGTTCAGATATCTTTTCATATTCTGTCATGAAGCTAATCACATTGTAGGTTGACGCTACATTGTCCTTGAATATGGCATTGATGCCTTCGCTCCTCGATGTTGAGTGTAAGAGTGGAAGGAAATCTGTCTTGAAGTAGACAGGTTGTGACACCCTGGATTTTGCCCATTTCTTTTTCCTTTTTATTTTGGTCTGGATTTGCTTTTCTGTGGCTTAGTAGTCCTGAAACCTGGAGAGATCACCCTTGATTCCTCTCCCAAGTGGCTTGCCAACCTCAAAATCATCCCAAGACCTTGTCGTTTCCATCCTGGACCAATCCCAATATTCTTTTCTTGGGAATATTCCTCTTTCTATTAAAGGAATAACCCTGTCAGCTCTGAGTTGTGAAGCAACTCATATTTCTATCATTCCCAAGATTCCCAAATAATTCTCATAAATCCTTTGGGACATATCTTATCTAGATATGTCAAAATATTCCTTGCCATGTCCAAAAATAATTCACAAATAATCTTTTTCCTATTCTTCCCTAGTTGTCAGTTTGTGAAGCAAGTACGCTTTATATTGGCCCACTTGCTCTCAAACTTTTTGGGCATTTTTTCCTATCCATATCATTGCCACATGCCAAAATTCAACTTCATTTGGTTCATAAAACTCCCATGGCTAATTTCCTAAGTTCCTGGTCAACTGGGGGCTTAATGAAGGAAGCACTAGCTAGGAGTATCCAAATAAGTTGAAATTTTGCATGCACCTTAATTTGCCCAAGTAATGACTCTCCACCAAGTTTCAACCCTATCCAATCATCTTAGTGAGCAGAGCATCAATTCTTAGATTCTGGCCATATTTTTCAGTTGTGAAGCAACTATATTTTATATTGCTTCATTTAAGCTGAAAATTTACCACAATATTCTCCTACCTATATAACACCTATCCACCAAATTTGGGCTCAATTCATCTTCCCAATAATTCCCTAGAATTATTCCAAGTTTCTGGACAGAGAAGATAGCTGTGAAGGAAGTACCATTTTGGCATGTCCATTTGGTATGAAATTTTTACAGCATCTTCATATGTCCAAATAACCCTTCCTTACCCAATTTCAGCTCAATCCAATGAAGTATGTGAGTGCACCATCATGATCTTGATTCTGGACCAATTGTGCTGTTGCAAAGCAACTATGATGTATATTGGTCCTATTACTTCCAAAACCCCCAGGATTATAGTCCTTCCTCATCTAAACATCCTAGACAACTTATTTGGCTCCTAGATCATCTCTGTTAATCACTGTATCATGATTTAGTCTGATACAGCAAAGTTCCAGTGAAGCCTCACTTCATCTCAGAGCTTTTCTAGTCGATCTATCACCTCAGGTGCAATGTAGTTTGGAGGGACTACACACCAGACAAGATTTTGCGCCAAGGACGTGGCCGTGGCGCCATATGCACATGGTGACCACATGTTTGACTTGCCAAATCGCGCGCTCTGTGCATGGGACCCTTGGCCTCGTCCGTTTCCTCGCTCGTTCGACACCACATCATGTCCAGCGGCTTCGTTTCGTCGTCGCCCTCGCTCTGGACCCCTCTTTCCCCCTCTCCCGTCTCTTCCTGCGCAGTGCACAGCCGCGCCCGTAACATGGCCGCCCCTGTCGCCGACGAGACCGGTCGATGGAGCCCTCCCGAACCTCCCCGGCCGCGCCTGAACCCTCTCCGCCCTCTGTGAAGCTCGCTGATGCTTCTCCGCCCCTCCAGGTGAGCTCCCGAAGCATCGGGACGCCGGTGCACGTGTCACCGCGGCCGAGCTCGCCCTCCTTCGCCGTCCGCCTATAAAAGGGCCCCCGAGCCCCTCTCGTCTTCACCACCAACCCCACCTCCCTCCACTGGTCCTCCCCGACCCATTCAACCATCGCCGGAGCTGCTCCTCGCCACCCATCGCCGCCATGGCCGCCGCACGGCCTCGGCTAAATTCATCCATCCCCAGCCCCCGTAGCTCCACCGAACCACCGTAGCCAACCACCACCACCACCTAGACCCTCCCCGCAACTCGCCGCCCTCCTCTCGGTAGCCGCAGCGCCGTGCCCGAGGTCGCAGTGGCCGCCGCCCGCCGCGGCCAAGGCCTCACTGGCCCCGCTGCCACTCGGCGAGGGCAAAGCCCACTGGCGGGTGCGCCTCTCCGCGCTGGTCACTCCGGTGGCCGGTGCTCCGCCGGAGGTGGCCAGAGCCGCCGGGACGAGCGCCGGCGCGCGCGCCTCCTCTATTCTGCGAGCGAGCGCGAGGAGGGAGATGGTCCTGCCCGCGGGGCCCCCTCGTCAGTGTCTCCTCCCTCCCTCCTTTTTTTTTAAATGGAGCCGCAGTAAGGTGGGCCGGCCCAAGTGGAGCAGTAGCGCCTGCGCAGCTCGGCCGGTGTCCAGGCACTGTTCTCTTTCAGCCCAGTTCAGCCCAGGCGCACAGTGCATTTTAATCTTTTTCCAGAAAAGGAAAAAAAACTGCTGAGGACCCAGAAGTAAATATTTATTTTACAGAAAGGTCCTTCTACAGTCAAACTATTACATCTTTTTGCTCAGGACTCCGATTCAGGTGAAACCAAAGCCCACATCTTCGTCTCGTCGAGCCCGTTCCGATGGAGTCATTTTCATAATGTTTACACACTGTGAAAATGACCATTTTGCCCTTGTCCGTAAACAGCCCCCTCCGAAGGAGAAACTTTTCCGGCGATTACTTCCGCGTACTCTCCGCACTTCTTCCCGATGATTCCTTCATCTCCAGGCAAGCCACAACACTCATCTGCATAATTGCAATGCAATATCATAGTTTAATTAATTACTTTAATAGCAAGAATGTTATCTGTAGCATGGATTGGATTATGACATGCATGAGTAGATGTTGAATACCGGATTGTTTATGACTAGTAATTTACCCACTCGTTGAGGTTATGATGTTGAGATTACCGTCTATGATTATTTTGGATTTCATCCGGCATTTGTGAATATGAACTAGTAGCAGTAGCCTAAGCATGCCGGTTATTGGATTGCTATGATATCGGAGTGTCAGCCATGACAGATATTATTCGGGGATTAGATATTTCATGGTTGACCTTGAGTCACCTGTCCGGACTTATCCGTGCAACCACATTTGCCGGTATGGGACGGCCTTGACTTGGTCTGATCGCGTGCTCTTCCACCAGTACCTCCAAAGAGAGAGGGTTATGCGCGCGCGCTACCCTGGCTCAGTAGGCAGCGATAATCCTGTGAGCCCAGTTGAGTTATTGGATCCAGGTCCCCGTTTGGGACAGTTTGTTTGGCCAGGACGCTGGCAGGTGTCTTGAGGACACGGGGCCACCCAGGGCTTGACTCCAAGAGGGAGTATGATTGCCGGTCTTACGATGGAAGAGTCACGGGTCAGACAGGTTTCGTCGGAACGTCGTTGGTCCACCCGAATGGGAGCACGAGGCCATGAGTTCCGTGGTGTGGGTAAAGTGTACAACCTCTGCAGAGTGTAAAATCTATTCGAATAGCCGTGTCCACGGTATTGGACAGTCCGTCCAGACCTCACTAGGTGGTCAACCATAGTAGTGATAATGATGGAAGAACTCGTCTTATGATCGGAAGTACATCGATGGATCGTGAGTATTCTGAGGGTTGTGAGACAACCCGGAAGAGAGTATGTTTGACTTGTCGTGCAGATGGAATCAAGTATTGATATGTTAGCCATGGGATGGCTGTGAGATGAGTGGTCGGATGACCACATGCTTGGGGATTGGACTTGTTACATGTTCGGATTGGAGCCTGAGATTATTTGGAGTATGGATTTAATACGCTTTACCTTACTACAGTCATTTCAGTAGCTACCTTGCTAGATAACCATGCTGGTTAATTCTTGCATTGCTATGATGTTGTCTTGCCTTAATGCTGATGTTTGTTGTGAGCTTGCGAGTACATTCAAAGTACTCACCTGGCGTATCATGCCAGTTTGCAGGTCATGCCATGATTGCTTGTTTGTCGAAGATGTTGATTGCGCGAGCTAGGATACGCGTTCTAGCCAGAGTCCCTGTGGAGTGGAGTCCATCATCGCCGACGTTGTTCCGCTGCCGAGAGTTGCTTCGCTCCCTCAGGTCGATTCGCTGTTAGCATAGAGCTATTTTGAGCAGGTGTAGTGTCGCCGTGCCGATGTAATCCTTGTACCCTTGTAACCGTATTTATAGCAATAAAGAGCTGATTTGTTCTATGCCAACTGTGCCGTATTCCAGTGGACTTGTCCCTGGGACTGGAATACGGGGTGTTCCGGTTCCCTCTGAGCCGGGGTGCCACAAGAGTTGGTATCAAAGCAGGTCTGGCTATAGGACGCCCTAGACTGCGCGAGCGTTAGAAAGCGGTAGCATAGAGTCTAGCCGGTTTGCTGCACTTGTTTGCTGCATAGCATGCATATAGACTAGTTATTACTAATGATGGATCTGGTGAGTATAGGTGGCAATCCACTACCTGTACCCTCCAGTTGCATATCTTTTCTTGGTGGTTGGTGTCATCTTCGTCCCAGCGGAGTGATGCCTAGGTGCTTGGTGTATCGATCCTTTGCAGGATTGATGCACAGGTACCACACCGATTTATCCTTTTCAGCTACCCCTATGGTTCGGTGATAGACATGTCTCTATCCCGGATCGTGCCATCCCTCTAGCCGCCTTGGCAACCCTTACTGATCTTGGTTATCAGAAAAGGGCAATGCCAGCGAGCCTTTCTTTTCATCGCTATCCTTCCCAGCCATCCATTCCCAGGTCAAGTACAGTTTCTTCCGTACGCTTGATGATGATGTGGTCATGACCTCTGTGTTCCGATCCACGATCATCAAGTCCGTTCCCGCCTCTGTATCCTTCCAGCTGCCACCAGTGTTAAGCCGTGTTTGGTGTACCTTTGTTTACACCAACTCCTTCCACACCTTGACTTCCTTTCGTGCACATCGCCACAGCATGTTAGACCGTAATACCGGAGTCTCTGCGAGATTTGTGTGCTTAAGTAGGCATGCATATCATTGCTGTGGATAGCTGTAATATATGATATTGTTTGTGTGTGATCTTAGTGCTTTGTGTGCTTTTGTTTCTTTCGTTGGGCCCTTGGTGTTACCTTATTTCCCCTTATGGAAGTTACTCCCCGACACCGGACTCAAAGAAATCAGTGAAGAGACAGTTAGTTGGAGGCTCAGCTCAACAATATGGAATTTTCCGCTGACTGCCTGATATCGGGAAATACCTGGCCTGACTACCAATGGTATTTTGGATTGATTATTAGCATCCAGTATGCATCATTGCAACCTTCACAGCAGAAATCATCGGATCAGCAAGACGACGGATTGTGTGCTGATCCATAGTACATTTCATGTCAAAGGTATGGTTACCATATACGGTTTGAGTCTGCTATGAGTACAGGTTGAACCCTGATATATCCCGGAAGTAAGCCAGAATATGTTATGAGTGCGGTGTTCAGCAAGAAGGATAGCTGAATACCATGTGGCTTACAACAAGTAACTGACAGCAGAAACATTAAGGAATAGATATATGCACTCAGTCTGTATGTGGCAAAAAGGAAGCCTCAGAGTACAAGATACTCCCCAGACAGTTGGCAGCATATGACAATGTATCCCAAGAGTCAGGTCCGCAACCGTTGGTCGGAATGCAAGAACCAGTCAGGACACAAGCCTGCCTCAGAAATCAAGTGCCAGCTACACATGTTTTTATGGATATGATGGAAATGCCGTCAAGGTTACATGAGTTACTCAGACCAGGATGTCAGCCCGGTTTCAATTAACATACCTGTGCTTGTCTGCGTAGTAGCAAGCTGTATGGGACGCTACTGAACCCTTGCCTGCCTTTCTTTAGTAACGGCACCACGCCTGTGTTCCGAGCTGTTATACGGCCGTCCGTGGTGGATGCTGATTTTTTATTTCTTTTGTCAGCAACTGGCCCGTGTTCTGAGCTGCTTTTCGGCCGTCTCGGATAGTTGTTGAATTTCTTTCCGTAGAGGTGACCCTATGCTCTGACCTGTTTCTCGGCCGTCTTAGGGATCTGCTACTTTCTTCTTATCGACACCGTCTCATGCTCTGAGCTGCTTTTCAGCCGTCTTGAGTCGGGGTTGAGTTACTCCAGTAATGTCCCAGATCTGAGCTGTAAAGACCGTTCTGGTGGCTACTGGTTTATTTGCCGATTTCATCCAAGGGTTCAGACAGTCGTTACCCTACAGCTACAACTTGTAAAGTAATATGCCTGCCGGAATGTTGCATCTGGCAGTACCCATGGTCACCCGAAGAATCGAGAATACATAAGGCCAAGCCCTTTCAGCTAAGGATCCAGGTAAAGAAAACCATAATGAAGGAGCAAGATTGGCCATACAGATATGATAATGGTTACATGATCAACTTGGTACAAATGCCAGAATAGACTGGTTCGATACCGGTCACCATGGGGATACACACCACGGGGTCTAATCCATTTGCAAGGACCCCATATCGAGTCAACCCGCTCAGTCAACTAAATATTCCCAGAATCATCAGAAGAGAATAATCAAGCCTGTCAGACTGAGCACTCAAAAGGATGAGCAACAGTCTCGCAGCACATGACCTCACATATGGGAAACAGATAAAGAATAACCTGCCGTGAACAAGATTCTGCTGCCAGGACCACTGTCAGTCAAGTCTATGGATAATATCACCGTACACCTTTATGCTGGTCACGACAGGTGACAATTAAATCTTTGGTACGAATGTGATACCTGAGATAGTACAGATACCAAAGATGATTCAGTAAACCATGCGAGAAGGAGAACGATATGAATCACAGTACTGTTTCAAACTTGGAAGACATACAGCCCTTTGAGGTCACCCAAGCACGATGAGTAAAAGATTTCATGTCCCTCGAGAGGATCTGTTCACGAGTCAATGGACGATCATCCGTATTGGACTTCATCACAACACGTCCATAAAGAACAACTCTCGTGCTTGCGAGAAGGACGGGTATTGTAGTCAGGATAATTCATTGCACCTAGGCAGGCTATTAGACATAAAAGGATTAAAGTCAGAATAATATATGAGGAAAGACCTGTCAGAATGAGAATCCAGTGAAATGAACCACATCAAAGCCAGGCAGTCAATCGGAGAAATCAGCGGGAGCATAACACAAAGGTTAAAAAGGAAACCCGAGTGGGAAACGGTTACCTCAAAGGGGAATATTCAGGTTTAACCCCAGAGCAACCAAATCTCGAGGACGAGATTTCTTTAAGGGGGGGTAGTTTTGTGACACCCTGGATTTTGCCCATTTCTTTTTCCTTTTTATTTTGGTCTGGATTTGCTTTTCTGTGGCTTAGTAGTCCTGAAACCTGGAGAGATCACCCTTGATTCCTCTCCCAAGTGGCTTGCCAACCTCAAAATCATCCCAAGACATTGTCGTTTCCATCCTAGACCAATCCCAATATTCTTTTCTTGGGAATATTCCTTTTTCTATTAAAGGAATAACCCTGTCAGCTCTGAGTTGTGAAGCAACTCATATTTCTATCATTCCCAAGATTCCCAAATAATTCTCATAAATCCTTTGGGACATATCTTATCCAGATATGTCAAAATATTCCATGCCATGTCCAAAAATAATTCACAAATAATCTTTTTCCTATTCTGCCCTAGTTGTCAGTTTGTGAAGCAAGTACGCTTTATTTTGGCCCACTTGCTCTCAAACTTTTTGGGCATTTTTTCCTATCCATATCATTGCCACATGCCAAAATTCAACTTCATTTGGTTCATAAAACTCCCATGGCTAATTTCCTAAGTTCCTGGTCAACTGGGGGCTTAATGAAGGAAGCACTAGGTAGGAGTATCCAAATAAGTTGAAATTTTACATGCACCTTAATTTGCCCAAGTAATGACTCTCCACCAAGTTTCAACCCTATCCAATCATCTTAGTGAGCAGAGCATCAATTCTTAGATTCTGGCCATATTTTTCAGTTGTGAAGCAACTATATTTTATATTGCTTCATTTAAGCTGAAAATTTACCACAATATTCTCCTACCTATATAACACCTATCCACCAAAGTTGGGCTCAATACATCTTCCCAATAATTCCCTAGAATTATTCCAAGTTTCTGGACAGAGAAGATAGCTGTGAAGGAAGTACCATTTTGGCATGTCCATTTGGTATGAAATTTTTACAGCATCTTCATATGTCCAAATAAACCTTCCTTGCCAAATTTCAGCTCAATCCAATGAAGTTTGTGAGTGCACCATCATGATCTTGATTCTGGACCAATTGTGCTGTTGCAAAGCAACTATGATGTATATTGGTCCTGTTACTTCCAAAACCCCCAGGATTATAGTCCTTCCTCATCTAAACATCCTAGACAACTTATTTGGCTCCTAGATCATCTATGTTGATCACTGTATCATGATTTAGGCTGATACAGCAAAGTTCCAGTGAAGCCTCACTTCATCTCAGAGCTTTTCTAGTCGATCTATCACCTCAGGTGCAATGTAGTTTGGAGGGACTACACACCAGACAAGATTTCGCGCCAAGGACGTGGCCGTGGCGCCATATGCACATGGTGACCACGTGTTTGACTTGCCAAATCGCGCGCTCTGTGCATGGGACACTTGGCCTCGTCCGTTTCCTCGCTCGTTCGATACCACATCATGTCCAGCGGCTTCGTTTCGTCGTCGCCCTCGCTCTGGACCCCTCTTTCCCCCTCTCCCGTCTCTTCCTGCGCAGTGCACAGCCGCGCCCGTAACATGGCCGCCCCTGTCGCCGACGAGACCGGTCGATGGAGCCCTCCCGAACCTCCCCGGCCGCGCCTGAACCCTCTCCGCCCTCTGTGAAGCTCGCTGATGCTTCTCCTCCCCTCTAGGTGAGCTCCTGAAGCATCGGGACGCCGGTGCACGTGTCACCGCGGCCGAGCTCGCCCTCCTTCGCCGTCCGCCTATAAAAGGGCCCCCGAGCCCCTCTCGTCTTCACCACCAACCCCACCTCCCTCCACTGGTCCTCCCCGACCCATTCAACCATCGCCGGAGCTGCTCCTCGCCACCCATCGCCGCCATGGCCGCCGCACGGCCTCGGCTAAATTCATCCATCCCCAGCCCCCGTAGCTCCACCGAACCACCGTAGCCAACCACCACCACCACCTAGACCCTCCCCGCAACTCGCCGCCCTCCTCTCGGTAGCCGCAGCGCCGTGCACGAGGTCGCAGTGGCCGCCGCCCGCCGCGGCCAAGGCCTCGCTAGCCCCGCTGCCTCCCGGCGAGGGCAAAGCCCACTGGCGGGTGCGCCTCTCCGCGCTGGTCACTCTGGTGGCCGGTGCTCCGCCGGAGGTGGCCAGAGCCGCCGAGACGAGCGCCGGCGCGCGCGCCTCCTCTATTCTGCGAGCGAGCGCGAGGAGGGAGATGGTCCTGCCCGCGGGGCCCCCTCGTCAGTGTCTCCTCCCTCCCTCCTTTTTTTTTAAATGGAGCCGCAGTAAGGTGGGCCGGCCCAAGTGGAGCAGTAGCGCTTGCGCAGCTCGGCCGGTGTCCAGGCACTGTTCTCTTTCAGCCCAGTTCAGCCCAGGCGCACAGTGCATTTTAATCTTTTTCCAGAAAAGAAAAAAAAACTGCTGAGGACCCGGAAGTAAATATTTATTTTATAGAAAGGTCCTTCTGCAGTCAAACTATCACATCTTTTTGCTCAGGACTCCGATTCAGGTGAAACCAAAGCCCACATCTTCATCTCGTCGAGCCCGTTCCGATGGAGTCATTTTCATAATGTTTACACACTGTGAAAATGACCATTTTGCCCTTGTCCCTAAACAGCCCCCTCCGAAGGAGAAACTTTTCCGGCGATTACTTCCGCGTACTCTCCGCACTTCTTCCCGATGATTCCTTCATCTCCAGGCAAGCCACAACACTCATCTGCATAATTGCAATGCAATATCATAGTTTAATTAATTACTTTAATAGCAAGAATGTTATCTGTAGCATGGATTGGATTATGACATGCATGAGTAGATGTTGAATACCGGATTGTTTATGACTAGTAATTTACCCACTCGTTGAGGTTATGATGTTGAGATTACCGTCTATGATTATTTTGGATTTCATCCGGCATTTGTGAATATGAACTAGTAGCAGTAGCCTAAGCATGACGGTTATTGGATTGCTATGATATCGGAGTGTCAGCCATGACAGATATTATTCGGGGATTAGATATTTCATGGTTGACCTTGAGTCACCTGTCCGGACTTATCCGTGCAACCACATTTGCCGGTATGGGACGGCCTTGACTTGGTCTGATCGCGTGCTCTTCCACCGGTACCTCCAAAGAGGGAGGGTTATGCGCGCGCGCTACCCTGGCTTGGTAGGCGGCGATAATCCTGTGAGCCCAGTTGAGTTATTGGATCCAGGTCCCCGTTTGGGACAGTTTGTTTGGCCAGGACGCTGGCAGGTGTCTTGAGGACACGGGGCCACCCAGGGCTTGACTCCAAGAGGGAGTATGATTGCCGGTCGTACGATGGAAGAGTCACGGGTCAGACAGGTTTCGTCGGAACGTCGTTGGTCCACCCGAATGGGAGCACGAGGCCATGAGTTCCGTGGTGTGGGTAAAGTGTACAACCTCTGCAGAGTGTAAAATCTATTCGAATAGCCGTGTCCACGGTATTGGACAGTCCGTCCTGACCTCACTAGGTGGTCAACCATAGTAGTGATAATGATGGAAGAACTTGTCTTATGATCGGAAGTACATCGATGGATCGTGAGTATTCTGAGGGTTGTGAGACAACCCGGAAGAGAGTATGTTTGACTTGTCGTGCAGATGGAATCAAGTATTGATATGTTAGCCATGGGATGGCTGTGAGATGAGTGGTCGGATGACCACATGCTTGGGGATTGGACTTGGTACATGTTCGGATTGGAGCCTGAGATTATTTGGAGTATGGATTTAATACGCTTTACCTTACTGCAGTCATTTCAGTAGCTACCTTGCTAGATAACCATGCTGGTTAATTCTTGCATTGCTATGATGTTGTCTTGCCTTATTGCTGATGTTTGTTGTGAGCTTGCGAGTACATTCAAAGTACTCACCTGGCGTATCATGCCAGTTTGCAGGTCATGCCATGATTGCTTGTTTGTCGAAGATGTTGATTGCGCGAGCTAGGATACGCGTTCTAGCCAGAGTCCCTGCGGAGTGGAGTCCATCATCGCCGACGTTGTTCCGCTGCCGAGAGTTGCTTCGCTCCCTCAGGTCGATTCGCTGTTAGCATAGAGCTATTTTGAGCAGGCGTAGTGTCGCCGTGCCGATGTAATCCTTGTACCCTTGTAACCGTATTTATAGCAATAAAGAGCTGATTTGTTCTATGCCAACAGTGCCGTATTCCAGTGGACTTGTCCCTGGGACTGGAATACGGGGCGTTCCGGTTCCCTCTGAGCCGGGGTGCCACACAGGTGCCCACCTTCTCCTCTCTTTCCACATAATCTTGGAATAGACAACAGCCCCAATGTCATACTTCTGCACCATCTCTTGCCACAGCTTCTCAAACTCTGCAATTGTGAGGGAGTTGTGCACAATGTCTGTGAAATCAGCATGGAGATCACCTTTTGTTACAAAAGTTCTGCATCATTTCTCTTCAGCTTTTTTTTCCACATGAAACAGACAGTTCCTGTGCTTGCAGAGGTTAAAGACCACAGGGATAGCCTCCTTCATGGACGTGTCTTGGTCCGTGATAACTGTCCTTGGCTGCTTCCCGCCCATACATTCTAGGAATGTCTGAAGGATCCAAGTGACCGTGTTTATCGTCTCATCCTTAATGATAGCACACGCGAACAAGCAGTTCTGTCCATGCCCGGACACACCAACAAATGGGGCAAATGGCAGGTGGTATTTGTTGGTTTTTTAGGTTGTGTCGATACTTAGGTTGTCTCCGTACAGATCGTACATTTTCCTTGAGTACCCATCAGCCCAGAAAATAGAGAGCACCTTGCTTGGTTTTTGCGGATGAACCTTGAACTTGTAGTAGTACCTTGAATCTTCCGCTTGCTTGCTCCGGAAGTAGTCCAGCAGCTGCATCATGTCATTGCCATCATTTTCTTTCCTGATCGACGCCCTCACATTGGTCACATATTTTTTCATGTATTGAAGCGGGCCATGCCTTAAAAATGATAGTATGTCCATTATTTTTCTTGTTGGCAGTTTTGCTGAGTTCAATGTTCTCACTAACAACTTCTCCTCATCCGTCATTTGCTTATGCGATCTCAAAAACTTTGATTCATCCGGTGGACTCAAGTCATGGTTGTGCTCGAGGTTAATGTCTGTGATAAACCATCTGCCATTTTTTCTGGTGACTACGAGTTTAGCTTGACACCCTGTGACATCAATGACATTCCTTTTCCTCTTCCATGTCTCTTGTGCTAGCTTTCCAGTTTGCTCTTGCCACCTCTCCTTCCTTTGTTTCCTCCTAGCCTCCTTCCGTTCCTCATCAAGCACCTTTCACTAGTAGAAAAAGGCCCATTTGTTCCGGTTCCAGAGGCCCATTTGTCCTGGTTCTGTAACCGGGACTAAAGCCCAATACCTTTAGTCCCGGTTCGCCTACGAACCGGGACAGATAGGGCTCCATGTGGCCGCTGCGGCTTGCCCAGGCAGGAGGGCCTTTTGTCCCGGTTGGTAGCACCAACCGGGATCAAAAAGCATCCACGCGTCAGCAGTTCAGGGGCTGGGGTTTTTGTTTTTTTTTTGAAAGAGGGGTGGGGGGTTTGGGGGTTTGTGGGGTTTTGTAGGGTTAGTTTAGGGGTTTCTTATATTGTGTTAGCTAGGTAATAGAGAGAAGTGACCTCTCTTATCTCCGTGCTTGGTCGACGCTACGTACTATACGTATAGAGAGAACTCGCGACACGCTAGCTAGTAAGGAAATGAAGGAAACCATTAAGTATACAAGATCGTCATGAACATATATATACAGAGAGAAGTAATCGACCTCCTCCTTCTCCGAGAGATTGGTCGAACAACAAGTTTTCGTATATCTATCCGACGCTACAAGCTAGATATATACAATATAAGATCTCTTACAATCCCTAACATCTGATGTCAAGTTCCACATGGTATTCTCCGGCTTTATTGATGACGTGGTCAAGAAAGAATCCCGCCAATTCCTCTTGAATTGCTTTTATGCGATCTTGTGGTAGGAGTTCATCCCGCATCTGCCACATCTAATTTGAAGAAGGGGGTCAATACATATATATGAATGAAACTCAACACAAATGATGGTAATAAAACAAAATTGTGAATATTATTGCTTACGCACTTCATATTGTTTTTCAGAGTAGCCCCGCTCACAGGTCGTGTGGCGGATGAACTCGCAAATGTAGTATCCACAAAAATCAGTCCCGCCTTCCGGCCACAACCACTTTACAAGAAATAGAGGTCAATCAAACTGATAAGCAAGCATGCTAAATGGTATTGATGAAACTAGCTAGAATCAATGGGAGATGCGCGGAACTAGCTAGTAGTACTTACTTTCGGGTGTGTAAATCGGAGCTCCCCCGGCAGTCCCGGAGCTTTAGCGGTGAACTCTTTCCAAACCCTGCCAGACAAAGAAAACAATTACTTGATATCAAGAAATGAACAAAGTTGCCGATATGGTGCGATAACGATCGATTGAACTTACTTCTCGAGCATTTTAGTCATGGCCGCATACTCCTTGGGATCTTTTCGTCTCGAGTCTAAGACGGTTACTAGTCCCTGCTCAAGCTTAATCTCTAGGAGAATAAAGTGGAAGCTGCGCACGCATGCATAACTCATCAATTACATTACTATAACCTCGAGTAATAAGGGAAACCGAATATGCACAAGCCAGTAACACTCACTTGAAGTTGTAAGGAAAGAGTATTTTATCTTTGTTCTGATTTCGAAGCAACGATTGTAGCAAGTTGGCCTCGGTTTCTTTGGCATTATATTTAACCATCCATTCATCTATGAGATTTGTGTTAATGAACCCAATATCATAGATTTGTGCTTTTCTGCATTCGACGATCTTCAATCTGCATAATATAGTGAGGATAATTATATATACATGCAATGAAAGAGCTGAGCTATATATAGAGACTTAATTACAGAAGTAGTACTTATAGACAATAGCAAGTGACGATTATTTTATCGAGGGCCTTTTGATTGAAAAACTGGAAGAACTCCTCAAATGGAACAGACAACAGATCAATTCCAATGAGGTCGTCCTCCTCTTTAACTCTCAGCGTCAAGTATCCTTCCCAGACTCCTTGCAGGTGTCCATGTACCACTCATGGAATCTTCGCATCATCGTTGTTAGAGGAGGATGCCCAGGTTTGACGAGAGGCTTCCCGTGCCGGTATTTGTCTTCGTCCACCTCCATTATATCAAAATGTGCATCGTCGGGCAGGTAATCTGCAGGATTTGTATCGGGCACCATCCCCGGATGATTAGCGACGATATCGCTAGACACCTTGAGCGGGGGGCACGATTGGTTCGCTTGTTCGCCGAGCTGGGGATTTTTTTCCCACTTCTTCGTTCTGCTAACCTTCAATCACTGCAAGTACTTCCCGACCGCTCCGCTTCCTGATATGTCCTTTCAATAATGCGCTCATAGTTGGTTTGCGGCGGAGATGGTGGTGGTCGCTTCAGGGCATCGAGAGTGCGCTTCGCTTTCACCGGATCTATCTTCTCCTCCGGAGGTGGAGGTTTCTTTGCAAAAAAGTCCCTCACTTGGGCTTTACAGATCTTCGCATTTTCCTCCTCGGTCATCTCGTATGGTAACTTCTCTAGAGGCTTGAGAGATGGACCGAATCTGTATTGCCTCCCGCCTCTCGCTGTACTGCTAGACGCCGGAGCGGCGGCATCTCTCTTCCGTTGCTGCTGATGAGTAGTAGAAGGAGGCGGAGTGCTCCAATGCGCCGGAGCAGCCGAAGCGGGGGCTTCTGTCTTCCGCCGTTGCTGACGAGGCGGAGGAGGAGGTGGGCTACTCGGACGCGCCGGAGCAGGCGGAGAAGGAGGCGGAGTGCCGCCCTCACGCACCGGAGCAGCCGGAGAAGGAGGTGGAGTGCCCTGATCACTCACCGGAGGAGGAGGAGGAGGAGGCCGAGTGCCCTGACTCGCCAGAGGCGGAGGCGTCTAGTTCGGAAGCTTGATGTGCTCTTTCCGCCATAGACATGGAGTCTTCAGAGCAAGACCCAGCTGAGTCTCCCCTTCACCTGTAGGGTGGTCAAGCTCGAGCTCCTCAAATCCCTCCGTTACTTCATCCACCATCACAACAGCATAGCCTTGTGGAATCGGACGGTAGTGAAAAGTTCCGTCGGGTTGAGGAGGTGCAACAGAGCCGACAGCCGCCTTGACTTTGAGGTTCTGCCATTGCATCATAAGCTGGCAATGTTGAGCCTCCGGGATAGCATCCATGGGGTAGCTAGGAGCCGCGAAGTCAGGCTGCTGAACGAGCTCGGTGGAAGCCATGCTGCTTCTCCGCTGAGATGGCGGGGTAGCTTCTGGGGTAGCTCCGGCAGCTCGCTGGCTCTCAACTTGTTCCTCTAGCTTTTGTACCCTTGCATTCAGCTTATGCAGTTCGCTCTGCTCCAGTTTCCTCTTCCTCTCCCGGGTTTTGTAACCGCCTGCGCCGGGAAACGCAACCTTCCACGCAACGGAGCCTGGCGTGCCTCGTGTTCGTCCAGGGTGCTCAGGATTCCCGAGGGCCTCGATCAGCTCGTCATTCTCTCTGTCGGGAATGAACGTCCCTTGCTGCACTGCGGCGATACACTTCTGAAGCATCTTGACGGGTATTGCAAGTTGCTCGTCCGTCCAAACGCACTTTCCTGTTTCAGGGTCCAAGGTTCCCCCAACCCCGACGAACCAAGTCCTTGAATGGTCTGGCCAGTTCAATGTCTCTGGTTCGACCCCTTTAGCAAGCAGGTCATTCTCAGCTTTGTCCCATAGCGGCCGGGCTTTGCGGTAGCCACCTGACCCCGTGCGATGATGAAACTTCTTCTTTGCAGCATTTATCTTATTTGTCTCTGACATCTTCTTACTCTTGTCCGATGTCTTGTAGGCCACAAATGCGGGCCAGTGATCTCTTATCTTCTCAAATCGGCCGGTGAATTCTGGAGTCTTCCCTTTGTCGACAAATGTTGATTTCAACTCATTCTTCCACCTCCTGAATAGATCTGCCATCTTCTTAAGAGCACACGCCTTGACCAATGGCTCTATAACTGGCTTATCCGGATCCTCCTCTGGCGGTAGGGTGAAATTTGCCTTCAGCGAGGTCCAAAGATCATCTTTCTGTCTATTGGTGACATAAGAAACTTGAGGGTCTTCGTTCTTCTTAGGCTCATTCCATAGCTGGATGCTGATCCGGATGCTGTCCCTAACAATAGCTCCGCACTGAGCTGAAAATGCATCCTTGGTCCGACTCGGTTCAATCGGCTGGCCATCGTTCGCGATTGCTGTGATCATGAACCTTTCATCCTGACGCAATCTTTTCTTCGGGCCTCGTCTCGTTACCGAAGTTTGGCTCGATCCGGAGGGCTTTAAAAGAAGAAAGAAGAGTTAATATATGTACATACCAAAACAATTAATGCATCAATTAGCTAGTCAGCACAGGCTTAATTAATATATATACCTCGCCGGACTTTGCAACAGCTCCCTCCTCCGTTCGATCACCGGAGCCATCATCATGGTCTCCTTCTTCCTCCGTCATTCGGTCACCGGAGCCATCATGATCATGTCCTTCCTCCTCCATTGTTCGATCACCGGAGCCTTCACCCTCTCCTTCCAGACAATCGGTGTCGTTGAGATACGACAAGACATCACCTCCGCCGAGGATGATGTCCCCCAACAACTCTTATGTTTCCAAGTCTCTTTGTTGATCCATAGTTTCTGCAAATATTACAACATGGCAATTAATATACAAACATGAGAGATGGATATATTAGTGGAAAACATAGACCTAGCTAGCTAATCACAACAAGGAATATTAATTAGTGGCCTCGACGCTTCTACGGTTTGGGGTGGCCTCGACAATGCTTCTAGGGTTTGGGGTGGCCTCGACAACGCTCTTTTAACTTGGTAAATTTGGGTGGCCTCGATGCTTCTAGGGTTTGGGGTGGCCTCGGCAACGCTTCTAGGGTTTGGGGTGGCCTCGACGTTTCTAGGGTTTGGTCGGGCGAGAGGGGGTTGATTGGCGTCCCCCCTCATGTTGAAGAGTTACCGGAGTTCTCTCATGAATGTCCGACGTCCGGACCGCCTCTCTCATGAATGTCAAACAAGGGATTTAACAAAATGGCGCCATTCTAGATGTGCAGAAAATGGTCCATATTTTTCCTGATCTCATCTACCCTTCTATATGTCACGTTGTCAGTGTCAAAGGATTCAAGAAAACCATGGCTTCATCATTAGCCGGAAGTAACAGGCGCATAATGGTACGAAGCTCTCCAAAATTGTTTCGGAACGGAGTCCCGGATAGGATAATTAGTTTTTTGGTATGATGTTCAGCAAGAGCCTTCCGAATATCGCTATTTGGAAGGCCTTTGCTGAAATTCATACCAAAAAGCGAATTATTCTATCCGGAACTCCGTTCCAAAACAACTTTGAAGAGCTTCGTAGCATCATACGCCTGTTACTTCCGGCTAATGATGAAGCCATGGATTTCTTCGATACTTTGATAGACAACGTGACATATAGAAGAATATATATATAGATGAGATCAGAAAAAAATTGGATCAACTTGTGCACATCCATAATGGGGGCATTCTTGATAAATCTATATATGTCAAAATTCAAACTTTGACATATGATCAAACTTTGACATATGATCAAATGTTGCGTATGTCAAAATTCAAACTTTGACATATGATCAAACTTTGATATATGATCAAATGTTGCATATGTCAAAATTCAAACTTTGACATATGATCAAACTTTGATATATGTCCACCGCGATATAAAATGATACATAGACTTGTTCGGGCGAGAGGGGGTTGATCGACGTCACCCCTCATGTCGAAGTTACCGTAGTTTTCTTCTAGTGGTTTGGGTGGCCTCGACAGTTTGTCAGGTAGGGGCCGGAGTGGGTAGGAGATCGATAACGCTTTTTTACTAGGGTTTGGGTGGCCTCGAGAGTTGGTCGCCCGGTATATCGAGGGGGGGGGTGAACATTTTACCTTAGTAACTTAGAAAAAAATGTTATCGGGGAGGGGGTATATCGACCCCCCCCCTCATGTCGAAGTTATCGGGGAGGGGCTATATCGACAACGACATACATATAGCCACATACATATAAAAAAATCCTATGAACATCCATACATACATATAGCCACACACATATATATGGCTATGAAAAAAAAATTCATCATATAAAAAAATGTTATCGGGGAGGGGGTATATCGACCCCCCCTCATGTCGAACTTATCGGGGAGGGGCTATATCGACAACGACATATACATATAGCCACATACATATAAAAAAAATCTATGAACATCCATATATACATACATATAGCCACATACATATATATGCTATGAAAAATGCTATGAAAAAAAATTCATCATATAAAAAAATGCTATGAACAAAACAATTAATACATATATGAACAAAACAATTTTATGAACATCCATACATACATAGCCACATACATATATATATATATACATTATATATGAACAAAACAATTTTCATCATATAAAAAATATCAACATATATACATTATATGTGAACTCCACCATTTCTCTAAAAAAAATCTCTATGCAAATTTCTCTAAAAAGTTCTCTTCCATCTCATCTCATCTCCACGAAACATCTATCTAAAAAATACATACATACATATATGAACATCTAAAAACATGTAAAAACATCTAAAAACATGTATCAAAAAAATAGCATATATAACAAATAAAAAGCACGGCGGCGGGGGCAGGGCAGGGGCGCGGTGCTCACAGAGGGAGGCGTCGGGGCAGGGGCAGGGGGCACGGCAGGCAGCGTCGGGGCGGGCAGGGGCGCACGGCGGGCAGCGACGTCGGGGCAGAGGGCGTCGGCGGCGGCGGCGGCGACGGCGAGGTGGAGCAACCCGATGGCGTCGGCGACGACGCGGTGGAGCAGCCTGACGGCGTCGGGGCAGGGCTCGGCGGCGACGGCGACGAGGGAGCAGCTGGGGGCGTCGGGGCGGAGAAGAAGTGATTTTTGCAGAAACTGCTAAATGTTTTCTTATATACACGAAGCATTGGTCCCGGTTCGTGGCACGAACCGGGACCAATGCCCCCCTTTAGTCCCGGTTGGTGCCACCAACCGGGACCAAAGGTCTCTTTTCAGCAACCCAAAGGGCGGGAAAAGGAGACCTTTGGTCCCGGTTGGTGGCACCAACCGGCACGAACCGGGACCAATGCCCCCCTTTTAGTCCTGGTTGGTGCCACCAACCGGGACCAAAGGCCTTGCCCGCGGCCAAAAGTTTAGTCCCACCTCGCTAGTTGAGAGGGGCGCGGAGTGGTTTATAAGCCCCACTGCCGCTGCCCTCTCGAGGTCCTCTCAAATGCAGGCTTACGGGCCTAACCTCACACTCCGCTGCCCGTGGGCCTACTGGGCCTTCTGCGGGCCTGAATCCTGGCCCGTGGTTAGGTTTCTAGTCGTATTCAGGCCGTGGTGGCCCAGTAGGTGGCATTTTTTTTCTATTTTTTTCCTTTTTTTGTTTTGTTTTTTGCTTTATTTATTTTCTTTTGTTTTTTGCTTTATTTATTTTCTTTTGTTTTTTGCTTTATTTTTTAATTCTTTTCGCTTTTAGGTCACAAAAATTATAAACTTTCTGTTAGTGCCATTAGTTTTCAAATTTGAATAGTTTAAATTTGAATTCTTTGAAATTTATGTGAATCACTAGTTTGTGATTAACTTTACTATCAAAATAGATTTTGGAGTGATTCTTTTTCCTGCTATTTAATATAACTGTGTTTTATCATTATATTAAATTTTGTAATTTTTAGATTATTTTAAATGTCTTTTTTAATCAAGAATAGATTTTGTTATTTTAGTTTGCTATTAAAGTTTCTAACAAAAAATTTCTTTATGAAAATTCTTTTTGCCATTAATGTTTTGAACAGAAAATACTTTGATAATTGTAGTTGCATAAATTTTATATAATTTTAGTTTAAAAAATACTAGAGGTTTATAAAAGCTTTTAAGTTGATTCCTTTTGCTATTAGAGTTTTATAAAAGCTTTTTAGTTGATTCTTTTTGCTATTGAAGAATATTATAGTTTTGTTTTAGTTGATCATAACAGAATATTTTAATTGATTATTTTAAGTTCATTCTTTTTGCTATTAATTCATTCTTTTTGCGCTAAATGACCCTGAAATCGAAAAGCACTACAAATGAACTCTGAAAAGGTTGAAAGTTGGCATGGTATCATCATTTCAACCACATAGCATGTGCTAAAAAGTTGAGAGGGTTACGGCAAAAACTGGATGCACTTCGTGTACAAAACAGGCAATCTCTTTTGAAGTATCATGGTTTCGAACGAAAACTCGTCTGTTACAAAGGGATTTCATTTTTTTGAACTTATTTGAACTCCAGACTTTTTGTGTGTTCAAAACGCACCATTCAAAGCCACATCATCAATTTTCAACCCTTTCTGACTTCATTTGTTATTTTTCATGCATTTACTGATTTTTTTGAGCTATATGACCCTGAAATTGAAATGCACTACAAATGAACTCTGAAAAGGTTGAAAGTTGGCATGGTATCATCATTTCACCTACATAGCATGTACTAAACAGTTGAGAGGGTTATGGCAAAAACTGGATGCACTTCGTGTACAAAACGGACAATCTCTTTCGAAGTATCAGGGTTTCATACGAAAACTCGTCTGTTACAAAAGGCATTTCATTTCTTCACATGTAACTGCAGTGATATTCTAGATCAAAGGCATCATCATAATAGTTGTGGAGAGAAAGTCTTCACTTTTTCTTTGCTTGTGTCCTTTGCTTATTGCGCCGTAACCATGGATAATCTTCATCGTTTAACATGGTGCTTGGGTCAGCCTTGACTTTGAAGGGAGAAATTTCATGAAACTTTTCATAATCTTCAGACATGTCTGTCTTGCCCTCCAATCCCACGATGTCTCTTTTTCCTGAAAGAACTATGTGGCGCTTTGGCTCATCGTATGATGTATTCGCTTCCTTATCTTTTCTTTTTCTCAGTTTGGTAGACATGTCCTTCACATAGAGAACCTGCGCCACATCATTGGCTAGGACGAATGGTTCGTCTGTGTACCCAAGATTGTTCAGATCCACTGTTGTCATTCCGTACTGTGGGTCTACCTGTACCCCGCCTCCTGACATATTGACCCATTTGCACTTAACAAAGGGACCTTAAAATCATGTCCGTAGTCAAGTTCCCATATGTCCACAATGTAACCATAATATGTGTCCTTTCCCCTCTTGGTTGCTGCATCAAAGCGGACACCACTGTTTTGGTTGGTGCTCTTTTGGTCTTGGGCAATCGTGTAAAATGTATTCCCATTTATCTCGTATCCTTTGTAAGTCAATACAGTCAAAGATGGTCCCCTGGACAATGAGTACAGCTCATAAAAAACAGTGTTGTCACCTCTAAGACGTGTTTCCAACCAACTGCCGAAAGTCCTGATGTGTTCACATGTAATCCAGTGGTCACACTGCTCCGGGTGTTTGGAGCGCAGAATGTTCTTGTGTTCATCGACATACGGGGTCACCAAGGTAGAGTTCTGTAGAACTGTGTAGTGTGCTTGAGACCAAGAATGGCCGCCCCTACATATTATTGAGTCCCCTCCTAGCGTGCCTTTTCCAGTCAGTCTCCCCTCATACCGCGATTGAGGGAGGCCAATCTTCTTAAGGCCAGGAATGAAGTCAACACAAAACCCAATGACATCCTCTGTTTGATGGCCCATGGAGATGCTTCCTTCTGGCCTAGCGCGGTTACGGACATATTTCTTTAGGACTCCCATGAACCTCTCAAAGGGGAACATATTGTGTAGAAATACAGGGCCCAGAATGACAATCTCGTCGACTAGATGAACTAGGAAATGCGTCATGATATTGAAGAAGGATGGTGGGAGCACCAGCTCGAAACTGACAAGACATTGCGCCACATCACTCCTTAGCCTTGGTAGGATTTGTGGATCGATCACCTTCTGAGAGATTGCATTGAGGAATGCACATAACTTCACAATGGCTAATCGAACGTTTTCCGGTAGAAGCCCCCTCAATGCAACCGGAAGCAGTTGTGTCATAATCACGTGGCAGCCATGAGAATATAGGTTCTGGAACTTTTTCTCTGGGATATTTATTATTCCCTTTATATTGGACAAGAAGCCAGACAGGACCTTCATGCTGAGCAGGCATTCAAAGAAGATTTCCTTCTCTTCTTTGGTAAGAGCGTAGCTGGCAGGACCTTCATACTGCTTTGGAGGCATGCCGTCTTTTTCGTGCAAACATTGCAGGTCCTCCCGTGCCTCCGGTGTATCTTTTGTCTTTCCATACACACCCAAGAATCCTAGCAGGTTCACGCAAAGGTTCTTTGTCACGTGCATCACATCGATTGAAGAGCGGACCTCTAGGTCTTTCCAGTAGGGTAGGTCCCAAAATATAGATTTCTTCTTCCACATGGGTGCGCGTCCCTCAGCGTCATTCGGAACAGATAGTCCGCCGGGACCATTTCCAAAGATTACGTGTAAATCATTGACCATAGCAAGTACGTGATCACCGGTACGCATGGCGGGCTTCTTCCGGTGATCTGCCTCGCCTTTGAAATGCTTGCCTTTCTTTTGACATTGATGGTTGGTCGGAAGAAATCGACGATGCCCCTGGTACACATTCTTCCTGCAGTTGACCAGGTATATACTTTCGGTGTCAGCTAAACAGTGTGTGCATGCGTGGTATCCCTTGTTTGTCTGTCCTGAAAGGTTACTGAGAGCAGGCCAATCATTGATGGTTACAAACAGCAACGCATGCTGGTCAAATTCCTCCTGTCTGTGCTCATCCCACACACGTACACCGTTTCCATTCCACAGCTGTAAAAGTTCTTCAACTAATGGCCTTAGGTACACATCAATGTCGTTGCCGGGTTGCTTAGGGCCTTGGATGAGTACTGGCATAATAATGAACTTCCGCTTCATGCACAGCCAAGGAGGAAGGTTATAGATACATAGAGTCACGGGCCAGGTGCTATGATTGCTGCTCTGCTCACCAAAAGGATTAATGCCATCCGCGCTTAAACCAAACCATACGTTCCTTGCGTCACCTGCAAACTCCTCCCAGTACTTTCTCTCGATTTTTCTCCACTGCGACCCGTCAGCGGGTGCTCTCAACTTCCCGTTTTTCTTACGGTCCTCTCTGTGCCATCGTATCAACTTGGCATGCTCTTTGTTTCTGAACAGACGTTTCAACCGTGGTATTATAGGAGCATACCACATCACCTTCGCAGGAACCCTCTTCCTGGGGGGCTCGCCGTCAACATCACCAGGGTCATCTCGTCTGATCTTATACCGCAATGCACCGCATACCGGGCATGCCTTCAAATCCTCGTACGCACCGCGGTACAGGATGCAGTCATTAGGGCATGTATGTATCTTTTGCACCTCCAATCCTAGAGGGCATACGACCTTCTTTGTTGCGTACGTACTGTCGGGCAATTCGTTATCCTTTGGAAGCTTCTTCTTCAATATTTTCAGTAGCGTCTCAAATCCTTTGTCAGGAACAGCATTCTCTGCCTTCCACTGCAGCAATTCCAGTACGGTACCAAGCTTTGTGTTGCCATCTTCGCAATTGGGGTACAACCCTTTTTGGTGATCCTCTAACATGCGATCGAACTTCAGCTTCTCCTTTTCACTTTCGCACTGTCTCTTTGCAACAACAATGACCCGGAGGAGATCATCATCGGGCACATCGTCTGGTTCCTCTTGATCTTCAGCTTCCCCCGTTGCAGCATCACCGTATTCAGGGGGCACATAGTTGTCATCATCCTCTTCTTATTCGCTGTCTTCCATCATAACCCCTCTTTCTCCGTGCTTGGTCCAAACATTATAGTGTGGCATGAAACCCTTATAAAGCAGGTGGGTGTGAAGGATTTTCCGGTCAGAGTAAGACTTCGTATTCCCACATATAGGGCACGGACAACACATAAAACCATTCTGCTTGTTTGCCTCAGCCACTTCGAGAAAATTATGCATGCCCTTAATGTACTCAGAGGTGCGTCTGTCACCGTACATCCATTGCCGGTTCATCTGTGTGCATTATATATAATTAAGTGTGTCAAAAACCATTACAGAACATCATGAATAGATAAGTGACCAAATTAATAGAAGTTCATCATCATATTAAAACCAAAGTGCATACATAGTTCTCATTGAACAACATATAGCTCTCCAGAGCATCTAATTAAACCATACATTGAAACTATGTAAAACATTTCAATGCAACAACAAATGCGATCATAATCGCAACCAAGGTAACAATTGATCCAACGGCATAATGATACCAAGCCTCGGTATGAATGGCATATTTTCTATACTTTCTAATCTTGAAGCGCATTGCATCCATCTTGATCTTGTGATCATCGACGACATCCGCAACATGCAACTCCAATATCATCTTCTACTCCTCAATTTTTTTCAATTTTTCCTTCAAGTAATTGTTTTCTTCTTCAACTAAATTTAACCTCTCAACAATAGGGTCGGTTGGAATTTCCGGTTCACATGCCTCCTAGATAAAAAAATCTATGTCACGTTGGTCGGCATAATTGTCATAAACAATAAATGAACCAAATAGTTATAAAATATAATATATACCACATCCGAATCATAGACAGGAAGAGGGCCGACGGGGGCGGATACCAAAACCATCGCACTATATAATAACAAACAATAATAAAAGTAAGAAAATTATAGAAGTATCTATCTAAATCATACAAGTAAGAATTTTTCTCTTTTAGAAAGAAGATAAGAACAAGAGGCTCACCACGGTGGTGCCGGCGACGAGATCGGCGCGGGCGATCGACGGCGGTGAAGATGGGGACGGGACGTGACGGACCGCTAAACCTAGACAAATCTTGAGGAAAATGGAGATTGGAGGTCGAGCTTGGAGAGAAGAAAGCTTAAGTAGTGTGGCTCGGGCATTTCATCGAACACCTCATGAGCATAGGAGGTGAGCTAGAGCACCACAAAGCCCTCCCCTAGCCGGCCAGACAAAACAGAGCAGTGGAGTGCTCTGCTTGCGTGCGGGGGGGTATATATAGGCACCTCATTGGTCCCAGTTGGTGGCTGAAACTGGGACTAAAGGACCTCCTTTGGTCCCGGTTCCAGCCATGAACCGGGACCCATGGGGGCATACGTCCCGGTTATCGCGCCCAGGGGGCCGGCCGGGCCGTATTGAAGAACAAAGAGAGAGAAGAAGTCATCTAGCTACTAACTATGGACCCGAAGGTCTGTGGTAAACTACTCACGCATCATCGAAAGGGCAGCAAGATTTATGCTGCAAAATCTCAGTAGCTTGATATTGTGGTAATCTTGTTGGTATGTTTAGCTTCTTATGCACGGTATCTCTATTTGAGTGCAATGCGCACACTATATTGCATGACGGCTGGAACACCTCATCATGGCCTGTACTATGCACGAAATAAAACAACTTTGAAGTTACAGTATTAGTGTGTAAGCCGTATGTGGTGTCAGCATTCCAAGCAAGTAGGCATTTGGGATTCATAATTGGAACACCAAGCTGATGACCCAATCACTCTGCCTGAATATGTTTCAACATCGATAACCATATGTTTTATTGTAGTTTCCTGCAATCTCAATGCTACGAGTCCGGAGTGATATTAATAGTTTGTATCTGTGTGTCATGCATTTGCCATCTAAATCACTTTTTTTTTTCATTATGGCTCAATTCGTCAAGTATTTATCGGACTGACATGTTACCAAGATCAGTTCTTATATATTTGTTTTAAGAGCTTGCATCTTGCGTGCACTAACACTACTAACACTATATCACGCAGGTAAAGAGCTGCAACGGATGAAGGCTTTGAATGTTTGGGGAAAGTTTCTCCGAACGGCCCTTCGAAGCAGGATCCCTTGCAGCAGCCGTGCCCGAAATGAGATAGTTGAAGATATCTCTGTAGAGCCAAAAATATATGCATCATGTATACAGTACATTGCAGAAAGGACATGTTCTGCTTAGCACTTTTCTTTTCAGGGTTTTCCTTTTCCTTTCGTTTTTACCTATACTCAGCGCTGTGCTGTCGGTATGTTGTTATATGGTGTAATTATAAGAGTAACTTGTTTGGATAAACCTGCCAGGCTTAATGGCCAAGCCTAGTAACTGTTTATACCCATGCGTGCCATTTGATTTCTTCTTCTTCTTTGAGTTGGAATTTGATATTCTTTTTTTTCTGAGTGACTTGATTTATTCTTTTGTTATGCTGTACTTGTGCAGATAGTGTGGTTAAAAAAACAGTCTGTTGAAGGTGAAAGTTTTGTCTGGTTGATTATGCCATTTCTATTTCTTGTTAAAATCTTAGTATATGCCTTGGGTGGTGACATGTGGCGTAATGCATGCTTGACATGTACGGTCACTAGGTATTTTGACTGAATCTGGTTCTGCCTGCATTTTTTCAATATTCAAATTTTAAATTAAAACTTCTTTTGAATCAAGTGTCCAAATTACGAGCCATATTCACCGTTGTGTTCCCTATGCTGTTGGCTTTGAAACTAGATCAACTCGTTGACATGTTTCTGCAAAAAAATAAAATTGGCGTGAGTCGTACTTTGCATCGTAATTTACTTTGTACTTATGGTGGTATTATACGCGCACTTCCCATTTTAGTGTGTATACTCGCTTTGTGTTTGTGTGTGTGCGATTACCAAGTTAGTCTACGCGTGTCCTTCTCATGTTGTTGTGTATTACTCCTATTTCCAAGTTGGTGTGTTTGAAGGGGGTACACGTACAGAGCACAATAACAATCCATATAGAGGGCACGGCATCAGTCTGGTACCAAAACCCTTTTTTTAGCTTCAAACATATACTTTCTCCGCCCTACAATATAAGATATTTTTACAATCAAAGTACTCATATATTGGTTGCATAACATTTTATATTATGTGACGAAGGGAGTACCAATTAAAGAGCCTAAACATTCCATGGACTGTAATACGTAGTTAGCAAATGGTCGATGAGGAGTCTCGATCAGCATCAGTGATCAGCTCGAATATAGTCTTCCCCTTTTTTGCCTCGCGGAAGTGTGAACTACTTTTTCTTACAAAAGAGATATCTCTCCGTGAGCGTTGTAAACATGAAACATGCCCCGTTTGGGAGCGGAATCATGTTCATTACATAGTGAGGCCGAGGATAGCTTGGCCTGATTTTGTGATCCCCGTTCCGCACGCACATGGGCGTGCATGCGGGTTATTACAAGCTGCTTGATAAGCAAAATATCCCCAAGTGACCTTAGTATACACACAACAATCTAGCAGCATGATAACCCGTGTTTCGGCATAGAGAAGGGCACGATGCGCCGCTGAACCCTACCCTGGGCGGATGATCACTATCCGCCGGAAATACCACTTGGTGTGTGGAAAGTGTTCTTTTTTCCGTTATGCCTAATAAATTTCTCCTTCAATTGAAAAAAAATGCTACTGCATCCGTTTCAGTATATAAGAGATATTATTAAAAAGTCAAACTAATTTATGTTTGGCCAAGTATATAGGGAAAGCATGATATTTCCTTCTATGAACTTGTTCAATACAGAAAAAGCTTGACTTTTGGAAAGAAAATAAAATAAACAGACCTTACATTCTGAATAGGCGAAAGCACTTATTTCGTCGCCTAGTGTTGATCAATCTGGACCATCGGATCTACTGGTGGACGGACTGTATTCGCCCGCCCCCACAGTGAAAAGGTCTCCATCTGAACTGACACCACACACTAACCGTTAATGTCAACCTGTGAACTGCAGGTGCACGAAGATCCAGTCACCGGGTGACACACGTCAGGTGAACTTCACCCTAGCTAGCAACCAGCAAGCTAGCGCACTGACCGAATATTTTCCGGCGAGGAAGGAGACATCGACGTCGACGGTGGCGACTCCGCACTACATAGTGCGTGGGGACACCTCAGGTAAAGCCATGGCCGGCCGTCGGAGTCAGGAGGCGACAGCGCGTGCAACCTATGGACGTTAGCCCGTGACAGCCGACCTGTGTGGCCACGCGCGGGACACGGGCCGGACCGCTGGAGTAGCCCGGCTCCGGCCGTCCTAACATACCGCGCACACCGCTCACACATGTCTCCGGCGAACTTCTTTGTGATAGCGCTACACCTGTGACCGCATTGTCTCAACCGCAGCGCCACCGGAACATGGTCTCCTGGTCCTCCGGCCTCTGCGGCTGATCGACCTCGCGGGTGCCTTTCAATAAGACGTGCTATCATATCCTTTTGTAGAAGAAAAGAAACTCGCCTAGGTAATGAGTGTAAGAGCATCTCCAGCAGATCCCACAAAACAGCCTCCCGCAAAAACCGTTTGCGGTATACCGCAAAATGCATTTGCAGAAGCGTGGTCGCTCGGACAGAGTAAATACTTCAAATGTGTATTTTAAATTTAAATAAAACCTTCACGCTAGAACATATCCATCGCCGTAGTTCATACATACATACGGGTACACAATTCGCGCTAGAAATTTAAGATACATTGATGGTGGCCTCACTCATCGACGCTCAGGTAGAAATTGGCGGCGGACTTGCGGAGCGCGTCGGCGAGGTCGTAATCCTGCTTGGCGGCAGCGAGTCGGTCAGCGGCACCTTCTTCTCCGGCCGCCAAAGCTTTCTCCGCAGCGAGGAGCTCCGCATAGGCCTCCCAGCACCTCTGGAAGTGCGGAAATAGGTGGCCGTCCAGCGTGTGAAAGCGGGCCCATGGGCCCCGCCCGCCACTCTGGGAGAGGCGGCTGCAGTCACGTGCTTGCTTCGAGCTCCACGGCTCCACGGCAGGCCGGCTGGAGCTGTTGGCCTCTGCATCATGCCAGTAGCGCTTGCGCGGAGGTGACTCGCCATGGCCGTAACGTCTGCCAGCACCACTGGCCATCGAGGAGAAAAGACGAAGGAGATGCGGTGCAATATTTTGCCGAACTTTGTGAGGGCTAGCGGCCGCGCCGGCGGATTGTGGCGGAGTGGATAGGGTTGGCTAACCTTAAAAGCCCTCCGGCCCCGTACATATAGCAGCGAGGGGGATATGCGGGTCGTCAAAAAAATTTACGGGCCGCTGGGCTTTTAGTGGACCTGTTCGGACCGGGAAAAAGCAAAAACCCGCAAAACTGCCAGAATTTTACAGGCAGGTGAGGTGCTCTTTTTTTTTTGCTAATAGGCAGGTGAGGTGCAGTAAACACGTTCCAGTACGTAATATCTATGGCAGCTACGTTAATCTTAAAAAAAATTGAGGGAACGTTAAATCTTCAAATGCAGTTAACGGATGTAGTGTCTATATATTTGTACGGTTCACTTGGTTTGGACATTTATATAAGCGTCCCTGAAGAATTGAATATTCTGGATCTCAAAACAAACCATAAAGTAGAACGTCAAATTGCAGAGGTTTGCTCCATGTGTTAAAACTTCTCCTGCAGAAAAATATATAATAAAACAGTCTAGTATAATGTCGTAAAACCGGCTAAGTGAATTTCTACTGAAAAGAGGTTACAAAAATCATAATGATTGTCCTCGCGCATTTATTAAGAAAGTAGTAATCGATCCTATATCTAAACACGAAATCTATCTGCCACGCCATATATTTTTTCGCAAAAGTACCGAACCCTTCACTCACTTTTTGATTCGCTTCCGCTTGATCCTCCTTCCTCCCATCAATTTCCTGATCAGAGCGCTTCTCCCGTTTCCTTTTTTTTTCTCCCATACGTGATCCCAATCGAAGCACTTCCTACAATGACAAACAACTAGGCTAGGTGACTCTATTGATTACACACAAGTTAGGTACTACTAGTACCTTTTTGAAACGAGATTGGAATTTTTTTAGCAATGAGACAAGTGAAAATCTGAACCAGCAGCCTCATTGTTCGGTTTTTAAAACTATGCGGCCAAGTTTCATCCTTTTTTTGGGGTTTTTTTATCATTTATGCCACTAGTTGTGTCTCACTACTCAGTTTTGCCATTAGAAGTTACAACTGGTCAAAAATGCCATCGTTCAGTGAGATGCTTGCTCAGAAATGCCATTAGACATCTAAAAAATGCAATCATTTCATTAGATGTTTGCTCAAAAATGACATTAGACATCGATATTGTCAGGTCAAACTCGTTGACCATGTTATATGACAAAAATACCCTTATACCCACGTGTCAGATCTCTATATCTCATAATGATAAGTGTGGACCCCACTTGTCAGGAGTAAGCAAACGAATAATTTTAGAGGAAACTAAGAACGTTGTTGGGATCAAGTGGGACCCACACTTTATTGCAGTGAGAGCTGAGATATTGGTCTATAGGTATTTTGGTCATTATGACTTGGCAAATGAGATTTGAGCTGATGGTAATGGTATCCAGTTGCATTTTTTAGCATGCGCCTAACGAAGCGATGGCAATTTTGAGTAGTTAAAATTCCTAGTGGCAAAACTGAGTAGTGAGACATAACCAGTGGCATAAATGATAAAAACCCTTTTTTTTTTGCATGTTCTACACCGGTACACTGCTGCACCGATAACTTATGTGTAAATATCATGATAATTTATGCACCAGATATCGATTAACTTACATACAAACACCGTGGTAACCTTGAGACATGAGAAAAGTTATTGAAAATATACCCTCGATAGCTTCTACGTAAATATCATGATGATTTATCCACCGCATACCAGATAACTTACGTACAAACACCATGATAACTTTGAAGACATGATAAATAAAGTTGTTGAAAACATACCCCTCGGTAACTTTTGACACAAAAAATTATCGAAACATACCAACATGAGATATAATTTTGAAATTTCATCGTGACGTTTTTTATGTGAAAACGGATTTTGCATCGGACTTACGATTTGAGATGTAATTTTCAAAATACAAAGAATATAGAATGACAACAGCTATTTTGTCCTCTAATGCATGCATGCATGTAACTAGAGGAAGAAGTATCAAAGACCGAATTGACCAAACCGAAGAGACCGAAAGAACCGAATGCCTAGGGTGAGAGGGGACGGAATCATAATGCATGCATGCATTTAATCAGAGGTAGGAGGGAGGTGTTTGGTGATTAAGCTTAACTGCCACACAGTTGGCAGTTAGTGTAGTCCTTATCTAAATATGATCAGCAATGCAAATAGTATAGAATAATCCAGTTCTTACCCTTACAACTGACCTTCAAATGAGAGAATTGGGGGGGGGGGGTGCTTAGGAAACAACTTGAGCACCGTGTGTGTGTGGGGGGGGGGGGTAAAAAACAACCTCTGCTTAATTAGGGTACAACTTGAGCACCTTCTGGAAAGAGTTTTTGTCAGATATCTAATGCTTCCGCTAACACTTGTAAGCGAGCTTATGTATTCGAGCCCTCGAGGCCCTGATAATCCCCAAGTGCAAGGAATCATCTTAGCAATTTCCAAAGGTGGAAGTGATAAGTGTAGACTGTCGAACCCACAAGGAGCTAAAGGTAAGATCAATATTCTCTCAAGTCCTATCTGCCACTGATACGACTCTACGTACACTGAACGTTTGGTTCCATCTAGAAACGAGAAATAAAACTACGTTGTGGGTATGAAGAGGATAGCTTTGCATGATATCGGAGAACTAAAATATAAAAATAGGTGCTGTGTTATCATAAAGTTAGAATATATTACAATATATTATAAATAGCGACTGTGGAATAATGATGGGTCGGTGTGTGGAATTGTCCTAGGCAATTGTTAACAAGATCGGTAATCATTATTGCAAATTCATATGAGGGAGAGGCATAAGCTAACATACTTTCTCTACTTGGATCATATGCACTTATGATTGGAACTCTAGCAAGCATCCGCAACTACTAAAGATCATTAAGGTAAAACCCAACCATAACATTAAAGTATCAAGTCCCCTTTATCCCATACGCAACAACCCCCTTACTCGGGTTTAAGCTTCTGTCACTCAAGCAACCCACTATAAGCGAATCATGAACGTATTGCAACACCCTACAACGGGAATCCTTCACGTGTGCGCGGCATGGAAGGCACCATAGGACAGCACCAAAATACAACATACAACTCAAACCAATCTAGATCATCAATCAACCCAAAAGACAAAAGAAATCTACTCAAAACATCATAGGATGGCAACACATCATCGGATCATAATATGTGGCATAAAGCACCATGTTCAAGTAGGGGATTACAGCGGGGTGCGGGAGAGTGGACCGCTGAAAAGATATGAGGACGGTGATGAAAAAGGTGACGTTGATGAAGATGATCACCGTGGCGATGGTTCCCCCGGCGGCACTCCGGTGCCACCGAGAGAGAGGGGGAGAGAGTCTCCCCCTTGTGCTTCCTCCTCCATGGCCTCTCCCCTAGATGGGGAGAGGTTCTCCCTCTGGTCCTTGGCCTCCATGGTGATGATGGCCCCTTCCGGCTTCCTCCTCCATGGACTCCGGTGATGATGGCCCCCTCCGGCAGGGTACCGGAGAGGGCCTAGATTGATTTTTTGTGGCTACAGAAACTTGCGGCGGCGGAACTTCCGATCTAGAGTTCTTTTCGGAGGTTTGGGTATTTATAGGAGTTTTTGGCCTCGGTCCCACGTCCGGGGGGTTCCCGAGGCAGCGGCAAGCCAGGGGGGCACGCCCTAGGGGGGGCGCCCCCCACCCTTGTGGCTGCCTCGGAACTCCTCTCCGGTATCTTCTTGCTCCAGTATTTTTTTATATTTTCCAAAAATATTCTCCGTAAATTTTCAGCCCATTCCGAGAACTTTTATTTCTGCACAAAAACGACACCACGGTAGTTCTGCTAAAAACAGCGTCAGTCCGGGTTAGTTCTAATCAAATCATACCAAAATCATATAAAATTATTGTAAACATGGCATGAATACTTTATAAATTATAGATACGTTGGAGACGTATCAGCATCCCCAAGCTTAATTCCTGCTCGTCCTCGAGTAGGTAAATGATAAAAGAAATAATTTATGAAGTGTGAATGCTAGCAAGTGCACAAGTTTGATCAATGATAATTCCAATCACTTTTTCTAGCATCAATATAAACCATAAACAGTAGCTCATCTCATAAAACTTCTCATGATCAAGTAACAAGCTATTCACATGTTAAAGTATAGACCAGAAAGTTTCTTGAAAACTAACAAACCATGTTCTTAGTCATCAAACAATTGCAATTCATCTTATTTTCAGGAAGGGTCTATGTAAGAGCTTTGATTTCGCAAATTCCACATACTCAACTATCATATAGTCTTCCCTGATTGTTGACACTCAAAGCATATTTTTAGAACAAATAGCATCCATCGAACACAGAGAAAGATAGGGGCTTAATGTTTCGCCTCCTAACTTATTTATCATATAGATAATTGTTAACAATAATAATTCATGATCAAATATATTTGTATGGATATATATGTCTAGATCATTCCCCAACACATGATGCTTGCCAAGAGAAAAAGGCGAAATATAGGAAGTGGTGAAGATCACCATGACTCTTGCATAAAGGTAAGTACTAGAAAGTAAAATATAGACCCTTCGCAGAGGGAAGCAGAGGTTGTCATGCGCTTTTATGTTTGGATGCATAATATCTTAATGCAAAAGAACGTCACTTTATATTGCCGCTTGTGATAGAGAACTTTATTATGCAGTCCGTCGCTTTTATTTCTTCCATATCACAAGTTCGTATAAAGTTTATTTTTCTCACACTAATAGATCATACATATTTAGAGAGCAATTTTTATTGCTTGCGCCGATGACAACTTACTTGAAGGGTCTTACTCAATCCATAGGTAGGTATAGTGGACTCTCATGGCAAAATTGGTTTAAGGGTGTTTGGATGCACAAGTAGTATCTCTACTTGGTGCGGAAGTTTTTGCTAGTATGAGGTGGAAGCAAGCATCACATGTTAGAGGATCCATGACAATATAACTTCTATTCAAATATACCCAAACATAACTCATTACGTTGCCTTCCTTGTCCAACTTCAACTAATTTGCTCAAGTTTGAAAATAATTAATGGGCTCACAATCATAGAAGATGTCCAAGATAGTATATTTATATGTGGAATCTCTCTTCCTTCAATATTCTTTCATGAATTGTTCAAGTGACCAATGCGGTGTTTGCTAACTTCCAATAAATTTTACCGCATATACTTTTTATATGTGAAGTCATTACTCCCCATGGGATAAGTATATGAAGCATATATAATTTCAGGTTTATGATATTCAATTCATTCAACCATTTACTCATAGGATATAAGTGAAGCACGAGAGTAAATGACAAACTACTCCAAAAAGATATAAGTGAAGATCAATGCGTAGTCAATTAGTTAAATAGCCATGTGAGGACTCTCTCTTATTCAAAATTTCAGATCCAATGATTTTATTCAAATAGCAAAACAAAATAAAATGACATTCTAAGGATAGCCACTAGTAGAAAACGGGCCTTTAGTCCCGGTTCTGGAACCGGGTCTAAAGGGTCGGGACTAAAGGCCCCCCCCCCTTTAGTCTCGGTTCTGTTACGAACCGGGACTAAAGGCCCTCCACGTGGCCACTGTCTGGAGCTCCACCTTTAGTCCCGGTTGGTAACACCAACCGGGACTAAAGGAAATTTTACGAACCGGGACTAAAGGCCCTCCACGTGGCCGCTGTCTGGAGCTCCACCTTTAGTCCCGGTTGGTGTTACCAACCGGGACTAAAGGAAATTTTACGAATTTCTTTTTTAAATTTTTTTTAATTTTTTTTCCTAATTTTCGAATTTCTGAATTATTTTACAATTTAATCTCTAATCACACCTCATCACTGCTCAATTTAATCTATAATCTCTATTCTCTAATCACCCCTCATCATTCCAAATTGTCTAACTTCCCGGCCGATCACCCATCCTGTCACTACTCCAGCCTGAGCACGCTTAACTTCCGAGTTCTATTCCCCCTAGTTTCCAAGTCTGCACTTGTTGTTTTCCTGACAATAGTAAGATGTTAATCCTATTAACCCTCAGGAGTTTAGGTTCAGCATGAAATCACACGTTTCACTGTTTGAGTTTGAAACTATTATTCTAAAAAACAATAATTATTTAGTAACACTAATATTTCTTGAATAAGTAGTTTGACCATAGTTTGCCCACAGTTTAACCAGATTTGACCAAAATTCAAAAAAACTGAAATAATTATTTAGTAACACTAATATTCTTGAATAATTATTCAGTAACACTAATACTTCTTGAATAAGTAGTTTGACCATAGTTTGACCAGATTTAACAAAAATTCAAAAAAAACTAAAATTTGAGCATAACTTTTTTTCCTTTTAGAATTTGAGGATTCTAAAAAGTTGCAAAACGGCCTACGGTGGTCAAAATCGGATGCGGATTTTCGTGCTGAACATTTTGATATATTATACGTTTTTTCCCGACATCGTATGCAAAAGTTATAGCCGTTTTACTTTTTCATAACACTTTTTTGCAAAACATATCCAAATTTAAGTTTTTTAATTTTCCTAACTAGTAGATGTAGTAATATAACTACATCTCGAAGGATTTTATTTTTTGAAGTTTTTATCATTTTCTTTTGTTTTTTTCAAAATTGAAATGGCGATACACAGGGGGGGGGGGGTAGAGTTTGAGACACGAACCCCTTTAGTCCCAGTTTGAGACACACACCAGGACTAAAGGGCATCGCACCGTTTAGTCCCGGTTCGTGTCTCAAACTGGGACTAAAGGTCTAATCTTTAGTCCCGGTTTGAGATACGAACCGGGTCCCGGTTCGTATCTCAAACCGGGACTAGAGGTCTCATTTGAACCGGGACTAATGCCTTTAGCCGCTCGAACCGGAACTAATGTGTATATTGAGCTGTGATCAAAGCCCTGTTTTCTACTAGTGAGCACATATCATGTGAAGAAGCAAAAACTTAGGTTCAACCGATACTAACCGGTAATTGTTCATGAAGAAAGGTGGGATGCCTACCCGGGCATCCCCAAGCTTAGATACTTGAGACTTCTTGAAATATTAATTAGGGATGCCTTGGGCATCCCCAAGCTTGAGCTCTTGTGTCTCCTTAATTCCTCTCTTATCACGTTTTCCCTAAATCTTAAAAACTTCATCCACACAAAACTCAACAAGAACTCGTGAGATAAGTTAGTATAAATCAATGCAAAACCTTATCATTCTCTACTGTAGCAAATCACTAAAATTATTATTTAACATTGCATAATAAATGCCTCTGGATATTTAATACTTCCATCCACAAATAGAATCATTAAACAAGCCAACATATGCAAACAATGCAAACATAACAGCAATCTGCCTAAATAGAACAGTCTGTAAGGAATGCAGCAAGATCCATACTTAATTAACTCCAAAAATTCTGAAAATTTACCACACAGTATAGAATTTATAAGAGCAAGTTGTGTCAAAATTTCAAGATTTTATGGCATACTAACTATTCTAGGGAATTTTTGCACTAACAGCAAACTTTCTATTTTGAAACAGCAACTCATATACTTGCAAATTGAGCATGGTGAAGGCTACCCTTGACACTTTTGTTGAAGTAAAAGATACAAAAATTTATTCTAAATAACAGCAAGCAAAATTCTAATAGAATAAATTGATGCTCCAAGCAAAACACATATTATGTGACGAATAAAAATATAGTCCCAAGTGAAGTTACCGATAATGTTGGAGACGAAAGAGGGGATGCCTTCCGGGGCATCCCCAAGCTTAGGCGCTTGGGTATTCCTTGAGTATTACCTTGGGGTACCATGGGCATCCCCAAGCTTAGGTTCTTGCCACTCCTTATTCCCCTCATAATGATATCTCACCCAAAACTTGAAAACTTCAATCACACAAAACTTAACGGAATTCGTGAGATGGGTTAGTATGATAAAGAGCAAATCATTCACTTAGGTACTGTCAAATACAAGATCCATAATTTTTATCACACAATGTCTACTGTAAATTATCATTTCCGCAATTTATATCACTTAATATAAGCCATGGAAATGCTAAAACAAGCAAACTATGCAAACAAGGCAGATTCTGTCAAAAACAGAACAGTCTGTAATGATCTGAACAATGACCATACTTCTGCAACTCCAAAAATTCTGAAAAATTAGGACAACGTGGGAAATTTGTATATCAATCATGTGTAAAAAATTCAGAAGCTTTTGACTCTCTGGTGAATTTGTAAAAATTCTGCACTGGGCACCAAAGTTTCTGTTTTTGCACAGAATCAAGTCAACTATCAACCACACTATCCCGAAGGCATTACTTGGCACTTTATTGAAACAAAAGCTATAAAACATGATTACTACAGTAGCATAATCATGAGAACACACCAAAACAGTAGGGGTAAATATTGTGTTGTGCCCCAACAAGCGCTTTTCTTTAATGCCTTTTTAGCTAGGCATGACATTTTAATGATACTCTTCCAAGCCCAATTCCGATGATAATTTTATTCATACTCTAAAAGATATAAGTGAAGTTCATAGAGCATTATACAATTAATATATATTAACCAATAACCAAGCTCAAAATATATAAGTGAGGCACACGAAGCATTCTATAAAGCCATACTCAAAAGATTTAAGTGAAGCACAAAGACCATTCTACAAAGCCATACTCAAAAGATTTAAGTGAAGCGCATGAAGCATTCTATAAATTAATAAAGGATTATCTCATACTAGAAGGGTGCATAAAGGAAAATAAAAACACTAAAGACGCATATCATGTGAACAAAACAAAAACCGAGGTATACCGATAATTGTTGACGAATAAAGATTGGATGCCTTCCGGGGCATCCGCAAGCTTAGATGCTTGAATCTCCTTGAAGTATTTACTTGGGGTGCCTTGGGCATCCCCAATCTTGAACTCTTGTCTCTCCGTATTATTCTCATATCGATACCTCCTCGATCTTCGAACACTTCATCCACACGAAACTTAACAAAACCTTCGTGAGATCCGTTAGTATAGTAAAGCAAATCACTACCTTTACGTACTATTGTAAGCTCATTCGAATTTCATATTAGCATTATATCTACTGTATTCAAACTTCATCATGGTTCATACCCCCCGATACAACCCATAGATTCATCAAGATAAGTGAACAACACATAGAAAACAGAATCTGTCAAAAACAGGACGGTCTGTAGCAATCTGGAAACTTCGTATACTTCTTTAACTCCAAAAATTCTAAAAAATTAGCAAAAAATAAACAATTTGTATAGAAGTACTGTGACAAAATTTCAGAAACTTTTTACATTCCAGTAAAAAATGTAAATTCATGCACTACAGCCAAAGTTTCTGTTTTTGCACCGACATAGCAAACAAGCAATCTAATCATCCTAAAGACAAATCTTGGCACATTATTTTTATAATACAATGGATATATAAAAGGGGATAATTATTTTTGAGAAACTTCCATGAAAAATTATACACTATTTCCATTAGCATGAACACAAGTGTTCAAGGTCGACTCTCACTTCTCCAATGCATAACCTTCCAATCACTTCTCTTTTCGAAAAACTTTTGAGGCATAAGAGGCAAGTAATTTTTTTTATTTTTCATTATTTAATTTTTTTTGTTTGTTACACCCACAACTAAAGAAACAAAAGGGAAAACAAAATCTACTTATTGAAGAAAGCAAGCAAGCATACACGAGAATATCAACCCCACGCTATTGCTCCCCGGCAACGGCGCCAGAAAAGAGCTTGATAATCCCCAAGTGCAAGGAATCATCGTAGCAATTTCCAAAGGTGGAAGTGATAAGTATGGAGTGTCGAACCCACAAGGAGCTAAAGGTAAGATCAATATTCTCTCAAGTCCTATCTGCCACTGATACGACTCTACGTACACCGAACGTTTGCTTCCATCTAGAAACGAGAAATAAAACTACGTTGTGGGTATGAAGAGGATAGCTTTGCATGATATCAGAGAACTAAAATATAAAAATAGGTGCTGTTATCATAAAGTTAGAATATATTACAATATATTATAAATAGCAAGTGTGGAATAATGATGGGTCGGTGTGCGGAATTGTCCTAGGCAATTGTTAATAAGATCGGTAATCATTATTGCAATTTCATATGAGGGAGAGGCATAAGCTAACATACTTTCTCTACTTGGATCATATGCACTTATGATTGGAACTCTAGCAAGCATTCACAACTACTAAAGATCATTAAGGTAAAACCCAACCATAGCATTAAAGTATCAAGTCCCCTTTATCCCATACGCAACAACCCCCTTACTCGGGTTTAAGCTTCTGTCACTCTAGCAACCCACTATAAGGGAGTCATGAATGTATTGCAACACCCTACAGCGGGAATCCTTCACGTGTACGCCGCACGGAAGTGACCATAGGACAGCACCAAAATACAACATATAACTCAAACCAATCTAGATCATCAATCAACCCAAAAGACAAAAGAAATCTACTCAAAACATCATAGGATGGCAACACATCATTGGATCATAATATGTGGCATAAAGCACCATGTTCAAGTAGGGGATTACAGCGGGGTACGGGAGAGTGGACCGCTGAAAAGATATGAGGACGGTGATGAAGAAGGTGATGTTGATGAAGACGATCACCGTGGCGATGGTTCCCCCGGCGGCACTCCGGTGCCACCGAGAGAGAGGGGGAGAGAGTCTCCCCCTTGTGCTTCATCCTCCATGGCCTCCCCCCTAGATGGGGAGAGGTTCTCCCTCTGGTCCTTGGCCTCCATGGTGATGATGGCCCCTTCCGGCTTCCTCCTCCATGGACTCCGGTGATGATGGCCCCCTCCGGCAGGGTACCGGAGAGGGCCTAGATAGATTTTTTGTGGCTACAGAGACTTGCGGCGGCGGAACTTTCGATCTAGGGTTCTTTTCGGAGGTTTGGGTATTTATAGGAGTTTTTGGCGTCGGTCCCACATCAGGGGGGTTCCCGAGGCAGCGGCAAGCTAGGGGGGCGCGCCCTAGGGGGGGGGTGCCCCCCACCCTTGTGGCTGCCTCGGGACTCCTCTCCGGTATCTTTTCGCTCCAATATTTTTTTATATTTTCCAAAAATATTCTCTGTAAATTTTCAGCCCATTCCGAGAACTTTTATTTTTGCACAAAAAAGAACACCATGGTAGTTCTGTTAAAAACACCGTCAGTCCGGGTTAGTTCTAATCAAATCATACCAAAATCATATAAAATTATTGTAAACATGGCATGAAAACTTCATAAATTATAGATACGTTGGAGACGTATCAGGCCCCTGGCTTGTAATATAAAGCTTGTATGACTTAAATTTGTGTCTAGAGTTGTGTTGTGATATCTTCCCGTGAGTCCCTTTTCTTGATCGTACACATTTGCGTGTATGATTAGTGTACGGTCGAGTCGGGGGCGCCACAAGAACTATCCTGGGTTCCCTGAATACGATGGTAATACAATGGGGGAATAGAATGAAGAAGAAGAAGCTAAAGAATAGGCATCAGATGAGCCCGTTGATGATCTTGGTCGGGCCATTGCTGATGCAAAGAGAAACTGGGAAAGTGAAAAGGAGAAGTTGAAGTTGCAGCGCATGTTAGAGGATCACAAAAAATTGTTGTACCCAAATTGCGAAGATGACAAGAAAAAGCTGGGTACCACACTGGAATTGGTGCAATCGAAGGCAGAGAATGGTGTATTTGATAAGGGATTTGAAAAGTTGCTGAAAATGTTAAAGAAGATGCTTCCAAAGGACAACGAATTGCCGGACAGTGCATACGAAGCAAAGAAGGCTGTCTGCCCTCTAGGATTAGAGGTGCAGAAGATACATGCATGCCCTAATGACTGCATCCTCTACCGCGGTGAGGAGTACGAGAATTTGAATGCATGCCCAGTATGCGGTGCATTGCGCAATAAGATCAGCCGCAATGACCCTGGTGATGATGTTGAGGGTGAGCGCCCCAGGAAGATGATTCCTACCAAGGTGATGTGGTATGCTCCTATAATACCATGGTTGAAATGTTTGTTCCAAAACAAAGATCATGCCAAGTTGTTGCGATGGCACAAAGAACACCGTAAGAAAGACGGGAAGTTGAGAGTACCCACTGAAGGGTCGCAGTGGAGAAAATCGAGAGAAAGTGGCCGGGGTTTGCAGGTGATGCAAGGAACTTGTGGTTTGGTATAAGTGCATATGTCATCAATCCTTTTGGGGAGCAGAGTAGCAATCATAGCACCTGGCCTGTGACTCTATGTATCTACAACCTTCCTCCTTGGTTGTGCATGAAGCGGAAGTTCATTATGTTGCCAGTGCTCATCCAAGGCCCTAAGCAACCCGACAACGACATTGATGTGTACCTAAGGCCATTAGTTGAAGAACTTTTACAGCTGTGGGACATAAAAGGTGTGCATGTGTGGGATGAGCACAAAAAGCAGGAATTTGACCTACAAGCATTGTTGTTTGTAACCATCAATGATTGGCCTGCTCTTAGTAACCTTTCAGGAAAGACAAACAAGGGATACCACGCATGCACGCACTGTTTAGATGAGACCGAAAGTATATATTTGGATAAATGTAAGAAGAATGTGTACCTGGGACATCGTTGATTTCTTTCGATCAAGCATCTCTTAAGAAAGAAAGGCAAGCATTTCAAAGGTGAGGCAGATCACCGGAAGAAGCCTGACCACCGTACTGTTGATCATATACTTGATATGGTCAAGGATTTAAAAGTAATCTTTGGAAAGGGTCCTGGCGGACAATCTGTTCCGAATGACGCTGACGGACATGAACCCATGTGGAAGAAAAATCTATATTTTGGGAGCTACCCTATTGGAAAGTCCTAGAGGTCTGCTCTGCAATCGACGTGATGCACGTGATGAAGAATCTTTGCGTGAACCTGCTAGGCTTCTTCGGCGTGTATGGGAAGACAAAAGATACACCGAAGGCACAGGAGGACCAGCAACATATGCACGAAAAAGACGGCATGCATCCAAAGCAGTATCATGGTCGTGCCAGCTACGCTCTTACCAAAGAAGAGAAGGAAATCTTCTTTGAATGCCTGCTCAGTATGAAGGTCCCGTCTGGCTACTCATCGAATATAAAGGGAATAATAAATATGGCAAACAAAAAAAATTCCAAAACCTAAAGTCTCATGACTGCCACGTGATTATGACGCAATTGCTTCCAGTTGCATTGAGGGGGCTTCTACTAGAAAACGCTCGATTAGCCATTGTGAAGCTATGTGCATTCCTCAATGCAATATTTCAGAAGGTAATCGATCCAGAAATCCTACCAAGGTTACAGAATGATTTGGTGCAATGTCTTGTCAATTTCGAGTTGGTGTTCCCGCCATCCTTCTTCAATATCATGACGCATGTCCTAGTTCACCTAGTCGAAGAGATTACCATTCTGGATCCTGTATTTCTACACAATATGTTTCCCTTTGAGAGGTTCATGGGAGTCTTAAAGAAATATGTTCATAACCGTGCTAGGCCAGAAGGAAGCATCTCCAAGGGCCATGAAACAGAGGAGGTCATTGAGTTTTGTGTTGACTTTATTCCTGACCTTAAGCCGATTGGTGTTCCTAAATCGCGGCATGAGGGCAGACTGGGTGGAAAAGGCACGCTAGGACCGAAAGCAATAATATGTCAGGACAGGCATTCTTGGGCGCATGCACACTACACAGATCTATAAAATTCCACCTTGGTGGCTCCGTATATCGAGGAACACATGGATAGTGTACACTCCAAGAACCCGGAGCAGTCTGAGCCCTGGATTAAACGTACACACATGGCGACTTTCGGCGGTTGGTTGCAAACACGTCTCATGAATGACGAGAGTGTTGGAGAGGAGATGTACTTGTTGTCCAAGTCACCATCTTCTACTATATTGACTTTCAAAGGGTACGAGATTAATGGGAATACATTTTACACGATCGCCCAAGATAAAAAGAGCATCAACCAAAATAGTGGTGTCCGCTTGGATGCAACAAACACCAGTAGGGAAAAGGACACATATTATGGTTACATAGAGGAGATATGGGAACTTGACTATGGACGTGTAGGTCCCTTTGTTTCGGTGCAAATGGGTCAATCCCATAGGAGGCGGGGTAAAGCTTGACCTGCAGTACGGAATGACGACAGTGGATGTCAACAATCTTGGGTACACAGACGAACCATTCGTCCTAGCCAATGATGTGGCGCAGGTTTTCTATGTGCAGGATATGTCTACCAAACCGAGAAAAAGGAAAGATAAGGAAGCGAATACACCATACGGTGAGCCAAAGCGCCACATAGATCTTTCAGGGAAAAGAAACATCGTGGGAGTGGAGGACAAGATAGACATGTCAGAAGATTATGAAAAGTTTCATGAAATTCCTCCATTCACAGTGAAGACTGACTCAAGCATCCTGTTAAATGATGAAGATTGTCCATGGTTATGGCGCAAAGGGACACACGCGAAGAAAAAGTTTTATACCCCAAGATCCCACTCTGGGATGTGATCGGCTTCACCGTCATCACTTTCTTCTCTAGTGAGTAGCCGAGATAGGCCAGTTTGTACACGAAGTGCATCCAGTTTTTGCCGTAACCCTCTCACCTTTTTAGCACATGCTATGTGTGTGTAGTGATGATACCATGCCAAGTTTCAACCTTTTCAGAGTTCATTTGTAGTGCTTTTCAATTTCAGGGTCATTTAGCTCAAAAAAATCATTAAATGGATGAAAAATAGCAAATGAAGTTAGAAAGGGTTGAAATTTGAGGATCTGGCTTTGAATGGTGCATATTGAATGCACAAAAAGTCTGGAATTGAAATAAGTTTAAAAAAATGAAATGCCTTTGTAAAAGATGAGTTTTCGTCCGAAACCCTCATACTTCGTAGGAGATGGTATAGTTTGTACACGAAGTGCATCCAGTTTTTGTCGTAACCCTCTCAACTTTTTAGCACATGCTATGTGTGTGAAATAATGATACCATGCCAAGTTTCAACCTTTTCAGAGTTCATTTGTAGTGCTTTTCAATTTCAGGGTCATTTAGCTCAAAAAATCATTAAATGTATGAAAAATAGCAAATAAAGTTAGAAAGGGTTGAAATTTGAGGATGTGGCTTTGAATGGTGCATATTGAATGCACAAAAAGTCTGGAGTTGAAATAAGTTTAAAAAAATGAAATGCCTTTGTAACAGATGAGTTTTTGTTCGAAACCCTCATACTTCGTAGGAGATGGTATAGTTTGTACACCAAGTGCGTCCAGTTTTTGCCGTAACCCTCTCAACTTTTTAGCACATGCTATGTGTGTGAAATGATGATACCATGCCAAGTTTCAACCTTTTCAGAGTTCATTTGTAGTGCTTTTCAATTTCAGGGTCATTTAGCTCAAAAAATCATTAAAAGTATGAAAAATAGCAAATGAAGTTAGTAAGGGTTGAAATTTGAGGATGTGGCTTTGAATGGTGCATATTGAATGCACAAAAAGTATGGAGTTGAAATAAGTTTAAAAAAATGAAATGCCTTTGTAACAGATGAGTTTTTGTCTGAAACCCTCATACTTCGAAGGAGAAGGTACAGTTTGTACACGAAGTGCGTCCAGTATTTGCCGTAACCCTCTCAAATTTTTAGCACATGCTATGTGTGTGAAATGATGATACCATGCCAAGATTCAACCTTTTCAGAGTTCATTTGTAGTGCTTTTAAATTTCAGGGTCATTTAGCTCAAAAAAATCATTAAATAGATGAAAAATAGCAAATGAAGTTAGAAAGGGTTGAAATTTGAGGATGTGGCTTTGAATGGTGCATATTGAATGCACAAAAAGTCTGGAGTTGAAATAAGTTTTAAAAAATGAAATGTCTTTGTAACAGATGAGTTTTCGATTAAAACAGAATATGTTTTTGATTAAAACACCAATTTAAAATAACCTAAAGATTACCAAATTGAACATACTGATAAAACACACTAATACTAAATAGCAGGAAAAAGAATCACTAAAAAAATCTATTTTTAAATTAAAGTTATTCACAAACTAGTTATTCACACAAAGTTTAAAGAATTCAAATTTAAACTATTCAAATGTGAAAACTACTGGCACTAGCGAAAAGTTTATAATTTTATGACCTAAAGCAAAAAGATTTACTCAAAAACTCTAAATATTGCCTGTTAATTAGTAGAAACAAAAGTAAAAAAATAAAGCAAAAAACAAAAACAGAAAACATGATAAACACCACCACCAACTGGGACTAAAGGTCCTTCTCCCGCCCGCGCCAAAAACAGACCTTTAGTCCTGGTTGGTGGTGGCAACCGGGACAAAAGGGTTGGCCTTTAGTCCCGGTTGGTGCCACTAACAGGGACTAAAGGGTCTTTAGTCCCGGTGCATGGCACCAACCGGGACTAAAGACCTTTTTGTATTTAAACTGCCCCTTCTCCCTCCCCCAAATCCCACTCTTCCCTCGCCCGACCCCAAGTCTTTTCGTACTCTCTGTCGTCCGCTCCGTCGCCGGCCTCCACGCGACGCCGTCAGGATGCCCGACCGCGTCCTCGGCGTCAGCTCCTGCCGCCGGCCTCCACGCGCCACCCGAGGCTGCCGGCGCCGCTCTCCTCCACGCGCCCCGGCCGCCTCACACCTCGTTGACGCCTCCCATGCGCCCCACGCACCGTCGTCGCCCATACCTCCTCCGAGCCCGCGCCGGTGCCCCAAGTCCTCCCCCGCCCCGACGAGCCCGCGCCGCTCCTCCACGCCGCCCGGCCCCCACCCCGACGACCGAGCCGGCCCCCTCCCCGGGGTGAGCTCTCCGGCCATCATTTTTTCATTTTTGTTCATCTTTTTTTGTGTGTGTAGATGTATAGGAATTTTTGTATGTATGTATATGTAGATGAATGTTAGATGTATATGTAGAATGAGTAGGAATTTTTGTGTGTAGAGTTTATTAAATACGAGTTGCATAATAAAATGATGTATGTTAGATGGATTTTTGTTAGAATGATGTATTAGAATGATGGATGGATAAGTAGATGGATAAGTACCTAGATGGACAAGTGGATAGATGTGTTGTATTGATGTATATGTAGAATGATGTATGTGTGTGATGTCTCTGCGTCGTAGAGAGTTTTTCAAATTTGCCCATCTACTATAAAGTTGTAAAAATTTATTAAATATGAGTAGCATAATAAAATGATAATTATTGCATAGGAATTTTTTTCATAAGAATTTGTTCTCGATGTCGCTGATGCCCGGCCCGCATCCTCGTCGTCGACTCGGTGGCGATAACCTGCTTGAGAGGCACCATGTCCGGGACTGGGCTCCGCCGGGCTAGCACTGGGAGGTGCTACCTTCCAGGGACATGCAGCTTGGTGAGGAATCGGGCTCCCGTCGTCGACCCGGAGCTTCTTTGGTGACGGTCGCGTGGGCCACAATCGGTGCGGAGGCAGCCGGCCCCCGAGGAGGTGGTACGTCGTCGTGTCAGGGAGGAGGACGAGCACGTCCGTCGCTACATGGTTGCGTTGGACGTCAGGTTCTCCAATACCTGGCAGGTTCTTCAGGAATCTCACCCGAGCTATGATCCTGTGATGGTTCCTTCTCTTTGGGTGTCCACCGCCCGCGCCTCAGGAACCGTGATTCAACTGGATTATTCGATAATATTCGAGCTGTATTAGTGATGTTATATGATAATATTCGAGATGTATTAGTGATAATATTCGAGATGTATTCGATGATTCATTAACTGGATTATTCGAGATGTATTAGTGAATGCATTCTAATTTGAATACTAAATTTGCTTATTGATTACATTCTAATTTGCTTATTCAATTTGGCGGCTGGCTACTATGATTTAGTTTTTGCTTATTGAATGCATTTTAATTTGAATACTAAATTGTTTTATCTTTCTTCTGGATTAGTTAAGCTATGGACGGTAGCAGCAGAGACGACCATGATGGCGAGGATATCTTGTTCGACATGATACGCTCCCAAAACCCATAGATTGAACTAGCTGATGATGGCTCACAATATCTGAACGATTCCGGTGAGGGCATTGAGGAAGAACCAAGAGACGAAGGGCACACAAACATTGATGGCGAAGGAAATATTCTTCAATTAACAAAGTCCGGTGAGGTATATATATAAATATATATAAGGCCTCTAGTGATCATTACATGTATTAATTGATTTATATATATATATATATATATATATATATATATTAACGAATCTTTCTACTTTTAGCCCTCCGGATCGAGCAAATCTTCTACAAGGGTAGTACGAGGCCCGGCCAAAAAGTTGCCCGATGGCATAAAGTACAACATCGATGCAATCAAAGCAGATGGCGAACCGATTGCTCCTAAAAAGAATGCGGACAAATTTGTACGTCAATGCGGAGTTATTGTTAGGGACCAAATCCCGATCACCGTTCAAGAAAGATTGAGGAGTTAGTTTTGTCGATGAAAGGGCAAAAAATCTGCTTTGGGATACGGTCATGTCACATTTCACCCTACCAGAGGGTTTCATAGATCGTGAACAGGAGAAAGTCAAGAGTTTTGCTCTTAAGAAGATGGCCACACAATTCCAGACTTGGAAGAAAAGATTATGGGCCGACTATCTCAAGGCACAAAAGAAGACTCCAGAATTCACTGGACCACTCGAGAAGGTAAAAAATCACTAGGACTTATTTGTGGAGTTCAAGGAATCGGAAGCAGCTAAGGAACGGTCGAGGAAAAACAAGATAAATGCTGAGAAAAAAAAGTTTCACCATGTTCCGGGGCCAGGTGGCTACAAGACTGGGTTGCCTAAGTGGGAAGAATCTGAGGAAAAGATGATTGCTGCATGGGTCACTCCAAAAACAGTGAGTTGGCTCGACAGGAGCAGGACTTGGTTTTATGCGCATGGGGGAAAGTTGGACCCAAAGACAGGGGAGATTATTGAACAGGCAAATCTTAAAGAAGCCTCGGATGCTTTACTTGAAGAAATAGAAGAGGCTCGAACGGGGGCGTTCTAGCCCGAGAGAGAGAACGACGAGCTTACACGCGCCCTCAAGAATCCTGAACACCCGGGACAAACACGAGGCAAAGGCGTTGTTTCGTCGGTTGAGGGGTCTGCGGACTGGAACGACACTTACAGAAGCCGTGCGAGAAAGAAGAAGCAGGATGCAGATAGGCTTCAAAGGGTAGAATCAAAGAACGCGGAGTTGGAACGCGCTTCATGTGGCAGCAGGAGCAGATCGACACACTTAGCCAGCAAAGGGTGTCTCAGCGGCAGGAGCAACCAGGTCCAGCATTGGATAGCACCATCCCATCTATGCCGAAAAGCAGCGTGGGTTCCACGGGGGTCCCGGCCGATGATGCACTGCTGGCTCGCTACCCCGTGGATGATATCCAAGAGACGACAACTTGTGAACTGCACATGAAAATGAAGAACATATCCATGAAGGTGGCGGACGGCTGGGCTTTACCGAATGCACCTAGAGCAACCTTCCACGGCAATCCGATTCCACCTGGCTATGCTCGTGTCGGGGTGGATGAAATTCTGTCAGGATATGACTCACTAGAGCTTGACTTTCCTGGAGGTGAAGGGGAGCAGACACTGGGAGAAGTCATACGTGGTCTCATTGTATGGAGAAAGGAATGCATCGTGTTTCCAAACTTGGTGCCAAGGCCACCGACTCCTCCTCCAAGTCCGCCGCATCAGCCGACTCCAACCCACCCCGAGATGGAGCGCATCACGAGTCCACCATATCATCTCCGCCGCGTCAGCCGAATCCACCCAACCCCGAGACGGAGCCCAGCGCGAGTCCGCGATATCGATCTCTGCCGCTTGAGCCGACTCCAAAGCGGAAGAGAGCACCAAAGAAGAAACCAGAGCATCCTGCCAAAAAGAAGTTAGCTTATGATCTGACTGAGGAGAATAACAAAGCGATCGTGGATGCCGAAGTGAAGACCCATTTTGCACCGAAACCGCCCCCACCGCCGAAGGAGAAAATACCTGAGAAAGTCGTACAACACTTTGTGAATCTTGCTAAACCGGTTGTGAAGAAAAGGCGATCAGACTATGAACGCTCTATTAGTAAGTCATATCATCAACAAAAAAATCAGCAGTCGAGTGGTTCAGGTAGTAATAATAAATGCGGGAAAACTATTCCCCAGCTCGGGGAACAGGCAGTGCAATCAATCCCCCCGCTCAAGGTGAGTACCGATAGGGCGGTAACCGACGCTGATAGAGAGAGGGCTAGAGAGTTTGGTATCACTGTTGAACAACTCCTAGGCATGGAGGAAGTCCCCGCGGGGGATCCGAAGGAACTAGCATGGACATATGTCCCCGGGCATCCTTTGATCAGGCCTGGGGAGGAGAAGTTTCTATCAACGCAAATGTACAGATTGCATGAATGCTACCTGAGAGAAGTAAAGGCCGGGCGAGAGAGCCTCACGGTGAAAGTCAAGCCAGAACATTACTTCCATGAAAAAGATGTGTGGATTGAATTTTCAGAATTTTTTTAGTTATTCAATCAAGAAGCACTCGACAAATCTCTCGTCAGTTGCTATTTTCTGTAAGTGATTTCTTTCTGTAATTTAAGTCTCTAGCTCAGCTCGTTCATTGCCTGTAATTATCCTCACTATATGCTTTTGTGTGGTATTATGCAGAATGAAGATTTTTGAATTGAAAAGAGATGGAGTCTGTGGCCTTGGGTTCATTGACCCAAATACCGTTAATGAAAGTGTGTTAAAAGACCACCCCAAGACATAGAGAATAGCTTGCTAATATTTTTGAAGGAACTAAATACCAGACCAGAAATACTTTTGCCTTACAAATTCAAGTGAGTGTTACTGTCTTGTACTACAAATTCTATTTTTGATTACTCGATGTTAAGTGTAGTTGATGAGTTATGCATGCCCACTTATACAAACGTGTGCGCAGATTCCACTGGATCCTGCTAATCATTAGAGTTGATGATGGAACTGTTGAAGTACTGGACTCACTGAGTAAACCCCCTGAAGAATACATGAGCCTGTATTTGATGCTCGACAAGTAATTTCAATCATTATCGCACTATGTCGGCCTCTTTAGTTCATTTCCCTATATCAATTAATTAATATATAACTCCTTTATTCATTTTCTTTGCCGGGCAGGGTTTGGAAAAAGTTCATCAAAGAGATTGTCGGTGAATGGAAACCAGAGCTGAAATGGCGACGGTCCGAGGTAATTAAGTAGTACTAGCTACGTCCGCGCATCTCTTTAATTCTAGTTTCAATACCATTATCATGCTTGATTATTATCTAATTGAATTCGATTCTCGTAAAGTACATGAGGCAGGAAAAGGGGACCAATTTATGTGCATACTACGTTTGGCAGAACATTCGCTCTTTGACCGAAAGGAACAAAGATGCAAGAAATCTTTGGGTACGTAAACACTATTCATAATTTTTTTATCATTATCTAATATATATACACACAACTAATATATTCATATTGATCTCCTTCTTTAAAGATGGTGGAGATGCGGAATAGGCTCATACCAAAGGACCGCATACGAGCACTTCAAGAGAAAATAACGGGATTTTTGGTTGAGCAGGTCATATCTCCCGACGGAGAATACCATTACACCCCAGATCCATAATGATCTGCAAAATTTAGGAGAAATTGTATATACCAAATTGTATATATGTGTGTATGCATGGTCGTACGAGAAATTCTATGATATATGATTGGTTCTACGAGAAATTCTATTATATATGCATAATGTGTACAGTATGTAGTAGCATAAAATATGTTTGAAATGAAAAAGAATTAAATTTAAAACACAAAATGAAAAGAAAAAATAAAAAATAAATAATAAATCCCTAAACCCCTAAACCTTTTAGTCCTGGTTGGTGTCACCAACCGGGACTAAAGGTCCCCAGCCCCCGGCGCGCGCTACCTGCCATGTGGCAGGGATTTAGTCCCGGTTGGTGACACCAATCGGGACTAAAGGTCCCCAGCCCCCGGCGCGCGCGGCCGGCCACGTGGCAGGGATTTAGTCCCGGGTCGTGGCCAACCGGGACTAAAGGGGGGGGCCCTTTAGTCCCGATTTATTAGTCCCGGTTGGTGAACCGGGACTAAAGGCCCATCCCAACCGGGACTAAAGGCCTGTTTTCTACTAGTTATACGGGTTCGGCCTGTTTTTCTTGCCAGAACAGACTCCGTATCCTGGGCCTGGCCCGTAAAATGTTTACCGTGGCCCGGAAAAAGACCCTCTCCACCACTATTTATGCGGTTCCACCGCTCGGATACGGGTCAACCCCTATCCGCCTCTGCCGCCTCTCCGCCGCGATTCCCCTCCCCCTCCGCCACAATTTCTCGCCGCCGGCGAGCCTAAAAAAAAGCCCTAGCGACCCTTCTCGACCCATGGACGGCTACAGAAGTGGTGGGGATGACACGGAGCACCACCGCCGCCGCATCTCCGAAGCCGCACGCAAGCGGGGGGCGCGGAAGTGGCTCAACTATGGGAGTCGGCCGTCGCCGGCGTTCGAACGCTGCGAGCTCGACGAGTACGAGTGCGAGCTCGCGGTCCGCCGCCGCGCCTCCTCCAGCTCCTCTGCCGCGGGGAGCTCGTCCGCGGGCGCCTCGAGCTTGCGGCTCACTCCGGTCAAGAGAGAGCCGGAGGAGCTCGGGCCACTCGCCGTCAAGCTCGAGACCGACACGGACCCGCCGCGTCTAGGCGTCATCGGCCCCGAAGACTACCTCCCCCCGGGGCAGGAGGACCACCTCGAGCGCGCCATCATGGAGCGCTCGTGAGGGAGGAGGAGGAGGCCGACGCGCGCCGCCGCCACGAGCTCGAGATCGAGGAGATCTTCCTCGAGCAGGGTGTCGTGGCGTCGCAGGCGCACGCGTCCAAGGAGGCGGAACTGCGCGTCATGAAGGCCGAGCAGGCCAAGGTCTGGATCGACCTCGACTCCGACGAGGACTGAGCTCCTCCGGCTCCTCCACTGCGTCGTCGCCGCCGCACCCGTCGATTTTGGTAGCCTATGCTCAGGTACGCTGCACGCCCCGCAGATGCACCCCCCCCCCCCCCCCCCACCGCCTATGTAGTACTATGATGTAGTATGATGAACAACTATCTATGATGTAGTATGATGATCAACTATGTATGATGAAGTATGATGATCAACTATGTATGATGAATGGCGTTGTAAGTTTCTCCCGCGAATGTTTTTTTCAAATTTTATAGTTTCATATACGGGGTCTGATCTGCAGCGCACGAATTTGCCCCGCAAATCTGATCTGTAGCGAACAACGCGTTTTCCGGGTCCGACTTTTATGGGGTCTGCTAGAGATGCTCTAAGTATGGTAAACATCAGGAGATCACGAGTTTTTTTTTTTTAGTAAGCCCGAATAAGGCAAATAACCAGTTGTTGAAACTGGGACTTGAACCTCCTGATAGGCACACGCCCTACCGCTAGGTCAAGTGCATGATTGATGTATGACATTTATATGCAGCCTATTTGACCATTACTTGAATCGTTCAAATTCAAATATTTCAAATGGTATTAAAAATTTTCGGTGGTAACCGGTCTGTTACCGGAAATCCCGATAGGAAAAACCACCCTATTGCCAGGCACTCATGGAGTAGTAGTGGACTTGCTTTTCTTCTGGCGATGATATGATGATCTATCTGAAGATACTGTAGCTAGCAACGACCTCAGTGGTGCTGACAGCACATGTGGCCAGATATTCCAGACATTTGAGGTTCTCCATCCATCACTACAGCTCCCCACTATCCAAGGAAAATATTCTCTCGCCAAAACGACAACAGTTTACACAGAGGAGTGTCAATACCATGGCAATTATGCAGGTTATGTGCCCGATCCCACGAATGCTAGATCTTAGACTGGATTTGTGTTTATCTACAATGGTTAAACAATTCTTGGCCGTCATGTAAGTAGACCATGGTAGCCACATCTACTAACCACTCAGGGATAATTCCTTTGTATGAAGCCACCTGTGAATCTGCTTGGCCCATATCGATGACTAACCACATCAAGTCATCTGGACTCAATACTGTCAACACCCCCACAATTATATACGATGGTAATGCCGCTTGTGTTGCGCAAATGCTAATGGCTATGTTAAGAGTAATCTACAAAGCATATTGCTTCTAAAATTTTCTATCCTCATGAACTCCAGAGGAGTGGGGAAGTGAAGATCTTGCAAACTAAATCATGTGATAATCATGCTCACTGGTACTTCGACGTCACTATAGGTAGATTTTTTATTAGATTATAGGTGTGACCCATATAAACAACAATCCCTGGTTAATCTCTACGGCCCATGTAGGTGCATAACAAGTGCAGGAAAGTTTAGTACTACCTCATTAGTTGATGATAGTTGAGACCCCTTTATAAAGGTTGCTCTTCCACTTGCCAATGAGAGCTTGGGAAGAGGAGTTGCTCATTTGCGCTCTATCTTCGCCGCCCTCCAGCGCACATTTCGTGAATGAGCCGAGCCGAGTCGACATCTACTATTCCAATTAATTTTGGATTAATTACGAGTCGCTAATGGATGCGCAACCCTAGCCGTCATCTACTATTTCAAGTTATGTGCTTCCTCCGGCGATCCCATCGCAACGACCGCGTGCATGGCCGAACGGGAGAGCAGGCCTCCAGAACCCCATCATTTGAGATCCTACACCGCGAGAAGGGTGATAAGGTTTTTGGGAAGCATCTCGGCGCGACTGCTCCCGGTTCGTTCTCATTTTCATCCTCGGCTTCAACTACTTCCCCAACATTGACGCCAAGGTTGAATATGACACTGCCAAGGAGAAGGCTACGGACGAAACTATAGTCGATGCCGCCACCGCGGCCTTAGCTTGCCTGGCTAACCGGAGGGTATTATTCATTCATCTCCTTCTTACTCATTCATGTGCTAGCCGGATGTGCTGTGTTCATAGATGTCTCGATTCTATGCTTTGTCCAGGCTCACATGCTTAGATTTTGGTATGAACTTCATACCGGTTTTGTCATCTTCATGATTTACTTAGGGAATAAATCAATTGCTAATGTGCTAATATTTCAAACAATCCAAAAACCTTATTGTAGGCACTTTTCAATTCAAGGCTCTGCTGCAACATTGAAATCGGTCCCATTTACGGCGACACATAAAAAATAAAAAATAATAAAAAGGGTAGACGGATGAAAAAAATCAAAGATACGCACCTTGCTTTATTGGTATATATAGGTATAGATATAGATATAGATTTGATATTGTAGATGTTAATACATGTTTTATACACTTGGTCAAAGTTTGACTTCGGTATATTATTCTTAAATAAAAAAGGAGAGAGTTCCACATTGTTTGGTCGTCTAGTATCGATCGATCAATCTAAACCATCTAATCTGCCGGTTGGACGGGCAATATTTGCACACGTCCCTACTGTAAAAAAGGCCGTGACTTTTAACCTTTTGAATGCAAGGCCGTGACATTGTGTGAAAGTGACTCCACGCACTAACGCGGAGTCGTTGCCGTTGATGTCAACCGATTGCCCGTAGGTCAACGAGCATCCAGTCACGGAGTCACACGTCCGGCCGGCATCTCTGAAAGAAGGTCCCTTGCTACGTACTAGCCAGCCAGCGCACCGACCGAATTATTTCCAGCAGAAAAGAGACATCCTTGCTAGTGCGTGGAGTCACTTCAGGTAAAGCCACGGCCGTCGCACTCAGGACCTGACAGCGCACACAACCTACCTATAGGACAACTGACGTCTGGAGTGAATAACCCGGCTCCGGCGGCCGCCGTCCATAAATACACGCCCCACCGCACACACGGCCCCTCACACACAAGTCCGGCGAGCTTCTTTCTGGTAGTCCGGCGAGCTCCCACAACCGTAAGTCTCGCGGTGCGGGTGGCAAGGCAGCCCCATGGCCAGCCGCAACGTTAACGGCGCGTCGTGGTCCACGGGCCTTTGGGACTGCTGCGACGACGTCGGTGGCTGTAAGCTTAGCTTCCTCCCTCCTCCTCTGTCCAACAAGAGCAACGCTGCTACTGCTGCTATACATACGTACCTGTGATTAATAGAATAGCGCTGCGTGTATAGGGTCCAACGTGTTGGGCATTCGTTTGTCCAGATTTAATTTGCTCAACATTAAGACACGCTCTGGAGCATATTCAAATTGCTCAAAAAGAGACTAGAAACATATTGCTAAAGAAACCATTTGTTATGACCGGATTATATTATGGGACGAAGGGAGTAGAAACCATTTGTCATGACCGGCCTGCCTATGCTGGCTGCTGCATGCAGGCTTCCTGACCTGGTGCTTCCCGTGCATCACCTTTGGGAGGATCGCCGAGATCGTCGACGAAGGGGAGATACGTGAGTTTTCTTTCTTTCTATCTCTCTACTATAACTTCCTCTGTAAATTGTTATAAGACGTTTTAGATCACTAGAGAGATCGTACTAATTAATTTTTATTTCTACATTTTTGCGATAACTACTACTCCCTCCGTTCCATAATGTAGTGCCTATAGATTTTTGGTAAAGTCAAATCTTACAAACTTTGACCAAGTTTATGGAGAAAAACATTTACATTTAGAATGCCAAACATATATTATTAGATTCATCGTAAGATGTATTTTCATATTTTATATATTTGACATTGTATATATAAATAGTTTTCTCTATAAACTTGGTCAAAGTTTGTAAAATTTGACTTTATAAAAAATCTATAGGCACTACATTATGAAACGGAGGGAGTACTCTACTACTAGTTAATAACTGAGCGACCGAGAATTAACTTGTTGTGGTGTTGATATGCGTGCATGGATGGTGGCTGGCCGGGATGATCGCTCATCAGCATGCTGTGCAAGCGGGGCGCTGTACCTGCTGCTGTGCATGACCACGGGGGTGGGCACCGGACTCTACTCCTGCTTCTACCGGTACAAGCTGCGGACGGCGTACGGGCTCGCGGAGAAGCCCTGCGCCGACTGCTGCGTCCACTTCTTCTGCGGGGCTTGCGCGCTCTGCCAGGAGTACCGCGAGCTCAAGAACCGGGGCTTCCAGATGCGCTTGGGATGGCAAGCCAACGCGGAGAGGATGGGGAAGGGGACGACCGCCGCGCCCCAAGTGGACCCTGGGATGACTCGTTAAACAGTTGATGCCAGTGTGTCGGTGGTGTGCTTTCCTGCTGTAATAAGTCGTTTCTCCGTACGCCCCCTACAACCACCGTGTGCTGTATCTATATGTAACTTTCAACGGGATGTATCATATGCGTGTGTACAACTGAAGAAGTAGACACCCACTACTGTAAAAAAGATGTGTATCATTATTAGCGAGCGGAAATGGATCAACATCGACGGGTTTTCTGTCTTGTCAGCACGGAAACGTCGGTGGGTGATGATCGGCTGTCATCACTGACAGACATAGCTCTGGATAGTTTTTTTTTTAGTGAAATGTAAATGGAAAACGTCGAGCGTTCGGCCGGTCGCGCCGCGCAACGTAGCCACCTGCAGAGCTGGGGCCACAGGCAGTCCACGTCTTTTGTGTTTCATCCTTATCTCTTCACGCTCTCCAGCACAACCACTCGTTTTTACACCGTAGCCTCCTCACATCTCGTCTTCTTCCTCGCAACGAGCGAGATTTCCTCTGTTCCTCCACCATCCTCTGGCCTGTGAGAACCATGCCACTACTGCCCCACTGTATCTCGTCCCTCAACGCCGGTGAGGTCGCATCAGGAGGTGCTCCGCCTCCAGCGGCCGAGTTGCGATGAGCTTCTCCGGCGCCGGATGGCAGCTTCGATTAAAGCTGCAACTGTCTGCGTCCGGTGCTAGAACCAGCGAGTTCCGGTGCTACCACCGGCTGCAGCGATGCTGGAACCAGCACGACGGTGAGCTGGAACCAACACGACGGCGAGCTGCAACCGGCTGCGTCAGGTGCTGGAACCAGCGATCTCCAGTGCTGCTACCGGCTTGTCGGGTGCTGGAACTAGCACGACGGCGAGCTGCAACCGGCGGCGGTGCTGCTACAAGCGCTCGGACGCACAACTACGAGCAACGAGGCGGAATGCTACTAGCAGCAAGATGAAATCCAGGAACCATCATGGCGGAATGCTACTACCGGTGTCATTTTTTGCTGGAACCAGAGAAAGCAGGGGCTTCAACCGATATGCGTTGGAGCTGCAACCAGTACTGAAAAATGCTACGACCGGCAACGAAGATAGTTACAACCTGCTTTGAAAAAAGCTTCAACTAGATACGATGTAACTGGAGGTCAGCAACCGCGCAGCCGCAAAATGCTGCAACCGGCGGCGAGAAAGCTACAACCGGCTTATGAAAAAGCTTAAAACAGAGAACGGCTAGCTAACAATGGCGAGCGGCGACGACGGAGCTGCGTGGTGGTGCACCGGGTGCTGCGACAGGCACGTGGCGAGCTATGACGCCGGCTGGCGGCGATTCTGGAACCCGCACCCGGCGGTGCTGCAACCAGGGGATGGAAGACACGTCGAGCTGCAAAGGCATGCGGCGCTAAGGACGGATTTCTTTTTACAGGCTCGGCGGAGCTGCATCCGGCGAGCTGCGACGGCGAGCGGCCCCTGTGCTGCGACGGCGAGCCGGCACGGAGCTGCATCCAGCGAGCTTCGCCGTCGCAGTGGAGTGGCGTCATAGAGCTTCAAGCGAGATGGCGCGGGTGCTAGAGAGCAAGCATCGGGATGAAGAAGAGGACGTGTGCGGAGGGGGTAGCTGGCAAATCGTGCGGTCACGGGCGTGTATATCGTACGGCTGCGTAGCGTTGGGCCGGTCGACCAGCGCCTATCACTGCCCAATGTAAATAGCATCCATATCGTGCGGTAAAATAGAGATGTCCTGATGACTCGTCCCGAAATTAGGTGGTCCTCGCCCGACGCGACTCGGCGGTGGCTACCCATCGGGGCTGCGCCCGCCGTTCCGGCCGGCGGCCTCCTACCCTCCGCGGCCGCATGGAGGAGGGGAAGACCAGAGAACCACGCTCGATGACGCTGTAGACGGGGACCCTATAGGGATCGGTGACATCAGGAGAAGGATGAAGGCCACGATCCGATCTTGGGCAATCGAGGCAGCCAGCGAGGGTAAGGATCGAAAGGGTTTCCAGAGAGGAGCGGGATCGACGCAACTCGCAGATAATGGATCGTATGAGGGTTAAGATGGATCAGATCAGGATGACTCTCGAAGGTGATCCGGGTGTTTGGAATTCTGTGGAAGAAGAGGAAATAATTGGGACTGAATCAAGGGATCAACCGCTATGTGAAATCGTAGAGATCGGGGCAGCGCCTGGCAGCGATTTTTCAACAAAGAAAGGTGATCGTGATGCATGTCTTGCTTGGGGAAATCCTCTCGGGGCAACCCTGACGTATGAAGAGTAAGGTGATTAGCAGAATTCAGCAACTGGCGATCTTGGCGCAAAGTTGGATCGGCAGAAAACGGTGGTCGGTGAGTTGCAGTAGTGCATGCTTCTCCCCATGGGGCAGCTGAAGAGAAAGTGGTAGATGTGCAGCAACTCGGTGGTGATCTGAATTTGAGTCAAAGTGTTATGGGGTACCATAGGAAGAAAGTTTGGATCAGTAAAACCCCAACCGGGGGAACCACCTGACAGAGGAAAGAAAATCAGAATAGTTTCGCAAGGGAAGAAAATAGCAGGTTGGGTTGATGTGCAGCAGCAAGTAAGCAGGCAAGGAACAAGTATTTTAAGTTGGAATTGCAGGGGAATTGGGCAGCCCCAGACTGTCCAAGAACTCTTGTGCCTTGTGCGCAAATACCGTCCGCTGATCGTGCTCTTATCGGAGACACGACAATGCGAGGAGAGAGTAAAAAACCTTAGGTGGTGGATTGGACTTAAACATTGATTCACACATGATGGCAAAGGCAAAGGGACCGGCATAGCATTGTTCTGGGATGAAAGCATTGAAATAAAAAGACTCTCAGTTGGGCCGCGGTACATTGATGTCATAGTTCGTGATGATCCCTGTGGCCCGAAGTGGCGGGGCACGTTTGTGTATGGTGAGCCAAAAAGCCAACATAGACATCACATCTGGAACCTTCTTAGAAGAATAAAACATAATGCAGATGAGCCATGGTTGATGATATGTGATTTCAACGAGACCATGTGGCAGCACGAGCACTTCTCTTCTGCTCGAAGGTCTGAAAGGACGATGGAAAATTTCAGAGAAGTTCTTTCTTGGTGTGATTTACATGATTTGGGTTTTAATGGTCCAACATGGACATATGATAACAAGCAGGAGGGAAGGAAGAATGTGAAAGTGAGGCTTGATAGGGCAGTTGCGTCCCGGGCTTGGAGTGACTTGTTTAAATCTAATAGTCTGACTCATGTGTGCTCTACACGGTCTGATCACTTCTCAGTTTGGCTGCAATATAGAAGAGGGCAGATTGCTCAGCGCAACGCAAAAGCTTTCAGGTACGAGCAGACGTTGGAGAGGGAACTTTCGCTTCAGATAACTATTGAAGAATCCTGGGGGAGCGATCAACGAGCTAGTTCACTGGGCGACATCGGCTCAAAGCTTGGTGAAATGCAGAAAGATCTTTCGGCCTGGAGCAAAGGAAAGTTTCGTTCGGTGGTCAGGAATACAATCGGCTGAGCAGGAAAATTAGCCGCATTTTCAATGATCCTCCATCTGCTAACCGCAAGAGAAGGCTTGGGATGGCATCTACCGAGCTGGATGAGCTGCTGCTGAGAGAAGAGCTCATGTGGAAACAAAGGTCTAGAGTTACTTGGCTGGAGGAAGGAGATAAAAACACGAAATATTTTCATCGCAAGGCCAGATGGAGACAGAAGAAAAATAATATTAGTAAGCTCAAGAATGACGATGGGGGTCAGGATGGAGAGTAAGGAGGAAATGCAAGTTTTGGCAAACAGTTATTTTAAGAGTCTATATGAAGCTGATGGGGATGTTGTCCCTAATGAATTATTTGATATGCTGCCGGAACAGATAAATGATGATATGAATGAGCTGCCTGTAAGAGATTTCTCAGAGAAAGAGATAAGTGACGCTCTATTCCAGATCGGGCCCCTCAAAGCGCCGGGTCCTGATTGATTCCCGGTGCGTTTCTTTCAGAAAAATTGGGCAACTATCAAAATTGAGGTGGTCCAGGCTGTAAGGGAATTTTTTGCTACCGGAGTGATGCCTGATGGAGTAAACGACATGGTAATCGTTTTAATTCCCAAAGGCAAAGACCCCCAGTAACTGAAGGATTACAGGCCCATTAGTCTCTGCAATGTTGTATACAAGATTGTCTCCAAGTGCCTAGTGAACCGCTTGAGGCCATTTTTGGATGAAATTATCTCGGAGACCCAGAGTGCTTTTATTCAGGGAAGAATGATAACGGGCGATGCTACTATTGCGTTTGAATGTTTCCACAAAATTAATCAAGCAATAAGCGCAAGCAATACTCACTGTCCTTACTAACTTGATCTTGTCAAGCCCTATGACAGGGTTGACTGGTCATTCCTGGAGGGGGCTCTCTCAAAATATGGTTCCAGCCCGAAATGGATTGAACTGTGTGAAATCTGTCAGGTATTCAGTGAAGTTGAATGGTCAGCTACTGGAACCTTTCAAGCCCTCGAGAGGGTTAAGACAAGGGGACCCATTGTGCCCATATTATTCCTCTTGGTTGCAGATGGGCTGGTCGGAATCTTGAGTAAACAAGTTCAGAATAACCAGATCACCCCGATCAAAATTGCTCGCAACAGTCGAGGTATCTCTAATTTACACTTTGGAGATGATAGTGCCCTTTTGTTCAAAGCCACAGGAGATGAGGCAAGGGTGGTAAAGAGTACGCTATACTTATTTCAGAGGTGTACGGGACAACTCCTTAGTCCCTCGAAATGCTCCTTGTTATTTAGTGACCAGTGCCCGGACACCGTTCAGAAGGAGATCAAGGATACTCTTGAGGTGGTTGCATCTACCTTTGAGAGTAAATATCTGGGTTTACCAACACCGGAAGGGAGAATGAAGGACTCAGAGTTTCAGCCGATCATGGAAAGATTCACAAAAAGATGTATCGATTGGTCCGAGAAGTACATGGCCCATGATGCAAAAGAAGTGCTAGTCAAGTCAGTTGTCCAAGCCTTGCCCATGTACTCCATGGGAGTGTTCAAAATGTCCTTGAATTTCTGCGAGAAGTATGAAATTGTTAATCCATGACATTTGGTGGGGCGACGAGGAGGGTCACCATAATGTGCATTGGCTCTCTTGGGATCAAATGATCAAACCAAAGAGAGTAGGTGGTCTTGGATTTCGAGATATGCATCTCTTTAATCAAGCTCTCCTAGCGAGACAAGGATGGAGAATTATTCAGAAACCTGATAGCCTGTGTGCTAGTGTTGAAATCAAAGTATTATCCCCACGACGATATTTTGGATACGGTCTTTGCAGCGGATGCCTCACTAGTTTCGAGAGGTATTCAATTTGGTTTGGAGCTTCTTAAAGAAGGCATTATTTTGAGGGTTGGGGATGGTCGCAAAATCCAAATTCATTAGGAATTCGAGGCTGAGATGGGTTAACCAGTTAATTGACCAGGATGTTAATGAGTGGAATTATGACCTGGTCCATCAGATCTTTCTAGCCTATGATGTCGAGGAGATTTGCCGGATTAAATTGCCTTCTAGACCGGTGGAGGACTGTATTTCCTGGCATTTTGAAAAGTCGGGGTGCTTCTCTGTTAAGAGTGCTTACAAACTAGCTACTGTGCTCAAGGCCAAAAATAAGGCTCCGGCATCTAGCTCCTCATGTGTTGCTAATAATAGAAGTATCTGGGATATAATCTGGAAATCAAAAGTACGAGAGAAGGTCAAAGTGTTTGGCTGGAGGGGGGCCACAAGGTCGCTGGCCACTATTGCAGAACAGGTTAGCAGTGGCGGGCATTGCTATGGAGGGCGCCGGCCACTCACCTCCCGCCACTGCTAATAGGTCACCACTGGCGGGCAGGGCTCCCGCCACTGGTAGCACATTTGTAGTGGCAGGCTGTACTTCCTACCCGCCACAGGTCTGACAGGTACCACTGGCGGGCAACCCTTTCCGCCCGCGACAGTCTTATGTCACAGCAGTGGCTAGCCTTTATTTACGCCCGTCACTGGTGGCAATCCAGGCCGAATGGAGAAACGCTGCCACGACAGCTTTTTCTTGCTGCCGTGGCAGCGTTTTAATCCTGCCATTGCAGCATTTTGCACCTGATCATCACATTGCATTGCATTACATATATAAATTGTTGTCTCAACATCCAAACATTCATCCATACATATCGAAACTGCATGACACATTAATCGTACATAGCGGGCCGCCTGCTCCGGAACTAGAGATCCGGCCCCCCGAAGAGCCCATTTAACTACCACACCCAGCGTGGGTATGGTGGTTGGACTCAGACCCGGCTACATCCGCAACCTCTCATCCGCGGTCGCCTCCTTTAAGATGCACACTGCGAGGTCACTGAACCGCCTCTCTGCTATCTTCTGCATCACCGGGAGCCCACACCGGGATGCTAGAACACTTCTGACCCAAGCTAGCATCGCCTCCTTGAGCTGCTCTGCCCGATGCCTGTCCCGTGTCCACTGGTACATCTGCTCCATGTCCGCCGTAGAGACCCCCTCCCACAATTCTCGCGATCCCATCTGTCATTGTTAGCACATAGCAAAATTCAATATATATAGACACACACACATATACACATCACGACATTACATTGAGAACACAATAAGTACGGATATTAGTCGAGCAAACAAAAGATCACAAGGAAATTAATAGAGAAGTGCAGGGCAACGAGCATTGTGTCATGACATAATTAATAGTTTGACAAGTTCTTCGAAAGGAGCCTATATATTAGGGACGTCGGCAATCGATGAGAACAAGTCTGCGACGGTGTCCTTCATATGATTGGTGTTTCAATCTAGCATCTCGTTCGCCCTCCATTTTGCCTCACAGTGGAACATCTCCCCCCCTCCCTGTCGACCTCCATCTTGATGATATTGGCCAACACTTTCTGGAGGCGCATATGCTTTCTCCAAAAGTGAGCGAGCTCATTGTCCATCTCCTTCTCTTCGGACCACTTGGTCATGAGTGCACGAGTTTTCAAAAGTGATGCTGCACGCACATAGTCATCCATGAGGGTCATGGAATAGTAGCTAGACTTGTGGGAGCTTTCGCCTCTCAGTTCTTGCCGGCAACAGAAGCTGGTGTGGAATTTGAAGGATGAATGCGATGTGAGGTCTTTTCTGCACTTATGATACATCAAGAGAGCAACATTCAGATCTTTCTTCAGTTCGTTCCAGGGATATTTAGGGTCTCTCTTCGAATAAAAGAAATAAGCCAGGCCCTCCTTCAGCAATAGTGCGATTACGATTCAGTGTTGGTTGTTGCGCAAAACAATTGAACAAAGTAACATGCATGAGATCGAAACCGAAGAAGTCAGGTATATGTGCAAGCATAAAGGAGTGAATGACTTAAGTTTCGAAGTATGGCACGACATATTGGTCCTTGTGTTGATGTTTCGCAAGCATGCACTTGTAGAGGTACTCCACGATGATTTCCTATATGACGCCCCCATTCATAATCGTGCACTAATCATACACGCAGCATGCACGATCACGAATGATGACTCCATGGTAATATCACAACACAACTCTAGATACAAATTTAAACATAAATCTTTATATTACAAACCAGGGTCACGAGGACCCATAATACATCAGTCGAAAGCCGACTGGTCTGGGTACAGACAAGTTAAACAAGTTTTGCCTTAAGACGACTGAGCATAACAGCGACACTAGACCGAAAAGGCGCAGGCCTCCTGCCTGGGACCTCCGAACTACTCGTCGGTGACGTCGTACTCCAGATAGTAGCCAGCGTCAGTATCACCTGTATCCACGGTGCTACCATCTGAATGCAGCAACTGGGTGTAGAAAAAAGAGTAGCAAAGCAACAGTGAGTACTCATCCAAAGTAATCGCAAGACTTACATCAGATCTATACTACATATGCATCGGTATCAAAGGAAAGGGGCTATATCTTTGGACTATACTGTAGAAATGCCAGAATAAGGGAGAGAAGCTCAACTTAACAAAGACTAGCAGCATCTTGCAGCAATAGAAGAGAGTAGCGTAATTGATACCAACTTGTACCTACATATTACAACAACATACCCTGAGATCCTCCCTTGACTCCCTGCGAGAAAGCGATCGTCGGGTATTCCTATCTATTATCTTGGTGTATTTTAATAAGTATCCGGTTTAAGTTGTAAAGCTCATGATACATTTCCAAGTCGTCTTGTTACCGTGGACACGGCTATTTGAATAGTTTTGTCTTCCTTGTAGGGGTGCACAACATAGCCCGATACGCTCGATTACCCTATGGCTGGACACACTTTTCCGCGGGCCTGCCCGGCCTCAGGCAATCGGCACGCCGAATTCCTACCTCAGCTCTCCAAAGAGGTCATCCGCCGGTCTACATCCTAAGCACAAAGGGGTCTTCGGCCGCTCGCCCTAAGCGCTCCAGCACGTTGCGTGGATGGCCGGGACTAAGCCCACCTCTGAATATGCAGCAGGCAGAATCCGCTCACCCGGGCGCGTGCCGCATCTGTGAACTGTGACATCTGGGTAGGTTTCGGGAGGAACTGACGACGCCGAGGGCCCCATAACCATTATCCCGCGCGGCGGTTAGTGCGTGTATGCCAGTGGCAGTCTCAAATCAAATACCCAGAACTCGTTAGCGTGTTATTGTTAAGTAACCGCAGATGACGGCTAGGGCCCAGGCCCACCTCTCTCCTGGATGGTCTCCACCTGCCCTGTCGTTCCGCCATAATAAATCACTCGCGGGTACTCTCCGAGCCGACCCGACTTTAGAATAAACATGTATAGTGTAACAGTATAAAGTATATCTGTGATCATCGCCCAGAGGGATCATGACCCGATAATACAGCATGGCAAACGGACAAGGGTGTAGGGCCACTGATGGGACTCAAGCATATCTAAACTAAGCATAATAGGATAACAGGTAAAGTATCAACATCGATAACAACATCAGGCTATGCATCAGGATACGATCTACCGATAAAACATCAACCGTATCAATACTCTAATGCAAGATGTAGAGCGATAGAAAGGGCGATATCGGAATGATTAAGGGGGTTTGCTTGCCTGGTTGCTCTGCAGACAAGACGGGATCCTCGGAAGTGTAGCCGTAGTCATACCCGGGATCTATGTCGATCTCGGGGTCTACCAGAAAAGAAGCAACGTAGGGGAAACAGATAAACAACGGGCAATCAAAATGCAACACAACAGGCATGGCATGGCAATTGTGATGGTGAGTTGCTATAATGCATTACTAAGCATTTTAATTGAAGTGGGATATTTTTCTTCCCGGCTCCAAATATTATTTCTTATATTGATCTGGATGCAAATGTTCAGGGTTCATTATGATAACGATGTTTCTCATGCATGATAATGACATATTTGGATTCGTTATATTTTTCTGATCATTTTTCATATATAAATTGTTTTCATCCGAGTTACCATTTATTTTATAAGATTTTTCAAAGTTTTAATGATTTTCTAGAATTTTCTGGATTTATTTAATAATTCAAATTAAAACAGAAAATACCTTTTATACCCACTATGGACTTGTCACAGTGGATGACAGGTGGGGCCACTGCTCAGTCAGCGGCCCTGTCAGCAGTCAACAGGGTTGACTGTTGACTAGGTCAAACTAACCAGTGGGCCCCAGGTGTCATAGACTCAGTTTTAAACAGAGTTGCGGTGCAACGGGAAAAAAGTTAACATATACACCTATCTCAATAATACACAAAACCAAATGAAACAGCTAGTTTGTTTTTTTCCAGACATGAAAGGTGTAAAGCAAAAGAGAGAAGAAACACATAAAAGTGATTACATAAGACAATAAAAATCTTGTATACTTTGTTGATCGTCCATGCATATATGCTTCTATTGTGTTTATGCTACCCATGAAGTCCTTGTCGTATAGATGTACTAACTTCTTCTTCTGTTGCGACATATGCAGGGTTCTCCATCGCAATTGATTCTTTGCATGGTGTATTGTGCTTCAATTCATGGTTAGCTGCAATTTCCCCTATTCTAGTTTTCTTTTGCTCTGACTGCATATTTGCATATTTCTGCCTTTCTCGTGCGCATTTTTTTGTCTTTTGTGCTAGCTCCATATTTGCATATTTCTTCCTCCCTTGTGTGTATTTTTTTTGCAACTGAGTTGAGTCTTTAATTGTTTTGTTTTGATGATAGGCTTCACGTCGCTTTTTCAGTTTTTCTTCATTGCTCATCCGTGCATACCGCTCTCTATCTCTTTTACTTCTTCGTCCCTTGGCATTCAGGACCGGAGATAACGACCCAAATTGTTTGGCTGCATGAGAGTTGTCTATATTGTATGAACCTATTATGTTTATCAAAAAGAAGAAACTGATTAGATTTTGCACCATAAATAGAACATATGTAACTACTTATAAGTTACTTTAATTGCATTGGACATAAGCATTAGAATATATGTGTTGTTTCTACAGTAATGTTATACTTCAGCTCCACGCGGTTCCTTTTAAAAGTTGTGTAGCCATTTTGCCTTGCAGGTATAAAGTTGATATTAGCCAACTTTGATATTCTCTTTTTGTCCTCTTTGGGTGATTATTACTAAAGCAAGGTAAGACTCTCATATATAGAATCAACAAGTTTTCTCTTACCTATCACTTAAATGTTATGACCGCAGTTTGTTAGTAAGTTAGATGTTTTACATTACTGTCTTAAACCAAGATAGTGCTCGTATTATAATCATGATGGTAGGATATTGCAATGTCGTAATTACCTTTCCGAGCTATTTTAATAAAGTAAGATACTTTTGTTTACAGTATTCTTTTTTTAGATAATATTTTTTGTAGTGTGGTATCCCTAAACAAAGTTTCAAATAAGCAAGTCAACCAATGTCGGTAGATTAAAAACGTCCAGCACCAAACCTAGCACTTTTTTTCTTGAAGACTTTCCAATACGTGGACATAAACGCCGCATGTGCATGCTTTCCATAGCCGGCACGTCATATACTCCAAAAAAAAAAAAAAAAAACCGGCACGTCATGACGGACCTTTCTTGAGAGTTCCGGAACAAATTTTCCAAACCTGACACGTACGTGCAACATAATTTGGTTCATGGATGCGTGGGTCATCAGGCTAACGCGGCCTGCCATGTTTCCACCCATTAAAATTCAGCTCCGCTTCAAAAAACACAAGCCAAACGGGGTAGCTTCACGATATGCCGCTCCACAAAAAAAATAGAATATGGGGTACAACTCCCGGTTTACGTGCAACATAATTTGGTTCATGGATGCGTGGGTCATCAGGCTAACGCGGCCTGCCTTGTTTCCACCCATTAAAATTCAGCTCCGCTTCAAAAAACACAAGCCAAACAGGGTAGCTTCACGATATGCCGTTCCACAAAAAAAATAGAATATGGGGTACAACTCCCGGTTTTTTATGAAGTTCTAGAAGCTGGAGTTGGAGGGAAATTACCCAAACACGACAAAAAGAGGAAGTAGGAGGAGACAAATGAGTCTAAAAAAAAAAAACAAAATAAAAAAAACACAAAAAACACCACCACAAAAACCAAAAACACAACCCCCCCCCCCCCCACACCCCCCAACCCCCCCCCCCCCACCACATCCCCTTCCCACCCCCCCCCCCCCCCCCCCTCGTCCTTAACCTCTCCTTATATATCGCCCCCTTAATTAGTCTCTTTCCCATTATAATTCCACAATTTTCTCACGACGGATCCACTCCTTCCCGAGTCTCTAGGCGGCTTATTGATATTAACTGGTAGATGTATATAAATCAATGAGATTTTGTGTAAGGGGGCGATGTGGGATAATGTAAAACAAAAGAACCCTCTGTTGTAACTAATGCCGGCTTGGTCGTGGGTTCGACTCTGAACAGCGCACTTTTGTTTTACGCGTCATGGCCCACACGTCATGGCCCGGAGGCCGTTTAAACGTGCGGCTCGCGCTGGGCGCACGCCGGCGACCACAGGCGCGGCGGCGATGGCCAGAAGCGGCTTACAGGCGGCTGTTTGGGCTGGACCTTGTCCTACGGAACAGCCGCAGCGCCGTGCGTCTACTGGGGGCAGTGGTGGGAGTTGAGGTGGCCGGCATCGATGGCAACAACGACGACCGAGCGGTGGCGATGGCAGCGCTCACCGAAAGCGAGCCATGGTGGACGAACTAAAGCGAGGGAAGAGGGGAAATAGAGTGGGGCTCACAGCAATCTCGATGCGATGGTCCGTGCAGCTGGGGAGGCACCGGAACGGCGGCAACGGGGAATAGACGACGGTGGCCGTGGCGGAGGGGATCGACGCCAGCGTCGTCGATGCAGCGTCTCGCCCTTGATCCAGCAGCGAAGACGAAGGAGACGGCGATGACGGAGCTACTGGAGAACGTCTTGAAGCTTGGGGCGGCCAGAGGCTACGGCATTGACGAGGCGGCGGCGACCATGAGCTCGAGTGCGAGCTCGATCCAAACAAGAGGGAAAGAGACGGAGGCGAGTAGGGCTAGGGTTTCACTAGTAGAAAAAGGCCCATTTGTCCCGGTTCTCGAACCGGGACTAAAGGGTCGGGACTAAAGCCCAGTACCTTTAGTCCCGGTTCGCCTACGAACCGGGACAGATAGGGCTCCACGTGGCCGCTGCGGCGAGCCCAGGCAGGAGGGCCTTTAGTCCCGGTTGGTAACACCAACCGGGACCAAAGAGCATCCACGCGTCAGCAACTCAGGAGCTGGGGTTTTTGTTTTTTTTTTGAAAGGGGGGGGTTTAGGGGTTTTGTAGGGTTAATTTAGGGGTTTCATATATTGTGTTAGCTAGCTAATTGAGAGAAGTGTCCTCTCTTATCTCCGTGCTTGGTCGACGCTACGTACTATACGTATAGAGAGGACTCGACACGCTAGCTAGTAAGCAAATGAAGCAAACCATTAAGTACACAAGATCGTCATGAACATATACAGAGAGAAGTGATCGACCTCCTCCTTCTCCGAGAGATTGGTCGAACAACAAGTTTTCGTATATCTATCCGACGCTACTAGCTACATATATACAATATAAGATCTCTTACAATCCCTAACATCTGATGTCAAGTTTCACATGGTATTCTCCGGCTGGATTGATGACGTGGTCAAGAAAGAATCCCGCCAATTCCTCTTGAATTGCTTTTATGCGATCTTGTGGTAGGAGTTCATCCCGCAGCTGCCAAATCTAATTTGAAGAAGGGGTCAATACATATATATGAATGAAACTCAACACAAATGATGATAATAAAATAAAATTGTGAATATTATTGCTTACGCACTTCATATTGTTTTTCAGAGTAGCCCCGCTTAGAGGTCGTCGCGTTGTAGATGTACTCGCAAATGTAGTATCCATAAAAATTATTCCCGGCTTCCTGCCACAACCACTTTACGAGAAATAGAGGTCAATCAAACTGATAATCAAGCATTATAAATGGTATTGATGAAACCAGCTAGAATCAATGGGAGATGCGCGGAACTAGCTAGTAGTACTTACTTTCGGGTGTGTAAATCGCAGCTCCCCCGGCAGTCCCGGAGCTTCTGCGGTGAACACTTTCCAAACCCTGCGAGACAAAGAAAATAATTACTTGATATCAGGAAATGAACAAAGTTGCCGATATGGTGCGATAATGATCGATTGAACTTACTTCTGTAGCATTTCAGTCATGGCCGCATACTCCTTGGGATCTTTTCGTCTTGAGTCTAAGACGGTTACTAGTCCCTGCTCAAGCTTAATCTCTAGGAGAATAAAGTGGAAGCTGCCCACGCATGCATAACTCATCAATTACATGACTATAACCTCGAGTAATAAGGGAAACCGAATATGCAGAAGACAGTAACACTCACTTGAAGTTGTAAGGAAAGAGTATTTTATCTTTGTTTTGATTTTTAAGCAACGATTGTAGCAAGTTGGCCTCGGTTTCTTTCGGATTATATTCAATCGTCCAAGCATCTATGAGATTTGTGTTAATGAACCGAATATCATAGATTTGTGCATTTCTGCATTCTACGATCTTCAATCTGCATAATATAGTGAGGATAATTATATATACATGCAATGAAAGAGCTGAGCGATATATAGAGACTTAATTACAGAAGTATAGTACTTACAGACAGTAGCAAGTGATGATTATTTTATCGAGGTCCTTTTGATTGAAAAACTGGAAGAACTCGTCAAATGGAACAGACAACAGATCAATTCCAACGAGGTCGTGCTCCTCTTTAACTCTCAGCGTCAAAATATCCTTTCCAGACTTGCAGGTGTCCATGTACCACTTATGGAATCTTCGCATCATCGTTGTTAGAGGAGTATCACCAGGTTTGACGAGAGGCTTCCCGTACTCGTATTTGTGTTCGTCCACCTCCATTGTATCAAAATGTGCATCGTCGGGCAGGTAATCACCAGGATTGGTACCGGGCAGCATCCCCGGCAGATTTGCGACGATATCGCTAGACACCTTGAGGGGGGGGCACGATTGGTTCGCCTGTTCGCCGAGCTGGGGAATTTTGTTCCCACTTCTTCGTTCTTGTAACCTTTTGTCAGTTGAAGTAGTTCCCGACCGGCGCGCTCCTCCCACTGCCTTTTTAAGAGCGCGGACATGGTTGTCATCTGGCGGAGGCGGTGGTGGTCGCTTCAGGTTCTCCAAAGTGCGCTTCAATTTCACCGGATCTATCTTCTCCTCCGGAGGTGGATTTTTCTTTGCAAAAAAGTCCTTCACTTGGGCTTGACAGATCTCCGTGTTTTCCTCCTCGGTCATCTCGTATGGTAACTTGTCTAGAGGCTTGAGAGATGGACCGAATATGTATTGCCTCCCGCCTCTGGCTGTACTGCTAGACGTCGGAGCAGCCGGAGCGGCTGCGGCTGTCTTCCTTCGTTGCTTACGAGGCAGAGAAGGAGGCGGAGTGCTACGACGCGCCGGAGCAGCCGGAGCGGAGGCGGCTGTCTTCCGTTGTTGCTGACGAGGCGGAGGAGGAGGCGGGCTGCTCGGACGCGCTGGCGTAGGCGGAGAAGGAGGCGGAGTGCCGCCACGCGCCGGAGCAGCTGGAGAAGGAGGCGGAGTGCTGCCACGCGCAGGAGCAGACGGAGAAGGAGGCGGAGTGCCCTGATCACTCGCCAGAGGAGGAGGTGGAGGAGGAGGCGGAGTGCCCTGACTCGCCGGAGGAGGAGGCGGAGGCGTCCAGTTCGGAAGGTTGATGAGCTCCTTCCGCCATAGACATGGAGTCTTCAGAGCAAGACCCAGCTGAGTCTCCCCTTCACCGGTAGGGTGGTCAAGCTGGAGCTCCTCAAATCCCTCCGTTATTTCATCGACCATCACAACAGCATAGCCTTGTGGAATCGGAAGGCAGTGAAAAGTTGCGCCGGGTTGAGGAGGTGCAACAGAGCCGACAGCCGCCTTGACTTTGAGGTGCTGCCATTGCGTCATAAGGTGGCAATCTTGAGCCTCCGTGATAGCATCCACGGGGTAGCTGGGAGCCGTGAAGTCAGGCTGCTGAAGGACCTCGGTGGAAGCCACGCTGCTTCTCCGCTGAGATGGAGGGGTAGCTTCTGGGGTAGCTCCGGCAGGTCTCTGGCTCTGAAGTAGTAGTGCTTGTTCCTCTAGCGCTCGTACCCTTGCAGTCAGCGACTGCAGTTCGGTCTGCTCCACTTTCCTCCTCCTCTCCCAGGTTTTGTAACCGCCTGCGCTGGGAAACCCAACCTTCCACGCAACGGAGCCTGCCGTGCCTCGTGTTCGTCCTGGGTGCTCAGGATTCCCGAGGGCCTGTGTGAGCTCGTCGTTCTCTCTGTCGGGAACGAACGTCCCTTCCTGCGCTACGGCGATATACTTCTGAAGCTTCTTGACGGGTATTTCAAGTTGCTCCTTCGTCCAACAGCACTTCCCTGTTTCAGGGTCCAAGGTTCCCCCAACCCCGAAGAACCAAGTCCTCGAACGGTCTGGCCAGTTCAATGTCTCTGGTTCGACCCCTTTATCAAGCAGGTCCTTCTCAGCCTTGTCCCACAACGGCCGGGCTTTGAGGTAGCCACCTGACCCCGTGCTATGGTGATACTCCTTCTTTGCAGCATTTTTCTTGTTTGTCAGTGACATCTTCTTACTCTTCTCCGATGTCTTGTGGGCCACAAATGCGGGCCAGTGATCTCTTATCTTCTCAAATCGGCCGGTGAATTCTGGAGTCTTCCCTTTGTCGACAAACGTTGATTTCAACTCATTCTTCCACCTCCTGAATAGATCTGCCATCTTCTTAAGAGCATGAGCCTTGACCAATGGCTCTATAACTTGCTTATCCGGGTCCTCCTCTGGCGGTAGGGTGAAATTTGCCTTCAGCGCGGTCCAAAGATCATCTTTCTGTCTATCGTTGACAAAAGACACTTGAGGGTCTTCGCTCTTAGGCTTATTCCATTGGTGGATGCTGATCGGGATCATGTCCCTAACAAGAACCCCGCACTGAGCAGAAAATGCTTCCTTGGTCCGGCTGGGTTCAATCGGTTGGCCATCGCCCTTGATTGCTGTGATCGTGAACCTTTCATCTTGGCGCAACCTTTTCTTCGGGCCTCGTCTCGTTACCGAAGTTTGGCTCGATCCGGAGGGCTAGAAAAGAAGAAAGAAGAGGGTTAATATGTGTACATACCAAAACAATTAATGCATCAATTAGCTAGTCAGCACAGGCTTAATTATTATATATACCTCGCCGGACTTTGCAACAGCTCCTTCCTCCGTTCGCTCACCGGAGCCATCATAATCATGTCCTTCCACCTCCATTGTTCGATCACCGGAGCCTGCTTCACCCTCTCCTTCCAGACCATCGGTGTCGTTGAGAAACGATAAGATATCACCTCCGCCGAGGATTATGTCCCCCAACAACTGTTCTGCTTCGATGTCTCGGTGCTCCATTGTTTCTGCAAATATTACAACATGGCAATTAATATACAAACATGACAGATGGATATATTAGTGCAAACGTAGACCTAGCTAGCTCGACGCTTCTACGGTTTGGGGTGGCCTCGACAACGCTTCTAGGGTTTGGGGTGGCCTAGGCAACGCTTCTAGGGTTTGGGGTGGCCTCAACAATGCTTCTAGGGTTTGGGCCGGACCGCCTCTCTCATGAATGTCCGACGTCCGGACCGACAAGGGATTTAACAAAATGACGCCATTCTGGATGTGCAGAAAATGGTCCTCGACAACGCTCTTTTAACTTGGTAAATTTGGGTGGCCTCGACAACTCTTCTAGGGTTTGGGGTGGCCTCGACAACGCTTTTTCAGTCCCGGTTTGGGTGGACTCCAGAGTTGGTCGGGTGAAAGGGGGTTGATCGACGTCCCCCCTCATGTCTAAGTCAATGAGCAACATGAAAATTTCTAAGTGAATGAACAACTCTGAATTTTTTTACATGTACTCCTACAACATGAAAATTTCTAAGTGATTGCCAAACTATTTGCTAAACTTTTATGCTTCATTTATATGAAGATCAATTGTCCAATATAACTATGTTCGCGATATGAGGCATTGGACATTATCTAGATCACATGCCTCAAAATCAAAGGAAAAACTCCTCTCACAACTATCCGCGGTGCCCAACAATATGAAATCATTCACAAATATTGATGTTGGACTCGACTAAATATGCACTCTATAGTCCAATCAAGTATATAAGTCCGCGGTGATCAAACACATACAAGTTACAAAAATTTCTATGCTCACAAAATATAAGCCCGGGGGGAATTGAAGTTATCGGGGTTATGTTTATACAACAAATGGACATCTCATCTCATTTCATCTCATCTGAAAAAACATAGCACATCTAAAAAAAATACATACATACATACATGGAAAAAAAATTCTATGAAAAAAAACATCATATATGAACATTTTCTATATCCATCCATCCATACATACATACATACATACATACATACATACATTGAAAAAAATGCTATGAACAAACACATCAGTAGTAATTATTTTTATAATGATTTGGCCTCAATAAAATTCTTTTATTAGTATTTTCAAACTCTAGAATGACCCTGTTGCACTAGAACTATTTCAAATAATTCTTTTCAAATGCCACAAATTTTTTGAGAAGTCCTCTGATGCCTATAGATCATTTTTATGCAAAAACCCACTTTGGTCATTTGAAACTTTTGAGCGCAACTTCCATTTTTCAATTTTGGTCCAATCTTGGCATTGAACTACAACCCTATTTTTTCCTTACTAAATTTTTTTGAAAAAATTACTCCAACTTCATGACAGTACCCACACTCCATTTCACCAAAAACCTTCTGATCCATAGTTCAAAATTTTCAAATTTCGTTCAAATGAAATTTGAACCAGATTCAAATTCCTTGCTGAAAACCTATTCTAAACCACTCCAAAAATTCTGAAATTTTGCCATCACCTTTGTCTTGCATCAGTACCTCACCACAAAAAAATTCAGAAATTTCAAAAATTCCCAAAGCCATCTAGCATTTCATCAAACACCTTCTATGCACTGTTCATCATTGTAAAAAATTTCAGAAGGGGGGGGGGGGGCTGCTGCTGCTCTTCAGTGTCCACTCCTTCTCCTCTCCTTCACGGCGTTGCTGCTGCTCTTCAATGCGTCGGGGCCGGCGGCGACCATGGAGCAGTGGCAGAGCAAGGCCGAGCTCGGGGGCACGCGAAAACGAGGAGCAGGGGACCATGGGAAAAGGGGGGGTGCTCACTGGGGGGCGGCGATGGCTGGAGGCCGACGACGAGGACGGCGGGCTCGGGGCGGCACGCGGTGACGGGGACGAGGACGGCGGGCTCGGGGAGGCGACGGGGACGGGGACCAGGACGGCGGGCTCGGGGATGCCGGCGGGCTCGGGGAGGCGATGATGCGGTCCGGCAGCCTGGCGGCGTCGAGGTGTTCGTCGGCGCCGTCGGGGGAGAGAGCGCAGGATCGAAGAACTGAATGGAAATTTTCACAAGTGCTGCTTATATACACTAAGCATTGGTCCCGGTTCGTGGCACCAACCGGGACCAATGCCCCCTTTAGTCCCGGTTCGTGCCACCAACCGGGACCAAAGGTCTCTTTTCAGCAGCCCAAAGGGCGGGAAACAGAGACCTTTGGTCCCGGTTGGTGCCACCAACCGGGACTAAAGGGGGGCATTGGTCCCGGTTCGTGCCACGAACCGGTACCAATGCACCACTTTAGTCCCGGTTTGGTGTCACCAACCGGGACCAAAGGCCTTGTGCTGCCCGCGGCCAAAAGTTTAGTCCCACCTCGCTAGTTGAGAGGGGCGCGGAGTGGTTTATAAACCCCACTGCCGCTGCCCTCTCGAGCTCCTCTCAAATGCAGGCTTATGGGCCTAACCTGAGTCTCCAATGCCTGTGGGCCTTCTGGGCCTTCCGCGGGCCTGAATCCTGGCCCGTGGTTGGGTTTCTAGTCGTATTCAGGCCGTGGTGGCCCAGTAGGTGGCATATTTTTTCTATTTTTTCCAGTTTTTCTGTTTTGTTTTTTGCTTTATTTATTTTCTTTTATTTTTTAATTCTTTTTGCTTTTAGGTAATAAATATTATAAACTTGCTGTTAGTGCCATTAGTTTTCCAATTTGAATAGTTTAAATTTGAATTCTTTGAAATTTGTGTGAATCACTAGTTTGTGAGTAACTTTACTATAAAAATAGATTTTGGAGTGATTCTTTTTCCTGCTATTTAATACTACTGTGTTTTATCATTATATTCAAAAACAGTTTTTGTTACTTTAGTTTCTAACAAAAAAAATCTTTATTATAATTCCTTTTGTTATTAAAGTTTCTAACAAAAAAAGTTCTTCATGAAAATTCTTTTTGCTTTTAATGTTTTGAACAGAAAATACTTTGATAATTTTAGTTGCATAAATTTTAGTTGATTCCTTTTGCTATTAGAGTTTCATTAAAGTTTTCTAGTTCATTCTTTTTTCTATTAGAGTTTCATTAAAGTTTTCTAGTTCATTATTTTAGTTTATTATTTTTGCTATTAGAGTTTCCTAAAAGTTGAGAGGGTTACGGCAAAAACTAGATGCACTTCGTGTACAAAATGGACAATCTCTTTTGAAGTATCAGACTTTCGGACGAAAACTCATCTGTTAAAAAGGCATTTCATTTTTTTGAACTTATTTGAACTCCAGACTTTTTGTGTGGTCAAAATGAACCATTCAAAGCCACATCATCAGTTTTCAACCCTTTCTGACTTCATCTGTTATTTTTCATGCATTTACTGATTTTTTTTGAGCTAAATGACCCTGAAATTGAAAAGCACTTCACATGAACTCTGAAGAGGTTGAAAATTGGCATCATATCATCATTTCACCCACATAGCATGTGCTAAAAAGTTGAGAGGGTTACGGCAAAAACTGGATGCACTTCGTGTACAAAATGGACAATCTCTTTCGAACTATCAGGGTTTCGGACAAAAACTCATCTGTTACAAAGGGATTTCATTTTTTTAAACTTATTTGAACTCCAGACTTTTTGTGTGCTCAAAATGAACCATTCAAAGCCATATCATCAATTTTCAACCCTTTCTGACTTCATCTGTCTTCACTTTTTCTTCGCTTGTGTCCTTTGCTTATTGCGCCGTAACCATGGATATTCTTCATCGCTTAACAGGGTGCTTGGGTCAGCCTTGACTTTGAAGGGAGGAATTTCATGAAACTTTTCATAATCTTCAAACATGTCTGTCTTACCCTCCACTCCCACGATGTCTCTTTTCCCTGAAAGAACTATGTGGCGCTTTGGCTCATCGTATGATGTATTCGCTTCCTTATCTTTTCTTTTTCTCGGTTTGGTAGACATGTCCTTCACATAGAAAACCTGCGCCACATCATTGGCTAGGACGAATGGTTCGTCTGTGTACCCAAGATTGTTCAGATCCACTGTTGTCATTCCGTAATGTGGCTCTACCTGTACCCCGCCTCCTGACAGATTGACCCATTTGCACTTAAACAAACGGACCTTAAAATCATGTCCGTAGTCAAGTTCCCATATGTCCACTATGTAACCATAACATGTGTCCTTTCCCCTCTTGGTTGCTGCATCAAAGCGGTCACCACTGTTTTGGTTGGTGCTCTTTTGATCTTGGGCGATCGTGTAAAATGTATTCCCATTTATCTCGTATCCTTTGTAAGTCAATACAGTCGAAGATGGTCCCCTGGACAACGAGTACAGCTCATCAGAAACAGTGTTATCACCTCTGAGACGTGTTTCCAACCAACTGCCGAAAGTCCTGATGTGTTCACATGTAATCCAGTGGTCACACTGCTCCGGGTGTTTGGAGCGCAGAATGTTCTTGTGTTCATCGACATACGGGGTCACCAAGGTAGAGTTCTGTAGAACTGTGTAGTGTGCTTGAGACCAAGAATGCCCGTCCCTGCATATTATTGAGTCCCCTCCTAGCGTGCCTTTTCCAGTCAGTCTCCCCTCATACCGCGATTGAGGGAGACCAATCTTCTTAAGGTCAGGAATGAAGTCAACACAAAACCCAATGACATCCTCTGTTTGATGGCCCATGGAGATGCTTCCTTCTGGCCTAGCGCGGTTACGGACATATTTCTTTAGGACTCCCATGAACCTCTCAAAGGGGAACATATTGTGTAGAAATACGGGGCCCAGAACGACAATCTCGTCGACTAGATGAACTAGGACGTGCGTCATGATATTGAAGAAGGATGGTGGGAACACCAGCTCGAAACTGACAAGACATTGCGCCACATCACTCCTTAGCCTTGGTATGATTTCTGGATCGATCACCTTCTGAGAGATTGCATTGAGGAATGCACATAGCTTCACAATGGCTAGTCGAACGTTTTCCAGTAGAAGCCCCCTCAATGCAACCGGAAGCAGTTGCGTCATAATCACGTGGCAGTCATGAGACTTTAGGTTCTGAAACTTTTTCTCTGCCATATTTATTATTCCCTTTATATTCGACGAGAAGCCAGACGGTACCTTCATACTGAGTAGGCATTCAAAGAAGATTTCCTTCTCTTCTTTGGTAAGAGCGTAGCTGGCAGGACCTTCATACTGCTTTGGAGGCATGCCGTCTTTTTCGTGCCAACGTTGCAGGTCCTCCCATGCTTCCGGTGTATCTTTTGTCTTTCCATACACGCCCAAGAAGCCTAGCAGGTTCACGCAAAGGTTCTTTGTCACGTGCATCACCTCGATTGAAGAGCGGACCTCTAGGTCTTTCCAGTAGGGTAGGTCCCAAAATATAGATTTCTTCTTCCACATGGGAGCGCGTCCCTCAGCGTCATTCGGAACAGATAGTCCACCGGGACCCTTTCCAAAGATTACGTGTAAATCATTGACCATAGCAAGTACGTGATCACCGGTACGCATGGCGGGCTTCTTCCGGTGATCTGCCTCGCCTTTGAAATGCTTGCCTTTCTTTCGACATTGATGGTTGGTCGGAAGAAATCGACGATGCCCCAGGTACACATTCTTCCTGCATTTGTCCAGGTATATACTTTCGGTGTCAGCTAAACAGTGTGTGCATGCGTGGTATCCCTTGTTTGTCTGTCCTGAAAGGTTACTGAGAGCAGGCCAATCAATGATGGTTACAAACAGCAACGCATGCAGGTCAAATTCCTCCTGTCTGTGCTCATCCCACACACGTACACCGTTTCCATTCCACAGCTGTAAAAGTTCTTCAACTAATGGCCTTAGGTACACATCAATGTCGTTGCCGAGTTGCTTAGGGCCTTGGATGAGAACTGGCATCATAATGAACTTCCGCTTCATGCACAGCCAAGGAGGAAGGTTATAGATACATACAGTCACGGGCCAGGTGCTGTGATTGCTGCTCTGCTCCCCGAAAGGATTAATGCCATCCGTGCTTAAACCAAACCATACGTTCCTTGGGTCACCTGCAAACTCAGTCCGGTACTTTCTCTCGATTTTTCTCCACTGCGACCAGTCAGCGGGTGCTCTCAACTTCCCGTCTTTCTTACGGTCCTCTCTGTGCCATCGCATCAACTTGGCATGCTCTTTGTTTCTGAACAGACGTTTCAACCGTGGTATTATAGGAGCATACCACATCACCTTGGCAGGAACCCTCTTCCTGGGGGGCTCGCCGTCAACATCACCAGGGTCATCTCGTCTGATCTTATACCGCAATGCACCGCATACCGGGCATGCATTCAAATCCTCGTACGCACCGCGGTACAGGATGCAGTCATTAGGGCATGCATGTATCTTCTACACCTCCAATCCTAGAGGGCATACGACCTTCTTTGCTGCGTACGTACTGTCGGGCAATTCGTTATCCTTTGGAAGCTTCTTTTTCAATATTTTCAGTAGCTTCTCAAATCCTTTGTCAGGCACAGCATTCTCTGCGTTCCACTGCAGCAATTCCAGTACGGTACCGAGCTTTTTGTTGCCATCTTCGCAATTGGGATACAACCCTTTTTTGTGATCCTCTAACATGCGATCGAATTTCAGCTTCTCCTTTCACTTTCGCACTGTCTCCTTGCAACAACAATGACCCGGCGGAGATCATCATCGGGCACATCGTCTGGTTCCTCTTGATCTTCAGCTTCCCCCATTGCAGCATCATCGTGTTCAGGGGGCACATAGTTGTCATCGTCCTCTTCTTCTTCGCTGTCTTCCATCATAACCCCTATTTCTCCGTGCCTGGTCCAAACATTATAGTGTGGCATGAAACCCTTATAAAGCAGGTGGGTGTGAAGGATTTTCCGGTCAGAGTAAGACTTCGTATTCCCACATATAGTGCATGGACAACACATAAAACCATTCTTCTTGTTTGCCTCAGCCACTTCGAGAAAATTATGCACGCCCTTAATGTACTCGGAGGTGCGTCTTTCACCGTACATCCATTGCCGGTTCATCTGCGTGCATTATATATAATTAAGTGTGTCAAAAACCATTACAAAACATCATGAATAGATAAGTGACCAAATTAATAGAAGTTCATCATCACATTAAAACCAAAGTACATACATAGTTCTCATTGAACAACATATAGCTCTCCAGAGCATCTAATTAAACCATACATTATTGAAACTATGTAAAACATTTCAATGCAACAACAAATGCGATCATAATCGCAACCAAGGTAACAATTGATCCAACGGCATAATGATACCAAGCCTCGGTATGAATGGCATATTTTCTATAATTTCTAATCTTGAAGCGCATTGCATCCATCTTGATCTTGTGATCATCGACGACATCCGCAACATGCAACTCCAATATCATCTTCTCCTCCTCAATTTTTTTTTATTTTTCCTTCAAGTAATTGTTTTCTTCTTCAACTAAATTTAACCTCTCGACAATAGGGTCGGTTGGAATTTCCGGTTCACATACCTCCTAGATAAAAAAAATCTATGTCACATTGGTCGGCATAATTGTCATAAACAACAAATGAAGCAAATAGTTATAAAATATAATATATACCACATCCGAATCATAGACAGGACGAGGGCCGACGGGGGCGGATACCAAAACCATCGCACTATATAATAATAAACAATAATAAAAGTAAGAAAATTATACAAGTATCTATGTAAATCATACAAGTAAGAATTTTTTTCTTTTAGAAAGAAGATAAGAACAAGAGGCTCACCACGGTTATGCCGGCGATGAGATCGGCGCGGGCGATCGACGGCGGTGAAGACGGGGACGGGACGTGACGGACCGCTAAACCTAGACAAATCTTGAGGAAAATGGAGCTTGAAGGTCGAGTTTGAAGAGGAGAAAGCTTAAATAGTGTTGCTCGGGCATTTCATCGAACACCTCATGTGCATAGGAGGTGAGCTAGAGCACCACAAACCCCTCCCCTCGCCGGCCAGAAAAAACAGAGCAGTGTGGAGTGCTCTGCTCGCCGGCGATGGGGTATATATAGCCACCTCATTGGTCCCGGTTCGTGCGTAGAACCGGGACTAAAGGCCCCCCTTCTATCCCGGTTCAAGCCATGAACCGGGACCAATGGATGTGGGCCAGGAGCGAGGCCCATTGGTCCCGGTTCGTGCTAGGAACCGGGACAAATGGGTCTAGACGAACCGGGACCAATGCCCACGAGGCCCCGGCCGGCCCCCTGGGCGCATGAACCGGGACGTATGTCCCCCATGGGTCCCGGTTCATGACTGAACCGGGACTAATGGGCTGGGCTGGCCCGAACCAAAGCCCTGTTTTATACTAGTGTTTGTCCTAGGGCTCGAGGGTGATGCCTTGTAGCCCTCCGTGGCGCTGGGAGGCCGCCGGTAGCTCTGCAGTGTCGACACGGAGGCGCGAGGTGGAAGATGACCGGCGGGAGATGTGCTGGCCACTGTAGCACTAAAGCCCACTGGCACAGTAGCTTCCTTCTCTTTTCCTTTTCTTTTTCTGTCTTATTTTTCCAGCACTGTTTTGCATTTTATTTGAGCTACCAAATGATTTTTGTTGCGCATGAAATTTGGCACATAATTACTATCCAATATTACAAGGTTGCACAAAAAGTTTGAGGCCAATGGGAAATGTTCAAATTCAGATTTGAATTTAAATGAGTTTATTTAATGCTGCTGGTTCATTAAAATAATTGCTAGGGTCATTTTGGAAATCCAAATTAAGTTGATTTCTGCATGAAAATTAGTTGGGGATTATTTAGGATATTATCAACATTTGTATTTGTCTATTTCAAGAAATAAATTTTTGACTTGCATTTTGAATTGGAATTTGAGTTGAGTTTGAATCAAAGTGGCGATTAACATAGTAATCAGGATGACTAGGCATTGATTTGTAGAGCAACAGTGGCATCATTACATGGGGGTGTTACATCCTACCCTTCTTTGGATTCCACATTGTTAACATGCATGTGATAAGGATCAAGGAAAGCGACTTCCTGATTCCGGAATAAGGGATCTGAAGCTTGATAAAGCGCCCAAAGCCTCATTAAGGATGGGTTGATTGTATCGATGTAGAAAATATTTCCGTGGACCACATGCTCAAAGTCTAGATATATTTTATCGGCAGGGTAATATTCGACGAAATGAATACCCTCTATAAGCTTGGCCGTGTAACAATTCACACCTTCTTTTGACCTAGTTACGACGTCATTGTGTAAAAGGTGAACTTCAATCCTGTGGCACCCCCATCTGACTGGGACAGGTGCCTGCACGTGCCGGCCCAGGCCAGATCAATGATACAGGGTTCCAAGCCTGACTTTATTAATAGAACAGGGTATATATAACCTGATTACAAGGGTCTAGCCCGTATAACTCCATAGCAGAGTTATTCGGTAGTGGAAGAAATAAACGGCACCGGAAGATTACTTTGGCGGTTTGGCTGGGCTTCATACCTCACAGGACTAGCTGGGGCGAATATCTAGCTTACTCCTCTTCTTCAAAATCTGGCCACGTGCAAGGCCAGGTAAGTACTTTGAATATACTTGCAAGACAGCTAAATACATAACAATGAAACCACAAATAACAAAGCCAGAACAAAGCTTAAGCAACAAGTAATAATACTATCCAGACAAACACACGAATAAGCTTACCGCTAGACTAGGAAGTAAAAATGCTTTTACCATTCACGACGGGTGGAAATAGGTGAGTTGTTCCATCCATCACCTCACTGCCCCTTCTGGGCTACTCACTGCCCCTTCCGGGCTACTCCTGACTCATAGAGACTCCTCGTGATCAGGTCCGACCAATACTGTGGGCTTTCCAGGTCCTCACTTGTCTACTCGCTGTGTCCATGACACGACCTCACACCATCCATGTTATCACTTAAAGTGTTAATCCTCAAACTTGATCATAACTAAATTAAAGTTGGCATCAACTTACCGCAAACCACATGGCCTTATACTAAAGTCATCTAAATCTAGATGGCCAAACCTGTCGTCTTAAACCAACCTCGAATACTCTCTCGGTTACCAACTACCATGTTCCATCACTCCTCTCCTTGCGGACTCGAGTTTGGGTCTTTACTAATGAAATAGTGGCTTACTCCCGAACTTGTCCTTGACCATGGACGTGGCTTTTTGAATAGATTTTTAACACACTCTGCAGAGGTTGTACACTTTTCCCAAACCATGGACTCCCAGTCCAACATATCATGTTTCCGCAGGGTAATCCTAGGTCGAGGGGATCTGGCACCTTGCCACCCCATGGCACCTACTCTTCCCCTCTAGGACTCCACTATTTATAATGCGCGTTCACACCATCCCAGGCCCTCTAAGTACTGGACGGCAACCTCCCCGGCCGAGGAGATACTACCGACACACTTACCTCTTTGGCGATACGCATAAGAGATATAACTGTACCAAGAATAGGGCCTTCCCATTCAGGCAAATATGGTTGCACGATTTAGTTCAGTTTTGTGGCACCGTTGACTTAATATTTGTGTAACGATGGAGGAGGATGGGTGAGACAACAAGGCTTTACCCTCCGTCGTGTTTAGTTGCATCCAACTTAACCACTAAAAGAAAAAGACACGGCTATGACAAACTGAAGGTACACTAAACACAAGTATCTACCCATGACTGTAAGACAACCAGATAAATCTACCACTAGCAGTAAGACGGTAAAGTAGAACTACTATTGAAAGTAATACCGACGAAACTAACCGGCAAACAAATGAACACATAAAGCACTCAAACAAAGTCAAGCAATGCCACGAGTCTTTGGCTGCTCAAGATAAGAGGCTGGCTTTCCTTCGGGTCGACGAATCTTCAAGAAGTGATGTGGTGGTCCTCCGGGTGAAAGGCGTCGGTGAACCGGGGTCTCGGAAATGGCCTAATCGTGATAAATAAAAAGATGCCAAAACTATAAGCACAACCTGATATTAAACTAGTACTAACGGAACGGCCTCAAAAAATAGAAACCGTGAGCGTTGGAATGACCTCAATCGGAGTTACGAGCAAAACGTAATAGCACTTCTACTGTCAGGAACTAATCCGCAAAATAAATAAATATGCCTAGGTCCCCGACAGCTTATCCGTTCGCGTCTTAACCGAAAAGACGCTTCCCTGCGACGAAAACGTATTCTGGAGGAATACGCCTCCACTTAATCCAGCTGGCGGGGTCGGACCGCGCTTCGATCGCTGACAGGTGGGACCAGGGCCCACCTGTCAGGTATTCTCTCTCCTCCTTCTTCCTCTGGCCGCGGCACTCCGGCGAAGATTCCGGCCAACTCCGGCGACCATTACCGGCGTACTTGGTACCGTTGGATTCCTCTCGTCGAGGCGGTTCGCCTCATACCCTTCACTCCTCCGGGTTGACTGTGGCGACGGTGGCGATCTTCTCCGTGGCGGGGGTCCCTCAGTCTCCGGTGTTTCTGGTGCATCTCCTTGCTCCTGGCAACTCCTAACTACTCCATTAGCTTCCTCTCGCCTCACTGAGCTTTCTCCCTCTCCCAATTTCTCTCGGCGTGGACTAGGGGTGTGGCTACGGGGTGGTGGCCATGGCGGCGGCGCCATCGGAATTCGAGCATTGCGAGGGCCAGCAGCTTGAATCCGATGCTTGGGTGGATCTAGGGGAAGAGAGGGAAGTGACGGGGGTGAGTTGAGAGTGCCTGGGGGTCCTATTTATAGCCCGGGAAGCTTGGCGTCCACGGCGGCGGTGGCAGCTGGCTGCCGTGGCCTGGCGCTGTGCATGGCCGCGTCCAGACGCGGCGCAGGGGGCCTGGGTCATCTACGCGGTCGACGGGATAAGGCCGGCGCAAAATTCCAATGAAAGAGGGTCACGGGCGGCTGGCTGGATCCGGGCGGCGGCGCTGGTAATATCACTGTCTACAAAGCTCGACTTGTCGCAAAAGGTTCTCGACAAGTTCAAGGGGTTGACTACGATGAGACTTTCTCCCCCGTAGCGATGCTTAAGTCTGTCCGAATAATGTTAGGAATTGCCGCATTTTATGATTATGAAATCTGGCAAATGGACATAAAAAATGCATTCCTTAATGGATTTCTTAAAGAAGGGATTGTATATGATGCAACCAGAAGGTTTTGTCGATCCTAAGGGTGCTAACAAAGTGTGCAAGCTCCAGCGATCCATCTATGGACTGGTGTAAGCATCTCGGAGTTGGAATATACGCTTTGATGAGGTGATCAAAGCATATGGTTTTATACAGACTTACGGTGAAGCCTGTATTTACAAGAAAGTTAGTGGGAGCTCTGTTGCATTTCTAATATTATATGTGGATGACATATTGTTGATTGGAAATAATATAGAATTTCTGGATGGCATAAAAGGATACTTGAATAAGAGTTTTTCAATGAAAGACCTCAGTGAAGCTGCTTATATATTGGGCATCAAGATCTATAGAGATAGATCGAGACGCTTGATAGGACTTTCACAAAGCACATACCTTGACAAAGTTCTGAAGAAGTTCAAAATGGACCAGTCAAAGAAAGGGTTCTTGCCTGTATTGCAAGGTGTGAAATTGAGTTAGACTCAATGCCCGACCATGGCAGAAGATATACAGAAAAGGAAAGTCATTCCCTATGCCTCAGCCATAGGTTCTATTATGTATGCCATGCTGTGTACTAGACCTGATGTGTGCCTTGCCATAAGTTTGGCAGGAAGGTACCAAAGTAATCCAGGAGTGGATCACTGGAAAGCGGTTAAGAATATCCTGAAGTACCTGAAAAGGACCAAGGATATGTTTCTCATTTATGGAGGTGACGAAGAGCTCATCGTAAAGGGTTACGTCGATGCAAGCTTCGACACTGATCCGGATGACTCTAAGTCACAAACCGAATACGTATTTATATTAAATGGTGGAGCTGTCAATTGGTGCAGTTCCATGCAGAGCGTCGTGGGAAGGCTGGTCAAAGATGCAATTCTTGGGAATTATGATTAAACATGTTAGTCACTGATTCTTGGGTATTGTGATTACAAGTAGATCATAGAAATACCCGCTCGATTGCATTCTGTTGCGACTCGATGCAAGAACTACTACGGCCTAAAAGACTTGCCAGAATTGAGGTTTTGATACGCGTTGTGAACATAGTAAAATTTACTATACCTTCCATCGGGGTATTACCTCTGTATTTATTTTGATAATTCATTTTGGAGTTTCATACTCTCTAGCCCATTGCATAAGTTTGTTGCAAGAAGGTTGTTCATAAGAGAACAATTATTGTTCGATGTTATGAATAACATAAGGGCCATACTCCCATTATCAATGAGATGTATGTCATGAATATTGATAATAATATATTACCTTTGCATTTATTTTCATAATTCATTTTTGGAGTTTCATACACTCTACCCCATTGCATAGGTTTGTTGCAAGAAGGTTGTTCATAAGAGAACATTTTTTTTTCGGTGTTATGAATAACATAGGGGCCATACTGAGGGAGTCCTGGACTAGGGGGTCCTCGGATGTCCGGCCTAATCATCATGGGCCGGACTGTAGGGCCGCTTTGAGAACAAAGCAAAAGGTCGCCCCCGTGTCTGGATGGGAGTCTTTATCATCTTAATGTGTGCTCCAAGGCAACTCTAGGTGTCCAGGCGTAGTTATTCCTTTCTCTGTAACCGACTATGTGTAACCCTAGGCCCCCCCGGTGTGTATATAAACCGGAGGATTTAGTCCGTATAGGATGGCAGAACAACAATAGGCATACCCCTTTAGGGTTTAGCTAATACGATCTCGAGGTAGATCAACTCTTGTAATCATCGTCTACATCGAATATAATCAAGCAGGACGTAGGGTTTTACCTCCATCAAGAGGGCCCAAACCTGGGTAAACATTGTGTCCCCGTCTCCTGTTCCCCATTGATCCTAGACTCACAGCTCGGGACCCCCTACCCGAGATCTGCCAGTTTTGACACCGACATTGGTGCTTTCATTGAGAGTTCTGCTATGTGCTTGCTGAAAGGATTGATGGCTCGTCTTGTCATCAACAACGGCATCGTCTCCGGGGAGACCTTCATCCCTGGCCAGCTCTTCGCGTTCGGCGGCTTTGTCCTACGGGCCAACTCGACCGGTCATCTGGACCAGGTCGACAGCTTCGCCCCTGGCTGTCGGATCAGATTCGGAAGTTTAGATTACGTTGCCGACATCCGAGGCGATCTGGTCTTCGAAGGGTTCACAATTTCAGCCGGCGCACCCAATGACCTCGAAGGGGTATCTTCGGATCCACTATCCGGCCCCGTCCAGGGGTCGACTTTCTCTACGGCGCCAGCATTAAGCTCGGACCCGTTCCCACCATCCGAAGACGGGGAGTCAGACCCCGCCGGACCCATTACTCTCATTACACACCCAGCCTTAGACTTGGGCGCAACCTCATTGTCCACGGACCAGGGGTCAACCTTGGCTGGACTCATTACCTCCGATCCGGACTCTCTTCCCGATAGGAGCTCGACTCCGATATCTGGACTGCCGGAATCGACATCTGCCGGACACGCCCAGGTCCTTGACCCTAGGAGCGGTCCCACAGATCCCCGCACCAACAGACCCGCCAATCTCTTGTTATTAAACGAAGCGCTGGACCGGATCCAATCTCAGGCAATCACTGAGGTTTTACCTTCGGTTTGCGCCTGGCCTGATAGTGAGGCCGGGCTCGGGGAATTTTGCGTCCCACCCACCACCCACTTAATAGCCACTTTCGAGGACTTAACTGACATGCTAGATTATTCTTCAGAAGAAACAGACGGCATGGACGAAGACGTCGAAGCCGAGCCTAGGCAAACCCCGCCCACCACTGGGCATTGGACAGCCACCTCAACCTATGACGTTTATATGGTGGGTACTCCCAATAAGGATGACGACAGCACTCCCGAATAAGGTGAGGTTAAGCCCGCCAAAGAACCACCAAAATGCCGACGACAACGGCGCCGATCTAGATCACATCGGGGTAGGGAAAGTAACACTGGCACCGGGGAGGAGGATACACCGGATAACGTCGACGAACTCAACGACCCCCCCGCCCCCGAACACCCACTACTAGGGAAAAGCCTAGCAGTAGCGTGGGTATTAGGTGTATCAGTAGCGCGGGCTCCCGCGCTACTGATACGGTGCTACAGCTAACCTGTAGCAATAGCACGTGTTGGCCCGCGCTACTGCTATGCATGCGTAGCAGTAGCGATCTTTACAGCCAAGCGCTACTGCTATTAGCTGCAGCGCTTTGAATTAAGGCGTGCTACTGGTAAGGGCGTGCTGCTGCCAACTTTTCTCCCCTCGCTACTGCTAGTTTTATTAGTTTTTGATTTTTTTCTGCATATTTGTTTTGTATTTGAACAGGCTTTATACAATAATCTTTAGCACATACAAATGTCATCATCATACACATACAAATGTAATCATAGCATATACATACAAATAGTCTCATCAAATCATGTCATCATCATAATCATCATCCAACACAAAGTGGTCTCTCGTCATCATCTCGAAAATAGCGATACAAGTCTCAAATACTTGCAACTACATCGCCATCCATCTAAACAATGATATACGCGAGAAGAGCTATCACTATGAGTGAGAGCGGAACTATGCAGTACATGAGGCGGCGGTTATGAGTCCTCTCTCACGCTAGCGTGAACCTCAAGTAACTAGCTTCTGCTTCTTGTCTGCTTCTAAAGCCTTTATGGCTGGCGCCCGAGACCCCCTCCACTTGCGCCTGACACTCAGGCCACTCGTCGTACACTCCCGGAACCATCCCTTTGTACACGACATAGCACTGCTTCTTAGCCATCAAGAATCAAGGTACCTATTAGAGATGCATCTTCATCAAGAGAATGTACAATCATATGCAACAAAATATACATGGGCAACACGAAAAAGAAAGGGTTAGCAACTATATGCAACATATAGTAAACATACAAATAATCAACGCAGTTTCATCGTACGCAAACTAATTAACTAGAGGTACGTAGGTCATCGTACCCAAACTAACAAAGTAGCATTACGCAAGTTCCGCAGGGACCGTGGACATCACAAAGTTTCATCGCTACAGAAACTATACAAGTTCAACCGACACATATCATCATCATCGGCATCGTAAATCACTAGATGTTCCATCCTTCCATATCATCGAGGATGGACCCTAGCTTCTTGAATGGCGTGAGGTCCTGACGTTGCATTCCTATGCGAGTTTAGACGTCAGCTCGTGATATAGGGCCGTGGTGGAACATCCCCTTCTCTTTGACGTCTTCTTTCATGATGACCGTCGCAATGTCCCTCTGGATGCGAAAGAAGTCATCTCTAAGTTTATAATCCGCTTCTCCATGAGATTCTACCCACTTGTGGATATGATCATCGTTTCTGCTTGTCATGCGAAGCTTTTGGTGATCCCTTCTGAACTCCATCATGAGATGGAGGAGGTAGAATCCATCATTCCTGCTTGGTTTTGGGACATGGATGCAACAGAAGTTAGTTTTATGCGAGAAACCCGTCTTCTTGTTCCTTTGTTTCCTGATCTGCAGGTAGCCACCCCTCAAGCTGAAGCCTTGGAGAGCATCATCTAGAATATTCATTACGTGGGTGTAGTCCTTCATCTCGTAGTTTCTGGTAGGGTCGAAATACACGGCGTGGGAGACTCGCGGGTAAAGAACGATAAGGACGGCGCGCCCGTTGCTGCGGGGAAAAAAACACCTCAAATTATTCTCCATATGAGCGAGAAGGAATGATTGAAATGTACGAAAGGGTTGTCCGGCACTGACTTACTTTGGATGATAATGCAGGAGGACAATTTCCTGGTCCTTATTTTGTAGCATAAAGTTTTCGAGGTACTCCCTAGCAGTTTTACGTTCAAAGTCGCCGAGACTCAAGAAGGACTCATGCATGTAGTATGGATCCGCCAAACAGATTTGAGAGACTTCTTCTCTCTTCATGACGGAGCTCATATGTAGCGCAAAAAGGTGGACGATTGTACAATCGTGCCGCCTTGTCAGAAATATCTCGAAGATATGCTCAAACCGCAGGAAGAACACCTCCGCGGGCCGTGTGTCGACGTAGCACTTCCCCTCAGGCACACGAGCCGCGTATGTCGGATATCCTGGATCCTTCGAGGCTAGTAGGCTTTTCTCAGTCGACAGCACATGGTCGTGCAGTCTCCTAAGATCCCCTGATATTGCCTCCAGCGGTTTCGGCGGTAGCATCGGCTCGCCCGTGACATGGAACATGGCCGCACCTTTGACCGGTACACGCTCTTCAAAATCCACCGTCTGGCTGCTATGTGTTCTGGCTTGTTTGTAGGCAACAGATCCTCTCTTCCCCAGTCTCTTCCTCTCCTTTTTCTTGGGCTGACCTTTCAGACCCTTCCTTAACCCCTGCCCCAGTGTTGTCGGGCTAAGCACTGTACGACCCTCGGCTAGTTGAGCCTGTGTTGAGGCGGCATCTTCAGGTGTGTCCTGTGAGGATTGCATGAAGAGAGACTTCTTGCAATCCCTACTAGGACGTTCCTGCCCGGGCAGATCATCCATATCCTCATCAGCATGCTGATAGCCCGAGTCGTCATATGGCTGACTCATCATATCTAAGTCACCGTCATAGGCGCATGTATTGAGGAACCGAAGAGGGTCCTCCTCCATCTCATCATCCATTCTTTGTTTTACGGGGGCGATTACATCAGCCACTATTGGACCCCCTTCATCACGTCATCCGCCGCTCTCACCCGGCACTACAGGGGCTGGTAATTGCGTAGGCGGGGTGGTGGTGTCCATACCTGCTTGTTGTTGTGTGGTTATTGGTGTGCTCTCGGCCGGCTCCAGACGAAGAAGATTCTTCGGCCATAGCAGCACCCAACCCTTGCAGTTTCCAATCCACGGCGGGGTCTCGTCGTCGTCTCCCCCTAGCCGTACTGGAGGAGGCAAATCCTCGTGCCCCGATTCCCGGCACTCGATATGCCTACTTTCTAGCGCAAGTCATGCCAAAATTCACGGGAAATTTCGGCATGACCTTTGCTAAAAAGTGGACATATCGAGCTCCTGAAATTCACCGGAACGGAAATGAATCAACATTCCGGCGAAACATAGGCCACTCGAATCATTTACCCTGTACATAATCATCATTTTCCAAATATGACATGTCCAAAACATCACATGTCCAAATATGACATGTCCAAATTCCAAATATGACATGTCCAAATCACATGTCCACATATCACATGTCCACTTCAAATTTGCATATAAAAGGAAGAAAAATATAGAACTTGAAGAAAAATGCAAGAAGTCATTTTTCTTCACAATATTTGAAACCTAGGGTTCATACTAACTAGGGTTAATCCTAACTAGGGTTCATACTAACTATGGTTCAAAATGCACCTAGGGGTTCATAATATAGCCAAATTAACCTACTAGTTTGATACCTAGCTAAATTCATAACTAAATTCATCACCGCAAAAAAAATAACTACCTACTGCCCTAACTAAATAGATAACCTAATTAACCTACTGCCCTAACTAAATAGATAACCTAATTAACCTACTGCCCTAACTAAAACCTAAGTAAATTAACCAAAGAACCCTAGTTAGAACTCTAATGGCAGAGAGAGGAGGAGCGGTGGGGGGCTTACAGAGGGTGCAGGGCGAGGAGGGCCGAGGTTGGGAGGGGAGGAAGCAGAGGAGCGAGGCGTGGCACGTCGGGGTCGGGGCCGGGGCCGGGCGACGGCGACGGAGGCGTGCGGCGTCGTGGTCGGGGCCGGGGCCGAGGGAGGAGGCGCACGGCGTCGTGGTCGTGGCCGGGGAAGATGGAGGAGGTGCGTGGTGTTGGGGTCGGCGCTCGGGCTCCGGCGAGGGCGAGGGAGGCGTGCGACGTCGGGGTCAGCGCTCGGGCTCCGGCGAGGGCGAGGGCAGGGGTGACGAGGGGGAGAAGAGAGTGGGGGAATTGGGGGAGGAAGGAGAGGAGGGAAGCCCACGGGGGGGGGGGGGTTATGTGAAAATAGAAGTCGCGCTTTTCTTGAAAACGGGCTGTAGCTAAGTTAGCTATAGCGCGTTTTCAAGAAAAGCGCTACTGCTATATGAAGTAGCTATAGCGTTTTTCTGAAACAGCGCTTCTGCTACATAACGTAGCTATAGCACTTTTACTCAACCAGCGCACCTGCTATTGTTTTCATTTTTTTTTCTTTTCTTTTCCTGTTTGTTTCTTCTATTTTCTTTTCCTTTTCTTTTCTTCTTTTTCTTTTCTTTTCCTTTTTTTCTTATTTTTCTTCTTTTCTTTCCTTTTCTTTTCTTTTTTTCCTTTTCTTTTCTTTAAGGTAATCTTTTCTTCTTTTCCTTTTCTTTTCTTCTTTTCCTTTTCTTTTCTTTTCCCACTTTTCCCGAGAGCCGGAACGAAGGGAAGGTGATACAATGTATATAACTAAGGCGATATATATTGCATCATTTGACCCATAACAGTTAAGTGTGCTATAGAAAATTTGACTGACAACGGTTTCTCAGCGTCGACATTTTCGTTTTTGAGTGAGCTTCTTTCCCTTCTTGTTCGTTGACGAATATTTGAGCCCCTCATTGTGACTTTTCCTTTTCCATGGAGTACGATCTTTATTAGGTAATGTAGTATTGATTCTTCTTTTGACGTATACTTCATCGTCATCGTCATCTTCCCTCATCGGGTTTCCGTACTGGTCGTAGTCTTCCTCGTTGGCGACTCCATCCATTCCAATGATATTACTTTTGCCTCTCCTCACGACACACTGTTGGGATTGCACGGGTCGGTTATGAAGAAGCATTGTGTCACGTGCTTAGCGTGTAAGCATGGCTCATTTTTTGCGATGTCGTTCACGGTAGCGCTCTTGGCGTCGGGTATAGTCATGGTAGTGAAATACCGGTTTTCTCTTTCGACATTCTTAGCCCATCTGACATGGAACATCGTCGCGTTGTGCAGTCCAGAGTAGTCAAGCTCCCAGATCTCCTGGACCCTTCCGTAAAATCTCTCAGTTGCGCCGTTTTCGCTGCCGGTCATGCATTCCATCGTCACCCCTGAGTTCTGATCATCACTGTCCATATCTTTGGCCTCTGTGTAGAACGTGTGTCCGCTGATATCGTATGCCTGATAGGTGACGAGGTTGGGCGAGGGGCCATGTGCTAAGGCGTATATGAGCAATCCGTCCTTAGAGCCCTCTTCCGGGGGATTAGCAAGAATATGCTCTTTGAACCAATGCAGGAAAGTGGAGTTGTGCTCTCTAGTAACTTCGGCGTCCGTCCTGCATACCCCACGGTCACGATACTTCTTTGTGATAGTTTCTTTATGCAGTGCCACGAAAGGATCTACCTGGTCTAGGTGTTGTAGCACTACCAAGTTTGCCCCATGTACACGATTTTCCCAGACCCACCATCTTTCCTTGACGTTAGCTGCTTAGACGTCGTATCATCCATGCACCGCGTGCATCCGCAATATCCATGGCACACCTGGCCTGCGACATATCCGTAACCGAGATAGTCGTGCACCGTCGTGATCAGCGCGGCTCTCATATAGAAATACTCGCCTTTGCTGGCGTCCCATGTCTTGGCCAGTGTTTTCCATAACGTGTCTAACTCCTCTTGAAGTAGCCCCAGATACAGATTAATATTATTTCCCGGTTGTTTCGGCCCTTGAATCAGCATGCTCATGTGTATGTACTTCGACTTCATGGACACCCAGGGGGGATGTTGGACATCCAAACAAACACGGGCCATGTGCTATGGTTGGTGTTCTGGTTGCCAAATGGATTCATGCCATCAGTACATGCGCCGAGCACGATGTTCCTTGCATCACATGTGAAATACCGATATTCGCCCTTGAACGCTCTCCACTGGCTTCCATCCACGACGTGTCTCAGCTTCGGATCATCTCCATCGTCGGGCTTTGTCCTCTCCGCGTGCCAACGCATGAGCTTTGGTTCCTTGGGATCTACAAAATAACGTTGCAGACGGGGAGTGATCGGTTAGTACCATACAACTTTCTAGGAGATTTCTTCCCGGCCTTCTTGTATCGAGAAGCATTGCACACCAGACAACTGGTTTTTTCTGCGTGCTCCTTCCGATAAATTATGCAATCATTGATGCATGCATGGTATCTAACGTGCGGCAGATCAAGAGGGCACACGATCTTCTTGGCCTCATCCACACTAGTAGGACATAGATTCCCCGCGGGAAGAACATCCTTAGGTTCTTGAGAAGCTCATCGAGGCTAGTGTCGGTACATTTGTTTTTAGCCTTCGTCTTCAGGAGTTCGAGCGTGAATCTCAAGCGGGTCACCTCGGGATCGCAACCATGATACAATGGAGTGTTCGAGTCTACCACCAGTTGCTGCAGCTTGGCCTCCTCTCTAGAAGCAGCTCTGTCAGTACTCATCTCCTTGCGAAGCAGTGCTTGAACATAAGGGTCCCGCATGATTGAACTTAGTACCGACGAAGTCTGCGGCGTGGAGTCCATGTTTTCTCCCCCGCCATGTTCGGCCCCTTCTCCGCCGCAATGTCTGGCCCCTTCCCCGCCGCCATGTTCGGCCCCTTCTCCACCGCCATTATCGATCATCTCTTCGTCTTGCCCTGTGTCGTCATTGCCTGCCCCGTCCGCATCCTCAACATCATCATCCTCATCTTCAATTATCCACCGAGTATAGCCATCCATGAAACCAGTCATGAGCAGGTGGGCCATCACACGACGATCGTCATAGGGGTCGAGCCAAACTCGTCCTTTGTATCTTCGACATGGACATAAAATCTCTGTCAGGTTATTTTCTTTCATGTCCTGCACCGCCGACCGCAACCACCTATCCACCATCGTTCCACTGACCATCATGAACGCCTGCATGGTAATAATAAACAAATTGATTATAAAAACGCATGCATGCATCAAAGTCATACAAAAATTTGGCATGACCTTCCCTAAAAATAGGACATATAGAGTTTGCCCGGAATTCACCAAAACGAAAATAAATCGACATTTCAGCAAAACGTAGGCAACTCACAACCACAATTCGGCGGCAACTCATGCCACACACACAATTTCCATCATATCGCCCGATTATGTCATATCGCACACATACACATATTTCCATTCTTGCAAAAGAATAAATTTTTAATCACCTATCTCGAGATCGAGCACGGTGATGATGATGTCGATAGGTGTCGCCACACACACTTATGGAATGATCAAAAGTGGACAAAGCTCTTCTTGACAAGGCTAGATCTAGTTAGGGAGGTACATAGGTCACTTCACTAAATGCTAGATCTACCTAGCTAGTTAGTTTGGGAGGAGACAAGTTCAACTAGTGGAGGGGGAAGGAAAAAGAGAAAGGAGATGCATTAATGGAGGTGGTGTAGTTAGCTAGGAGTAATAAAGAGAGAGAAAGATAGGTAGAAGAAGGAGAGTAATGGGGGGAGAAGTAGTGAGGAAGAAGCAAAGTGAGGGAGAGAGGAGGTGGGAGCTAGGGGAAAGTGAAGGAAGAGAGGAGGGGGGAGGGGGAGGGGGAGGAAAAAGGTGGTATGGCTGCGGTTTAGCAGTAGCGCTGGGTGTAAAACGCGCTGCTGCTAATAATATAGCAGTAGCATGCTTCTGGAAGAGGTGCTACTGCTAAGCGGGGCCCACCATGTGGCCAGGTTCAAAATTAGCAGTAGCGACCTTGATTAAAAGGGCACTGCTCCTAATAAATTAGCAGTAGCGCGGTTAAACTGGGCACGCTACTGCTAAACCTAGCGTGGCGGGAACGGTCGGGGAATTTTAGTAGTAGCGTGGCTCTACTGAGCCGCGCTACTGCTAAGTCGGTAGCAGTAGTGCGTGTTTGGGGCCAGCGCTGCTGCTAATTAGCAGTAGCGCCACTTCTTGTCCAGCGCTACTACTAAGATTCTGCGTATAAGGTTTTCCCTAGTAGTGACCAACAATACAGATCGAAGGATCAGGAGGGTCAGTTTGAACCCGAACACTCCGTAGAACACAATGACTCCGAGGATAGTAACTATCTGCCCCTCTCTGAAGAGGACGTCAGCCTCAGCGACGAAGATTTCATCGTCCCTGAAGAGCCATTAGAGCAGAAACGCTTCAAGTGGCAGCTTATTGCCATCGCCCGAATTCTTAAAAAGAAGTAGCAGTAGCTGAAGGCCGAATAGGACACCCTCAATGATAGGTGGACTAAAGTCCTGGCAGCCAAAGAGGGGTATGGCTATGAGTGTCAAACCAAGAGTTACCCCAAGCGCAAGCTACTACCACAATTCGACGAGGCTCTCGCGCCTATACCGTCGAGACACAACCAGGCAGATCAGCCTGACCATCCACCTCGCGGATGGGACAGGATGGCTGACAAAGCCAAACACCAGCCCGCTCCCCCTCGCCATAAAGGCAAGGAAGCAGTGCAGCCGGGTTACAAATATGACCTACGCCAGGACGTCGCCAATAGAGCCGGCCAGACCAGGTCCATCTACGGATCGAGAGGACATGCCCCTGCCGAAGATGATGGCTATCAAGCCTGGTGCGACCGGAGTGATAGAGTTCTGGATCAATAACGAACCCAAATGCGGACCGGTCTCTGGCATGACGTAGCTCGGATCAGGGGCGCCGCACACCCAATGTGCTTCACAGATTAGGTGATGCGACATTGATGACCCACAAGTATAGGGGATCTATCGTAGTCCTTTCAATAAGTAAGAGTGTCGAACCCAACGAGGAGTAGAAGGAAATGACAAGCGGTTTTCAGCAAGGTATTCTCTGCAAGCACTGAAATTATCGGTAACAGATAGTTGTGTGATAAGATAATTCGTAACGGGTAACAAGTAACAAAAGTAACTAAGGTGCAGCAAGGTGGCCCAATCCTTTTTGTAGCAAAGGACAAGCCAGTACAAACTCTTATATAAAGCAAAGTGCTCCCGAGGACACATGGGAATTACTGTCAAGCTAGTTTTCATCATGCTCATATGATTCGCGTTCGTTACTTTGATAATTTGATATGTGGGTGGACCGGTGCTTGGGTGCTGCCCTTACTTGGATAAGCCTCCCACTTATGATTAACCCCTCTCACAAGCATCCGTAACTACAAAAGAAGAATTAAGATAAATCTAACCATAGCATGAAACATATGGATCCAAATCAGCCCCTTACGAAGCAACTCATAAACTAGGGTTTAAGCTTCTGTCACTCTAGCAACCCATCATCTACATATTACTTCCCAATGCCTTCCCCTAGGCCCAAATCATGGTGAAGTTTCATGTAGTCGATGTTCACATAACACCACTAGAGGAAAGACAACATACATCTCATCAAAATATCGAACGAATACCAAATTCACATGATTACTTATAACAAGGCTTCTCCAATGTCCTCAGGAACAAACGTAACTACTCACAAAGCATATTCATGTTCATAATCAGAGAGGTATTGAATAGCATTAAGGATCTGAACATATGATCTTCCACCGAATAAACCAACTAGCATCAACTACAAGGAGTAATCAACACTACTAGCAACCCACAGCTACCAATCTGAGGTTTTGAGACAAAGATCGGATACAAGAGATGAACTAGGTTTTGAGAGGAGATGGTGCTGGTGAAGATGTCGATGGATATTGCCCCCCTCTTGATGAGAGGATCATTGGTGATGACAATGGCTTCGATTTCCCCCTCCAGGAGGGAAGTTTCTCCGGCAGAACAGCTCCGCCGGAGCCCTAGATTGGTTCTTCCCAGGTTCCGCCTCGAGGCGGCGGTGCTTCATCCCGAAAGCTTCCTCCTTATTTTTTCCAGGTCAAAACACATCATATAGCTGAAGATGGGCATCAGGGGCCTGCCAGGTGGCCCACAAGGTAGGGGGCGCGCCCAGGGGGGTAGGGCGCACCCCCCACCCTTGTGGCTGCCTGGTGGGTCCCCTAGGTGCTTTCTGCGCCCAATATTTTTTTTATATATTCCAAAATAATTCTCCGTGAAGTTTCAGGACTTTTGGAGTTGTGCAGAATAGGTCTCTCAGATTTGCTCCTTTTCCAGTCCAGAATTCCAGCTGCCGGCATTCTCCCTCTTCATATAAACCTTGTAAAATAAGAGAGTAAAGGCATAAGTATTGTGCTAGAATGTGTAATAACAGCCTATAATGCAATAAATATCAATATAAAAGCATGATGCAAAATGGACGTATCAACTCCCCCAAGCTTAGACCTCGCTTATCCTCAAGCGAAAGTCGAAATCGAAAGATATGTCCACATGTTTGGAGATAGAGGTGTCGATAAAATAAAATACGAACATGAGGGCATCATGATCATCTTTAGAACAACAACAAATATTGTCATATAATTTCTTATGCTAAAGTAACAATTTGTTCACAAGGTAAAGTATGAATCGGAAATTTCATTGAAAACTAACAAACTATGATCTCAGTCATTGAAGCAATTGCAATTTATCATAACATCGGAAATAGTCAATTCAAGAGCTTTTCAGCAAGTCCACATACTCAACTATCATTTAATCTTTCACAATTGCTAACACTCATGCGATACTTATGGGTTCGAAGCCTCAGTCGGACACAGAGAAAGATAGGGGCTTATAGTTTCGCCTCCCAACCTTTTACCTCAAGGGTAATGTCAACAATAATACTTTATTATAACCTACATCCGTGTGGATATATATATCTGGATCCTTCTCCAACACATAGTGCTTGCCAAAAGAAAAAGTGTAAAAAGGAAAGGTGAAGATCACCATGACTCTTGTATAAGGGTAAAAGATAAAAGTAAAAGATAGGCCCTTCGCAGAGGGAAGCAGAGGTTGTCATGTGCTTTTATTGTTGGATGCACAAAATCTTAATGCAAAAGAATGTCACTTTATATTGCTGCTTGTGATAAAGAAATTTATTATGCAGTCCGTCGCTTTTATTTCTTCCATATCACAAGTTCGTATAAAGCTTATTTTCTTCACACTAATAGATCATACATATTTAGAGAGCAATTTTTATTGCTTGCACCGATGACAACTTACTTGAAGGATCTTACTCAATCCATAGGTAGGTATGGTGGACTCTCATGGCAAAACTGGTTTAAGGGATGTTTGGATGCACAAGTAGTATCTCCATTTGGTGCAAAGGATTTGGCTAGCATAAGAGGGAAAAGCAAGCTCAACATATTGGAGGATCCAAGACACTATAACTTCTATCTGGATATAAGAAAACATAACCCATTATGTTGTCTTCCTTGTCCAACATCAACTTTTTAGCATGTCATATTTTAATGAGTGCTCACAATTACAAAAGATATCCAAGATAGTATATTTATATGTGAAACCTCTCTTTCTTTATTACTTCCTATTAATTGCAACAATGACCAAAACTATGTTTGTCAACTCTCAACAACTTTTATTCATCATACTCTTTATATGTGAAGTCATCACTCTCCATAAGATCATTATACGATCTTTTTATTTATTTTTATTTCTTTGTTTTATTTAATTCTCTCAAGATCATAGCAAGAAAGCAAAGCCCTCAACTCAAAACTACTTTTTATTATATAACTCACGGACTTGATTACATAGATAGATCTCGAAACAAAACTCAAAGCTAGATCATACTAAAAACTTTTATTCTACTAGATAAGGATATAGCCAAAAGGATCGAACTAAGAAAAATGGTAAAAGTAAAGGTGTGATGGTGATACGATACCGGGGCACCTCCCCCAAGCTTGGCAGTTGCCAAGGGGAGTGCCCATACCCATGTATTTAGATCTCTTTCTTCGGATGTGGTGATGATGGAGTTGTTGATGATGAAAGAATCTTATCCTCCGTATTCCAAGGCATAGGTTCACCATCGTAAAAAGATGAACGAGTCTTCGGGATCCTCAAATCTGCAGCCAAACTCATCCTCTTAAATCTGTATTCATACTCATAGTTTTGGTTTTGCAGGTCATAGATCTGGGCTTGGAGATGCTCGATTTTCTCATGAAGGTTGAAGATGGCCTCCACAATGTTCTCGGCATCCAGCTTGTGGCCACTAGTAAATTCAGCGATCATGATGTGATTGGCATTGAGTCCATGTTCCACCATCCCTTGGCACTTGAAGACTTGCTGCTCCACTGCTTCGAGCCTTGTCTCCATGCTTCCGGTCTTCTTAGGCCCTTCGGTATCACGGATGTGCAGCACCCCCTCACGTATCTCAATGGTTTGAGGGTGTTGCAGCACCTCTACGAGATAAGGGTTGATGACCTTCTCGAAAAACTTGTCTTGGGAGCGCTTGGAGACGTCATGGCGATTTGGATCTGTCAGAAAAACAGCTCAAAACAAGAACAGGAGATATTGCCATGGTACGGTGGTCAAAATCTTTGGGAGATTAGATAATGATTTTTTACCAACCAAAAGAAGTATTGTGCAAGAAAACGGAGTCTGGAGGGCACACGAGGTGGAGGCAAGGGTGGGGGGCGCGCCCAGGGGATAGGGCGCGCCTCCCTGCCTTGTCGCTTCCTCGTGCACTTTTCGGACTACTTTTAATTTTCGTAAATTTTTAAATATTCCAAAACGGAGAAAAATTGCCATTAGAACATGTTTGGAGTCGGTTTACTTACCGTACCACATACCTATTCCTGTTCGGAGTCTGAAACATTCTGGAAAGTGTCCCTTATGTACTCCTCTGGTGTTACGGTATTGGTAATATTCGTCTCGACATTTATGGGAGTACTTGAAATATAATGTTTGATTCTTTGACCGTTTACCACCTTCGGGTTGGTGCCTTCGGCATTGTTGATCTTAATGGCACCGAAACGATAGACCTCTTCAATAATGTAAGGACCTTCCCATTTAGAGAGAAGCTTTCCTGCAAAAAATCTTAAACGAGAGTTGTATAGCAAAACATGATCACCTACATTAAACTCACGCTTTTGTATCCTTTTGTCATGCCATCTTTTAACTTTTTCTTTAAACAACTTGGCATTCTCATAAGCTTGGGTTCTCCATTCATCAAGTGAGCTAATGTTAAATAACCTCTTCTCACCGGCAAGTTTGAAATCATAGTTGAGCTCTTTAATAGCCCAATACGCTTTATGTTCTAGTTCAAGAGTAAGTGACAAGCTTTTCCATAAACCATTTTATACGGAGACATACCCATAGGGTTTTTATAAGCAGTTCTATAGGCCCATAATGCATCATGAGGTTTCTTAGACCAATTCTTTCTAGATCTATTTACGGTCTTTTGCAAAATCAATTTAATCTCTCTATTGCTCAATTCTACTTGACCACTAGACTGAGGGTGATATGGAGATGCAATTCTATGGTTGACATCATATTTAGCAAGCATTTTACAGAAAGCACCATGAATAAAATGTCAACCACCATCAGTCATTAAATATCTAGGGACTCCAAACCTCAGAAAAATAACTTCTTTAAGCATCTTAATAGAAGTGTTATGATCAGCACTACTAGTTGGAATAACTTCTACCCACTTAGTAACATAATCAACAGCAACTAAAATATGTGTATACCCATTAGAGGAAGGAAAAGGTCCCATATAATCAAAACCCCAAACATCAAATGGTTCAATAACAAGTGAATAATTCATAGGCATTTCCTGACGTCTACTAATATTGCCAATTCTCTGGCATTCATCACAAGACAAGACAAACTTACGGGCATCCTTGAAGAGAGTAGGCCAATAAAAACCAGATTGCAATACCTTGTGTGCAGTTCTATCTCCAGCATGGTGTCCTCCGTAAGCTTCGGAGTGGCACTTGCGTAGGATCTGTTCCTGTTCATGCTCAGGTACACAACGTCTAATAACACCATCTACTCCTTCTTTATAAAGGTGTGGTTCATCCCAAAAGTAATGTCTTAAATCATAGAAAAACTTTTTCTTTTGCTGGTATGTGAAACTAGGTGGTATAAATTTAGCAACAATGTAATTAGCATAATCAGCATACCATGGAGTATTACGAGAAGCATTTATGACAGCTAATTGCTCATCAGGAAAGCTATCATCAATAGGCAGTGGGTCAACAAGAACATTTTCTAACCTAGACAAGTTGTCTGCAATGGGGTTCTCAGCTCCCTTTCTATCAATAATATGCAAATCAAATTCTTGCAGTAAGAGAACCCATCTAATAAGTCTAGGTTTAGCATCTTTCTTTTCCATAAGGTATTTAATAGCAGCATGATCAATGTGAATAGTTACTTTGGAATCAACAATATAAGATCTGAACTTATCACAAGCAAAAACAACTGCTAAAAATTCTTTTTCAGTAGTAGCATAATTTCTCTGGGCACTGTCTAGAGTTTTACTAGCATAATGAATAACATTCAATTTCTTATCAACTCTTTGTCCTAGAACAGCACCAACAGCATAATCACTAGCATCACACATAATTTCAAAGGGTAGATTCCAATGAGGTGGTTGAACAATAGGTGTAGAAATCAAGGCTTTCTTAAGTATTTCAAATGCTTCTACACAATCATCATCAAAAACAAAAGGAACATCTTTTTGCAAGAGATTAGTGAGAGGCCTAGAAATTTTAGAGAAGTCTTTAATAAACCTCCTATAGAAACCAGCATGACCAAGGAAACTTCTTATACCTTTGATATCTTTAGGACACGGCATCTTTTCAATAGCATCTACTTTAGCTTTATCAACTTCAATACCTCTTTCAAAAATTTTATGCCCCAAGACAATACCTTCATTAACCATAAAGTGGCACTTCTCCCAATTCAAGACAAGATTAGTTTCTTCACATCTCAGCAAAACTCGATCAAGGTTGCTTAAGCAATCATCAAAAGAAGTTCCGTAAATGGAGAAATCATCCATGAAAACCTCAACAATCTTTTCACAAAAGTAAGAGAATATAGCAGTCATACATCTTTGAAAGGTAGCAGGTGCATTGCATAGACCAAAAGGCATATGTCTATAAGCAAAGGTACGAAGGGCAAGTAAAAGTGGTCTTTTCTTGGTCCTCCTTTGACACAGGTATTTGAGAAAAACCAGAATAACCATCTAGAAAGCAAAAATGTGTATGTTTGGATAATCTTTCTAGCATTTGATCAATAAAAGGTAGAGGGTGATGATCTTTTCTAGTAGCTTTGTTTAATTTGCGAATATCAATTACCATTCTATAACATGTAACAATTCTTTGTGGAATCAATTCATTCTTATCATTAGGAACAACAGTAATACCTCCCTTCTTAGGGACACAATGAACATGACTTACACATCTACTATCAGCAATAGGATAAATTATACCTGCCTCCAGAAGTTTTAGTATTTCATTTCTTACCACTTCCTTCATCTTCGGATTTAACCGTCATTGGTGATCAACAACTGGTTTAACATCAGGCTCCAAGATCATCAAGAGTATATCCAATAGCAGCACGATGCTTCCTCAGAGTTTTCAATAATTTCTTTTCGTCATGCTCTGAAAGGTTAGCACTAATAATAACAGGATATATCTTCTTTTCATCAAGATAAGCATATTTCAAAGTATCAGGTAATTGTTTAAGCTCAAACACGGGATCACCCTTGGGTGGAGGAGGATCTCCAAGGATTTCAACAGGCAAATTGTGTTACAAAACAGGCATTTGGTTAAAGAATATTTCATCTAATTCCTTTCTATCATTCATAAACATATCATTTTCATGATCTAGCAAATATTGTTCTAAAGGATCAGTAGGAGGCACGACAATAGAAGCAAGACCAATGATTTCATCCTTACTAGGCAATTCCTTATCATGGGGTTGTCTATGAAATTTAGAGAAATTAAAATCATGAGACAAATCCCCAAAGCTTACAGTAACAATTTCTTTATCACAGTCTATCCTAGCATTATAAGTATTCAAGAAAGGTCTACCAAATATAATGGGACAAAAATCATCTTGTGGGGAACTAAGAACAAGAAAATCAGTATGGTATTTTATTTTCCCACACAAGACTTCAACATCTCTAACAATCCCAATTGGTGATATGGTATCTCTATTGGCAAGTTTAATAGTAACATCAATATCTTCTATCTCAGCAGGTGCAATATCATTCATAATTTCTTGATATAAGGTATAAGGAATTGCGCTCACACTAGCACCCACATCACATAAACCGTGATAACAATGATCTCCTATTTTAACAGAAACAACAGGCATGCCAACAACGGGTCTATGTTTATCTTTAATATCAGGTTTAGCAATTCTAGCAGCTTCACCACAGAAATAAATAACATGCTCATCAATATTATCGACCAAGAGATCTTTTACCATAGCAATAATAGGTTCAACTTTAATTTGTTCAGGGGGTGTAGGTGTTCTAATATTACTCTTACGAGCCACAGTTGAAGCTTTAGCATGATCCTTTATTCTAACAGGAAAAGGTAGTTTCTCAATATAAGCAGTAGGAACAATAGGATCAACATTATAAGTAATAGTTTCTTCTTCAACTTTAATAGGTTCTACTACTTTTATTTCAATGGGAGGATGATATTTAAACCACTTCTCCTTAGGGAGATCAACATGAGTAGAAAATGATTCACAAAAGGAAGCTACTATCTCAGAGTCAAGTCCATATTTAGTGCTAAAATCACGAAAAGCATCGGTATCCATGAAAGATTTAACACAATCAAACTTAAGGTTTATACCTGACTCCTTACCTTTGTCAAGTTCCCAATCTTTAGAGTTGCGTTTAATTCTTTCCAAGAAATCCCATTTGAATTCAATATCCTTCTTCATAAAAGAACCAGTACAAGAAGTATCGAGCATGGACTGATCATTACGAGAAAGCTGAGCATAAAAATTCTGAATAATAATTTCCCTTGAGAGCTCATGATTGGGGCATGAATATTACATTGAATTAAGTCTCCCCCAAGCTTGAGCGATACTTTCTCCTTCACGAGGCCAAAAATTATAAATATAATTCCGATCACGATGAACCTGATGCATAGGATAAAACTTCTGATGAAATTTCAATTTCAATCGGTTGTAGTTCCATGATCCAATATCATCACATAGCCTATACCATGTCAATGCCTTTCCCTTCAAAGATAAAGGGAAGGCCTTCTTCTTGAGATCATCCTCGGGCAAACCTGCTAGCTGAAATAATCCACAAACTTCATCCACATAGATTAGGTGCATATCTGGATGTAATGTTGCATCTCCTGCATAAGGATTAGCTAGCAGTTTCTCTATCATACCTGAAGGAATTTCATAATAAATATTTTCAGTAGGTGCAGTAGGTTGAGGAGCAACTCTTTGCTCTTTTGGTCGAGGTGAAGATACCCCGAACAAGCCCCTCAAAGGATTATTTTCCATAGTGACAAGTGATAGTAAATTTCAGCACGTAATATAAATGTTTCCTTACCAAATTCCACTTACCAAAGGTGCTTCACTCCCCGGCAACAGCGCCAGAAAAGAGTCTTGATGACCCACAAGTATAGGGGATCTATCGTAGTCCTTTCGATAAGTAAAGAGTGTTGAACCCAACGAGGAGCAGAAGGAAATGACAAGTGGTTTCCAGCAAGGTATTCTCTGCAAGCATTGAAATTATCGGTAACATATAGTTGTGTGATAAGATAATTCGTAACGGGTAACAAGTAACAAAAGTAACTAAGGTGCAGCAAGGTGGCCCAATCCTTTTTGTAGCAAAGAACAAGCCTGGACAAACTCTTATATAAAGCAAAGTGCTCCCGAGGACACATGGGAATTACTGTCAAGCTTGTTTTCATCATGCTCATATGATTCGCGTTCGTTACTTTGATAATTTGATATGTGGGTGGACCGGTGCTTGGGTGCTGCCCTTACTTGGACAAGCCTCCCACTTATGATTAACCCCTCTCGCAAGCATCCGCAACTACGAAAGAAGAATTAAGATAAATCTAACCATAGCATGCAACATATGGATCCAAATCAGCCCCTTACGAAGCAACGCATAAACTAGGGTTTAAGCTTCTATCAAGTTAGCAACCCATCATCTACTTATTACTTCCCAATGCCTTCCCCTAGGCCCAAATCATGGTGAAGTGTCATGTAGTCAACGTTCGCATAACACCACTCGAGGAAAGACAACATACATCTCATCAAAATATCAAACGAATACCAAATTCACATGATTACTTATAACAAGAATTCTCCAATGTCCTCAGGAACAAACGTGACTACTCACAAAGCATATTCATGTTCATAATTAGAGGTGTATTGAATAGCATTAAGAATCTGAACATATTGTCTTCCACCGAATAAACCAACTAGCATCAACTACAAGGACTATTCAACACTACTAGCAACCCCCTCGCCATAATGGCAAGGAAGCAGTGCAGCCGGGTTACAAATATGACCTACGCCAGGACCTCGCCAATAGAGCCGGCCAGACCAGGTCCATCTACGGATCGACAGGACATGCCCCTGCCGAAGATGATGGCTATCAAGCCTGGCGTGACCGGAGTGACAGAGTTCTTGATCAATAACGAACCCAAATGCCGACCGGTCTCTGGCATGACGTAGCTCGGATCCGGGGCGCCGCACACCCAATGTGCTTCACAGATTAGGTGATGCGACATTGATGACCCACAAGTATAGGGGATCTATCGTAGTCCTTCCAATAAGTAAGAGTGTCGAACCCAACGAGGAGTAGAAGGAAATGACAAGCGGTTTTCAGCAAGGTATTCTCTGCAAGCACTGAAATTATCTGTAACTATGAAGATGCATACAAGGTTTTTTATCTGATCATTACCAACTTGTAGCGCAGGGAAGTAGAGTTGGCGAAGATCGTTGGTGCATATCCCCGCAGCTAGGATTTTACAACCTCCCAACTGCGAGGATGTACTCCCTTGGACTGCCCCCCAGGCGGTCCCTCGGACAGCCCTCCGAGATGTCCTCAACCAGTCCCTCGGACGGTCTCTCGGACAGCCCTCCGAGAGGCCCTCAAAATCTCTGACAGTCACTCAGACAGCCCTTCGGGAGGCCCTCAAAAACTCGGACGGTCACTCGGACAGCCACATACAGTGTCAGCTAACTGGCAGGGCTTCGCCGTCCAGAACTAGTTCCCACCGGAACCCAGACAGCCTTTCGGCTCTACGAAACTATTTCATGTGAGGGAGAGAAGAAGCCAGATCATTGCATGGCATAATGTATGAGAGAAGGAGTGAGTGTGGAGAGCTCCTCTCCACCTCTATTTATAAGAAAACCCAAGGGGTAGGGTGGCACTTGAAAGTACCAAAATGCCCATGCCATGTGACCTTCACAAGGGCAAAAATGGAAGGGAACTTGAGCTCCATGGAGGAGCTCCACCCTTGGCCGGCCACACCATGTGGGGCCCCCCAAAGGGGGTCTCATCCATCCATGTCATCCCCTAGATCTTTTGGGGAAAATCCCAAAAAGAATGGTTTTCCAAAAATCAACCAAAAAGTCATTTTCACTATTCACGAAGACATTTTTTTGTGTCCGTTAAATCCAAAAATATTTTTGTAGGTCCAGAACATGCCAGTACCCACTGAAACAATTCTGTACGTGTTCCAAAACATTTCCAGATCAATGATTTTCTTCAGCGAAAACCAACCGAAGCAATTCCGACTGCTCCGAAACATTTCTGGTTTTTCTCTGCGAAAAAATTCCAGAAGTTCTCAGAACAATGATGGTACCTCCAAAAAGTTCCAGGTGCTTGCCGAAACCAATTTGGCTTAATGGTTTACTCCGAAACAACTTTTCGGTTTTACCGAAACTTTTCCGGTGTTCTCTTTGGAACATTTCTGTTGTCTCCGAAACTTTTCTGGCGACTTTCTCTTAGACTCCCTATCTAGAATTCAGCAGATAGATCACCCTTAAGCATGTGACCCTGTAGGTTCGGTGAAGTATAGACATGACCGGAACACTTTCCGATCAATGATCAATAGCGGAACCGTGGACACCCATATTGATCCCTATATCCACACGAATGAATATTCGAGTGAACCTCTAGTTGCCGTATGCTATTCCTGTTGCTTCACGATATGTTACAAAACCCGAGGTATGCCCGTGGATCAACAACTTTGTCCACTATGCCAGTTACCTCATTACCGGTTTTGTTCTCTCTTCTCGTTTTCGCGTTTCGGCATCCCTGTGATCAAATCACATTGTGTCTGGCTAGACGATGGTGGATACCGTAACACCGAGAGGGCCCAAAGAATATCTCTCCAGCGTCGGAGGAGCCAATCCCAATCTTGAGCTATATAGTCCCTTGTCATACTTTTCCATGAACCTGTAAGCCGCCGTAATAGCCACCCATTTACGGATGACGTTTAACAAACCCCAATGTCCATGAAGCAAGTGCGAAGAAACTCGATACTCTCATGGTCTAAGGAATTATGCAAACATTAACTTCCTCTGTGTTATTAACCATCAACTTATGACGAAGGTATCTCATAGCATAACAGCAATTCGGGTCGACTCAACACAAGTGTTCTTCTAACAATGTGTCCTCAAAGTTTGCCGGCATAGACATGCCCATGATGAGGAAAACATAATCATCATGCAACACTTGAGCTAGTCTTAGAGGCATGACTAGGAATACATTTTACCATTTATTATTCCACACGTGCATATGAGTTTTCCTCCGAGCCTCGTGGTTATTGCAGACTCGAGAACCATAGCAGTTATAGCACGGAATATAAACATAATCACAATCATGGAGATAAATAATAACATTTATTATTGCCTCTAGGGCATATCTCCTACAGACTCCCACTTGCACTAGAGTCAATAATCTAGTCAATGCTAATGCAATTTACACCTATGGAATACCGGTGTAAAATATGCTTCGCTTGTGGTGTAGTCTTCGTCCAACGGATCTGGCAACTTCAGGTCCGTGTGTATCTTTGCATATCCTCGCATTTTCACGCTTTCACAAAATTCATATTTTGTGTGGACTTGGCTTAGTATATATGTGAATCACAGATCAAACCTTGATTCCTCAGACTAAGCTATGGAGCAACTATCTGCAATAGTGTTCCATTTGACCAAAGCCATATTGGAACCATACTAAGTTCATGAATGAACTATATGATTCAACATCTTAGTTGTCGCTATTAAAGCGTCAACATACTTAGCCTTCATTATAGAAATCGCCACAGTAACCTTTTGACTATTTCATGAAAACGAAGATTCCAACTCCATTATGCTCTCTTCTGTCCATTGCTGGAACTCGAAGTTTGCACATTCACTAACATCCTCTGGATCGACAAAATACTTTGGACTGTATCATCTACAAGGCCTAGGTTGTATTTCCATATCATGGAAATCCTTTTGGCGTCCATTATATCTCATGATTGAAATATGTATTAATTGCTAGTATAACCCGAAACGACTTTTAAGCATCGCTACGGTGAGACAATCTCGCCGTAGTAAATTCCTTGAATTTGTTATAAGCAACAAGTTGAGCTTTATGGATAAAATATTTTTATCCGTATCAATTTATAGTTCAATTAATATTCGTTAGACTCTAAGTCTTCCGGAGCGTTTATCAAGATCTAATCTCAAATGAATTATATGGACACTATCTTGGATTATATTGGCATTTAGCAAATTCTGGAGTCAGGGCCCATCAATGCTTCCTTGTATATCATAGGTATACTATTGTCTAACAACAATATCTCGTATGTGCACCTAAGAGGTTTGCACGAGTTTTGCCTACGTGGTTCAGCTGCAAGTTCGACCGAAATACATACATCACATGTAGAGGCTTCCGTATCAGTCGTAGTAGGAAACTCCAAGGTTTCTTTCCTATGAGCTGACGACGAAGATATTGTTATCTCGTCGAGTTGCACTGTCTTCCCACTCACCTTTTTGCAAGAAACATTTTCTTCAAAATCATATCGTTCTTTGTGGCAAACCTTTTGCCTTGGTATAGTGATGGAGGAATACCAAATGATTTGGGATAACCTACAAAGTAGCACCTGTCTGATTTGGAATAAGTTTGTAAACGTTTTACACAAGCCCCATATTCCAAATGTTAAGAAAAGACATAACATGGTTGGGCAGACCATACCATGGCGTCATTTCAACAGATCTGATGGCGTTCTTTTCAGTGTAAAAGCCGCATTCTCTAAAGCATTACTTTAAAAGGGATAATGGCAAATTAATTTATGTCATCTTTGATCTTACCATGTCATAAATGGTTTGATTACATCTTCATGAACATTCCACTCTCAGCGGTGTTTCGGGAGATGCAAGTTATGAAACTCTTTCCATAACTCTTCAGACATTCACTAAACTTGTAACTCCAAATTTCTTTTCGCAATCTAATTGCAAAAAACTTAATTTTCTTGTTACAATAATTTCTACTTCATTTTGAAAACCTTTTGAATGATTTCAAAAGATCCAGACTTATTTCTCATCAAGTAAATATCCATATATCCACTTGAGTCATTTCTGAAGATAGACAAATCCACTGCTAGCAACAACCTTTATTGGACTACACACATCAGAATGTGTGTTTGTGAATAAGTTCGATGCTCGTTCATTATGGCATGTGAACGGTATTTCAGTCACTTTTCCTCTGGACGAAAGTTGCAAGTGTCAGATGATTGAAATCAAATGACTTCAAAATCCATCATAATGGAATTTATCCATGCAGGTTTCTCCAATGTGACCAAATGCAGTACCACACATATGTGGTATTCTTTTAGTCTCGCAACATTTAGCGTTAGTGTCATGGATGTATTATCTTATCATTAATATTCATAACATACATCTCATTCATAATGGAAGTATGTGTCGGTGTCAAAACCGGCAGATCTCGGGTAGGGGGTCCCGAGCTGTGAGTCTAGGATCAATGGGGAATAGGAGACAAGGACACAATGTTTACCCAGGTTCGTGCCCTCTTGATGGAGGTAAAACCCTACGTCCTGCTTGATAATATTCGATGTAGACGATGATTACAAGAGTTGATCTACCTCGAGATCGTATTAGCTAAACCCTAAAGGGGTATGCCTATTGTTGTTCTGCCATCCTATACGGACTAAATCCTCTGGTTTATATCCACACCGGGGGCCCTAGGGTTACACATAGTCGGTTCCAGAGAAAGGAATAACTATGCCTGGACACCTAGACTTGCCTTGGAGCACACATTAAGATGATAAAGACTTCCATCCGGACACGGGGGCAACCTTCTGCTTTGTTCTCAACGCGGCCCAACCGTCCACCCCATGATGATTAGGCCAGACATCCGAGGACCCCCTAGTCCAAGACTCCCTCAGTAGCCCCTGAACTAGCCTTCAATGCCACTGTATCCAGAATCCGCACTGTCTTCTGCGTTGCAAGGTGAGTTCCTTCATCCTCCGAACTCTGAGCAAATTTCCTGCAGAAAAGGACTAGTGTCCGGCTCCGAGCTACTAATATAACCCTTGACCTTGAGGGCCAAACGTCCAAGTGAGACCATCATCTTTTTTACTGATAACTTTTAGCGAAACGCCACAACTAGTCTTTAAACATTGAACCGTTATGCGCTCTTGTTTCGCGGTTTGAGGCCAAGCCTCCATTGGCACGTCCCATCAAGGTGGAGATCGTGCCCGCCCTTTATGGGATATTATCAATGATTTTTTGGGTAACCCAACCGCACATCATGTTATGATTTTATCGGGAAGAAGCGAGGTTCACGGCGCGGCAGAGGGACATTTGGCATTTTAACAGCCTATAAGAGGGGGAAAGATAGCCCCTTTTCACCTCACGCTTCCATCCCCGCTTCCCAAATCCTCCAAAGCTCCAGTGCCCTCAGCTTTACGCTCTTCCTTCGCAACCTCCGCCCTTCGACCATGGCCAGGTCTGGATCGAAGTGAAAGTGGGAGGCCTCGTCCGTCACCACCAAGGACATCGAGGACCTCAAGGTCACTGGCTATCTGTCAGCGGCCATCGAGCACCAGAGAAGAATCAGGTCATCCCCACGTCGAAGCCTGGGGAACGGGTGGTGTTCATCCCCCACTTCATCCGAAGGCTCGGCTTCCCTCTTCACCCCTTTCTTCAGGGCCTTATGTTTTTCTACGGGCTAGATTTCCATGATCTAGCCCCGAACTCTATCCTTCACATCTCAGATTTCATAGTCATTTGTGAGGCTTTCTCCGAATCCCACCACACTTCGGCCTATGGCTCAAGACCTTCAATCTCAAGTCGAAGGTGGTCGACGGCCAGCAGGCGGACTGCGACGGGGCCATGAGCATGCTCAACAAGGTCATATGGTCCGCGGGCACCTTCATCAACATCGTCAAGATCTGGCAGCGGGAGTGGTTCTACATCACCGAGCCCCGCAACGCCAACTGGGCGGCAGCCCCCGCCTTCAGATCCGTACCCCCCATGAGGTTTACCTCATGGAACGAGAAGGGCCTCGAGTGGGGGTCACAGGCCAAGGTAAAGATGCTCTAGAAGCGCATCTCCAACATGGTGGCCGCCAATACGGCCCTGACCAATGTGATCCAGGTGATGCTCTACCACCGTCTCTTTCCCTGCCAACTTCGGGCATCCCCCATGTGGGAGTTCAAGCTCGAAGAGCCGAAGACCGTGCAACACTTCTACGGCACCACACACAAGAATCTGTGGAAGCTGCTGTTCAAGTCCCAGGAAGACTGGCCGAAGGAGAACGAGGACATCGGGCTCGATGCCGCCAGCCCTGCCAAGGAGGTAATTAAACCTTGTCCGAACTCGAATCCGGATATTGTTTATTATAGTTTAACAACTTATTCTGATCTACCCTTCTAATTGTAGCACTGGATGGCTAAAGCGGAGCGGATTAACTGTCCAGCTCCGCTGCCCGAAGATCCCAGTACAGCGCTGCTGTCCAAGATGTTGGTTCCGGCGCCCTACAAGGCACCTGAAAAGAAGCAAAAAAAGAAGAAGGAGGAGGAGGCCAGAGGTGGCCTCCGTTCAAGGGGTCCTCCGGAAACCAATTCCGAAGAGACCGAAGCCCCCTCGACCCACGAGGGGGACGAGGAGGAAGAGGGGGAGGGAAGCAACTCCCCTCGCACGAAGAAAAGGGCGGCGTCCGAAGACATCCAGGAGGTCACCCCACCTGCCCAGAAGAGGCCGAAGCTGATCCTCCCCGACAGCTCGGATTTCGAAGCGGGATCCATAGCATCCGAGGAGGTTCCTAAATGAAAAACCAGGGTTAAGCCAGAGCCGAAACGTATGAATCCGAACACAGTCTCACAGTTTGCTGCATTCTTATCTTTTTATTTAACTAAACAAATGTTGAATTAAAGCCCTCCATGCACGATCCCCACCGAGTAGCTATCAGAGGGGAGCTCTCCACCAGCCGATCTGGCAAAGAGCGGGACACCACCGCAGTCCCCTCACCTCGCCACTATGGATAACGCCGAGGTGTTGTCTCAAAGGACACCTCTGGCCCAGGAGAAGGTGGGTGGGGCTGACAAAGTTATGGCCGAGGTACATACCTCGGCCACCGAAGACTAGGGGGAAAAAATCCCCTCTCGCACACAAGGGAGGAGAGCCCGGCCAGTCTGGGCCTTCTCCGAACATTATTCCAGAGCCTTCGAGGACTCCGGAGTCGACTGTTCCACCCCCTGCTAGAGAGGGGGCCAGGGTTCCATCTCCGGCGCCGCCGTCCACCGAGCCAATGGCGCCTGGGCAACCGGATGCCCTGGAGGAAGCGCTGAAGAGCACTTCCATCGTGGAAGAACACCATGTCCTGATGGGTACGGTGATGAAGAAGATCCAGTCCACCAGTAGCGGACTGAAGGACGCCTTTGACGGCCTGTTAACAGGCTTTGAGGTAAGCGATGTAATATTTTTTATTACTGAAAAAATAAGTTGTTTATGCCTGTCTTTATATACACAGTAGCCCATGAGACTTTGTCTAGTTGTGAAAGAACTGGACAAAGGATCTATAGTCCCACTCTTCGGGTGAATACTTATTGTGTGTTTAATCTTGACAGGCTTCTACGTTGGCGGCGGTTTCGAACGCCGCGGAGATTTCCGAGCTGAACCAGAAACTCCAGGCCGCTGATGAGCAGATCGACCGCATTAACAAGCATTTTGAAAAAACGCAAGGTACGCATGATTAAACATTTAAACAGTTCGGATTTGTGTTTAGAACAATCAGGAACGATGAAAAATCATGTCCATAGTTGGCACTGATGCGGTTGAGAGCCTCAAAGCCACGCTCACAGAGGCCAGGAAAGAGGCTGCGGTAGGCAATGTCGTCGCTGAGAAAGCGGCTGCCGATCTGGAGGCCGAGCAACTAGCTCGGCGCCAGCATCAGGCTCGAGTGGCCGAAGTGGAGCAGAAGCTCAACGATGCTATCACCAAGTGTGAAGTCCTTGAGCAGAAGTGTTTGGTGCAGTCAACCGAACTCTCCAGGATCAATAAGGTGGCTGAAGAGGCGCGGTCCGAGTCCCGGAGTGCTCGCGAAGAGATCCGTCAAGCGAAACAGATAGCGGCTGGTAAGCCTTATTTACTGCAGAGTGTCTTTGGAGGTCAATGGTACGCTTTACTCACCCGAGTATGGCGTTCTCCAGGTGCGTTTGCGGACCTCCCGAGGAGTGCGGCCAACGCTGCCAAGTAATTCCGCGCTCAGGAGGGAGAGGCGCGGGAGAAATTATTTTGGTCGCAATTCCAAGCGCCCGAACATCCTCCCCTCCTTAGTAACCAGATGAATCAACTGGTGGAGCTATACCGGACGGCAGAGCTGGCCATGAAGGACCTCTCCATCCGTTTGTGGCCGGCCGAGCCATTCTCGAGCAGTTACTTAGGGCTGGTGAAGCGGCTACGCGATGCGTCTCCTCGGATCAAAGCGGTGAAGCGCTCGGTCTGCATGGAGGGTGCCTGGATGGCCTTCGCCCGGACCAAGGTCTAATGGCCGAAGATGAAGGCCACCGAAGTGGCGACTGGGCCTCCGCCTGAAGGGAAAACCGACCATCGCCCCGAGCTATACTTTGTCGAAGTCATGGACGGAGCTCGGGCGATAGAGGCCCTGTGCCCAAAAGATGTGATGTACGAGTGATGTACTGTGGCATGTAGAACAATGCTCAACCTTTTGATATATATTATGTGTGCGCTGTTTATATATGTGCGTCTTTGTGGTATTATTATTTTGACTCCTGTGCGGCCGTTTATATTTTGAAAGCTACCAATCGTCGGCTTCAGCCCCCATGTAGATACTACAGGGGTATTTCGAACTTCACGTCTCAACCCTTAGCCAATGTCTTGTTCCGTGAAGGGGGTTTACGTGGACGAAACCAGGCAATCAGACTATGTGGTTTTACCGCTTTCACTTAGCCATAGGAGCTTGACTGCGAGGCTAAGGACTAGCCCCTTTTGTGTGATCAGCTAGCCGAGGTATATACCCTTGTCACACAGCTGGACGAAGACCAGCCCCTCGTATAACACGGGATAATCGCCAACGATTTTTAGTATGACACTTAGTCATCGGATCGCCGACCAGTTCTCGCATATTATGACAGTCAGTTTTCGGCTTTCTCTACTTAGGTACTTAACGAAACGAGCTAGAAATACAATCACAGTAGTTCTCCCTTTACCTTCTTAGCCGAACGTGCGGAACGTAAGACGGTAAACATAGGAGCTGGGCAACCCAACTATTGACCCAAGACATAATTTGGAACCGATGAATATAGTACAATATCCGAGACGCCGAACACACCAAAGCTTGTGTTCGGACTTAATATACAAGGCGGTAACAGCCCCCGGTCTAGTAACCGGTGTGCTTTGGCGTTTGAAGAGCGAGGAAAAATAAAGGGAAATGCATACAGTAAGGACCAAATAGGCCGAGAAATATTTTCTTCCGTTGTACTCTTATATGACGTCAATCCGTACAATGCAAACTGCCAAAGCTTAAGAAGATATTATTTGATACAAATTTTTATACGAGGGAAAGGTTTGCACAGAGCTTTGACACGTGGCTTGATGTCCCTACTTTGCCCTGTTGCACATCTGCACCTTTACTCCTGTGGGGGAAAAACATCCTTGAGGGGTATGAGTCCGGTGATTGGGCCCTGCGAAAGAGGATTCAAAAAAATGTCGCCGTCTTGTGTCTAGCTTTACGCCGAATAGGTCCTTAATGGAACCCAGCATGATCCGAAGACCTATAAGGTCCTAGCGAGGTCAAACCAGGCATTGGATTGTTTGATACGATTGCCCCTGCGGCCGCCCATGGTACTTTAAGCGCGAAGTTGTGCGTGCGAGCCACTTACTTTGCTGGTACAGTGGGCGTGCTGCAGAGGCCAAATTGCTATTCCAGGTGAGCATCGGGCGAGCCGTCACGCTGGGGTGCAGACCGAGCACGTTTGCGTGTGTCGTGTCCCTTGATGGTGAGCGGATTCTTTGGCTTATTCATGTTGTACTATACTTCGGTTGCTAAGGCCGCGGTATGCTCCTCAGTTCGGACGGAACGCTCCGTGTTGCCATCGACTGTGATGACGCCCCTAGGGCCAGGAATTTTGAGCTTCAGATAAGCGTAATGCGGGACCGCATTGAAGCGGGCGAACGCGGTTCGTCCCAGTAGTGCGTGATAACCACTACGAAAGGGGACGATGTCGAAGATTAAGTCTTCACTGCCAAAATTGTCCGGAGAGACGAACACTACTTCTAGGGTTATTGTGCCCGAGCAACGGGCTTTGACACCTGGGATCACTCCCTTGAAGATAGTGTTGGTGGGTTTGATTCTTGACGGATCAATACCCATTTTCCTTATTGTGTCCTCGTATATTAAGTTTAGGCTGTTGCCTCCGTCCATAAGGACTCTGGTGAGGTGATACCCATCGACTATGGGATCAAGGACCAGGACCGCCAAACCTCCGTGACGGATACTGGTTGGGTGGTCTCTGCGGTCGAAGGTTATCGGGCATGCCAACCAGGGGTTAAACTTCGGGGCTACAGGCTCCATGGCGTAGACGTCCCATAGTGCGCGCTTGCGCTCTCTCTTTGGTATATGGGTGACATATATCATGTTCACCATTTTTACCTCGGGGGGAAATTGTTTTTGCCCTCCAGTGTTTGGGCCTCGAGGTTCTTCGTCTTCCTCGCTCTGGGGGCCCTTCCCCTTGTCTTCGGCGTTTATCTTGCCGGCTTGTTTAAACACCCAACAGTTATGTTTGGTGTAGTTGGCGGGCTTGTCCGGAGTGCCATGAATCTGGCAGGGCCTTTCCAATATTTTGTCTAAGGCAGATGGTCCGTGCTTATTTCCTTTAAAGGGTTTCTTCCGCTGACCGGACTTGGAGTTGCTGAATCCAGCGTCGACCGCCGTATCGTCTGTTTCTCCATTGTTGTTTCGGCATTTGTTCTTATTACGCTGTGGCTTCCCGTTTCCGTCCCAGACTTCTGAGGTGCCGGGGTCTGTCATGTTGTTGCTCCTACAAGCTAACCAGCTATCTTCGCCCATGCAAAAGTGGGTCATGAGTGCGGTAAGAGCTGACATTGTCTTTGTCTTATCTTGGCCAAGCTGCCGGGCGGGCCACTCGTCGCGAATACTATGCTTGAATGCGGCTATTGCCTCAGCGTCCGGATAGTCGACAATTTGTTTCTTTTTAGGTAAGAACCGTTTCCAAAACTGTCGGGCTGACTCTCCGGGCTGCTGGATTACATGGCTCAAGTCGTCCGTGTCCGGTGGTCGAACATAACTGCCCTGGAAGTTAGCCCGAATGCGTCCTCAAGGTCCTCCCAGCTTCCTATAGAGTTTTCAGGGAGGCTATTCAACCAGTGTCTTGCTGGTCCTTTGATTTTGAGTGGCAAGTATTTTATGGTGTGGAGGTCATCTCCTCGAGCCATATGAATGTGGAGAAGAAAGTCTTTGAAACACACTGCCGGGCCCGTAGTCCCGTCATATTGTTTGATATTTACGAGTTTAAACCCTTCTGGGAACTGATGTCTGAAACGTCCATTTTACATCATGCTTTTATATTGATATTTATTGCATTATGGGCTGTAATTACACATTCTAGCACAATACTTATGCCTTTTCTCTCTTATTTTACAAGGTTTATATGAAGAGGGAGAATGCCGGCAGCTGGAATTCTGGACTGGAAAAGGAGCAAATCTGAGAGACCTATTCTGCACAACTCCAAAAGTCCTGAAACTTCACGGATAATTATTTTGGAATATATAAAAAATATTGGGCGCAGAAAGCACCTAACACTATAGGAATCAGCTACTTTGCCATCTGCCACGGCAGACGGCAAAGGCAGGAACGGCGGACGGCAAAGGTCTTTGCCGTCTGCCGCGGACGGCAAAAGGCTCCGGCAAAGTAAGGATCGGCAAAGAGCTACTCTGCCGTCTGCTTTCGGCGGCTGACGGCAAAGGGACCTTTGCCATCAGCAGTAGACGGCAAAGAAAGCAGACGGCAATAATTACGCTGTTAGTCCGTTAGGTGGCTAACGGCAGCCTTTGCCGTCCGCCGCTGATGGCAAAATTTGTCCGTGCTTTGCCGTCCGCCGAATGATGTCAGCTGGACGTCACTACACGGCAGGCCTTTGCCGTCCGCGGCTGTAGGCAAAGTTGTTTACTCTTTGCCGTCAGCCACTGTAGGCAAAGCCTTTGCCGTCCGCCGCTGTAGGCAAACTGGCCAAATGGGTCAGTTCCCAGGAGGCACAGGTGGCAGCCACGTGGCTGCTTTGCCGTCCGCGGCTGTTGGCAAAGTTGCCTTTGCCGTCCGCGGCTGCCATCAGTGGCTGACGGCAAAGATCCTGCTTTGCCTCATTTTTTTCTGTTTTTTTTAAATGCAACAATTTTGACAGCAAATATATATGACGTATATATATATATATATTTCATAGGTCTATTTAACAGCAAACATATGACATATCCAGCACTATATAGTTCCATCCATTCATACATAGCAAGTTCCATCAAGTTGCACATACACATTGTTCCATCCATACATATTACAATGCAAAGTTTCATCTAGATAGCAAGTTCCATCATAGCAAGCTAGAAGAATACTTGAAGAGAATGAAAGAAAAAACAAGCACTCCATCATAGCAAGCTAGCTTCCGTGAAGTGAATGAAATCTGCAAAATGGCAAATGAGAAATTTAGAAAAAGGTGACTAGAAGAAGACTAGAAGAAGAAGACTAGAACAAGAAGAAGACTAGAACAAGAAGACTTAGGTGAAATGGATCATATATGAGCTAACTTAGGTGAAATGGATCGTTTATGAGCTAACTAAGGTGAAATGGATCCTTTATGAGCTAACTTAGGTGAAATGGATCGTTTAAGAGCTAACTTAGTTGAAATGGATCATTTATGAGCTAACTTAGTTGAAATGGATCGTTTATGAGCTAACTAAGGTGAAATGGATCGTTTATGAGCTAACTAAGGTGAAATGGATCGTTTATGAGCTAACTAAGGTGAAATGGATCGTTTTTTAGCTAACTTAGGTGAAATGGATCATTTATGAGCTAACTTAGTTGAAATGGATTGTTTATGAGCTAACTTAGGTGAAATGGATCATTTAAGAGCTAATTTAGGTGAAATGGATCGTTTTTGAGCTAACTTAGGTGAAATGGATCGTTTATGAGCTAACTTAGTTGAAATGGATCGTTTATGAGCTAACTTAGTAAAAAGCATCATTTTAGAGCTAACCTAGGTGTGATGGGTCATTTTGGAGCTAACCTAGGTAAGATGGGTCATTTTGGAGCTAACCTAGGTGAAATGGGTCATTTTAAAGCTAACGTGGGTAAAATGGATCATTTAGGAGCTAATCTAGGTAAAATGGGTCATTTTGGAGCTAACTTGGATAAAATGGATCATTTATAAGCTAACTAAGGTAAAATGGGTCATTTTAGAGCTAACTTAGGTAAAATGGATCATTTATGAGCTAACTAAGCTAATTATGCAATTTTTGACATAAGTAAGCTAAGTACAGATCGTTTTAGAGCTAACTTAGGTAAAATGGATGGTTTTGGAGGTCAGTAAGCTTATTAAGTCATTTTGGAGGAAAAGAAGCTAACTCTAGGTCATTATGGTAAGCATATTGGAGGAAATAAAGCTAAGTCTAGGTCTTTATGCATTTGTTAAGAAAAACACTAGAGAAACTTACCGTGATCATGGAGGTGTAGGAGCGGGCTGGCTTGTGTCGGTAGCTGGAGAAGGATCGCGCGATGCTTGTCTAGAGTTACGCTGCACCAAAGATCATTTCCAATGTCTCGTTAGCATGATGACACTCAAATGTTAAGACTAGCAAGTAATGTCCATTCAAATTAAACTCACCGTGCTCCCAGAAGCAATCACTGGCATCGGCGGAGCGGTCTGACCGGACTTCTCGCACACAGACTGCACATTTGGTTTTGACAACTCAGTCATACTAGTTAGTAATGAGACAAATACTACATGAATGTTTTGGCTAATCTGCAGAAGAAACTTACCACAAGGAGCTCGTACATGGCCCTTGCCTGCATGTCATTCCGTGCCCTCTCCTCCTCCAACATCTTTGTCGTCCTCTCCTCCAACTCCCGCTGCCTCTCCACCGCCTCCGCCAGAAGTTTCTCCGTTCTATCTCTCTCACTCTGTATAGCATCCTGCAACACCACTCACATGACCATTTGTAATCATTGATGGAAGCGCACACAATGTAATGGAGAAAGATAGCTGAGTACGTATAACTAACCTTGAAGGCGAGTTGGACTGGCCGTTCACGAGGCCTTATCTCAGGAGCGGAGCTCGACTGGCGCGCCTTGATCTGCGGGAGAGTGCTAGGACAACGGATAAGTCCATCTCCCATGGCTATGGAGCCATGGGACCTCCCGCCACCAGATATCATCAGCAGCTCTGTATCAATGGGACCCTGCCTCGGGTTAAAGTCCTCCCCTTTCCTCGCCTTCCCCTGATCTCTATATTTCACGAGCTTGTCGTGGGAGGAGATGTTGGTGAAGTTCTTTGGATCATCGAGGTCAGACGCAGAGAATGCCTTGACTTTCTTGTAAGGGCCAGTGTGGGCCATGGCATACAGGTCGTACACCTCTGGCACCTTATCCGCCTTATTGTAGCGTGCCTGAAAGAGAGATACAAAGTAAATTAGTAATTAAAGGGCTAAAGATAGCATGATGAATGAATTGCATGAATCATGAAGCAAACCACATACCCAGTTCCGCCCGAACTGATATAAGTTGGAGCTGCCTTGATGGTGTGGCACACCTTCCATTTGGGCACGTTTGTCCTTGGCCTCGTTGTGGAGGGCTAGCCATTCTTTTGAGCACCACTCATTGACCAACACCTCCCAACAATCCATCCGATCCGCACACCATCTCGGAGGGGCCTAAGTTAGCAAATAGAAACTTGAGCGCTACGGCTATGAATTACTAAATGAAGGAAGTAAGTACAAGGCCTTAAGAATTACCTTCGTGTACTCCTCCTTACTCAAGAACTTCTCGCGGCACGCCGGCTTGGTCTTCTTGATACGACGCGAGGCGTAGTAGTCTCGAACAGCCTGCACCCGAGCCTCGTGCCGTAAGTTCTGTAGTAGGCGCTTGCAGACGTTATCGATAACATTTGCCGCTTCCTCCTCGTATCCCTCCTAACACCTGTAGAATGTCTGCAATCAAATGAGACAATATTGATTAGTACAATTAATAACTAGCTAGTTGAAGATTTTTAATTGTGTAAAGGAGAAATTACCCAGAACTTTCTGATCACCACGTCTGCCCTCGTCTTGCACAAGACACCGTCGATAATCTCACCCGGCGGGGCCGAGGCAGCCAAGTAGTGCTCCCAACTCAATCCAAGCTCTGGAAGCTGACCCTCACCAGGCAACGTGACAAACCCCGGGAATTTTTGCTGACAAAGAACTCCAAGGACGGAGTTGGGCCGGCGGACACTATGATGGTGATCCCAACCCCTGCAGCATGACAAGGCCAACGCATTAGTTATTTGAAGAAACGTGAATGCAGAAGGTACAAAAAGATTAAATGCACTTACCTCTCCACATCAGGGAAAATCAACCACCTCTGCCCACGGGTCGCCGGCACGGACGGGAGCCATGTACAACCACGCTGGTAGACGGTGCCCCCCTCCTCCTCAATATCAGTCGGCTCCCCGCCATCATCAGCATGGCCACTCGGCTCCTCAGGCTGATCCGGCCAGGTACCCCATCTAGACGTGTGCTCCTCCGGGGTCTCGTGGGCCGAACTCTCGTGGGCCGAAGGCCTGTCGACCCGAGGCTCGTGGGCTGAAGACCCGTGGACCGGAGGCTCATGGACCGGAGTCCGTGTAGCCTCCTCCTCGGATGAGTCCACCCTAGCAGTCACGTGCTCGGGTGAAACAGCTGGGGGTGGCGGCGAGGAAGGCGTCGTAGCAGGCACCCTACCTCCTCTCCCGCGACCACGTGCTCCAGCTCCTCTCTTCTTCTTACCTCGTCCCCTGCTGGGCACCGCGGTCCACGAAGAAGGGGCCGGCGGTGTCGCCATACTGTCCAGCAACGCTCGGCGGAGAGGTGCGTGTGGAATGGAAGACCTCACACCACGCGCCGACGAAGAAGGGGCCTCGGCGCGCTCCCGATCAGCGCCCACCATCTTTCAACACCTGCCATGACAAAGAGTAAACGAAATTAGTACAACATAAAAAAAATACCGACATGAATAATAATATGTATATCACTTAAGTGTATCATCATCAAGTACAACATAAAAAAATTGAATACCTGACACTACTAATAATCTCGATCAGTATCATCAATAAATGCATAATCATCATCATCACTATAATCAATGACGGGCTCATAGGGTTCAGTGGCATCAACATGTGGAAGGCCACCTTGACGTAATCGGTCAAGCATTGACAGGTCATCCGCAGCAGTAACCTCTTCTTGTTCCGGCTCTTCTTGTTCCTCCTCTGGGGTGATGTCGGATTCACTGTCGCTGTCTACTTCAATGTTTTGGGGTGAAGTATAGCGGTTCTTGAAACGCTTTTTGGAAGGACGTGTCTCTTGGAAGAATTCTCCTTCATATGTGTCTGGGTTAATGTGAGGTTCATAATCCTCTTCCTTTGGGGGAGATAGTCTAGCACGTGGCGGCACTTCATAAACGACATCCCAACCTTTCAGATTTGGATTAGTTTGGCAGGCCCACGGTAGATAGAATACTTGGGTCGCCTGTTGAGCCGTAATATAGACATCAGGAACATCTAAATGGGTGCTTTGGTTGATTTCAACTAGCCCTATATGTTCATGAGTCCTTCTAGTCTCCTTCGGCTGAAACCAATAACATTTGAAGACTACGACATTCGGTGGGTTTTCACCATAGAATAGAAGTTCATAAATTGCTTCAACTCTCCCATAATACTCGGTACCTCCTTCGCCGATAGCAGATACACAACAATTTGTAGACTTTCGGTCGGCCATAGATAGCTCTTTGCCATAGGTACGAAAGCGATACCCGTTGATGTCGTATTTGTCAAATGAACGGACCTTATAGTCAAAACCATTAGCGACTTGTCTCAATTCGGCGTCCATAGACTCTGAATTAGCCTACAAGTTTAATATGAAAGGATTGTTGCATTACGCACAAATTAGCGAATGAAATGAAATTGTCTAATAGAAATTACCGTTTGTTTGAACCAAGAGATGAAACTGGGATAGCCGCCTCCTTGCTTTGCGAGAAGCTCATACTCTTCGACAGAATCCTTTTGGATCACCGCTCCATATGAGAATATGGCGACGTATCGACTGTATGAAATATCCAGGAATAAGAGCAGTTCAAAGGAAATAGAAGTTGCGAAATAATGTACCGAGAACTTACTCGATTTACGGCCGCACTTCTATCAGGTTGTTGAAGATATACAACGAAATGGTCCGCCATTCTTCGTTATCCAAAGATACTGTATTTGAAACACTGGCTAGTGCGAGATTCCGTTTGAATAGGCTGAGGTTGGATCCACCCTTTTTAGGGTCGTCAGCATTGTACCGAGGCTTCGGATTGTGCAAATGACGATTTTTGGCTTCGTAGTGTGCTGTCACGAAGTTTGCCGCCTCCTCAGTGATGAATGCCTCAGCCATCGATGCTTCAATTCTACGTTTATTTTTACATTTTTCTCGAAGCGTCTTCTGCATCCTCTCAGTTGGGTAGCACCAACGATTTTGCACGGGCCCCCCCAATCTTGCCTCGGTCGGGAGATGCAAAATCAAATGCTGCATTGGATTAAAGAAGCCCGGTGGAAAGATCTTCTCTAACTTGCAGATCAACTCCGGTGCCAACTCTTCCATTTCTTCTAGCAAGCCAGGCGATAGTTCTTTCGCACAAAGAACACGGAAGAAATAGCTGAGTTCTGCCAGTACTAGCCATTCATCCTCAGGGATGAAGCCACGCAACATCACCGGCATTACCCGCTCAATCCATATGTGCCAATCATGACTCTTGAGACCAAATATCTTCAATTTATCAAGATTTGCTCCCCTCTTTAGATTCGCTGCATACCCATCGGGGAACATCAACTGCATTTTCACCCACAAGATAATTTCCCTCATAGCTGGCCTTCCAAGATTGAACCATGCCTTTGGCTTCGTCCAGTTCTGCTTTCCTTTCGGTTCTTTCATGTTTTGTAACGGCCAATCACATAGCGCCTCCAGATCGACTCTAGCCTTAGTATTATCCTTTGACTTCACATCTATGCCGAACAATGTACCAAAAAGTGCCTCGGCGATATTCTTCTTAGTGTGCATCACGTCGATGTTGTGTGGGCAAAGGAGGTCTTTGAAGTAAGGCAGATCCCATAAGCATGTCTTGTGAGTCCAGGCATGCTTAGAATTATACCCCTTGAAGTACCCTGGACGCTCTGGATCTGGCTCGAGAGCGTTTAACTGATCCAGGGTCTGTTGGCCTGTCAACGCAGGTGGTGCAGAGTTTTTGACAACTCTACCTCTGATGAAGTTCTTCTTGTCTTTCCTGAACTTATGGCGAGGATCCAGGAACTGTCTATGCATGTCGAAGCAAGAAAACTTGCGACCGGCCTGAAGCCAACGAAACTCAAGAGCTCCCTTGCATGTGGGTCACGGGAACCTTCCATGCACACACCAGCCAACGAATAGCGCATACGCCGGCACGTCATGCGTCGCGTACATGTACCAGACACGCATTATGAAGTTCCGTTTGCTATAGGCGTCGTATGTCTTGAACCCATTATCCCAGGCTTCTTGCAATTCGTCCTTAAGTGGCTGCATGTACACATTCATATTTTTCCCCGGGTAGTTGGGCCCTGGAATTATCAACGTCAGGAAAATGTTCTTTCTTTGCATAATCTGTCCGGGGGGGAGATTGAGTGGAAAGACAAATACGGGCCAACAACTGTATTGGGCTGCCGTCATACCAAACACACTGAACCCATCCGTGCTGATGCCGACTCGAGGATGCCTCGGATCTGCCGCTTTGTCAGCATGTAATTCATCAAACTTTTTCCACGCAACACCATCCGATGTGTGTACCATCATCAGATTCCCATCTGCATCTAGTTCAGTTCTTTTGCCTGTTTTGTGCCATGTCATCTGTCTGGCCGTCTCTTCGACCATGAAAAGACATTGAAGTCTTGGTACGATTGGCATATACCGAAGAACACTAACGGGGATTTTGGTCTGTGTCTTCTCACCCATACCGTTGTCTACCACAACATACCTGGAAGACTTGCAAATGGGACAATAGTTCAAGTCCGCATAGTCAAGCCTAAATAAGGCACATCCTTTCTCACAGGCATGTATCTTCTCATAGGGAATCTTCAGTGCACGGAGGATTTTGTCCGACTGGTACAGGTTTGCAGGCATTACATGGCCTTTGGGTAGAAAGCGTCCAAATACTGTCATCATTGCGTCGTAGCATTCTCTGCCCAAGTTGAACTGAGCCTTCAGAGCCATTACTTGTGAGATGACATCCAACTGACAAAGCTCAGTGTGCTCGTGGAGCGGACGTTTTGAAGACTCCAACATTTCATTGAAGGCCTTTGCAGATTCCTCCATCTCCTCGTCCGAATCCCGAGCATCATCATAGTCTTGCACCATGTTTTCCATCCCGGTACCATGCTCGTCGGTGCGACGACGATCCACCTCAGCTCGGTCACGTTGGGCAGACTCACCATGATATGTCCACACCGTATAATCGGGCGTAAAACCACTCTTCTGCAGGTGTTTGCCCATTTCAGCCTCTGTCCTCTTTTCCCAATTGCCGTACCAGAAACAGGGGCACCAGGTTTTCCTCTGGCCATTTGCAAATGCGGCTTGCACAAACCCCTTGGTTTTTGTGAACCATTCAGCGCTCCATTTGTTCTGACCAGTGTGACCGGTATACATCCACGCACGATCACTCATCTTGACTTTCAGAGCTACTGGACACACAACAAATATATATATATAATTCACCATGTATATATTCATCAGTTGATCTACTTTGTCAATTTTATTACGTCCATGCAGCCTACACTCTAATAGGTAATGATAGGTCCTAATCCCACCCGAGTATGTGTAGATTGGGTTCATTTTCCCATGCTATGCTCCGGATCCGACGCAAAATTTTGGCAGCACCTCCCCGCTGTTCTCCTGATACACGTCTCTGCAATAAACAGAGAGGATGTGTACCCGGAGAACAACAGGGGAGGCACTGACGAAATTTATGCGTCGGATCCGGAGCAAAGCATATGGGAAAACGAACCCAATCTACACATACTCGGGCTGTCCATGGATAGCGTTGGACAATTCGAAAGAATCAAGGTTATAAATATGCAAATGCATGCATATTTATAACTATAACGCTTTCGAACGGGAGACACATATTGGTTACGCATACTGATGATTCAAGACACATATATAGCTAGCTATCAAGTTTCATCTGCACGAACACCGGAACAGAGCAAATAATTAATGGGGGAGGAGGACATGTCATTTGTGCTCACCCATGAACGAAGGGGCAGAGCTCGTCAAACGCACGGCGAGGTCATCGAACACCAAACCTTGCAGCGATGAAACAACTGCACATTTAAATCTACCCGATCAACACAATTATATATGATGTTTTTCATAAAAAAATCGAAAAATATATGACCTAACTAATAATTCACAAATATATGACCCCGTCGGCCTCTGGAAGGCCAAAGAACACCTTTTCGGGAGGTGTCGGGGGTCGGGGTGTCGTGTCGGTGTCGGGGTGCCGTGTCGGGGTCGGGGTGCTGTTTCGGGGTCGGGGGGTCGGGGGGTGTCGTGTCGGGGTCGTGGTGGTCGGGGTCAGGAGGTCGGGGTGTCGGGGTGTGGTTTCGGGGTCGGGTGTCAGGGTGTGGTGTCGGGTCGGGGTGCCGGTGTCAGGGGGTCAGGGGGTCAGGGGGTCGGGGTGTCGGGGTGTCGCGTCGGGGTTGGGTGTCGGGTGTCGTGTCGGAGTCGGGGTGTCGGGTCAGGGGTCAGGGGGTCGGGGTGTCGTGTCGGGGTCGGGGTGTCGGGGTCGAGGTGTCGGGGTCAAGGGGTCAGGGGGTCGGGGTGTCGGGGTCGGGGTGTCGGGGTGTGGTGTCGGGGTCCTGGGGAGGGTCCTGGGGAGCGTGTAGTCCACGAAGATTTTTATTTTCTACTGCATTACCCTACAGTTAGGCAGGGCCTGGGGAGGGCCCTGGGCAAGCTTCGTGTGGCCCTAGTGGTAGCATGCTGAGGGGAGGGGCTCGAGCGCGTGCCAGAGTGCTGGAACTACACGCTCTGTGGGTGGTCACCACTGGCAGTGGACATGCCAGTGGCCTACCAGGGACCAAACCATGTCTAGGGTATTTCTCTTTGTTCACTGAGTGTGTGTGTGTGTGTGTGTGCACTGACCTATCCCACGATGAAGCATTGCTCGATTCCTTTATCTTTTTAGTTTGGATAGCAAGGTGCTTTTGCTGGTTTCAGAAGAATCTACTGTGAGTCAAGTTGTGAAATTTTGCATGGAGTAGTGCGGTGCTAAGGTGAGTATCTCCTCAAAGACACTACTCCAGGAGATTTTTCTAGCTACCACGTCCTTCACAACCTGGTAGTTAGGGCAGGAACTTAGAAACCTACCCTGTGGTTTTGTGTGGCTGTGAATGACCATGTATGCGATATATTTTGGTCATGTGCAACGACTAGATGCTTCCCAAATTGTTTGGGAATTTTCAGAGCTACCAAAATGGTAGTTCCTTCAAAACAACACCCTAGGTCATACTGGCTCTATCAATTTAAGCAAGGTTTTCTCTTGCTTGGATTGAGCCAATAATTTTACCAGAGCATACCATAGGCACAAAGATCATCTCCAATTAATTTCATCAATTATTGAAGCGCGTAAGTATTCTTTGGTTTTATCTTCCCAAAGTGACAGAAACTGGAATTGTTTTTGGTAAAAGAATATTGCTTTTGGGCGGGGCAATATTGGGTCACTCCTTTGATCCATGGGGATTGGAGAGTCTTTTCAAGCCTTGGGGCAAACTAGCTCAACAAAGAAAGTGAAGTTTCCTTTGTGTCAATTCTGAGCTAGGGTTTCAAATTCCAGATGACTGGGATTTGAGCTGGGTTGGTCTTGGCTGTGCTATGATTTAGGTGGAAACTAGGGTGAGCTAAACTTTCATCACAAAGTTTAGAAGAAAAGTTTTGAAAGAGAGTCAAAAGTTTATAATAGCACAAAAATAAAAAAGGTCTAATTTTTGGGGTGTTACAAACCTACCCCCCTTAAGAAAATCTTGTCCTCGAGATTTCTAAGGTGGACACCAGCATTATGCCTACCTCTCCGAGGATATATTACTGAGCTATAAATTTAACTCATTTGATTAGGCATAACCGCGGTGAGGGTGCTGATAATTGGTGCATCTATGGTGAGGCACTGGTGCTGTGGAGTTAACTCCAGTGCTAAGGGCAACTGAGGAATTGCTATTCGGAGCCACAACAACTTTGGAAAATGAAAATTTTCAAATTTCAAAATTGCTATCTGCACCCCAATGAACAGTGTTCTCTCTTGCTGTCAGGTGGACCCGGGGCCCACTGTCAGCCTCTTCTTCAGCCTCCGACTCTCATTTTTCTCTCTCTCACGTGCGTTCCCGCGCTTTCTCCACTCGTGGTTTCGCATCGCGAGCATCTAGCCCGTAGGGCCTCGAGTGATGTACCGCGATAGTGCACGACGCGTCTGCTGCCAGCGCAGCGAGCACTCCCATTGCGGACCAGCACCTCATCGGCACTGCTCACGGATTCGCCTCCTGGATACCGGTGATCGAGCGGCGAGTGACGGTGTGGACTTCGCCCACCGTACACCGAGCTCGGGCTATAAAAACGACCGCCCGACTCCTCTCTTCTTCCTCTTCGCACCATGCCTCTCTACTATCTCCTTGGAATGGAGGCGCTCGAGCCGAGGTACTCCGTCGACGCCGTGATCTTGGTGCTGTTCCGGCTGCTTCTGGCGGTGATGCTAGAGGCGTTGGTTGGCTCGGCATTGCCCCTGTGTGCGATGATCTGTGATGAGCGTCGTGAAGTTGCTCCTCGCGTAGTGGCTCTTCGAGGCGGTGGTGGCAAGGATCACGAAGACTTGGCATCAGTGTCGAGTATGAGTTTAAACTAGCGTGTCCATAGTGGGCTCCATAGAAATAAAACCTGCAAGTTTTCTTTGGAAAACCATAGTGTAGTTCTAGAGATCTAGCTGATGAAGTTGGTACGTATGTACTATGTGTGTGTGTGTGATTTCTGCACTTAGTGCATGCTGTAGTGTCGGTGTGGCTGTAAGCCTGATGCAATGGCAGCACGTGAATTAAATTTTGTGTTGAGAACTTTTTTTGTGCTAGTGGGTATATGTAGTCCTAAAATACATATACCTACACTAGCTCGCAATTTGATCATAGTTATGAGTGGGTTCATTGTGGTAGGTGTTTATGTCCTGCTGGTTTTTAAGTTTTCGCAAAAAGTTCATTGTTGGCCCAGTTGAGTGTTCCTGCTTAACAGAGAGGCAGATGAACAGAAGTACACAAGCAACTAACAAACAAGCACACAAATAAAACAGCAAACGAAAACAAGCAAAGGTAAGCAAACGACAGCTAGTACTACCAGCACAACTAATGGTACTGCCCTTTTCGGACTTGTGGCTTCACTCCCTGACTGAAACCGATGGTGCAACTACGGTGCTTACTTCTGTCTTCTAGTTGCTCCACCCTACGCCTGGACCACTGGTTGGCCTAATCCATTTGGGATTCACCTGGTGTCCACAGACTGAGGTACTTCCCAAAGTTGGGTCTCTCAGCAAGTCTGAGACCAACAGCTTGAGGTTCACCGGGATCTGTCTTGGTAGAGTCCTGGCTCCAAGCGTCCTGCATAGATCGGGCGATGGCTTCTGCTCCTTGGATGTCAGCAACTACTTTTCTGTAGGCGGCTGCGGCGACTGACCTAGGTGGTATGAAACTCAATAGCTTTGGGGGTGGGATTGGGTTTGAAGGCTCTGTTTAAGTGTGGAGTGGTACAGGCAGGCCGGGTTGTCCAATGATGGCTTGGATGGCGGCAGTGCGTAGGTCTGGTGTAGCAGTACTCCTTGTGCATGGATGTAGCCGATCATATCGGCAATGGCTGGGTCTTCATCCTTGGGTGGGCGGGGATAGGTGAGCTCTTTATCCATACCTATCGCAGGGGGGAAGTAGCAGTACTCCCTCATGGCTCCGACCTGGGGAAAGACGGAGCGGATTCTGGCTACGGCTTCTACTGCGGCTGCGTGAATGGCCAGTCCTGAGGTAGGCATGGCTGCTCCTTGGAAGATGAGAGCCTTCCCATCTATCAGTGTGCCTGGGCACACATACACCTCGCCGCTGAATATCTGGCTGCAGGGGTGTGGCATCGACTTTTAGATCAGGTAGTCGGGATGGATACTGCAATCCTTGAGCAGGGAAATCATATCCCAGAGGAGGAAAGGAAAGCCGACTTGGTCGCTGGAAGTGGTGCGACCTTCCAATTTGGCCTTCTTGGAGGAACTGGTCATGGCATGAGCGGGTGGTGGCTCTGGTTTCTAGGGCTTGGTTTGTTGGGGAGATGATGGCAAACGTACTGGGGGGGGGGTCTTATATAGGTGGGGCTGGGTCACTCATGGATTCCCTTGGCGTGGTCTCTCCCATCTGGAAAAGTCATGCTGGACAGTTGGGTAGGCTTGGGTCACATCCTATAGGGATCATCTGTTGGCTAATTGTTCCCGTGAGAGATGCGGATGAAACACAGGATCTCCATGGTTTGCTATCGGTCGGCAGGAACATCATTCTAAGCTAGCTTCCCCTACAACCTAGCGCTCTGATACCAAGTCTTGTGGCACCCTGTCTGACTGGGACGAGTGCCTACACATGCCGGCCTAGGACAGGTCCCGGCACGTGCCAGATCAGTGATACAGGGTTCCAAGCCTGACTTTATTAATATAATGGGGTATATATAACCTGATTACAAGGGTCTAGCCCATATAACTCCATAGCAGAGTTATTCGGCAGCGAAAGAAATGAACGGCAGCAGAAGACTACTTTGGCGGTTTGACTGGGCTTCATTACTCACAGGACTAGCTGGGGCGACCATATAGCTTACTCCTCTTCTCCAAAATCTGGCCACGTGCAAGGCTAGGTAAGTACTTTGAATGCACTTGCAAGACAGCTAAATACATAGCAATCAAACCACAAATAACAAAGCCAGAACAAAGCTTAAGCAACAACTAATAAGCTTACCGCTAGACTAGGAAGTAAAAACGCTTTTACCGAACGCGACGGGTGGAAACAGCTGAGTTGTTCCATCCATCACCTCGCTGCCCCTTCTAGGCTACTCACTACCCCTTTCGGGCTACTCCTGACTCACAGAGACTCCTCGTGATCTGGTTCGACCAATACTGTGGCCTTTCGAGGCCCTCACTTGTCTACTCGCTGTGTCCATGACACCACCTCACACAATCCATGTTATCATTTAAAGTGTTAATCCTCAAACTTGACCATAACTAAATTAAAGTTGGTATAATCCCAATGGTCACAACTCAACTTCCCGCAAACCACATGGCCTTATACTAAAGTCATCTAAATCCAGATGGCCAAACCTATCGTCTTAAACCAACCTCGAATACTCTATTGGTTACCAACTACCATGTTCCATCACTCCTCTCCTTACAGACTCGAGTTTGGGTCTTTACTAATGAAATAGTGGCCTACTCCCGAACTTGTCCTTGACCATGGACGCGACTATTCGAATAGATTTTTCACACACTCTACAGAGGTTGTACACTTTTCCCATACCATGGACTCCCAGTCCAACATATCTTGTTTATAGCATGGCCTCTTATCGTATCACCGACATCCCGCAGGGTAATCCTAGGTCGAGGGGATCATGGACCTTGCCACCCCATGGCACCTACTCTTCCCCTCTGGGAATCCACTATTAATAACACGCGTTCACACCATCCCAGCCCCCTCTAAGTTCTGGACGGCAACCTCCCTGGCCAAGGAGATACTACCAACCCACTTCCCTCTTTGGCGATACGCATAAGAGATATAACTGTACCCAGAATAGGGCCTTCCCATTCAGGCAAATATGGTTGCATGATTTAGTTCAGTTTTGTGGTACTATTAATTAATATTTGTGTAACGATAGAAGAGGATGGGTGAGACAACAAGGCTTTACCCTCCGTCGTGTTTAGTTGCATCCAACTTGACCACTAAAAGAAAAAGACACGGCTATGACAAACTGAAGGTACACTAAACACAAGTAGCTACCCATGACTGTAGGACAACTAGATAAAGCTACCACTAGCAGTAAGACGGTAAAGTAGAACTACTACTGAAAGTAATACCGACGAAAGTAACCGGCTAACAAATAAACACATAAAGTGCTCAAACAAAGTCAAGCAATGTCACGAGTCTTTGGTTGCTCATGATAAGAGGTTGGCTTGCCTCCGGGTCGATGAATGTTCGAGAAGTGATGTCGTGGTCCTCCGGGTGAAAGTCTTCAGTGAATCAGGGTCTCGGAATTGGCCTAATCGCTATAAGTAAAAAGGTGCCAAAACTATAAGCTCAACCTGGTTTTAAACTAGTACTAGTGGAATGGCCTCAAAAAATAGAAACCGTGAGCGTTGAAATCACCTCAATCGGAGTTACGAGCAAAAAGTAATAGCACTTCTACTGGCAGGGACTAATCTGCAAAATAAATAATTATGCCTAGGTCCTTGATAGTTTATCCGTTCGCACCTTTACCGAAAAGACGCTTCCCCGCGACGAAGATGTATTCTGGAGGAATACGCCTCCACTTAATCAAGTTGGTGGGGTCGGACTGCGCTTCGGTCGCTGACAGGTGGGACCAGGGCCCACCTGCCAGGTCTTCTCTCTCCTCCTTCTTCCTCTGGCCGCGACACTCTGACGAAGATTCCGGCCAACTCCGACGACTGTTGCCAGCGTACTTGGTACCGTTGGATTCCTCTCTTCGAGGCGCTTCTCCTCGTACCCTTCACTCCTCCGAGGGTTGACTGTGGCGACGGCGGCGACCTTCTCCACGGCGGGGGCTCCTTGGTCTCTGGTGGTTCTGGTGATTCTCCTTGCTCCTGGCTCCTCCTAACTACTCCATCAGCTTCCTCTAGCCTCACTGAGCTCTCCCCCTCTCCTAATTTCTCTCGGGGTGGACTAGGGGTGTGGCTACGGGGTGGTAGCCGTGGCGGCGGAACCATCGGAATTCGAGCGTCCGGAGGGCCAACAGCTCAAATCCAGAGCTTGGGTGGATCTAGGGGAAGAGAGGGAAGTGAGGGGGATGAGTTGAGAGTGCATGGGGTACTATTTATAGCTTGGGAAGTTTGGCGTCCACGGCGGCAGTGGCAGCTGGCTACCGGGGCCTCGCACAGTGCGTGGCAGCGTCTGTGAGCTTGGGCGGCATCCAGATGCAGCGCAGGAGGGACCTGGGTTATCTACACGGTCGAGGGGACAAGGCTGGCGCGAAATTCCAATGGCAGAGGGTCATGTGTGGCTGGCCGGATTCGGGCAGCGCTGGCGAGGTCAGGGGTGGTTTTCCCTCGTGGATATGCCATCTCGAAGGTTAGGGGGGCCTGGAGAGGGCTTTGGGCAAGCTCGGTGTGTCACTGGTGGCAGCACGGCGAGGGGAGGGGCTCGGGCGCGTGCGAGAGCACCGGAACTACACGCTCTGGGGGTGGTCACCACTGGCATTGGACATGCCAGTGGCCTACCAGGGACCAAACCATGTCTAGGGTTTTTTCTCTTTGTTCACTGAGTGTGTGTGTGTGTGTGTGAGCACTGACCTGTCCCACGCTGAAGCATTGCTTGATTCCTTCATCTTTTCAGTTTGGACAGCAAGGTGCTTGTCCTAGTTTCTGAAGAATCTACTGTGAGTCAAGTTGTGAAATTTTGCATGGAGTGTTGTGGTGCTAAGGTGAGTATCTCCTCCAAGACATAGCTCCAGGAGATTTGTCTAGCTACCACTTCCTTCACAACCTGGTAGTTAGGGCAGGAACTTAGAAACCTACCCTATGGTTTTGTGTGGCTGTGAATGACCAAGTATGTGACATATTTTGGTCATGTGACAACTACTAGATGCTTCCCAAATTGTTTGGGAATTTTCAGAGCTACCAAAATGGTAGTTCCTTCACAATAGTGTGGCGCCCCGCCTGATTTACACTATAGCCAGACGGTCGCCATGCATACCAGCCCAGGAAATCACTCTGGCATGCATGTTTACAACAAGTATCATGAACACAGGCATTTCTATTAATGGATATATAAGTCTTACATGAGATATATTACAGTGGTGATGGCAGCGGAAAGGCTCTATCTAAGGCAGCATGGTCCTGGTGTGGCTCCAATCCACAGGGATCTGACTGGGTTACGCTCCTAGCCCGTGAACGCTCCGGCTCCTCATCGACGGACGACGGATCCTTATGTGAACCTGGCCACATTGAAGGCCGCTGAGTACTTTTGAATGTACTCGCAAGCAAACCAAACTAACATATACACCAAGAAAAGCAATCCATGGCATTCAAGCATGCATTTGTTATTAGAGCAATATTAATTATCATGACATGGCATAACTAGCTAGCATTATTGAGTATCATGCCAAAGCAGGGTTATCTAGTAAGATAACTACTGAAGTAAATGCAGTAAGGTAAATATTCCATACTCCGAACATTCTCATGATCCAAATCCAATCCAAGTCTTTCGGTCATCCGACCGCTCATCTCATAGCCATCCCATGGCTAACATATCATATTCTTGACATCATCTGATGCCTATGCATCTGCACTACCAGTCTGACAGGCTTACTCTCTTTCATCATTATTATCTCTGTTCCGGTTGACCACCTAGAGAGGTTTGGACGGACTGTCCAATACTGTGGACACGGCTATTCAAATAGATTTTACACTCTGCAGAGGTTGCGCACTTTACCCACACCATGGAGCACCTGACCTCGTGATCCCATTCGGGTGGACCATTGTTGCTCCAACGAAACCTGCCTAACCCGTGACTCCTCCATCGTACCACCGGCGATCATCCTCCCCCGGAGTCCTGCCCTGGGTGGCCCTTGTGTCACCTCGTGACACCTGCCACCGTCGTGGCCAAACAAAACTGTGCCAAACGGGGACTCCCGGGTAAAACAATCAACTGGGCTCACAAGGTTATCGCCGCCTACCGGGCCAGGGTAGCGCGCACGCATAACCTTCCCTAGTTGGCGGTACCGATAAAAGAGCATGCGATTAGACCAAGTCAAGGCCGTCCCATACCGGCAAATGTGGTTGCACGGATAAGTCCGGATAGGTGACTCTGGATCAACCGACTAGGTTTAGCTTTAGCCAGTATTTAGCAAGCATGGTTGTTTATCACAACAACATGAGATGGCAATAGCTATGCATGATCATAACAACCTATCTCCATATGATATCACGACAAGTCATTAGTAAATCAGTATTTAAATGGCAGGCTTATTACTTTACAAGTTGCAGCTGTAGGGTAACAACCATCTGAACCCTTGTATGAAACCAGCAAATAAACCAGTAGCCGCCAGAACGGTCTTTACAACTCAGATCTGGGACATTACTGGAATAACTCAACCACGACTCAAGACGGCTAAAAAGCAGCTCAAAGCATGAGGCGGTGTTGATAAGAAGAATGTAGCAGTTCCCTAAGACGGCCGAAAAACAACTCAGAGCATAGGGTCACTGCTACGAAAAGAAATTCAACTGCTGCCCGCGACGGCCAAAAAGCAGCTCAGAACACAGACAGTTGCTGACAAGAGAAATAAAAGTCGGCATCCACCCCGGACGGCCGAAAACAGCTCAGAACACAGGCGTGGTGCCGTTACCGAAGAAAGTGCAGGCAAGGGTTCGTCGGAGTCACATACAGCTCACTACTACACAGACAAGCACAAGCATATTAGTTTAAACATGCAAGAAATATAACAGAGAAATACTTTAGGGCATATATCAGATAGTCGGCTTGCCTGGGGTCGAAGAATACTCCGGGAAGAAGTGCGGTGAAGCCGCGGAAGAATTCGCCAGAAAATTTCTCTCTCGAAGGGGGCTGATAGAGGGCAAGGGCAAAATGTCATTTTCAGAATGTGTACACATTATGAAAGTGACCTCATCGGAACGGGCTTGATGATACGATGAAGTAGGCGTTGGATTCACCTGAATCGGAGTTACGAGCGAAAAGTTGTGGCCGTTCACTTTTTAGGTAGAAAAGAGCCCTAACCAGCGAACGTTCACAATTTAAAAGATTCGGCCGGCGGCGGAGAGAGAAAGCGCATTTTCTGAAATATGTCTCCATAGTAATGAAAGCGTATTCTTCATAGACAACGCAGCAGAGTACGCCTTCAGTTAAATGGAGACGTACTTCTCCGAAGTACGCTTTCACTTGCCACCTCAGCTGGTCCGGGTCAATGCCCTTCTGTGGCTGACATGCGGAGCCGGCAGAGCGGTGGGGCCCGCCTGGCCAGGCTCGTCTTCAATCTCGCGTGGGCAGGACAGAGGAGGCCTGACCGGACGCGGCCGGCGCTAGCCCCGGCGCCTCCGGCCATCTTCGGCCGAGGTGGGGGCATCGGCGACCTCGGGATGAAGTGCCGCATCCACCCAGCCCCATTGCGGACGCCGAGGAGGGACGATTCAGCGACGGCTAGGGCGCCCT